>JAPFRF010000010.1:5442500-6130000 GCA_029282475.1 Phrynocephalus forsythii
ACAGTATATTACTGTTGTCCTAGGAATGTGTTAATGTTCTCCCCCCCCTCCCCCAATCCAAATAGCATTACTATCTGATTAGGTTATTAATCAGAATGTATGGAACTGAGAAGGAGGCACAAGTGTCAGACGTTCCAGAGAGGCTGGCTCCTCTCTCTTCCTGTCACCTCTCTTCCAGCAAAAGGAGGAGTGGAGAGAACGCACCGCAGATCATTTTGGGGTCTAAAACCTTCAGTGCACATCTCTTCCATCACTGACCGCAAGGCCGGAACTTAAACGGTTCCTTTTGTATTGATATTTATGCAGTGCATTTAGCCGTAGAGGATCTACAACAAAAAGTGCTGACTCAGTAGCAACAACGTGTTCGTCTTAGGATAAAACTGAATAAGCAGGATTTTCATTGTCGAGCTGGCAGTAGCCGCTCATTTCCTTTTCAAAGAGTTATTTTTCCCCCCTCTTCCTTTTTAGACCCGGGACGCTTCTTGCCCCAATTGCTGCCATTATCAATTCCTCTCTGAGGTAGACAGTAGTACATCTTTGGACATCCAGCTCAAGTTAAGAAGCTTAATGTTTAGAATATGGAAGTGTGGTGTCTAGCTTTAGCGCTCAGATAGACCGAGCACAGTTCTCCGTGCCAAGCTTCACTGCCAGCTCTGACCCCTGGAAATGAAGGCTGGAGGCCGGCAGGAGTTTGATCTTTTGCTCCCGCGCAGGGTTGCAAGTGGTTCGCCAGCCACTTGGTTTACAGGACCTCTCGTCTTTTGTCTGGTAGATTTGCAGGGTCAGATGTGTTCTTTTCGGACATAACACAGAGCCCTGAGAGAATCGACCACTGCGGGTCACTAAAATGGGTGCCTACGGCCTCTGCAACAGCAGCTCTATGTTTGCGACTCAACGCGCAGCTGGTTGAGATGGCCAAGTGGGGAGGGTGACCCCCCATGCCTCCGGCCTGAGATTGTACTCAAAAAAACACACACCCCGCAGTTTTGAAGATGCAAACAGAGTGTGTTTGGGAGTTGTTTTGAGTCACAAGCAACTTATCAACCCTGGGTTCTGGGACCGAGCTCCTTGTGACTTTGGGTGTCAATTCGTAGCGGATGACTGGTGGCCCTGAAGTGGGAGTGAGGACAAAAATGGTCTTTCTCTGGTTTCTGAGCAGGAGCCCTTGTTTGGGGGAACTGGGGTGGGGGTGGGGGCCCCAAAAATTTTAAATGCAATCTTGTCCCAAGCCATTTCTAGCTGAAGGTCTGGAACAGGTAATACTACCTGGAAAATGAGTTTTCAATCTGTAACATAAGTTAGATTAAAGGAGCTCTTGTGTGTTCATTTTTGCCCCCTAACCAAGCAAAACACAATAAGCGTTTAGACATTTTAGTGGTCTACATCTCTCTCTCTCTCTCTCTCTCTCTCTCTCTCTCTCTCTCTCTCTCTCTCTCTCTCTCTCTCTTCTATCTCTTTTTTTTAAATTCTGTGGCTGCATTTTCCGAAATCATTTAAGACTCATCTAAAACTTTGCACAAATGGTCTCAGCTGGATCTCTCTCTCTCTCTCTCTCTCTCTCTCTCTCTCTCTCTCTCTCTCTCTCTCTCTCTCTCTCTCTCTCTCTCTCTCTCTCTCTCTCTCTCTGCCAATTTTGTTTTCTTTTCATTGGCTGATACAAAACAAAGGAAGGAGCTGTTTGAAGCCTCATAGCTTTCGCCAAATAATCTGGCAGGATCCCATGAAAACTTCTCTTTTGAAGCAGTTCCTCTATTGGAGGCAGCTTCTATCCTGTTGATCTGTTTGAGGTCCTTTTTAAAAGCATATATCCAACTTGTTTTTAAGTTTCCCAAAAACATTTTTTAAAAAAAAAAACTGTTTTGCAAACATTTTTAAATGCTTCCTGTGTGTTGCCAAGAATATTCACATGTTCCATCCAGATTGGCCATTTGTCCCCCTGCATCATTAATTTTTGACACCTTTGGGTTCCCCCAACTTCTCAAAATTCAGAAACGTATTTAAAAAAAAATCTCCTTAGTTATATTTTAAAAATATTTTCTGTAAGAGCTGCTAATTTTTATTTTTTAAATAAATTGTAAAAAAAAATGCACCTCCTTTTTAAACTTCATACAGGGCATGCAGTAGAACGTATCACCATGTACAGGGTCAATACACTGAAAGCAAAACTTGGAGGCTTTCATTTTATTGGCTGTAAAACTTTGTATTTATTATGTATAAAATGTTGAATAATAAAAAGTGGCTTTAAAACCACGGGGTGCAGTTTCATGAGTACTGGGTGCTGTTCTGAACCAAAGGCATCTTTTTTACAGGCTTCAGATGAGCTGAGGATACCGACATCTGTAGGCGAGTTAGTTAAAGCAGGCCTGGAGCCCATCAGGCCCTTGCCGAAAACGGGTTTCTCCCACCTTTGGGCTCTACGGATGTTCTTTTCTGCAGATGGTCCCACTAGTCAAAAGGAAGGCACAACGGGGTTAAAGATGATGACCGGGATGACTGGATTAGATTTAAGCCTCAGGGTTCTCTCCACACTGGGGGCGCTTTTACACGACCCCTAAGATCCGCGGGCCACTTAAATTCGGACCAGAGATCTTGGGGGTTTGTCGCTCTTCCCGTGTTCCCAACCCTCCGCACTCCCTTGCTCCTGTCTGCGTGAGGGGAGGGAGAAAAAAAATGCCGGCTCACCTCCGTCTGCTGGTGGAAGCCACCCCAAGCCCCATCATTGTCGTGATTCCTGTCTCTTAAAGGGGCGCGGGGACAAAAAAACAAACACAAGGCAAGGAGAGCCCGGCACTCACTGCTTTACATCCGCATCAGAAATTTTTCACCTTCGGAGACCAGGTACTTGAAAAGTGCACTGGGACGCGCTTAGGTGGGCATGGTCGCACTTAATTTTTTTTTAAATCCGGAGCTTGTGGGAAAACATTTTTAAGCTCCGGATCTGGGAGTCCTTCGCCTCAGATTTTGTGTGTGTGTTGCGTTGTTACAGTCGTGACCGACTCTTACGTGACTGGGGTCGTGTAAAAGCGCCCTGGGATTCAGGGCAGCTCACCGCAAGACTGAAAACAGCTCCAGATGACAGCCAACTCCCTTATTCGGCGACTGCAGCGGGTGCAGAATGCTGCGGCCAGGTTGGTGGTTGGTGCTGGTCAATTCGACCCCTTCACCCCCATTCTGGCCCGTTTGCACTGGCTACCCGATGCCTCCCGAATAAGGTTCAAGGTATTGGTTTTGATTTACAAAAACCCTCCATGGCTTGAGACCAGAATATCTGATGGAGCGTATCATCCCAAGATCAACATCGGCCCAACCCACCAGAACATCACAGTCCCATGCCTTCCGGATCACCACCCCCCGGGAGGCACCTAAAATTTCCATCAGGAACCGCACCTTCTCAGTGGCTGGTCCCACATTGTGGAACCGTCTCCCGAGTGACATTAGGACTGCGGAGTCCCTCCCAGCATTTCAGGAGTTATTAAAAACCTGGCTCTGTATGGCTGCGTTCGGCGATCAAGGGGGTTGATTTATTCTTTGAGGAGGGATTTGAGTTTTCATGTCCACCCGTTTTTCTTCCGCCATTTTGCTTTAGTATTATCATTCTGACTGTTTGTTAGTTTTTTTTTTTTTTTACATTTTTGGGTTCCGCTGTTGGTTGTTCATTATTTTTATGTTCATTTTTTTTGAACCGATTATTATTCCTTTGAACTCTGTATTGTGGAATTTTACACTTGAGTATCGACTTGAGTTCCCTTTTGGGAAAATCTGGAGGTAAATAAATAAATAAATAAATAAAAGTGCAAGAAGCAAGCTAGTAAAAAAGAACTTAGACAAATATCACTCAGGAAGCACATCATCATCAACAACAAAAAGCACAGCCTCCATTGGTTAGAAAGCCTCACCTTTGTCACTGCCCAGTTGCCTAAGGGCCATCTGAAAAGGAAGAATTGGTGCTGGCAGGAAGAAAGCAAGGATGGTGCCAGCTTAGCCCTCCCCTGGGGCTTGTTGGCAATAGCAAAAAAGACCAGCAGGAAAGGTCGAAGGGCCATGGGGGAAATGTAGGGTTTCTGGAAGAAGAGAAAGGAATATTTTAAAGGATGTCATATTGAAGAGGGAACAGGTTTGTTTTCCATAGCTTCAGAAACTAGGACTCGGGGAAAATGGTTTCAAGCTACAGGAAAAGAGATTCCATTTGAACATCAGGAAGAACTTCATGACAGAGCTGTTCGGCAGTGGAAGATGCTGCCCCAAAGGAGGGTGGTGGAGTCTCCTTCTTTGGTGGTTTTTAAGCAGAGGCTGGATGGCCATCTGTTGGGAGTCCTGTGATGGGGGTTCCTGCATGGCAGGGGGTTGGACTGCATGGCCCTGGAGGTCTCTTCCAACTCTATGATTCTATGAAGGCACTGCATCCGTGTGAGTGGAACGAGAGAACCCGCCAAGTTGTTGATGGAGCAGAAAAACTCTGGCTGGTCATTTCAGAAGAAATCAGGAGCACTGTGATGGGGGTTGAACTGGATGGCTCTTGAGGTCTCTTCCAACTCTTATGATTCTAAGCTGTAGGCAGTGGTTCCATGAGAATCCAGTGCCTAAACACTTAGATTTCTTAACTTCTGCTAATGCCTCCTCATTTCCCCCCAATGAGATGCTCACTGTGAGGTAGTAGGGTTTCATGAACACCAGTCTTTCATGTTCCAGTCTACTCACTACTCTACAGTCACTCTCAGAGAAGTGAAAGGGGAAGACATGTATGTGAACAGTTCTGACAGTCAAGGTTTGAAGCTGACGACAGATGAAGGAAGCCAGGTTTAGGGGTGTGGGAGTCTATATTTCTGTAACCCTCTTCAAGGGAGACAGACTGCATTTGCTCCCAATAGACCTTGTGTGTGTAGGTTTTCCTCACTCCCCATCTCAGCCTCCTGTTATCTCCCTATCTCAATATATTTCCCTAAAAACACCCTCTTCCTGGCTTGGAGTAAGGAGCGCAATTGTGTTTTTTCTTTAGAAAACAGGAAGCCTGCCTTGATGACTGTTTGGATTTACAGAGGGAGTCCATGAGTTAATTGATCTGCAGTTCTATGCTGCTCAGCTCATAGTTAAAATTGTGGAACATAAGAACATAAGAAGAGCCATGCTGGATGAGGCCAAAGGCCCATCTAGTCCAGCTTCCTGTATCTCACAGTGGCCCCACAAAATGCATCTGGAAGTGCAAGAGACTTGATATCTGTCTCCTCATACCACTCCCCTGCATCTGGCCCTTGAGGTACCCTGGTTTTAAGCCTGGAGATGATACATCTCCATCATGGTTTGTAACCTGGGATGGACTTTTCCACCAGGAATCAGTCCAATCCCCTTTTGAAGGCATCCAGGCCAGATGCCATCAGCACATCCTGTGGCAGGAAGTTCCACAGACTAACAACACACTGGGTGAAAAAATGTTTTCTTTTGTCTGTTCTTACTCTCCCAACCCTCAGTTTGAGTGGATGCCCCCTAGTTCTGGTATTTTGCGAGAGGGAGAAGAGTGTCCCTCTATCCACTTGATTCATGCCCTGCATTATTTTGTACATCTCAATCCTATCCCCCATGTCTTCAACAGGTTTGAAAGGGGGTTAGGCTTATTCAGGGCTTAATGCCAGCACCAGGAGTAGGGTGAACAGGAGATGCCAACCCATGACTTATAGTCATCTATAGAATCGCCGATCTGAAGAGTCAAGAAAAGGGCCCCATCTAGAGCTCCAAAACATCAGGAGTGCCGAAGGTTCGCCACCACTGCATTAGGAAAAAGAGTAAAAATTCCCATTACTTACCACTGAACAGATTAAACCAACAAACTGACAAACATGACTGCTTTCAAAGAGAGACTTAAGCAGAGTCTAGGAAGGGAGGGGAGAGCACAGAGCAGAGAGGTGGATCTCTCTTCGAATTCAGAGGTGGGAGGGAACAATTGGTTATTAGTGTAGAGATTGACAGTCACGCCAGTCCAGAAAGGTCCCTCCCAGCCAAACCTCCTAAAGGTTACATGCATGGTTGCAAATACTCCAGCACTCTGTTCCCCTGTTTCTGCCTTTCTGATCCTAGTGGGAGGATCCCAGAGTGGCATGTCTGCCAGATAGATAGATAGATAGATAGATAGATAGATAGATAGATAGATAGATAGATAGATAGATAGATAGATAGATAGATAGATAGATAGATAGATGGGAGGGAGGAAGGGAAGGAAGGAAGGAAGAAGGAAGGAAGGAAGGGATAGATAGATAGATAGATAGATAGATAGATAGATAGATAGATAGATAGATAGATAGGTAGATAGATAGATAGATAGATAGATAGATAGATAGATAGATAGATAGATAGATAGATAGATAGATAGATGGGAGGGAGGGAGGGAAGGAAGGAAGGAAGGAAGGAAGGAAGGAAGGAAGGAAGGAAGGAAGGAAGGAAGGAAGGGATAGATAGATAGATAGATAGATAGATAGATAGATAGATAGATAGATAGATAGATAGATAGATAGATAGATAGATAGATAGATAGATGGAAGGGAAGGAAGGAAGGAAGGAAGGGATAGATAGATAGATAGATAGATAGATAGATAGATAGATAGATAGATAGATAGATAGATAGATAGATAGATAGATAGATAGATAGATAGCTTTCTTGCCCAGCAATCTGCAGCAACACAGCCAGCCAGAAAAGGTAGAAGATACTGTTTTGGATTTCATCTCACCAAGCTGGCTGAAGAAGCGTAACAGCTGTAATCCCCGAAATGTATTGTTCTGAGTCCTTGGTGTTTAGAAAATCCTCGGAAGGTTTTTGTCTGTTCTTGACAGTAGCTCCTGTGGCTTCTAAATAATATCTCTAATTTTCAGCATATTTCAGATAAATGAGTCCAGCTGGAAAATATAGAGACCTTCCACATTTCATAAATTTTAAATTAAAATGCCATTTTTAAAACATCAGCACCAGATGGGAGCCCTGGGCTATGCTGCCTGTACTCGAGGCGCCAACCCTGTTTTAACTAAACATGGCAAAAGACTGCAGGAAAGGGATTCAGAAACTAGTACTCGGGGCAATGGTTTCAAACTACAGGAAAAGAGATTCCATTTGAACATCAGGAAGAACTTCATGACAGTTAGAGCTGTTCGGCAGTGGAATATGCTGCCATAAAGGGTAGTGGAGTCTCCTTCTGTGGAGGTTTTTAAGCAGAGGCTGGATGGCCATCTGTTGGAAATATTGTGATGGGGATTCCTGCATGGCATGGGGTTGGACTGGATGGCCCTTGAGGTCTCTTCCAACTCTGTGAATCTATGATTGGAAAGAGCAGCTGTGCTTGCAGGTTTAGGGCCCATGCCCCCTAAAATCTCATCATATTTCATCCACCCCAGCAGTGGTATTTTTCGTAGGCGACTCTAGCTTTTCCAAAGAACTTGGTTTTTTCCTCCTGAAATGAAGTGAGAGGCCAGGTCACATCTATTTTGGCAACAGGAAGAATTATGGCCTGTCGTACTCTTGTGTGGGAAAGAACTCGTTCCCTTCAGATGGACGGGACTGATAGCCAGCCTGGCTGCCATGTTGTGGGGGGACCATTGTGGAAAATGTCTGATGAGGCTGTTCCCAGGAAAGGAGGGGAAAGGAGACAGGAAGAACAGATAGACACATATTTTAGCCATGTTTCGGCATCAGCGGATGGACTAGCCGTGCGATTTCATGGAGGACAGGGTGGCAGATAGGTGACTTGGTTAAAAAAAGGACAAAGTATAGACTGAAAAATGGCTAAAGGTTCTGGAAGGTCTCACTGACACAGCCTTTAGAAAAGATATGTTTTCTGTGAAACGTTGTTTTCTGTGAAAACAGAAAGAGCAACTTTCTTGAATGCTGGTAAGGATCCTGTTTGAGATTTACGTAGCAAATTGGCACTAATTTATGAGTTGCCACTTACATTCCTGCCAAGTCTGCTCTGGTGTTCAGGTCATCAGAGGAGGCCTTTCTCTTGGTCCCACCACATTCACACATGCATTTGGTGGGGACTGGGGACACATGAAAGGGCCTTCTCTGTGTCCGCCCCCTGTGGAACTCCCTCCCACCGGAGGCCAGCCTGGCCCCATCTTTGCTGTCCTTCTGCAAACAGGCAAAGACCTTTCTCTTCAGGCAAGCTTTCCCTCAGAGACTGTTCGAGTGTTTCAAATGGATAGTGAACGTTTTGAATCTCTTTCTGGTTTGGATTTTGTTTACCATCTTTTGGTGTGGCATTTGTTTAATCCTGAAAGAAATCAACCCTGATGTTTACTGGAAGGACAAATTTTGAAGATGAGGCTCCAGTACTGCAGCAATGAAATTAAAAGACTCCTGCTTCTTGGGAGGAAAGCAATGGCAAACCTAGGCAGCATCTTAAAAAGCAAAGACATCACTTTGCCAACAAAGGTCTGGATAGTCAAAGCTAGGGTTTTTCCAGTAGTGATGTATGGAAGTGAGAGCTGGACTATAAAGAAGGCTGGTTGCCGCAGAATTGATGCTTTTGAGCTGTGGTGCTGGAGGAGAGTCTTGAGAATCCCCTGGACTGCAAGGAGATCAAACCTATCCATCCTGAAAGAAATCAATCCTGAATGTTCACTGGAAGGACAGATTTTGAAGCTGAGGCTCCAGTACTTTGGCCACCTCATGAGGAGAGAGGAGTCCTTGGAAAAGTCCCTGATGCTGGGAAAGATTGAAGGCAAAAGGAAAAGAGGACGGCAGAGAATGAGATGGTTGGACGGTGTCATCGATGCAACCAACATGGATTTGACAAAACTCCGGGAGGCAGTGGAAGACAGAAGGGCCTGGTGTGCTCTGATCCATGGGGTCACAAAGACTTGGACACCGCTTAACAACTAAACAACAAAAATACTTGTTTTAGGTTTAAATATTGCTTTTTTTCCCCTGATGCAAGCCACATTGGGTCCCTTTTAAGAAAAACGGCAGGGTCTAAATAAATAAATAAATTGCACAACTGATGTGTGACCGTAAATGGGAGTGGCAACTTGTTGAAGTTGTTCCAATTTGTTGTTGCAGTTGATGTAACTACGCTTCACAAGTACTTTAAGCGTTATGGGGTGGTATACAACCAGCACACTTTGCTTTCTACTTTGCTTGTCTGTGGTTTTGGCCCTTACAGTCCCAAAGGATTCAAATCTGAACTAAAATAAATATTTCCATACACTTAAAAAAGAATTGTTTTTAAGCATTCAGGACTGCAAGCAGCCTTTCCTCTAACTAAAATGGAGCAGAAGAAGAAACCTAGACTTTGGAGAAGAAGGGGGAAGGAAGACATTGACAGTAAACCTTCACATGAGGAGAACACACCATTACTGGACCTGCCTACTGCCTCACCCCTTTGTAGTACATACTACACATTTCATAGAATCATAGAGTTGGAAGAGACCTCAAGGGCCATCCAGTCCAACCCCCTGCCCTGCTCATGAGTTGCTTTCCTTAAAAAGAAAGTCTAGCTCTTTCTGCCCGTGTTTTTTCTGTGTGCAGTTTTTTTTAAAAAAATAGAAAATTATTAAAACAGGAGAACCACAAACTCAAGTGCTCTAGAAACACACTGTACCACACACTGTACCACAAGGAAGATGGGAGCTCAGAGCACACCCGAGAAGCCACCTTGCCATAGTTTGGGGTGTGTTTCAGATTTCTTCCAAGGAAACTTCTCCATCATTGCACATCCTTTCTGTGAGGACCTTCCCCTGCCATCGTCTTCATCTAAGGAAGCTCTGAGTTCCACCTACAGGGTTTTAAAACCCACTGGTCTAAAAAAACATGGTCTTATTATACAGTGTGTGTGTTGTGTCGTTACAGTCGTGACTGACTCTCCGTGACTCCATGTCCATGGAGTTTTCTTGGCAGGAATACTGGAGTGGTTTGCCAGTTCCTACTCCAGGCGCCTAACAGCACCTGGTATTCCCTGGTGGTCTCCCATCCAAGTACTAACCAGGGCCAACCCTGCTTAGCTTCCGAAATCAGGTGAGATCAGATGTGCTTAGGGCATCTAGGCAGCTTATTATACAGTACTGTATAAGAAACACATGCCCTCGTGTGGTTCTTTTTAGAAATTACATTTAAAAACGAAGACGACATCAAGTCAATTCAGAGTCATGGTGGCCCTTTTTCTGGGTTTTCCAGGTAGACTGTACTATACTACTATATGTTTGTAAACCGCCCAAAATAGCTTTTTTGTTAGATGGTTGCAGTATATAAATCAAGTCAAATCAAATCAAATCAAATCAAATCAAATAAATAAATAAATAAATATACTCAGAAGTAGTTTCCAAACCCTTTCTTCTAGGGGTGCCACTTTTCAGATTCAAAAAAAATCTGAATTTCCAAAAATAGTAAAATGGTGTAATTAAAAACCAATCAAATACAAAGGATGGTTAATATAATCCATAAATCAAAACATTGTCCAGCTTTCCCATCTCTTATTTAAAGCTTTGTGCATTTACTGGGGTGAGAAAGTCAGAAAGAAGAATGAGAAAGACAAGAAAGTTACAAATAGGCAATAACAGTACTAAATCCCATAAAACTGAATGAATCCAAGTGTTGTAACCAGAACCTAGGAAACTGTCTTTTTTAAGTGCAGAAAAACTGGTTAGGAGGTTCTAGGAACAGTAGTTGAAATAAATGTTTTTCAAGCTCTGATTATTTATTTTTGCAAATATTTTTACTCCATTATTCTGCTAAGAAAAGATTCCAGGAGGTCTCCATCACTAAAATGCAATATGAAAGTGAAATACAGTGGTACCTTGTATAAAGGAATTGATTCATTCCAAATGAAATTCTGTTAAGCATTTTTCCTTTATACAAATTTCCCATAGGAATGCATTGAAAACAGAGTAATCCCTAATCGCGACCATTTGTATGTTGTACGGATTCGCCCCATAGGCAATTCCGTTAAGCAAATTTCCCCTATCTCCAGAATTTTTTATGTTGTATAGATTTTATGTTATACAAACCGTTTGTTATACGAGGGTCCACTGTACAGTGAAGTATTCAAATATTAAATGAAGGAATAGCATTATACTGTATTTAAGAATATTAGGTAAAGCATCCGTAAAAGCGGGTGTTGAAGCAACGAAATGCCAACCATCTTATTTTACAAGGCTTGATTGAAAAGTAATGCCTCCATGGCTGTAACTTTTATTTGTTAACTGGTTTTCAAAATTCTTTTTGTACCTGATAGATACATTTGCCCTCGATGTAATGCACTATTCACTTTTCGGCATAGTCCCCATCCCTTTCCACGCACTTGCGCCAATGCATGACAAGTCTGGCAGATCCATGGAAAACGAATCCCAGTGGTTGTTGTTGATTGAATGGCTTTCACCCCGTCGTCAGAACAGAAGTGATGTCCCTTACGGAGCTCTTTCATCTTTGGGAAGAAGTGAAAGTCACAAGGTGCAAGTTTGTGGTTGTACGGCAGGTGTGATAGAACGTCCTAGAACTGCAATGCCTCTTGTGTTTCGCGACTTGTGTGTGGGTCAGCATTGTCGTGCTGCAGAATAGGGTCCAAATCCTTCTGGACATGGTGCAACCGTGTGCAGAGCTTTTCACATAACGTTCAGAGTTTACCATGGTTTCCTCTTCCAAGAAGTCAATGAGCAGGGCACCCTGGAAATGGAGGCATTACTTTTCAATCAACCCTCGTAAATCCTTTCCTAGACAGTCTGCCGCTAAGGAAAGGGCTACTTGAAGAGAAATGCTCTTTTCCTCCATTCAGAAGGACAACAAAGAAGGGAACAGCCTGGCTTCCTGTGGCAGGGAGTTCCACAAGTTAAAGAATCACTTAGGTGAGACTTTTCAGAGAGGGTAGCCGTGTTAGTCTTTTCAAGAATTTCAGGCAAAAATCAAAGAAAAACAAAACAAAACAAAAGACACAAACATGTGGCACCTTAAAGACTAACTTTCATATTTTAATGTGACGTTTCATGCACATGTGCACTTCTTCAGACTGACTCTGTTTGCAGCTCTCCAGCCACATGTTCTGTTCTCCAGTCCTAGCACAAGCACGCAAAGAATACTTAAACTCAAATAATTCGCATTTTAGGAAAGGTTACCCTTGGGACTACAACTCCCAGTATCCCCAACAAGCATTTGTTGAAAATCATAGTCCAGAAGGCAGCGTTTTCCGTTTCTCTTATTACCGAATTATCTTTGGTTAGTTTTAATTTGATTTTGCATTCGAGCCTTGGTTGCATTTCCTTACGTTGCTTGCTTGCTAGGCCCAAACCACATTAAAGTAGGAGGATAAAAACTACATCTCCCACAACACCCTTGAACTCCACCCGTGACTACCGAGACCAATAGGAGCCGCCGAAAGGGCAGGGCGGTTTTCCCTCCCCACGTCGTCGCACGCGCGTCTCAGAGACGCCGACTCCATTTCCCGGCATGCTCCGTGGCACACCCACACCCCTTCCTTTTTTTAACCACGTGGCAAAAACCTGGCCAATAGCGAGCGGCAGGCCTTCCCTAATAATCCTCCTGGCCGGGCGGAAGTGCTCTCTTTCCCTCCCGGGCGGCGCGGCTGTCAAGATGGCGGTACAGATCTCCAAGAAGCGAAAGGTGAGGGACGACGGAGCGCCCGCGCGAGGGGAACCGGCTGCCAGGGGGCTGCCGGAACGGAAATACCGCCGCGGGAACGACCCCCGAGCCCCGGTGTGTGCCTGGAGCCAAGCCGGGGCGCTCCCGGAGCGACGAGCCTGGCGGATGGACGTGGATGGTGGCCTCCCCCCCCCGGCCGCCGCTTTTCCTTGAGTAGGCCTCGGAGGAGCCACTGGGCCGTGGGTGGGGTGGGGGTGGGGGACACACGAAGCGTTCTTGTTTTTAGGAAGCATTGGGGTGTGGGGGGGGTCTTGTTGGATCAGGCCCCGGAAGGGGCATCTAGTCGTGGCCCAGCTCCCTCCAGATGTGTTGCTCACCCTGCTCTGGGTCCCCCGCCCAGATGTTCCTGGACTGCCACTCCCAGAAGCCTTCACCACTCGCTGTGCTGGAAGGGGTTTCTGGGAATTGCAGTCCAGGCACATCTGGGGACCCACAGGTGGAGAACCCCTAACTGCACCATCCGGAGCGGTCCGACGCGGTGCTTCCAAGCCCGTGCATGCCAGGAGCACCATGGTTTGATTTGCAGGCGTTCACAGGTAGACTCCCGCTGAGCATGGAGGCTTCACGGAGAAGGTGGCAGTAAGAGAAGAGCTGGATCAGGCCAAAGGCCCATCGAGTCCAGCTTCCTTTATCTCACAATGGCCCCACCAGATGCCTCTGGGAGTGCACGAGATGAGATCTCTGTCTCCTGGTACCACTCACTCCCCTTTCCTCCGGGAAGATGGGCGGGAATAAGATGCTTGAAGGACCCCGGTGTTAAGCCTGGAGATGACACAACTCCATCATGGTTTGTCACCTGGGATGGACTTTTCCTCCAGGAATCTGTCCAATCCCCTTTTGAAGGCATCCAGGCCAGGTGCCATCACCACCTCCTATGGCAGGGAGTTCCACAGACTAACAACACACTGGGTTAAAAAAATATTTTCTTTTGTCTGTTCTCACTCTCCCAAACCTCGGTTTGAGTGGATGTGGATGTCCCCTAGTTCTGGTATTTTGTGTGAGAGAGAAGAACTAATGGCAAACATTTGTACCCATCTAATCAGAAGAACTAAATTAGTGCTGAGCCCTTATAGAGGGAGCTGCTGAAGTGAGTAGTCGATAATTTTTCAAGCTTGATTGTGTGATGGAAGTTGGTCTTCCCAAATGAATTGGTTTTTGCTGTCACTGTTCTTACAGGATGTTGCAGCTGTTGGGGGGGCGGGAGGGGCAAGCTTTTGGACCATCTCTTTAGCTGATGGCATTTGGCTTTGGTGAAGCTCAGCCTGGATCACAGATGCCTTTTGCCCTTTATGTCAGACCAGTTGTATATATGCATCCCATGCTTTATAAATAACATGTCCAGGGATTTACAAAGTACTTGGAGGTAGAGCTTGAAAATATGGCCCACCACTGTGTAGAGTGAGATTTAATTTAGATTTGTCAAGGAAACATGGGCATCTGATTGCTATTCTGTCTACACAACCGGGCCCTGCACACTTCTATACACACATTTGTGGGACAGGAATTAAATTCTGCATGCTCTGGATCTTGGCCCCATCAGTACCAGATTTGCGATTCATTGGGGCCACAGATGTAGTACCTGTATTTTTGTAGGCATCCCTAGGGGAACAAGAGTGGGAATATCTGGCTTCTAACCTTGTGGTTGTCCTTTTTAGTTTGTGGCCGATGGTATCTTCAAAGCGGAACTGAATGAATTTTTGACCCGGGAACTGGCAGAAGATGGCTACTCCGGAGTGGAGGTCCGAGTTACCCCAACCAGGACGGAAATCATCATCCTGGCGACCAGGTGACTTGTGCCTGTCTGACAATTTTAGGATAATGATTTTAGTGTAAGGTTTTTATTGATGATTTATTGATATTTTACTTTTAACTATTTTAAATTGTTTTATTCTTTGGGTTGAAAGTCGCCCAGAGACCTGTGGGTAGTGGGCGGCATATAAGTTAAATAAATAAATTAATTAATAAATTAAATAAATAAGTTAAGCAGCCCTGGCTCTCCCTTCAGACCTTAACACCCCAGTGCAGGATGAGGAGGCCAGGCGGATCATCTGTCCGTGCAAACTTCCCATGTTGACCAGAAAAGCTTGAATCCAAATCTCTACCTGTTCAGCTGAATGTATTTTAGAAGCTTGTATGTGAGTAGCCAAGGGAGGATTCAGCCAAAGAGATTTCCTCTTCACAGTCCCAGGCAGCTGCCTTGGGTCCTTTTTAAGGACAAAGTCAAAATAAAAATATTTTAAATGAATAAACGCTACAGCAGATGTGCAGAACGGTATGTGTATTTAGTTGGATTTTCCACGTTCAAAGCATCAGCATGCTTAAATCTTGGATATGTGTTCAGCCCAGCACTTGTTCATATATCACACTGTTCCAGGCATGCTTGGGAAGGCCAGCTCACCAACTAGTGGCTGTCTCTCAAGTGATGGAGCTGTTTGTACTCAGCTTGATGGACCGTTCTTCCACCAAGGCCTTCCTTGGAGCCTTCCCATCCTGGTGGAACATACTGTCGTCCACATCTTTTCGAAGTAGTCGTTGAAAGCGTAGGCTCGTCTCTGCTCTGTGGAAAGGGAAGATCAGCAATTAGTAGAAGATGTAGCTAGGGACGATGGACTTGACTGGGGATTAAAGTATCAGCTCCCAGTTTCCTGATCTGTTCCCCTTTGCTCTTGCTTTCAGAACTCAGAATGTTCTGGGTGAGAAAGGGCGCCGAATCCGTGAACTGACCGCCGTTGTCCAGAAGCGATTTGGGTTCCCCGAAGGCAGCGTCGAGGTAATGGGCTCCTTCTGCCTCTGCTCTGCTGACTGTGGCTGCTTGCCCCTTCCTCCCCTTCTGTGATGATCTGATGACGAGTCAGAAACGGGCACCCATTTGCTACGAGCAAACAGCATCGTGCCACGTTCTGTGGTGCCCTGCTTGGCTGCTCTGGCAAACGTGTCCTCTTCTTTGGATGATCTCGAGGCATTTGTCTGAGAAGGGGCCAGGCTGGGGTTTGTACTCTCACAGGGGTCTGAAAAGATGGCTTCCATTGCAGCCGGGTGGGGCAAGTTGACAGCTGCAGTTTTTAAAAGGTTGCCTCGATGTTTCACCTGCATGAGATTTGGTTTGGTTCAAAGACTGAAGAGCAGAAGTCATAATCTTGAGCAAGTAATGCCATGCCCATTTTCCAGGCAAACATTTGTTGGGATGCCCTCTTTGCCCACAAAAGCCACAAATTTTACTAGCCTTTATGGCTAAAGATTGGCTTCTATAGACTGTTATTATAATTTGGAGTTTCCTTTGTGGTGTTTTGAGTGGCAGGCTCTTTTGTCTCCTGCTTTGTCCATAAATTAGCATTTAACTAATGATACTCGGTGAAAAACCTGCCAGAGTTTCTGTTTTGGCACCCTTCAGGTCCATTTCCCATCAAGTCCCAGCGACTGAGCTGCTGTCTCCTTTGCGCCCACCTTAGCGGCTGCAAGGTGTTTCTCCTGTCTCTGAAACGGCAAATGTAATGCAACAGGTTCTTAGCTGAGCCTCTGTTGTTCTCTAGGATTGAACAGGAGAGCGAACCTGGGACGTCCGGCCCCCGATATGCTCAGCAGGTGGAGAAGGATGTCTTTGCCTAGAGTGGGCCAAACAGCGTGGCTGCCTTGGTGGAGTCCCCCACCAACACTTTCTGCACATGGGAGTGTTTGGATGGGGTTGCCTCCCCAAGGAGAGCTGCTGTTTTGGAACCTCTGGCTTGTTAAAAGCACCTTCCTCTCCTGGCTGAAAGCATAGCCTCTGGGGGGGGGGAGCCTGTGTGGTTAAGATCCTGTGGGAAGACTTGGTGCGGTCTTTGGACTTGAGGCCAGCCCTTGCAGATCCCGGTGGGCCCCCATTAGTGGCAGGCTGCCCTGGGCGTGTAAGTATCTTTCCATTGGTTCGTGGCTCCCAAGCAAGTCGCGGGCCAGTAGCGTGAAAGTGGTCTTGTCCCAGGCGATGTTGATAAAAAGGGGCTGCTTTTCCCTTTCAGCTCTATGCGGAGAAGGTGGCCACGAGGGGCCTGTGTGCGATTGCCCAGGCCGAATCCCTGCGTTACAAGCTCCTGGGGGGACTTGCAGTGCGTCGGTAAGTGCTAATGAAGGCTTGGCCTGAGTGTCCGGGGGTGGGGTGGGCGAGCACATCCTATCCTGTCTGTTCAGCACGTGACAGGACCACAGGCGAGGGTGCGGAGCAACCTTGTTTTTTCACCACTTCAGGAAATGGGATCAGGCCAGCACTTGATGATAAATGTAAATACAGTTGATGATACATGTAAATGTCATTACTTTAGAACAAATAAGTGTTGCTCTGGGCTTCAGTTCTTCACTCACCTATTTTGGGCTGAGCCCCAAGCCTGCTATCTTATTTTATATCTATCTATCTTTCTATCTATCTATCTATTCCTTCCTTCCTTCTTATCTATCTATCTATCTATCTATCTGTCTTGGGCCCCTCATCTTTGGAATCAACTTCCCCCTCATATTTGTCTAGCTCCTTCTCTCCGGTATTAAAAGAAACTAAAGACATGGCTATTTAGAAAGGCTTTCCTATTTTGTCAGTGATTCCCTTTTATTTTTTGTGCCATCTTCACTCCATCTTGTTTCTTTGTTTCATGGTTTGAGGTTTATCAGTTATGGTTTACTTGTGTAATTCTGTAAACCGCCCAGAGTAGCCGTAGAGCTGGATGGAGTGGTATATAAATGTAATAAATAAATAAATAATCCACCTCGTAGCCATCGGAAATCTTGCGGTCACTTAACTACACTTGCAACAGTTCCCTTCTGTGATGATCTGATGACGAGTCAGAAATGGGCACCCATTTGCTAGCAGTAAATGGCATGGTGCCACGTTCTGTGGTGCCCTGCTTGGCTGCTCTGGCAAACGTGCCCTCCTCTTTGGATGATCTTGAGGCATTTGTCTGAGAAGGGAGAGACGCTGGAGTTGATTCTTTTCACTTAAGGCAGGGGTGGCGAACCTTCGGCCCTCCAGATGTTTTGGACCACAACTCCCACAGTCCTTTGCCATTGACAATCAAGGCTTGGAATTCTGGGAGTTGTGGTCCAAAGCATCTGGAAGGCCAAATTTTGGACACCCCTGACTTAAGGGAGGCCTCCCTAGCGGTTAATTCAGTGGTAACTCCCGTGCCTCTCGAGTGATGGTTTCCCTCTTCTTTAGGGCATGTTACGGCGTCCTCCGTTTCATCATGGAGAGCGGAGCCAAGGGCTGTGAAGTGGTGGTGTCGGGGAAGCTCCGAGGCCAACGAGCCAAGTCCATGAAGTTTGTGGACGGCCTGATGATCCACAGCGGAGACCCTGTCAATTATTACGTCGACACCGCCGTCCGTCATGTCCTCCTCAGGCAGGGTGAGTCCATGGCAACCTTGCGCATCGCTCGTGGGTCTGGCTTGCATCTGGAAGTACCCCACATCCTAGGCTCCTCCTCTCCCTCTTGCCATGGCTATTTATCGGTTTTGATGCAACACCGAGGACAAAAGGCGCATGAGCCCTGTCCCTTCCTGGTTGCTGACAAGCTACGGTTTGCCCTTTCCATTGGAACTCGCAGCTAAGGTTTGCTCAGGAACCTAGTTTCTGATCCTGGTATGAACCTATAGTGTCATGTGGTTACAAAAACACACATGGTAAGTTAGGCTGCACCAACAGAAATATAACCTCCAGGTCCCCACGAGGGTCTAGTTCCCTTCAAGTGAGCACTGGGTTAGGCGTCCTCTGGAGTTTTGTGTCCAAATCTAGACATCACGCTTCAAGAAGTATGTTGACAAATTGGAACAAGGTCAAAGGAGGACAACTCAGATGATGGGGCTGGGGGCTGGGAACCAAGCCGTGTGAGAGAAGACTGAAAGAATTGGGCATGTTTAAGCCTTGACCAAAGAAGACAGAGGTAAATTAGTAGGGGAATTGCGGTACTTCTCCAATATTTGAAAGGCTGTCCTACAGAGTTGGGGTGGGATATTGTAAGGGTTTGCTATTATCGCAGGATATTCTTTACTTAGAGAAAAATGGATACCTTCTTGTTCTCCGTGTTCCGTCTCGTGCCTCTCAGTCTGCAGCCCAGAGAACTGGACACGACCCCACGTCTGCTGCCTTCTTCTCCCTGTCACAGATTTGTTCTCCATCAGCCCAGAGAACTGGGCTGAAGTTACAAGAAGCCACATGTTGGTTGAATATCAGGGAAAACTTCCCAATTGTTAGAGCAGTACAACAGTGGAACTGATGATCTCGAGAGGCGGCCTGTAAAGTGACAAGATGCCATTCTGACTCGCCCTTTGACCTTCTCTCCCACAGGCGTGCTGGGTATCAAGGTCAAGATCATGCTGCCATGGGACCCGAGCGGCAAGATCGGGCCAAAGAAACCCTTGCCGGATCACGTCAGCATTGTGGAGCCGAAGGAGGACATCCTGCCCACCACCCCCATTTCGGAGCAGAAAGGCGCCAAGCCAGAGCAGCCCCCCGTGCCGCAGCCCGTCCCTACCGCCTGAGGGGTGAGTGGCTGTGCCCTTGTTCCCTCCGGCGAGCACTTGTTGGAAGTGGCGAGAGCAAAGCGTGTGAGAACCCCCCCCCTTGCTGATGGGCCGCAGTGCAGCTGCCACTAGTCCTTTGAGCAGACGGGGGGGGTGAGCAAAATCTGAGAGTCTGGTCCCAAAGCAAAGCAAAGTGTTCTGCTTATATACCGCCCCATACCACTTTAAGTAGTCTCTGGGCAGTTTACAAATTTAATTACAGTGTGCAGGCTACACATTGCCCCCCTCCCCCCCAGCAAGCTGGGTACTCATTTTACTGACCTTGGAAGGATGGAAGGCTGAGTGAACCTTGAGCCTCCTACCTGGGATTGAACCCCAGGTCGTGAGCACAGTTTTACCTGCAGGACAGGCATTTAGCCACTGCCCCACGAGGCTCCTTAATGATGATGTTGGGGAGCGGAACATCCCCCAAAGACTGTTCAGATCACAGGAATTCCTCAGAACAAAACTGAAAGTAATTGGAATTTCTTTCTTGTTGCTCAGAAAACATTATGGGGCGGAATAGGGGTTTCCATCCACGGAGGCTTCCAGGAGTGACAGCTGTCCTTTACGAAAAACCTTTTTCCCCCTTGGGGAGAAAAGAGGCATGTGTAGCCCAAGGGATTTGTAAAAACCCTGATTAAGAGGGGGCTGTCAGCATGCATGATGCTTTGCCCCTAAATACAGCTCCTTATCCCAAGCTTGTGGCTTTTTTTTTTTTCTGGGTGCAGAGTTGGCTGCCTCGCTCGCTCACAGATGTTTCGTTTTAATTGCAGGTTTTCCAGCATCTGGAACAAAGAGTTTGATGTCCTGTAAAAACAAATCTCTTAATAAAACCAGAAAAGACAACACGGTGAAGGCTGGTTTTCTTAGGTATGAGAAAGGAGCGCTACCTGGAGTGTGCCTGGCACGCCTCAAAGTTTGTGTGAAGCTTTGTAGTCCTGGTTAGGACTCCCTTCAGACCTGCTTTGCTGTTGGAAAATGAAGCTGCCTCCAATTGCAATGTTTTAGGTGGATGTCTGGCAAGTGTCACTCTCAAATTCTGGGATTTGGAGTCCAAACAAACACATATGCATGCCTAGGGCAACCAGATCCAGCTGAAAGGTTACTGGTGTTGCTTCCAGGAAAATATAGGTGGGGCGGTGTAGATTTCCTTGGTCTCTGATGTATTCAGTAAACATATGGGGCTCTTGCTGTCCACCTTCCAGGTCCTTGTGTCACGTTGGTGGCCAGCCAGTGGGCTGCTCAGCTGAAGGGAGTCTTTTGAGCTGCATCTTGGGAGTGAACCAGAAAAAGCAAAAGAAAATCCTTGTTAACAAACTCCATGTGCCAGGGAAGTTGTACCGTGTGTTTTTCTCCATCAGCCTGTCCTTGATCCGATTGCTGGCACACTCAATTTTGCCCCTCTGTGATCACACCAAGAGAAAAGTTTCTTGCCCTTGTGTTCGTTTGGACAGTGGGGTTGTGAACCTTACCCTGGGTTCCTGTTTGCACTGTCTTCAATCTCTTAGGGCTCGGTCCCACGTCCCTTTAAAAGCAGTTTAAATTACTAAATAAACCGAGTCCAAAAATGCAGTCTCCACGGCCACTGGGCTTTTTGAAAAGAAAAAGAAAACCTGGTAATGCTCCCTTAAGCGAGGTTTCTGTGACTCACCTACGAGGTGGGGAATTTTTTGCCTCGCTTTGAAAATCCAGCTTTTAAAGGAGGCAGACGCCGTGGGACCACACTGATGATCCAGGTTTCTTTTTCTTTCTTTTTTGGCTATTCCTGGGCTGATGGGCTGTGTTTTTGTTAATTCCTTTTCACCTTCGGAGAAACAGGAAGCTGTATCCCGTCCGACAAGCATTAAATTCCAGCAGAAAAGTGGTTTGTTTTTTAAAATGTTAGCGCCACCTGCTGGCCAAGGGGGCTGAACTGCACTTTAAAATGAAAAAAAGCAGTTTTTGACGTGAGAACTCTTGTCCCAGATTTAAATCACGTGATGGGACGAAGAGGAAAAGCCGGACCATCAGAAGATCAGGATCGAAACCCAGGTGTCACTACAGCCTTTGACACCATCAGAAAAACATGGTTTTCAGACTGGGTCTCAGTCTCCAAAGAGTCTACTACTGGGATGAGGAATGACCAATTGGGTTGCCTTGTGTTCAGATTCTTAATGGACTTTTTCATGGAACTAGTGTGTAATGTTGCAAGTTCATGGAAACCCAGTCAGAATCTCCAGTCTGATTCTCCTGAGATTCTCTGAAGGACAATAATGCCTTTAGAGTAGACTGTCAACTGTAGTCAACGTCTCTTTGCAATTTAATGTTCAAGGAAGTCAAACCTCTGCCTTTCTTGGAAAAGGCAGCCTTCTAGATTCTGAAAATGCTCTGAATGGAGGGATCCTATGGTTTGACCCGATCTGGCTAACAGGATGGTTAAAATTAGGCATTTGGGTTGTGTGGGGACAATGTTTGTTGTGTGAAAAAAGTGATTAAATTGAGCTTTTTGACAGACAGATGTATACGAAATCCACCCTCTGCCAATACATTCCCAAAGGAGTTGACCACTGCCGGCACTCCATGGTCTGCTCCGTTCTTGGCGGGAGCCACGTGGGTGAAAGCATGTACAAAGCCCTGCTGATGACCTACAACTCAGCCGTCATCTCTGGCCAGCGTGGCCAGGCAAGATGCACAGAACCATACAGTAATTGTGCTGGAATGTTACTCAAGATAGGAATCCAGAGAAAAGCCACCCTGACAGGGTTGTCCATGTTTCTCTTGAATGGTAAGTGTTCTGCTTATATACCGCCCCATACCATTTCAAGTAGTTTCTGGGCGGTTTATAGTTTCATTACAGTATGCAGGCTATACATTGCACACACACCCCACAAGCTGGGTGCTCCTTTTCCCGACCTCGGAAGGATGGAAGGCTGAGTCAACCTTGAGCCAGCTACCTGGGATTGAACCCCAGGTCGTGAGCACAGTTTTTACTTGCAGGACAGGCATTTAACCACTGCGCCACGAGGCTCATTCAAGCTTTCCCTGATAGCCTACATCTGGCTTCCAGTAGCTTGAGCCCATTATTACGTGTCTGCACTTGGAGATGATTAAAAAACAGATCGTGCCCCTCCTTTATATGTGTGTTGTGCCGTTCCAGTCATGACCGACTCTTTGTGACCCCATGTCCATGGATTTTTTCTTGGCAGGAATACTGGAGTGGCTTGTCAGTTTCTTCTCCAGGCGCCCACAGCACCTGGTATTCCCTGGTGGTCTCCCATCCAAGTACTCACCAGGGCCGACCCTGCTTAGCTTCCGAAATCAGGCAAGATCAGATGTGCTTAGGGCATCTAGGCAGCCATTAATTGTTATGTATGATCTTTTAAGTACACATTTTGAAAAATGCAATCCCATCTCCACTCAAGCCCTCTCTTTTTCCTTATCCAGGCTCAACATGCTGTAGTTTCAATCTTTCCACATAGAGCTTGTTCCCTTATCATCCTTGTTGCCCTCCTCAGAACTTGTTATTTGGTCAACATCCTTCTTGAAGTGCGGTGTCCCAGAACTGGACACCATCTTCTAGATGAGGCCCAACTAGTGCCAAACAGGATGGGACGAGAACACCACCAGATTTGGAGACTATTACTGTGAAGGTAGCACAGTGGTTCTCAACCTGTGGGTCCCCAGATGTTCATGGACTGCATCTCCCAGGAATCCTTGTCAGCCCAGCTGCTGATGAAGTCTTCTGGGAGTTGCAGTCCAGGAACATCTGGGGACCCACAGGTTGAGAACCACTGATGTAGCATAAAATAGCATTGGCCTTTTTTGCAACTACGTTGCACTGTTGGCTGATGTTCAGTTTCTCACCTGAGCTCAGTACCCCACTCCCCTATCTCCCCATTTTGAACTTTGAACTTTGCACGTATCCCTTTTCAATTCCATTCTGTTGTTTTGATAATCGCACAACCCTTGTACATAGGAACACAAATGGTGCTGTTGTCTGTGGGGGTGGCGTCTTGCCCAATAGTTGGAGGGGGTGTCGTGTACAATAATATCTTGGTTTAAGAGTGTTTTGTAGGGCAGGCAAAGATTTCTTCTAAATATTGCCTTGATCAGCAAGAAATGACTTGCAATACAAGCATGGGAGTAGGTCACATGATCACAAGTGAGCCAATGGTGGCTCCCTCCCCCCCCCCCCGCTGGATTGTGAGTGATTGTCTGGAATGGTCGGTCTCTGGCAAGCCTCAAAAAGCCAAGGGAGGAGGAAGGGTGGTATCTCTTGCACCAGCCAGGAACGTTTTCAAAAGAGTTAGGCTTTTTGTTTTCTTTATATTTTTATTTAATCTATTGTCAACCTCCTTGCTTATTTTTCAAACAATTTCGAGTCATGGGGCAGCTAGTCAAATGTGTATATGGCTACAGATTATGTTGTCACATTCAAAACATAGTAAAATCCAATTGTTAGACCCAAGCAGAGCAGGTTCTGCATCCAGGTACCTAAACCAATGGTACGGATGTGGACTTTAAGGTAATGGTGAAGGTTCCCCTCCTCACATGCGTGCTAGTTGTGTCCAACTCTAGGGGTGGTGCTCAAGCCAAACAGCCAGTGTTGTGCAAGTCCATGGCCAGCGTGGTTGCAAGGAAATAGTTTTACCTTCCCAATTTTTACAGTGGTGCCTATTTATCTACTTGCATGTACATGCTTTCGAACTGCTAGTTTGGCAGGAGCTGGGGTTAACGGGAGCTCACTGCTGCGTGGCACCCAGGATTCAAACTGCTGAGCTGCTTTGTAGCCGACAGTTTTCAGTGCTGTTGCCCGCTGAACCACTTTAGGCCACTTCTTTTGTGGCTTTTGGCATTTTGTGGTCCATGGGGCCCTGTAACAAATCATCTGAGTTTCCATTCGTTCTTATGGGGAGATTTGCTTTGATATAAAGTGTTTTGATTTACAAGCATGTTTCCAGAAGGGATTTTGCTTGTAAACCAAGGTATTACTCTAATCAGACGATCATTTTAAGGGCTGCCATGTTTTAAAATACCAACAGTTTCTTGGGAAGAGGGTCTTGTCTCTTGGGCCAAGCATTGTTGTATCTTGCAGATTTGTTCAAGAGGCTTCTTGCAGTGTGTGTGTGTGTGGGGGGGTGACATTTGAATTCTAATCCACCAACATGTTCTTGATGCAAAGATAGAATTAATTGGAATAAATTTATTTAGGTTTGTAGAACTACTTTTTACTATGGTGTAGACCAGGGATGCCCAAACTTTGACCCTCCAGATGTTTTGGACAGCAACTCCCACAGTCCTTTGCCATTGGCAATCTAAGCTTAGAATTCTGGGAGTTGTGGCCCAAAAAATCTGGAGGGCAGAAGTTTGGACATGCCTGGTGTAGACGAATAGAGCAGGGTTCAGGAGACCTGTGTTAGAATCCCCACTCACCCACAGAAACGTGGGGGTACAGCACTGGTGATTATCGTCTCACTTTGAAAGCCCAATGAGGGTCACTCACTGTCAATTCAGTTCCAACTTGGTGGCTCATAACTTAGTAGAACTAAGAGGCACACCTTTTGTGTTACAAATACTGGATACGGAGAGGAAGGTAGAAAGCAGGTGGCATGAGGAATGTTATCTGCAGTGCTTGCTGTAATCTTGGCTTTTGAACAGACCTCATTTGGGAACCTTCCCCTCCAATTTCCGAATCCAGGCTACAAGCGCGACAAAGGCCGGTTCATTGAAAAATGTTTTATTGCAAAAATTATACAACAGTTTTGTGTGGTAACAGACAGTAAGGCACCAGGCACTTGCAGCTGCATAACACAACACCAAGAGCTTCGAAATCTTCTCTTACCCCCTCGCGAGTTGGTCATAGCACCAGAATTCAGTGTGCAGGTCGTTCACAGGAGTGACTACGCTTGGCATACATACATGAGGCCATTGTTTGCATTTTTTTTTCACATTACAAGTGCTTTTTCTCTCACCCCCCCGGTCCACACCCCTCCCCCCCCACCATAGTCAGGGAATGGAGGAGAGCAAAACACCTCTGCATAACAAGGATTTTTCATGGTAATGGTGCTATATAGAGAACAAATCGGTATTTACCCAATACAACCCCCTCTGCCTGCCACAGCCGGCCATCCGAGGTCAAGTGTTGTTGTGTGTCATGTGTGCTCCTCAGTCCAAGGCTGGAAGAGGGTTGAACCACAGCTGGTTCCTACTTGGGGGGGGGTTAGCCTGAGAACACTGAGCAAGCAAGTTTAATTTGATGCTATGTTGCGCTGTCCATCTCATGGGAGACACGGCTGGTTTTGTTGTTAGGAGGCTTCACCAATTCTTCAACACTTGATCGGTGAGCGGGGGCCCGTCAGCAGCCAGCACTGATTCCATTCCTTGATGGGAAGACATTACAACTCTCCAGGAAGTGGCCACGTACCCTTCTAGATACAACAGATCATAGAGTGGGGACCCTGTCAAGGAGGCCAAGTGAGGAATCAAATTCAAAACCTCTAGCTCTCCAGATGCTTGAACCACAGACAAAAGAAAATATTTTTTTCACCCAGTGTGTTGTTAGTCTGTGGCACTCCCTGCCACAGGAGGTGGGGATGGCATCTGGCCTGGATGCCTTCAAAAGGGGATTGGACAGATTCCTGGAGGAAAAGTCCATCACAGGTTACAAACCATGAGGGAGATGTATCAACTCCAAGCTTAAAACCAGGGTACTTCAAGGGCCAGATGCAGGGGAGTGGTCTCAGGAGACAGAAATCTCGTCTCGTGCCTTCCCAGAGGCATTTGGTGGGGCCACTGTGAGATACAGGAAGCTGGACTAGATGGGCCTTTGGCCAGATCCAGGATGGCTCTTCTTATGTTCTTATGTCACTACCAGTTTTTAGAAGCTTCTCTAGGGTTTTTTTGCAGGTGAGGAATCACCTGAAACCCAACATTTGTTTTTCAAAGTCACAGGAACCAAGTCCTGCTGGGCCCACCCATTTACCCGTGACCCTCTTCAGGAGCAAATCTTGGAAGAATGAAAAGCCTCTCTTGCCTTGCCAAAACTATGAAAGAGGTCGTCAGCCCCAAACAAACTTCCTAAATTATTTGAAACGCAAACAGTCGCTTTCCTGTGCTGGGATGGACCTCAAGAACAGTTACCACGAGACAAAAAAAACAGCTTAAGACCAAGAGGCATAAATGGCAGGAGAGGCAGCTTTTTGGGGGGGGGGTGGAGTTTTGGCTATTTCCCTGCAAACCTGACCTGGGCCCGCCCTCCCTCTTCACAACCTGCACGTAGGTCTTTCCCGAAACAAGCCCTGAAGGGGGTTTACTCCTGTGTCACGGGATCGCAGCCGTGCTGAAATGAGAGCCTACAAGTATAGAAGATAAAAGCCCGTCGTAACCCCCATTTAAAAAAACAAGCCAACCCTAACTCATGCGCACGTACAGACATTCATAACACACACACACAAAGTGTGCCCCCCCTATATGCCCACTACAGTTCGTCCCGCATTTTGTCCCCTTTGGGCCGGACTAGTCGGCCGATGAACAGGATGGAGTCGGTCTTATTGTCCTTGATGAGGAAAATGAATGGGTGGTCGGCGTAGAAAAGCTTGGGGTTCCTCATCTCTTCCCGGCCGTAGATGTCCCCGTCAAACGGGTTCCCCTCCGTGTCCCACTCCAAAGCGGCCGCGTGGAAGACACTGGCCAGGTAGAGGTCCTTCTTGCCCGAAATCTTGGAAAGATCTGCTTTGGTCTTGTCGACGGCTTCCGTCAGGCCCAGCTCCGCCAGGTGCTTCTGTAAAGGGAAACGGCAGTCAAGAGGCTGAGAAGGTGGTAAGAGACCTGCGGCTCCTTGAAGGCCAACACACTCTTTATGCCCATCGGATGAAGGCAGGGTTGTGCAAACTTTGCAAGGAGGGGCCAGATATGATGAGATGAAGATGTGTAGGGGCCGAGCATTCAGCCTGAAGTGGGGAGAAAGTGTGGGACCACAAACGACTGCAACGGCCACAAATGTTCCAGTTTTGAGGCACCCGAGGGCCGGGAATTGGCCTGCGCGCACCCAAGATGCACCATTGCTCGCATACACTGCCCTCTCTTGCAAGGAGGTGTGGAGGACACTGCAGCAATGGAACCGGGGGGGGGCAGGGCAGGTGGCTTGGGGGACGAACGGAGGCTGGGAGGGTAGGCAAACCATAAAACTGCAAGCTGATGTCAACAGCTGGCATGGGTAGGAGCTGGCCAGTGGGAATGAGCTGGCAGGGAGAAGAGGTTGTGGGCCACTCAAAATTTTAAAATGGGCCATTTGCCCCCCGGGGCGGACTTTGGACATGCCTGCTTTAAGGAGCAACCTTAAGTTTATTTTCTTCCCCTCTCGTAATTAAGCATTTGACTCACTGCCAAGACCTTAATTTTTCCAGTTGTTGTCTTTCTCCTACAATGCTGAATTGTTTTCCTCTGCCCTTGCTTTTCATTCCTACCAAGCTGGTTATTGGTGCGCATGCAGCCTGCCTCCCAGATGGCTCCAGAATTGCACCTGAAGCAGGAAGGACAACTTGGCAAACTCATCCAAGTCTGGTGGGCTTCCAGGATGGCACATCAAACTGCTAAGGGATTCACAGAATCCTAGAGTTGGAAGAGACCTCCAGGGCCATCCAGTTCAACCTCCTGCCATGCAGGAACCCCCATCACAGGACTCCCGACAGGTGGCCATCCAGCCTCTGCTTAAAAAACCCCAAATAAGGAGACTCCACCACCCTCCGTGGCAACATATTCCACTGCCGAACAGCTCTGTCATGAAGTTCTTCCTAATGTTCAAATAGAATCTCTTTTCCTCTAGTTTGAGACCATTGCCATGAGCATTAGTCTCTGAAGCCATAGAAAACAAACCAGTCCCTTCTTCAATGTGACACTCTTTCAGATATTTCATCCTTTCATATCCCCTCTCAGCCTTCTTTTTGAAAGGCTAAACATTCCCAGTTCCCAAAGCCATTCCTCATCAGACATTTCCTCCAGACCCTCAACCTTCCTGGTCGCCCTCCTCTGCACCCGCTCGAGGTTGTCAACATCCTTTTAAACTGAGGCACACAGAACTGGACACAGTAATCCAGGCGGGGTCTGACCAGAGCAGAATAGAGTGGTTCTATCACTTCCCTGACCTGGCATTCAACCGGCGCCCAGATACTCACCTGCAGGTCGTGGCTGACCTCCAGGCTGACCTTGGGCAGGGAGATGGCCACGGCCCTCTTCTTCAGCTTGCTCAGCCAGGTTTTCAGCTGCTCCCGGGTGAGGAGCTTCTCCAGGCGCTCCAGGGGCTCCACGTGATTCGGCATGATGAAGATCATACTCGACAGCTTGTGCGCCAGAGGCATCTCCACGATCTGCAGCTTCTCGGCCTCATCGTCGTAATACTTGTACAAGCCTTTCAGAAACAGGAGTTGAACTGATCAGTAGTTGTGCACAGGGAAAGCAGGAGGGGGACCATCTCAAGATTTCAGGCTCCAAAACCCATGAACCCCAGTGAGCAAATTGCAGGATGGTGGGAGTTGTTCCCAAAGATATGGACTATGCCTGTTGAGGAAAAGCTAGACTAAAAGTAGACATGCAGACTGGGTGTGTTTGGATTAAACAGGCAAAGGTCCGTTTCCCCCCCACACACTTGTGTGCTAGTTGTGTCCGACTCTAGGGGGCGTTGCTCATCTCCATTTGCAAGCCAAAGAGCCAGTGTTGTGCAAGTCAGTGGCCATGTCGCCAGCACGGCTGAATGCATTTCTGTGCAAGGAACACTGTTTACCTTCCCGCTTTTTACAGCAGTACCTAGTTATCAATTTTGCATTTACATGCTTTCCGACTGCTCGTTTGGCAAGAGTTGGGGTTAATAGCGGGAGCTCACTCCGCTGCGTGGCACCCGGGGTTCGAACCGCCGAGCTGCCGACTTTGCAGCCAACAGTTTCAGCACACTGCCTGCTGAGCCCCGACGCCCGTGTTTGGACTACAGCTTCCATAACTCCCAAGGCATCATGATGCATCTTGAACCAACAACCCTAACCCTTTACCCCCAGGTATTGTGAGCAGAGGAGATGATTTCAGCCTTTCCTTGCTATGCTGCCTTCTCTCCCACACAGAGAAACCAATATTGGGGGTACAACATACCCGCCGTGAGGGTATACCCAGCCTTAACCACTAGGAAGACAGGCCTTCTCCCTAATGGGAAACCAACTCAGTCCTCCATCTCTAGGAGAACTCCTGTATCCACTTGATTCACTTATCCACATTCTGAAAATATTAAATATATTATTGGCCTCATGCTCGCTTACCTGTGCGATGCATCATAGGAACACCAACTGTGTAGGAACGGGTGACCATAAAGCCGCGATTGTCCACCATCTTGTGATGGAACCTCTCGTCCCAGTGGGCTATAAAAACAAAAGATCCGTTGACTAAAGAAAGGGATGGGTAAACTTCAGTGAAACACCCGTAGATAAACAGGCAGGCAGGTAGATAGACAGACAGATAGGAAGCTTAAAAGAATTGTTATAACTGAATTTTAGAGACATGCGATTCACCCCACTTTGTCAAAATTCGTACATGAGTCACCTGTGGTGCTGCGCATGCAAATGTTGGCAAAGTAGGATGAATTATTTCATGCCTGTCTCTACTTAATTCACAAAGCTAAGGGACTTCTTTATTTGTTTAAAACACTTTCATCCCATCAGTCTCCTTTAAAAGGCCCCAAGATGGCTTGCATCATTAAAATACAGTATTTAAAGCTACAAAAAAGATACAAGAATTAAAAAGGATCAAGCAAACACCTTGCAGTTTCCACTCTGATGTTTGAAAAACCCAAATCTTACACAGTGTTAACTTGGTTCCATTTATGTCCCACTTTCCTCCCATCAATTCAAGGCAAAGTATGCCCTTCTCTGTCCTCTCTAACTGCAGCTGCACAACAACCCTGAGAGGTAGGTCCAGCTCAAAGGGAAGAGACTGGCCCAGAACCACCCAATAAGGACCAGAGAAACTTCATGAGGACTAGACACTTGGTGTACAAAGTCCAAAACTAAGGTCACTTCACCACACTGGCTATTTTGGGTTACACACAAGTAGGAAAGTTCCAGCTAAGCAACAACAGGGCAATTCTATCAATAAGGTACAGTACTAGCCAGGGTATATAATAGGACCTTTCATATATAGTGGCAGTGTATCTGAGTACCATGTGTCCATGTCCTCATACGGTGGGGCCCTGTGGATTTCATGCTCCATAGGTTTCCATGAGGCATCAAAAATAATAATTGGTCTGAGCCAGAAATAGTTCAGCTTCAAGAACTCAACAGGAACCTGGACTGGAGGATCAACACAATAGTTCCCTGTATCTGCAGAATCAGTATCCACTAATTCATTTATCCATGGTTTGAAAATACTGTACAGTAAAAACCCCGTATCCACTGATTCATTATCCAATGATTCGTTATCCACTGATTCAGCTATCTACTGTTGGCAGAGGAAAAAAAAATAATTCAGCAGCCACTAAGCAAACTATTGTCACAAACAGCTGCTGTAAAGCAAGCTATTGTTACAAATAGCATCTGTAAAGCAAGCTACTGTCACAAACAGCAGCCATAAAGCAAGCTACTGTCAGGAAACAGCAGTTTGGGGGTGGGTAGGCGTTCTCTCTTACCCACAGTTTTCATTATCCATGGGAAGGCCTGGAACCAATCCCCAGCGGATACCGGGGTCCTACTGTATTAAAAATATCGAAAGAAAAATCCCCAGAAATCTATCTATTTCTGATGAAGTTACTAGAGTAGACCACAAGAGGGAGCCAGTGGCCATGCTATGTGTAGTTTTTGCTACTGTAAGTGATTGCTATTATCCATATTTTTCAGCATCCGCAGAAGGGAATCGGACAATATTATATTGCATTATATATCATCAGCTGATAAAGCACAATTGGGACTTCTTTCAGCCCAAAGTAAAAAAATCAATTATGTTGAGAGAAAAAAGATACTTTAGACAGCCAGAGTCATCAATGTGACTCGAAATTCTCAATACCATAAAGAGAAGAAAATTACAATATTTCTGTCACATATTGAGCAGTAAACAAATATCATCTGCTGCAGGTTATCCTTCAAAGAAAAACAGATGTGAAGTGTGGCCCGGGCTGTAGAAGAATATTCTGATTTAAGAATTTAAGCCAATGGTTTTCATTGGGCACAGCTTCTCTATTTAGAACAATTTTACATGAGAAACAAGATTGTGCTACTGATTGCCAATGTTCTACAAGGACGTGGTATGCAAAGAAAGAAAATCCATTGCCAAGTAGCTGAGGAGGGCGATTCCAGCTTAGAAAGCGCCGAGGGATGGTGCTGCAAGGAAGGAGCCAGTGGTCACCTGGAAACTGTTGGAATGGTTCCACATAGGCACATTATGTTTGGTTCAACAAAGCCAGGCCTCATGCAACAGCTTCCTCTTCCAGCATGAGTCCCAGGCTCTTTTATTAGCTGCAAAAGCAGAGCATCAGAGGTGGGGCAAGAGTCTGCGTGTCAGAATGGTGTAGGCTGATGAATTCCTGGGAAGGGCTTATCTGACGTGGCAGTGCCACCTAGCAGGGGTCTTGATGAATGATTACCAGACAGCTTGTTTTATTTCCTTACATACCATCTCATGGCCTTGCTGGATAATGTGGGGGGAGGGAAGAGATCAGAGCAAGCTGGCTTCCTGTGCATCAGGTCTCATGGAATCCATTGTTCCTTCTTTCATCCAGGGCTTCCCCGCACAGATTGGGATTCAATGCTTCTCAAGGGACCCTGCCCAGAAAGCCGGCTGGGGTGCTTTTTAATCTCTTCCAAGGGGATAGCTCTATAGGAAACCTGATATCAACTGACTCAGAAAAGGAGGCCAGATTCTGTTCTACGGCTGGAGGCTTCACACCCCTGGTGCCCACTACAGCTTTTCTACTTACGCTTGAAGAACATGGCGTTGACAATCAAAGCCCCGTCGGTCTTCTCCACGTCTTTGGTGACTTCGGGCAGTTTGCCGTCGGTGGTCTGGGAGGCCCACTCGTTGATAGACTTCAGGGCGCTCCGCTTGTCCCGGAAGTTGATTTTGGAGTGCTCGTAGTTGTAGTGCTTCTTGCTGTTTTTCACAAAGTCGTCGGCGAAGCTGATGGAGCTGGGGCCGTAGAGGCGGCTGCCGAGCCTCCAGGTGACGTTGCGGGCGGTGGAGTTGCTGACGTCGCTCAGGAGCTCCGCCAGGCCCCCGTGGAGGTAGTCGTCGCTCAGCTTCTCCGCGCTGAGCAGGGTCTTGGCTTGGGAGGCCGTGGCGGCCTTGCCCCCAAGGGACACCAGCCCCAGAGAAGAGGCCAACACCACGGGAGACACCAAGATGTTCTCCACGCTCTTGTCTTTGGCCACCGCGTGGTAGATGTTGAAGGCCAGGTTGGTGCTCCGGTCGGCCAAGGCGTTCGCTCTCTCGCTCAGCTTCTTCTCCCCCGAGGCGGCTTTCTTTTCGACAGCCTTCTTGCCTTCGGGAGGGACGGCAGCCACCAGAGCAGCCAGCGCTAGGACTCGGATCAGCCACATGGCTTCCGTGGCACGTGGAACCAAGTCAAGTCTGGAAAGAAGCAGAATGGAGACTCAGGGGCAGTTGAAACATCCTGTTTTGTGGCTGTCCAATTTTTCCTGCCTCACGTCCACCAGCAACTCTTCCAAACAACTAGAACCTTATCATGCTAGAAACAAAAAAGCCCCTTTTACCTTAAGATACACAGATTTGTGCTTTAGTCTAAAAGAACCACAAAAACTGAACACCTTCAATTACAGTATGTTTACACATGTTGTGTTGCATCATTACAGTTGTGACTGACTCTTTGTGACCCCATGTCCATGGAGTTTTTCTTGGCAGGAATACTGGAGCGGCTTGCCAGTTCCTACTCCAGGTGCCTAGAGCAGCTGGTATTCCCTGGTGGTCTCCCATCCAAGTTCTAGCCAGGGCCGACCCTGCTTAGCTTCCGAAATCAGGCGAGATCGGATGTGCTCCTTAGGGCATCTTCGGTTACAATTCATAGCACCCAGTTGCCATGACTCACCTCCCACATAACCTCCCCTGGATGGCAGCGAATCTCCACAGACCCAGGCTGGAAAGCTTCTCAGCAAGCACTGGGGCCAGAGGACCAAGCTGGGCCTACCCTAAGCCCCCCCCCAAAAAACCTTCCAGTCCAGACTTTCTCCAGGTGAGCCCAAAACAAGTGTGAAGACAGAGCTCATCCAGAAAAGGGGTGTGTGGTGTCTCTGGGATTTGGAGTCTAATCAACCAACCAACCAAATCAAATACAGTAATCCCCTGCCTATCGCGGGGGTTAGGGACTCACCTGACCTGTGATGACTGAAAATCCGCGATATGCGGAAGCGGGCCGGGTGGGGCCTGGCGGGAGGTGGGTGATCAGATCCGCCTGCTGCCGCGTGCCAGTCCAAGAAGTCTTGGGGCGGCGCGTGCAGGCAGTGTTGCGGGATCTGACCTCCCACCGCCGCCCGCCCACACCACCCCAAGACTTCTCGTCCGGGTCTGTCTCCATTGAAATGCATTGGCTCATTGCATTTCAAGGGAGAAAATTTTCCCCATTGGAATACATTGGCTCAATGCATTGGCAAGCGGCCCCGAGGCTTCTCGGAGGACCGCGGGCCAGCAGCGTTGGGGGATCGGATCCAGGGCTTGGGGAAGGGGGGGAGGTTTAAAAGCCTCCCCCCCTTCCCCACACCTCGGGCTCCAGCTCATTGGCACTGGGGTGGGGAAATAAAGGCTTTTCTCCCCCACCCCAGCGCTAATCAGCTGGAGGCCGGGGAGGAACTGCGATCCCACGCTATAGTGGGACCGCAGTACCCGAACCGCGAAATGGCAGGGAGTTACTGTAAGCTTAGCTGACACAGTCTTGAGGCCTGAGAAATAAGAAGTAGGATGTCTGGGGGGAAAGGGGCATCTTTTGCATCTCTAACTCACGCCCCCTTCAAAGGATGAATCTGGCCCGACAGAAAATTCAATGCAGCCCAAAAGCAGTGTCTTTCTAAATTCTGCCTTTTAGAGAACTACAAAGATTCTGCACAGACCCCAAAACAAACCCAATGCAATGTATCTAGCCGTGCATTTTTTTTTTAAAAAGCAGAGCTGTTTCTCACCTCCATGCCTAATGTGCATTTTTCTTCTACCTCGTCACTGGGTCTGCCTGCCAAGATCTGAAAAGCCGGGCCGCCTGGGGCACCAAGCCAAGGGAGGGGACTGAACTAGGTTCCTCCCCTGCAGCAGAAAGGGAGGGGGAACGGAAATGGTCCCCAACACACACACACAACCCTAGCATGCCACGCAAGCAGCTTTCGCCACAAACAGCTGCACTCTACAATTTAAGTTCCAAAAATTATACAGCTTCTACCGTAGGGTTAAATTAGAGCTTTTGTTATATCCACAGTTAAGTCTTTGGGCAGCAGCAAGGAAGAGAAATCAGAGACGCAAAGGCTTTTAAAATTAGAAACCTCTTCTGAAGGTTTCCTGTAACTCAGGGATGGGAGGAAATCTCTGCTCCAACTGTTTGGGGCTTGCACAGTCTATCCGCTCTAGCTAGCAAAACTAATGCAAGAAGAATGTAGCCAGCTGTTTTCTATGGAGTCAGACCTGGGTTCTACCTAGGCAGCTATTGCCCAACTCTGGCTGGCAGCCACCCACTCTCCAGGGATTCGCGGAGGAGTGTTTTTTTTTAACATTGGGAGACGGACCTGCCACCTTGCTTAATGTGAAGCATCTCCTGCACTACCAAGGTCAACTCCCTCCTTTAAAAGCAAGATAATGGAAGTTCAGGCGAACAACATCTGGAAGGGCAAACCCTCCCAAACCTCTGCTGCAGGCACTTCATAGCCAGCCCAAAGCCTTCTTAGGGTGAGCAGAACAGCCGTGTGGGATCTACAAAATCAGCCCTAGAAAAGAGAAGTAGGATGCCTGCGGGGGGGAAAGGAGCATCTTTTGCATCTCCTAACTCATGTTCCCCTTCAAACCATGGAACTGGCTAGACGGAAAATTCAGAAGGGAGGTGGTTTGCCTCTGACTTTACTTCCTGGTGAGAACAACTGCTTGTCGACCCTGGAAGTCCGCAACGCCTCCAGGACTGAAGGTCTGTGGTCTGGAAGGCTTGGCTCTCCAACCACCCCCACACCCAACGACCCAGGCATCCACTCTCTACCCCACGGACAGTTCTTGACTTTTGGGAACTGGCCACCCAATTATTTGCAGAACTGCAACTGCCAGAGCGGTGGGAGAGCGGATTCGCACTTGCAGACACCTCTGGCTGGCCAGTGTAGATGCAATCCGAGGAAAAAGGAAGAGAAAGAGAAACGATGGAAGTCAAAGTAGTAAGATGGGAGATTTAGGTTCCACAGGGAAAAGAGCCCAAGGTAGACTTAAGAAGGTAGCTGACCCCTTCCTTACTAGGAATGACAGACACTAACCCAGTGGTTCTCAACCTGTGGGTCCCCAGATGTTCCTGGACTGCAACTCCCAGGAGTCTTCATCACTAGCTGAGCTGGCGAGGATTTCTGGGAGTTGCAGTCCAGGAACATCTGTAGGGACCCACAGGTTGAGAACCACTGCACTCACATATGGGGATTTGAAATGAGTGACCACACAGATAACAGGCATGGGGAACAACTGCGATACAAAATGGAGGGCCTCAAACCAAGGAAGGGGACCGAGCATGGAGGTTCTCAAGTAGCTTCCAGCTGGTGGACTTTCCTTACAGCTAGAGCCGGACGGCTGCAGTGGAGGATGCTGTTCCATAGGGCTGTGCCTCAAGGCAGAGTACGCAGAACCCAGATCCTCCAGGCTTCCAAATCTAAGGTCCCCATCCCTGCAACCCTCTGGATGGGGCCCCAAGATCGTAACAAGAGACACCGTGAGCTCCGGGTGTTCTCTCTTTTTCCCATTTGGGATGTGTGAGGTGGCGAGAGGTGGTTAAGATAAATTTCTTTCTAAATATACCTTGACACTTTCTCTTATTGTGGTCAACGTTTGCCATTTTCATTCTGAAAGAAAACAGACAAATGAGACAGTTCCTTCAAGGATCAGAGACTTTTTTTTTAACCCCCAGAAGAAAACAGCAGGGCGTCACAACAATTCAAGTGACATGTAACGGGGTGTGGAAAGGAGAAAATTATAGGGTCCTGCCAGGTGGGATTATTGACATAACTGAAAACACTGCTTCCTAGATCTCATTTGTTCCAAAAAAGCAAAGTAAAGCAAAGTGTTCTGCTTATATACCGCCCCATACTACTACAAGTAGTCTCTGGGCGGTTTACAATTTTTTAATTACAGAGTGCAGGCTACACATTGCCCCCCCCCCAGCAAGCTGGGTACTCATTTTACCGACCTTGGAAGGATGGAAGGCTGAGTGAACCTTGAGCCTGCTACTGGGGATTGAACCCCAGGTCGTGGGCACAGTTTTACTTGCAGGACAGGCATTTAACCACTGCGCCACGAGGCTCAAGCACTTAAACACTTTAACTCATGCGCCACGAGGCTCAAGCACTTAAACAGGAGAGGAACAGTCACAAAAGATCATCGGACTTAGAGATCTGGTGTCTGCATCTAACCTTTTTTTTTTTGACATGGACACACCCACTGAGGTTCTGCACACTGCAACTACAAGGGAAGGCCAGGCCTCTGTAGCGCTGAGAAGGTACAAAGGATGCCATTATTAAAACTAAAAGGTAAAGGTAAAGGTTCCCCCCGCACATGCGTGCTAGTTGTGCCCGACTCTAGGGGCGCTGCTCATCTCCGTATTCAAGCCGAAGAGCCCGTGTTGTGCAAGTCCATGGCCATGTGGCCGGCATGGCTGTAAGGAAACACTGTTTTACTTTCCCACTTTTTACGGCGGTACCTATTTATCTACTTGCATTGACATGCTTTTGAACTGCTGGGTTGGGCAGGAGCTGGGGTTATCAGCGGGAGCTCACTCCCCTGCGTGGCTCCTGGGATTCGAACCGCCAAGCTGCCGAATTTGCAGCCGACAGTTTTCAGAGCCCTAGTCCGCTGAGCCACCATGCCCTCACTTTCAAAACCCAATCTGGCTTGTCTGTACAGGAGAATAACTATTTTAATCCACTTGTTAGGAAACCAAGAGAGCTATCCTTTGGGACATCTTAAGGCCCAACGTAAGCTGTGCGATTATGGCTCGAGATATTGACATTCAATTCTTTTAAAAAAAAAAAAAAAACCAACACTGGTTTATGAATGTGAGATATTGCACTTATCTATCCGTGGTTCAAAACATGAAGAAATGGCCCCACGTCGCTGCATACTTGTCGCCCATGCTGTCAGCTGGGGGAGATGTCAAGTTTGACAAAGCTAAGGGCAGCCTGAACGTTGGTGGCACCAATGGCAGCCAAGATGGCAGCCAAGATGGCAGCCAAGATGGCAGCCAAGATGGCAGCCAAGATGACAGCCAAGATGGCAGCCAAGATGGCAGCCAAGATGGCAGCCAAGATGGCAGCCAAGATGGCAGCCAAGATGGCAGCCAAGATGGCCTACAGCAGACATTCTAAACAGGGTAGAAGACAGTGCCCCCGTGAGAGACCTGGCACACTGGAAGGTGGCCAACGACTAGAAACAATTATTCACAATTATGTGAATAATGTATTATTCATTATGCGGTTTATGCCACCCTGACTCATCCTACACTGCCTTCATGTGGTGTTTAAGGTCATGCCCCCCCCAAAAATGGCTGGAAATAGAGGATACCCACTTTTGCTCTCTGTTAGAGACACCAAGCAAGGGGAAAGCTCGGAATTTAATTCTACCCCCCACCCCAATCAATTAATCACCTTCTCAGCCAAGCATAATTCAAATGGATTCTGGGAGATTTCATCCAAATATTTTCCTCCCCACATCTTTATGCAAGGTTAGTTGGAATTCCAGCAGTGTAGGGGATCATTAAAAAAAAACTTTCCCTAATTGAATGGGAAGATTAGGCTGCCCTTTTCAGCTCATAAATCCCACCCAGCTCTCTTTATCCCTCTCTTTTGCTCCTCCTTGATTCAGAGTAGGCTGCAGTGTCATTTAGCGGCATGCTATCATGCCTTCACTCTCCGCGGCCCCCACACGCCACGTCAGCAGGGCCCAGGGAGCAGACCCTGAGCCTCGGCGCTCTCTCCCCTCCGCCACTACAAGCAGGCCAACCCTTTAAGGAACCACATCCCGGCAGCATCAGGGATAGGCATCGTCTGGAGAGATTTAAAGAACTGCTCCTCAAGGGAAGCCTCTAAACTGTAAAAGGTTGCTTTTGGGTGAGTTTGAGGCACACGCCTGTCAAAGGTCCAACTTGGCAGTTTCATGCAACTGATTTTATTTAGGCAAACACAGGCACAAACAAACAAAAAACCAACACACGCAAGCAGAAATAAGATGACAGGAGCAAGGCAGAACCCAAAGTTTTAAGCCGACGGGACTGCCGTGTTCTTTTGTTTCTGAGCCACTTGCAAAAGCTTGGCTCATCTTTTTTTCTACCTGATTTTCAACCGTTATGGGGGGTTGGGAGGGTGTCTTTCTTTTTTTTCTTTTTAAAGTCTAAGGTTTCTTTAATTAATTTATTTATTTTTTTTTGCTGGATTTCAGAGTCAAAAAGTCTTGGCTGACAAGACTGGAAGCTCAGAGAGCACTCAAGATGAACACATGAAACTGTCCTTGTGTTCCAGTGTCCAGTTCCTACTCTTATCAGGAGGGGGCTGGGCTCCCAGGGCAAAAAAAAAGGGGGGTTAATTAAAACAAGCACAGGTTTCCCCAAGAGGCCTTCTCACCCTCAATCTGCTTGGAAACTTGATATGGTACAATTAGTCTTAAAGGGGCCGGAAAGGATCCCTCGCCTCTACGGACACATCTTGGTCCAAAGGGAACTCATTTCCTGCAGATCACTTGCTGCTGTGGGGTGGGGGACCCACAGGATCCCACGCTTTGAAATCTTAATCACAAAGACCGATGGAGCTGTTTGGATGAGCAGCGAAACGTTTCTATCTCTCAAAAAAGAAATCCAGTAGCCATGACTCAACTTCCAGATAAACTCACCTGGATGACAGAATCTTCACAGACACAAAGAGGGAGAAACAAAGAAAGCAACCCTTTTCCCCAATTCCTACGAATGACAATTTCTTCCTAATTTTTAATTCTTCTCTTTGGTCTTCTTATAGGCCAGTGATGGCGAACCTTTTAGAGACCGAGTGCCCAAACTGCCATTCAAAACCCACGATTTTTTCGCAAAGTGCCAATAGAGCCATTTAACCTGAATACAGGTGGCTGTGAAGGGGCGATGTCGGGTGCCCACAGAAAGGGCTCCGGGTGCCACCTTTGTTACCCGTGCCATAGGTTCACCAACATTGTTATAGGCCATTATGGCTCCTTAAAGAAACCACATTTCGGGCTGCTGTTACTCACCTGGGGAAGAAGGAATCGGGAATCTGTTTGCAGTGATCCAAATTCCTGTTTAGCTAAGTAGTTAACTAGGCCCCATCAACTTGGCACCAACTTTGGGGGACCCCAATAATGCTTTCAAGGGAGAGGAGGTATTTTATGGTGCTGTTCCACCACCCCAGTGAGTTCCCATGGCAGGGCGAGGATTTGAACCCAGGGCTCCCGACTCCTTGTCTATCCCACTACGCCACATAAGAAGAGCCATGCTGGATCAGGCCAAAGGCCCATCTAGTCCAGCTTCCTGTATCTCACAGCGGCCCCACCAGATGTGTTTGGGAGCGCATGAGACTAGATATCTGTCTCCTGATACCACTCCCCTGCATCTGGCCCTTGAAGTACCCTGGTTTAAAGCCTAGAGATTACACATCTCCATCATGGTTTGTAACCCGTGATGGACTTTTCCTCTAGGAATCTGTCCAATCCCCTTTTGAAGGCATCCAGGCCAGATGCCATCACCACATCCTGTGGCAGGGAGTTCCATAGACTTACAACGCGCTGGGTGAAAAAATATTTTCTTTTGTCAGTTCTTACTCTCCCAGCACTCAATTTGAGTGTATGTCCCCTAGTTCTGGTATTTTGAGAGAGGGAGAAGAGCTTCCCTCTATCCACTTTACTCATACCCTGCATTATTTTGTATGTCTCAATCATATCCCCCTCAAGCGCTTTTTTCCAGACTGAAGAGGCCCAATTGTTTTAGCCTTTCTTCATAAGGGAGGTGCCCCAGCCCAGTAATCATTTTAGTCGCTCTCTTCTGCACCTTTTCCAGTTCCACTATGTCTTTCTTGAGATGCGGTGACCAGAATTGTACACAATACTCCAGGTGCGGCCTTACTATTGTTTTGTATAACGGCATTATAATGTTGGCTGTTTTATTTTCAATCCCCTTTTGATAATCCCTAGCATGGAATTGGCCTTCTTCACTGCTGCCACACATTGGGGAGACACCTTCATGGAGCTGTCCACCAACACACCAAGATCTCTTTCCTGATCCGTCACGGATAACTCAGAGCCCATGAGTTGATAGATGAAGTTTGGATTTTTTTGCCCCAATATGCATTACTTTACATTTGGTTACATTAAAACGCATTTGCCATTTCTCAGCCCACTCCCCCAGTTTGGAGAGATCTTTCTGGAGCTCTTCACAATCTTCTCTGGTTTTTACCACATGGAAAAGTTTTGTGTCATCTGCAAACTTGGCCACCACACTGTTTATCCCTGTCTCCAGGTCATTTATGAACAGATTGAAAAGCACCGGTCCCAGGACCGAGCCCTGGGGCACACCGCTTTTAACTTCTCTCCATTGTGAAAATTTCCCATTGACACCTACTCTTTGTTTCCGGGATCTCAACCAGTTCTCAATCCATAAGAGGACCTGCCCTCTTATCCCCTGACTATGCAATTTTCTCAGCAGCCTTTGGTGAGGGACTGTGTCAAAAGCCTTTTGAAAATCCAGATAGACTATATCCACCGGTTCACCCAAATCCACGTGCCTGTTGACCTTTTCAAAAAATTCTAAAAGGTTTGTAAGACAAGATTTACCCTTACAGAAGCCATGCTGATTTTCTCTCAGCAAGGTTTGTTCTTTTATGTGTTTTAAGATTTTCTCTTGGATGAGGCCTTCCACCATCTTCCCTGGGACAGATGTAAGGCTAACCGGCCTGTAGTTTCCTGGGTCCCCCCTCCTTCCTTTTTTAAAAATTGGTGTGACATCCGCTATCCTCCAGTCCTCCGGCACTGTGGCCGTTTGAAGAGACAAGTTGCATATTACCGTTAAGAGATCTGCAATTTCATTTCTCAGTTCCCTAATAACCCTTGGGTGGATGCCATCTGGGCCCGGTGACTTGTTAATCCTCAATTTATCAATTAGTCCTAAAACCTCCTCTCTTTTAACCTGTATTTGATTTAATTCTTTAGTCAAGAGGGGCGGCTTTCCGCTCAAGGTCCTCTGTCGTGAAGACAGACGCAAAGAACTCGTTCAATTTCTCTGCAATGTCCAAGTCCTCCTTAACCTCCCCTTTTCCTCTCTCACCATCCAGAGGCCCAATTGGTTCTCTGGCAGGTTTTCTACTTCTAACATATTTAAAGAAGCTTTTATTATTACCCTTTATATTGCTAGCCATGCGTTCCTCAAAGTCTTTCTTTGCCTCCCTTATCATCTTTTTACATTTCTTTTGCCAGAGTTTGTGTTCCTTTTTATTTTCCTCATTTGGGGAGGATTTCCATTTACAGAAGGACCTCTCCTTGTGCTTTAGAGCCTCTCTAACTCCACTCGTTAACCATGCCGGTGTCCTCTTGGACTTAAATGAGCTCTTCTTTCTTTGTGGTATGCACTTGTGCTGGGCCTCTATTATTGTTGTTTTAAACAGGCTCCATGCACTCTGAAGAGATTGGATTCTTCTAACCCTCCCCTTCAGTTTCTCTCTAACTAGTTTCCTCATCTGAGGGAAGTTTGCCCTTCGAAAATCAAGGGTTTTTATGTCTGATTTGGTTGACACTCTTCCTCCGACATGCATGGCAAAGGTAATTGCAGCATGGTCACTGTTCCCCAGAGGCTCAGTGACATTCACATCCCTGATGAGGTCCTGAGTATCACACAATATTAGATCTAGAGTTGCCTGTTCTCGGGTGGGCTCCATGACAAGTTGCTCTAAGGCACAGTCATTCAGCAAGTCGAGAAACCCAGTTTCTCTTTCTTGCCCGGAGCTCGCATTGGCCCAGTCAATGTGGGGATAATTAAAGTCCCCCATGATTACTATCCTATCCCTCTTAGCCACCTCCATGATTTCTCTCCTCATTTCAAGGTCCCCCTCAAGTTTTTGATCTGGTGGACGATAGAATACTCCAACTATCATATCACTCTTTGGACCTGGTAGTTTAACCCACAGTGATTCTATGGTGGAGTCAGACCCTCTGTCAATCTCCATTCTGCTGGATTTACTGGGCTGCCGTCGAGAGAGTTTACTGGGACGGTTTACTGGTTTACTGGGACGTGCTTTTCTAGATGACAGCACAGGCCTGCAGCTTGAAACCTTGACCAGCATCCTACCCTCAGCCCAAGTCAAGTTGGCCCACTGGGCCAACACGTAGGTAAATCACAAGGAGTCGATGGGTCTCCTCTGCCAGGAATCAGCAACCCTTGGCAGGGCCAATGACAGGGAAGGCAAAAGCTACTACCAAGAAGTCTTTATCAAGAGGCTGAGCTGTGGGATTATTTTTTTTTAAAGGTTCCTGTTTCTCCGCCCTATTTGGCAACTTCCTTATGCTGCCAGCCTGCAAGGTTTTTTGTAAAGCCTGGAAGAATTATTTTCATAAATTGGTTTGGGCACACGGATTGCAGTCGGAATTAAGACGCGTTTGCCACGATTTAAGCCTGTCTCCAAGGCCAGCATGGCAGTCCGAGGGCGCTTCTGGATCTCTTTTACCCACCCACCCCTCTCTCCTCCCATCTGAGCCCCTGGGCGACCCTTGCCAACCCCCCCAGCGCGCCCCTGTCTGCCCCAAAAAAGGTTCGGCCTGATCCTGCCGTCAGTGCCAGAAATAGCTCTCCAGACCTCAAGTGGATCAGCGCGATCGGGGAGGAGGGAGGAGAGGAGCTCCGACGAGACCCGCATCTCCAGGCGAGCCCGGGGGTCCCTCTGGGGCGGCCAAGCACCTGGGGCGGCCCTCGGAGCGCACGGCCACCACCTCGCCAAAGCCGCGCGCCCTGGAACGCTCAAGGCGCCCCGCGCTTGGAAGAGGAGGAGGGGGGGCTCGATCCCCTCGCCTTTCCTCCCCGATCCCTTCCAATGGCCCCATGGGGGGGGCAATGGGGGACCTCAGGAGACTCCCCGGAAACGCTGCGCCGGGGGGGGGACTTCTGGAGCCGAGGGCGCACGGATGCTAAACGGATCGACTCCCCACCTCGCCAAGGCGGAGGTCCCTGGCGAGGGGGGTGGGTGGGTGGCAGAAGGAGGCCTCGTCTCCGGCCAAGGTTAAAAATTGAGCGGAACTTTCTCGGGATCCAACCTGAAACTTTGCTTCGCCGGATGCCTGCTTTGTAAAATCCGGCTTCACTCCCCTTCGCCACCCTGAATCCGGTGCTTGGAAACCGACAGCACCGGAATGTGTCCGGAAGCCCTCCTGTTGGCCGCTGGATATCCCGGGCCAGATCCCCTCCCCGCGCAACCTCCAGCTTCGATCCTGCGGAAAAAAACGCACGGGGCAAACTGGGGAAGACCCCCCTTTTTTTTCCCCCTTGCCCTCCCCCCGTTCTCCTCCTTAAACCAGAAGCTGGGGAAGGAAGGAAGGAGGGAGGGAGGGAGGGAACCCCACTGAGATCCGAGCCCCCGACGGCTCTCCGCTGCGCCTGCCCTTCAGAGCTGGGACCTTTGCCTCCGACGGCCAGCGGCTTACTCGCGAGTAGCGGGTGCCATCGGCCCTCTCTCGACGGCAGCCTGCCCTTCTTAGGCGGGCCTCTTTCTAAGAGCTGGGGTGGGGAGATAACATCCCAGCTCGGGAGGTTTACTTTGCGTGGAGAGGAAAGTTGCTCGTTCCACCAACGGCTGCAACCCGGTTTCCTCCGCCGGCGTCCCCACCCCACCCCGAGGGGCCCGTCCCGTCCCGTCCCATCCTCACCTCGGAGGGGGTTCGAACCGGCGGAGCAGAAGATGCCCGGGAACGGAAAAGTAACGCCAAGTAGGAACCCCGCGGCCTCTCTCCTCTCTCTCGCGCGCGCTAGCTATCCCTTCGCTCTTTCTGCAAAGCCGCAGCCCCGGGGAGGGGGCTATATAACCCGCGGGAGAAACTTCTGGAAAGTTTGGAAGAGCAGGGCGGGGGGGGGGCAGAGTCGTTTCCAAAGGCGTCTCTCCAGCCGAGGCTCTGCGCCGGGACCAGCCGCCCTTCCCCCCCACCCCCTCCGGACAGGATCCCTTCTCGCCCTGGCCGGGTCCTACTGTCAGCCGGTTTCCTGCGCGCTCCCGGGGAAAAATTCCTTGCACGCGCCCGCGACGTTCTTTTGCAAGCGCGCTGGGAAAGCTCTGCGGACTTTACGAGAAAACAGGCCTAAGTAAAAATGCAAAACTATCTATCTCATAAGGAACTCAATGCACATCTATAAAAGCTGTTTTAACGTCCAGATTTTTTTTTCTGGTTACTCTATTTGTAACCACCCAGGAACTGCTCCCCTGCCTTATTTTGGGCTGGGGGCTCCCGCTGGTTGACTCATCCCAAAATGCTGCTTTCAGCTTCTCTTTCTCTGGCAATCCAGGAAGCATCCTTTCCATGCATCTCCTGCTCATCAGTACAGGCCTGATCTGTACTGTTCCTACCTCTCAAGCCCAGAGGCCCAGCAGGGACTCAATTTGCCAGGATCTGGCCATCAGCTGAAGAGAGGTGCCAGAGGGGTGGTGAAATCCACCTATGGGGTAATGTGGTCCTTATAGGGACACTGGACAATCCAGAACTCCACTGCATCCTAATTTCTGCTTTGATCCTAGGTGGCAAGGGACCATTGTGTGCGAAGTAGCTACCAATGCACTCAACAATAGCAGAATCTAATCCACATGTTACAGGCTTGGTCCAAAGAGCACCATGAAGGTCTCTGTCAAAAAAGCCTTGAAGAAATCAAGGTACACTCCACCAGGAGCATTCCCTTGATCTACCAGCTTTGTAACTCTGAAAAAGATTGGGGTGTCTTTTAAATAATTTATTTTGAGAAAGCAACCTGATTGAGTAAACCACAATGGTTTATTAAAGAACTTTCAACTCAGCTAACTATAAAGAAAAACAAGTACAGGAAATGGAAAAATGGGGAATGCACCAAAGAGGAATATAAGCAAATAGCTAATATATGCAAGGGATGGTAAAGAAACTAAGGCGCAAAATGAACTTAGACTTGCCAGAGAAATTAAAGATAGTAAAAAGGGTTTCTTTAGTTATGTCCGCAGCAAAAGGAAAAATAAGGAAATGTTAGGCCAGGCCTGCCCAAAGTCCGGCCCGGGGGGCCAAATCCGGCCTATCAGGCCATTCTGAGTGGCCCGTGGCTAGCTGGCCCACCCCTCCCTCCCCCTCTTTTGCCCCATGTTTTTTTTTTAAATCTTCTGCCAATACTGACACTGCCGGGAAGCTTGTGGGGCTGGGAGCGTGGGCGGGGGTGGCGCGCGGGCGGGCCACCGGCACCGGCACCGCTGGGAACCTTGTGAAACTCGGGAACACTGGCACCGCTGGGAAGCTTGGGCGGCTGGGCGGACGGGCGGTCTGCCGCCACCAGCATCGCAGGGGAAAGTGTGGGGGTGGGCAGGCCAGCGGGCCTTTGCCACCGCCAAGGAGCTTTGGGGTGGGCTGGCGGGCGAGCTGTCACCACCGCTGGGGAGCTTGGGGGGTGCAAGGTCGCACAGTTCGCCTCTTCCAAGGGGCAATCTGTGGCCACGGCTCCCTGTGCTTCCTTTGGTCCCCACCTTCCTTCTTTCCTCCCTCCCTTGGCCCCCACCTTCCTTTCTTCCTCCCTTCCTTGTTCCCCACCTTCCTTCCTTCCTCTCTTGGTTCCCACCTCCCTCCCTCCCTCCCTTGGTCCCTGCCTTCCTTCCTGCGGGTGGGGTTGCAAGCGGTCAGTGGGTGGGGCTTATGGATCAGTGGGTGGGGCTTGCAGTGGGGTGGCAGGGACAGGGAGCAACCGGCCCCTGACACATTCTCAGCCACCAAATCTGGCCCTCCTTAAAAAAAAGTTTGGGCACCCCTGTATTAGGCTCTCTGCATGGCGATGATAACCAGTTACTAACAGGAGACAAGGAAAAGGCAGAACTACTCAACATCTTTTTTGCCTCCGTTTTCTCCAAAAAGGAAGAAAGAGATCTGCTGGGACAAAGAGTAGATGAGGTAGGACAGTTCAAGGGCTGGGCAACTCTTGCCTGAACTTCAAAAATAGTACAGTTGGGTAGAAACAAAGGAAGCATAGATTGACTTAGCCACTAGTCACCCATTGGCAATAATCTTTCAGAAGTCCTGGAGAACAGGGGAAGTCGCCATAGATTGCAGGAGGGTGAATGTTGTGGGGTTTTTTATCATCAAAAAAGGGGAGAAAGAGGACCCAAATAATTACTACCCAGTCAGCTCGACTTCAATTCCTGGCAATATCCTAGAACAAATTATTAAGCACACAGTCTGTAATTATTTAACTAGCAATGCTGTCATTTTGAGAAGTCAACATGGGTTTCTTAAAAACAAGTCATGCCAAACCAATTTGATCTCTTTCTTTGATAGAATTACAGGCCTGGTGGATGAGGGGAACACTACTTATCTATATTTAAGTAAGACCTTCGATCAGGTTCTCCATGGTATACTTGCAAAGAAGTTAGTAGAATGTGGGATAGATAGTGCCACTGTTAGATGGATTTGTACAGTGGTACCTTGAATAAAGGAATTAATTCGTTCCAAATGAAATTATGTTAAGCAAATTTTCCTTTATACAAATTCCCATAGGAATGCATTTAAAACGGAGTGATCCCATTTTTATGTTGTACTGATTTTCCCCATAGGTGATTATGTTAAGCAAATTTCCCCTATCTCCAGAATTTTTATGTTGTACAAATTTTATGTTATACAAGCTGTTTATTATACAAGGGTCCACTGTAATTGGTTGACTGATAGCACCTAAAGTGACCATAAATGGCTTCTCTTCAGTTTGGAGAAACGTGATCAGTGGGGTGCCCCAGGGTTCTGTTCTGGGTCCAGTGCTATTCAGTATCTTTAGTAATGACTTGGAGGAAGGAATAGAGAGTAGACTGATCAAATGTGCAGATGATACCAAATTGGGAGGGGTTACTAATTCCCTAGAGGATAGGATGAAAATCCAAAAGGACTGTGACAGACTAGAGTCCTGGGCCAAAGCTAACAGAATGGGTTTCAACAGAGGGAAATGTAGGGTGCTGCATCTAGGTAAAAAGAATGAATTGCACAGATATAGGACGGGAGACACCTTGCTGGAAAATAGTACCTGTAAAAGGGATCTGGGAGTTTTGCTGGATCACAAATTGAACGTGAGTCAGCAGTGTGATGCGGCAGCCAAGAAAATCAACGTGATTCTTGATTGCATCGACAGAACCATCGTGTCTAGATCAAGGGAAGTGATAGTACCACTCTATTCTGCTCTGGTTAGACCCCACCTGGAGTCCTGTGTCCAGTTCTGTGCACCTCAATTTAAAAAGGATGTTGACAATCTTGAATGGGTCCAGAGGAGGGTGACCAAGATGATTGAGGATCCGGAAGAAATGTCTTATGCGGAACGGCTTAAGGAACTGGGAACGTTTAGCCTTTCAAAAAGAAGGCTGAGAGGGGATATGATAGCTATGTTTAAATATTTGAAACGATGACATATTGAAGAGGGAACAGGTTTGTTTTCCATGGTTTCAGAGACTAGGACTCGGGGCAATGGTTTCAAACTATAGGAAAAGAGATTCCATTTAAACATTAGGAAGAACTTCATGACGGTTAGAGCTTTCCGGCAGTGGAATATGCTGCCCCAAAGGAGGATGGTGGAGTCTCCTTCTTTGGAGGTTTTTAAGCAGAGGCTGGATGGCCATCTGTCGGAAATACTGTGATGGGGGTTCCTGCATGGCAGGGGGGGTGGACTAGATGGCCCTTGAGGTCTCTTCCAATTCTATGGTTCTATGATTCTATGATAATAGAAGATCTATTCTAAGATTATTCCTGGCATCAATTTTATGCTGATTGGTGGGTAGCTTTGGGGGTCAGCTAACCCCTCCCTTTATTTTTTAAGATGGTGACATTTGCTGGCTACTAGGGGCCTCACACGAATTATCAAAGATGATACATAGAAGTTCTGAGAGGACAGGTTCCTTTCATACCCTAAGATGCACCTTGCCTCCCCTTGGAGATCTGAAATTGTTTATAAAGGAGCTAGGAGTTCCTCTACCACCCCATCACCTGTCTCCCACCTTCATTTTATCATTTTTCAATGCAGCTTCTTAATTCAGCTTGTAGTTGGTTGGGGGACTGCTGTCTGTGCAGTGGGAAGGAACTGAAATGGAAGAGCTACCAAGAGCAACCATGGCCGTCACAGTGGCCATTAGCAAGCGGTACTCGAGTGGTAACCTAGGACCATTGCACTGATGAAGGGATGGACCCATGCAGTCTGCACTGTATCAGTGATACCTTGTATAAACTAAGGAATTAATTCATTCCAAATGACATTATATTAAGCAAATTTTCCTTTATACAAATTTCCCACAGGAATGCATTGAAAATGGAGTAATCCCTAATTGCGACCAGTTTTATGTTGCATGGATTTGCCCCATAGGCGATTCTGTTAAGTAAATTTCCCCTCTCTCTGGAATGTTTTATGTTGTACAGATTTTATGTTATACAAACCGTTTGTTATATGAGGGCCCACGGAACTGTATTTATCTCATGGGGGTAGAAATATAAAGGCCCTCTGACGGTGGCTACCCTTCAGCCTCGCCATGCTAGGAGCAAAAGTGGGAAAAACAAACATTTTAAACATGCTTCCAATTCCCACTGGGGTTGCTCTTGCCTTCCCAGCCCTTCACCTCTGCATGCCAGAGTCCTCCTAGGGCTGTTTGACTCACCTTGCTCAGGTATTGGCATTCCAGCTGTTGGCAACTCTCCAGGTTTGTGGGCCTCCTTGCCTGCATTTTTGCTGCCGGTGGAGATGCCTGCCTGATTTTAAACCTGGGCATTTATATCTGCATAATCGGGGAGCTGCCGGGGACCCCTTGCGCTTCCTCAAGGACCACCCAGAGCCAGTGGAACTGCAACTACTCGCACTCGAAAATGACCGTAGCTTAAATAAAATTAAAATTGTTATGGTTTTTTTTTTTTAGCAGAGTTTATTCAACAAAAGAAGTAGCTTGAAGACTTGTCTTTACAAAACAAAATACTGTATATACTCAAATATAAGCCTAGTTTTTCAGCCCTAATTTTGGGCTGGAAAAAGGGGCCCTCGGCTTATATTCAGGTCAATACTTTTAGCCACTGAGGCAAGTCATCTGTGGCTAAAAGTCATTTTAAACATTGCATGCCACTTCTCCTGACCCCCCTCTGCATGACAGGGGAGCAGCACACGATGTTTAAAATGACTTTTAGCCACTGACCCAAGCACTTGCCCCAGTGGCTAAAAGTCATTTTAAACATCACACACCCAGCTCACAAAGGAAGAGCTGCCAGGCCCTGCTGCATTTCCCACCCTAGACTTATCCTCGAGTCAATACGTTTCCCCAGTTTTGGGGGGTTAAATTAGGGGCCTCAACCTATACTCGGGTCGACTTATACTCAAGTATATACGGTAACTGGCAAAAGTAACAGCTTACAATTCTTGGTATACAGCTGAACAGCATTCCTTCTATTGTGGCTGTAGACACAGACAGTCTTCCAACTCCAACAGCAACACAAACCAGCTAACACCAGTTGCCCACACTGGCTACACAGTCTGCTCTAAAGACCACTAGACCTTGCTTCACTTTATACATAGTTAATTCCATATTCTAGTCAGCTGATCCCCGACTACTTTGACCAGAGCTCCAACTCTTTAACAACTTACATACCATTGTTAGTTACACCACTGTAAATCCCTAACAAAAATAAAATAAATAAAATATTGAAACATACCTTACTCAGAAGACTACAGCAACTCAAGAGTTTGTGTGTGGGTAAAGCACACAGAGCTGTTATGATTCTAAGGAAAAACCCTGAGGCTGCAGCAGCCTCCAGCAGGTGCTAGTAACTGTAGCTGCAGTTTGCATAAATGTAGCAGAGAGGGACCACAAGTTACTGGTCTTCGCTTAAAAGCCAGTCACACTGTTCCTGTGTAAGGTTAGTTGCTACTGTTTTGGTTATCAGGCGTGTTTTTATGTACTGTATCATGTTTTTTGCTGAAGACAAGTTCTCTAAGTTGAATGTTTAAATATAAAATTATTTTTCTAATACAAGCTGTCTGTAAAGTTTTTTGGTACCCTGAAAAGCACTGAGTTTCTGCTGGGTCTCAGGTCTTTTTTCCAGTATGCAATGTTTTATTAAGACTATGTTGTCGTCTATCAAGGTTTGTGTGTGGGGGGGGGGGAATGCTGTGCATATACACTCTATTTTTTCCCTATTTTTTTATTCAACAGCATCTACCCTTGTTGGGTTTCAGAAGGCCTTGCAAACCCATTTACGTCAGTAAGCCTTCCTGACCTAGTGAGGGTGATTCCCCATTCTGCCCATTATATATTGCTTGAGTATGAAAAGGTAAAAGTTCCCCCCGCACATGTGTGCTAGTCGTGTCCAACTCTAGGAGCGCTGCTCATCTCTGCATTCAAGCCGAAGAGCCAGTGTTGTGCAAGTCCATGGCCATGTGGCTGGCGTGGCTGCAAGAAAACACTGATTCATTTTCCTGCTTTTTATGGTGGTACCTACTGGTATTTATCTACTTGCATTGATATGCTTTTGAACTGCTAGGTTGGCAGGAGCTGGGGTTAGCAGCGAGAGCTCGCTCTGCTGCGTGGCACCCAGGACTCGAACCGCCGAGCTGCTGACTTTGCAGCCGACAGTTTCAGCACTGTAGCCCACTGAGCCACCAAGCCTTCTGTTTGGGTATACTAACTATACAGTATAATATGTATCTACCATATATGACTACACAGACTTTGTGTCTATAAGCACTTATAACTTTGTGTTTATATCTCCCCTTGTGTGATTGCATTGGCCCTATGTTTTCAAGGCAAAAGGTGGGGTAAGAATGCTAAATATAAATATAAATATTATAGATTTAGGTAATTTGGAGTTGTTATTGTGAAAATCTCCACCTGGACACTTCCATGGGCATGCTATATCTGAGCAGTGTGAGATCATCTGTCAGGTGCCACCAAAAGTGGATGGATGACTTATGACTTAGGCCTATTGATTGCCTGATCTGATTTGATAGAGGCCCAGGAGATTTTATATACAGTGGTACCTCAGCTTATGAATTTGATCTGTTCCGAAGGCATGCATAAGAACATAAGAAGAGCCATGCTGGATCAGGCCAAAGGCCCATCTAGTCCAGCTTCCTGTATCTCACAGCGGCCCCACCAGATGCGTTTGGGAGCGCATGAGACTAGATATCTGTCTCCTGATACCACTCCCCTGCATCTGGCCCTTGAAGTACCCTGGTTTAAAGCCTAGAGATTACACATCTCCATCATGGTTTGTAACCCGTGATGGACTTTTCCTCTAGGAATCTGTCCAATCCCCTTTTGAAGGCATCCAGGCCAGATGCCATCACCACATCCTGTGGCAGGGAGTTCCATAGACTTACAACGCGCTGGGTGAAAAAATATTTTCTTTTGTCAGTTCTTACTCTCCCAGCCCTAAATTTGAGTGTATGTCCCCTAGTTCTGGTATTTTGAGAGAGGGAGAAGAGCTTCCCTCTATCCACTTTACTCATACCCTGCATTATTTTGTATGTCTCAATCATATCCCCCCTCAAGCGCCTTTTTTCCAGACTAAAGAGGCCCAATTGTTTTAGCCTTTCTTCATAAGGGAGGTGCCCCAGCCCAGTAATCATTTTAGTCGCTCTCTTCTGCATCTTTTCCAGTTCCACTATGTCTTTCTTGAGATGCGGTGACCAGAATTGTACACAATACTCCAGGTGGGGCCTTACTATTGTTTTGTATAACGGCATTATAATGTTGGCTGTTTTATTTTCAATCCCCTTTTTGATAATCCCTAGCATGGAATTGGCCTTCTTCACCGCTGCCACACATTGGGGAGACACCTTCATGGAGCTGTCCACCAACACACCAAGATCTCTTTTCTGATCCGTCACGGATAACTCAGAGCCCATGCACTTAAGTCAAACTGCTCTTAGGTTGGGGTACCTATCTAAAAAAAAGAAAAATAAGTTAAAAAATAAAAAAATTAAAAACAAATATTATGCAAGTCGAACAGACCATATCTAAAATTTGTAAGGCAGCAGTTAAAACGGCAACAGTTTTCCGCTCTTAAGTTGAGCTGCTCTTAAGTCGGGGTACCACTGTATATTGATTATATAACCAGTTTCCTTTTATTTTTATTTTATTTTTATAGCTGTACCTCTGCTCTTTTATGTTCTGCTGTCTATCAGATCTCTGTGAAGTATGAACTGCTTTGTGTAATGCAAATTTAAAAAGCGGTGTACAAACTTAAATAAATAAATAAATAAATAAATAAATAAATACCTCTGTGCTAGGGCCAGAGGGCTCATGCCTGTACACCCTCATAGACATGACATGTCTCTTCACTGGTTTTAGCCACAACAGACAAACACAGCTACTCCCATGAGGAAGGAGGTTTTGATTCACCATTAGGAAGCACTACCTGAAGGTAAGACTGGTTTGACGGAGAAAGGAGGTAGCCTCTTCTGCTCTGCAGCTTCTTTATTAGTGTTAGATGATCATCTGTCAGGAATTCTCTGGCTGTGCCTTTTGATATTGACAGGGGGTTGGCTAGATGACCACACGGTACCCTTTTCAGATGTGCAGTTTTTCTGTCTAATGATTCTATGTATAAGTAAAATTGCCAGAGGTTGGATAAAACCAGCCATCTGCAGCAAACAAGGAAGAGACATAACCCCCATGCACACATCATTCATTCCCCTTGGGGAGCCTCCAAGCAAGCTTTTTCTAGCAGATCACAAAAGACAGCCGTGGGGTGTTCATGCCTGCTTCCCCCTCCTTTCTGAAAGCCATATTTGGTGCCCCGCGGTGAGCGAAATGGCCTGTCTCATCTGTTCCTCCTAATAGTCCCTTATTACCTCTAAACGAGGTGCAATTGGCACCAAAACAAAGATATACTGTCATGGAGAAACAAACCGCTTAATAGGAGGTGCGCCTGCAGTGGGACAGTATGGCAGCCGGTGGGGTCCGGGGAAGGAGGAGAGTGGCAGAGAGCTGTTGCCATTATTTATTTATTTATTTATTTATTTATTTATTTATTTATTTATTTATTTATTTATTTATTTATTTATGCAATTTATTTATTTATGCAATTTATGCAATTTATGCAATTTATTTATGCAATTCATGCAATTTATACAAGGTAATTTATATACCACTCCATCAAGCTGCAGAAGGGGCGCGGTGGCTCAGCGGACTAAGGCTCCGAAAACTGTCGGCTGCAAAGTCGGCAGCTTGTCGGTTCGAATCCCGGGTGCCACTCAGCGGAGCAAGCTCCCGCTGTTCACCCCAGCTCCTGCCAACCTAGCAGTTCGAAAGCACGTAAATGCAAGTAGATAAATAGGTGCTGCCGTAAACAGCGGGAAGGTAAAACAGTGTTTCTTTGCAGCCATGCCGGCCATGTGGCCATGGATTTGCACAACACTGGCTCCTTGGCTTGGAAATGGAGATGAGCACTGCCCCTAGAGTCGGACACGTCTAGCATGCATGTGCGGGGTGGGGAACCCTTACCTTTACCTTTTTACCATCTAGCTCCAGGACTACTCTGGGCAGTTAAACACAAAAGCTGTTATGCAGGCCACCAGGACTATTAAGGCTGTCCTTTACAGCAGGGGGAGGGTCCCATTTGACACATGGGTTTTATAGTACCACCATGACATGCTATACTTCTCATTGAAAGGGAAGCCCTAAGAACTGGCCATGTTTAGCCTTCAGAAAAGGAGACTGAAGGGAAACAGGAGAACACTTTTCAAATACTCTACTTAAAAGGCAGTTCTACGGATCTGTTCTCAATCATCCATGAGTGCAGGAAACGCAACCGTGGGCTCCAGCTGCAGGAACTCAGATTGATGCGGAATAGCAGGAAAAACTGTACAGGTCTGCACATTCCTCCCTGCATTGCTTAAAAGGATTTTTGGCAAACACCACCTCCCTGTTTACTTCAAACCCACAAACACACTAAGGCAGAGACTTGTCCACCCAAAGGATCCGATACCAAAACAAAATAGGAGCAATGTGGTATATGCGGTCCAATGCAGTGAGGAGTGTTCAGACCTCTACATTGGAGAAACTAAACAGCCATTAAACAGAAGGATGGCCCAACATAGGAGGGGAAACAGCTCAGGACCAGAATCAGCAGTACACCTCCATTTGAAGGACAAAGGGCACTCTTTCCAAGACGAGGATGTACACATATTAGACAAAGAAGAGAGGTGGTTTGAGAGAGGGGTCAGGGAAGCTATTCATGTGAGCATCGAAACCCCCTCCCTCAACAGAGGTGGCGGGCTCAGGCACAACCTGCTTGCCATTTATCATGCTGCCCTTTCAACCAACCCCAGACAAATCAGAAGAACTTCACACCTCCACCAGCAAGGCCATGGCTAACGATCCATACTTAATGGGTGTTGGGAAGGGTTGCATAGGTGGGACGTTCACGCACCCCAGGCCACTGTCCACCTAACGGGCCTATTCAGACCAGGGGTGTGTGAAATTAAGGTGAATTATTAAAAACTGAGGACTCACTACTAACCTTCCTCAGACTGCCGAAGCTGCTTGGATGAGCAGCAAAACATTTCGATCCCACAAGAAGTCCAGTTGCCATGTCTCTACTTCTAGATAAACTCACCTGGAGGACTGAGAATCTTCACAGAGACATCAATGGAAGTTTCTAACAGCCTATTAGTCTATTTCAATTTCAATGTCTATTAGTCTATTTCTATTTCTAATTAACACAGTATGGGTAAAGCACGGTGGCTTTTGTGTTCTGTTGTGTTTTGAGGCTGGGGAGGCTCAAATGTGTTTTTAAACTGTTGTGGTTTTTTTTGTACAATGGGGGAAGGGCTGCCTTTTAAGGATGCTCAGCCCATTTTTGGCTGCAAATAGGAAAGGCCCCAGGCGTGGCTTTCTAGCTATGCATTTTTTTCTCTAGATGGGTTCCCTCCCCAAACCTCAGCTGCCACGCTGGAAAAATCTGAGGCAGGCCAAGGAGGATTGGAGAAAGGAGGGGGGAAACCAAGCAGGGAAAAGAATCTTCTCTCACTTGTGGCAGGATTCCATGGCCACAAGATTGATTTCAGTTGGTACTCTGAACTTAAAAGGTTATACAGTACATATTGGTATTTCCCATTGCATTCTGAAAGTTGTAGTCCAAGAAATACAACTTTTATCTCACTTCTGATCGTGGCGAAACCTGCAGAAATGGCATCCCTTGTACCAGCTTTTCGCCTTCCTTGATCCCTTTTGCAAAAGGAAATGCTGATTTATTTTTAGAAAAAGTGTCAGCTGAAAAACTGCCAGGAATTTAAACGCGGGCGCTAGCTGCCTAGATGCCCTAAAGCACATCCGATCTCGCCTGATTTAGGAAGCTAAGCAGGGTCGGCTCTGGTTAGTTCTTGGATGGGAGACCACCAGGGAATGCCAGGTGCTGTAGGTGCCTGGAGTAGGAACTGGCAAGCCACTCCAGTATTCCTGCCAAGAAAACTGCATGGACATGGGGTCATGAAGAGTCGGTCACGACTGTAACAGCACAACACAGTCCACACAAGGGGGTGATAGCCAGCCAGAGAGCTCAGTGGTTCCGGTATCTGGCTACTGAGCCATTGGTTGGGAGCTCAGTGCCTAACTGTGCCTCCTGTGAGTACAGCCAGCCTGGGTTGCCTTGGGCCAGCTGCACAGTACAATGGAAAAGCAGCATGTTATAAACTATCCTCACCATGGGGCATCAAATCAGTTCTGAATTAGGGCAACCCTTTCAGGCTTTTGCAAGTAGAGAATACTCTGAAGTAGCTTCCCGTTCGGTTCTTCTAGGGGCGCCCTGGGACTGTGCAGCTGGCCCAAGGATACCCAGGCTGCCTCTTCTTCCAAGAGGCCCTGTTAGGAATCGAACTCCCAACCTCTGGCTCTGCATCCAGATGCCTCAAGCACTGAGCTATCAAGCCAGCAATATATCTGAGGTCAGCCTCCTCTGTTTCCACTATCTCCCATCCCATCCCATCCCAGGCAAGCTGCTGGCATTATTCTCCAGTATGTGGAGGGCACCATTTTTTGGCCATGCAGAGATCCACGCTCAAGATTATGATGTAGTTCTTCCCGGCTCACAGCTTCGGAAACCAACTAAACCAGCAATAGCTCCAAAAGCTGGGCTGACCAATATTCCTGAACTGCAGCTCCCAGAAAACCTAACCGGCAGGGCAAGACTTCTGGGAATTGTAGTTTAATAACATTTACTCCCATTCAACTGAAGAAGACCTACTTTTACCTAAATGCCCAGATCACCTTAATTTGATTGTCAGGTGCTCAGGTGTTTCTTAAAAGGATTAGAAATGTGCAACGTCCACTTATGTTTCCAAAGATGGCTTCCATAGAATCATAGAGTTGGAAGAGACCTCAAGGGCCATCCAGTCCAACCCCCCTGCCATGCAGGAACCCCCATCACAGGACGCCCGAGATGGCCATCCAGCTTCTGCTTAAAAACCTCCAAAGGAGACTCCACTACCCTCCTTTGGGGCAGCATCTTCCACTGCCTGACAGCTCAAACCGTCATGAAGTTCTTCCAAATGTTCAAATGGAATCTCTTTCACTGTAGTTTGAAACCATTGCCCCATGTCCTAGTCTCTGAAGCCATGGAAAACAAACCTGTTCCCTCTTCAATGTGACATCCTTTCAGATATTTAAACATAGCTATCATATCCCCTCTCAGTCTTCTTTTTGAAAGGCTAAACGTCCCCAGTTCCCTAAGCCATTCCTCATAAGTCATTTCTTCCAGACCCTCAATCATCCTGCTCGCCCTCCTCTGCACCCGCTCAAGGTTTGTATTAGAATTATGAGACACTAGCATCCCCCAACTCATCCTGCTGCCCTCCAGGTCAACCGGACTGCAACTCCCATCGATGTATGTGGATTATTGGAGTCGGATAGATTCAGGAAGGCAAAATCCAAGTGAGTCCCCTGATGCCCTGAGAAGATTGGACACGGCAGTGCTTCTCCAGCTGACTAACACAAGCTCATTTTTTCAGTTATCTCAGGAGTAGTTTAATCACGCAGAAGGACATTCCTGAAACAACAAGAGGCCCGTCTCAACTTCATGGCCTGAACAAAATTCCTCCAGTGCTGCCAAGTGTAAGGCGATGCAATTCTTAAACTGCATCTCACAGTCAGATTCCAGTTTGGATAACAGAGATTAGATAGTCCTGACCATTTACTGTCAAGCTTAAGGGTATGGGAAGGCTGCCAACTTAGTCAATTTAGATGTTGGGATCTGTGCTTGAGACATGTGACTTAAGACATGTGCAGAGACACCCTTGCTGTTTTCGTTACTTCCCACCGTGATGGGAACAATGGTGGAGTCTACATACTGCTCTGGTTATGTCTCTGTCGCATACACAATATTTTGCTGTTATTCCTCAAGGGTCCTGTTGTCTGACATGGCAAGGAAACTTCCTTACTAGTTGATGCTGGGAGTTTGCAAAGTGGAAAAAAAACCCCACTGTTTTTAAACTGGGGTTTTCATGCATCTTTCGCAAAGAACCCCTCCATCTTCATCCTGGATGCAATCTGAAGATCTAGAAAGATGACGGCAGAGCTCTTGGGCTGGTCTTCTTAACCCCCAGCCAATCCAACGTTTCCAGCTAAGATATTATCCGAGCAAAGAGGTGTGGCCGAGTGTGTCTTCTACCACACAGGAGTTACACAACCGTTGTGTGTCTGTGTGCGAGAGAGGAAAGGCGGGAGAAGGAGGGAGGGAGGGAGGGAGATAAATGGCATTCAGCCTAAGAGCAGCTAGTGGAGGCCACATGCCAGAGAGATGGGTTTCCGTGTGCCTTTTTAAACAGCTATATTGTTGGCTTACGCTTGAGATTTGCCAATACGGTTGCAACTAAGGCTTCTCCCCAGTTTCTAACTCTCCTTTTAGGGCTAATTGAAAAGGTGTTGAGCTGTTTAAAGCATGGGCCAAGGGACAGCATCTCCAAAATACAGAAATCCATACACACATGCGGCAGAAATATAGTTGTCTGTCATTAGGGTTAATGGAAACTGTTACGAAGAGTGATGGTGGTCAGCTTACCCTCCATGAGACCGTCAAGAAGAGACTGGGTTGGCATTGGTTGGCAGCAATGACCCTCTCCATCTGGGTTTCCTCCATCCACTGCGGGGTTGACCTTGGTTGTTTATGCTGGAAATATTTTGTGTCCATGCTAGCTGAATGTGCAGCTGTTCAAAAGGAAAAATAACCCCATAATTAAGAACAACAGGAAGTTTCTCATTTTGACTGTTGTTTTCTCAGGATATCCATTTAGGGATAGTGCAGGAGACAGAGGCCTACACTTGGTTACAGAAACCCCTAGTGCTTTCTTTCATGCAGGACGGTGTACTGGGAGTCAACAAGAGATCAGACACAATGAAGAACCCAGAGGTGCTTCCTTTTGTTAACAACAACGATGAAAGCCACCTTGAGTCTCCTAATCGGGAGAAAAGTCGCCTACAAATGACAGTAGGTAAGTAGACAGACAGACAGACTAACTTGGAGGAAGTATGACTTTGCACATCCCCAAGAAAATACAGGAATGGACAGGATGACTGACCCCACCTGGGTATCTATTCCTCCGTCACTATCCAGGTTGCGGGTTACAGGCTTTAACACTTTGGCTTTCCATACTTTGACAAGCCTCCCCTTCCAATCTTAGTAATTGAATTCTGATTGCTTTAGTGGCAGCTCATGGATTTCAAGACAACTAAATAATGTTTCATGTACTTCACTTTTGTTTAGAGGGTGAGCAGATATAACAGTGCCATCTCGGAAAGATAATTTCAGTCGAACAAGGATAGAACAAAAATAACTGTCAGGAATAACGGCATGTGGCAGTTTTTGTGTCTCGATTAGCACAAACGTGCGTTTTGTGACTGTTTTGCTGGGTTGGTTGGAAGCCAAAGATCTGGCAAGATGTGGTTGAAGGATGAATACAGTATGAAGCTCTGATTAAGGATTTACTGAAGAACCTTTTCCAGGCTCTGAACGCACCAATTCAGCATACTGCCCTGACACAAAGGGAATTTGTATGTGCATACAGACAATGTCCTTAGCCTGCATTTTGCCTTACTGGGCTAGGAAGGGTTGGCTTGGTTTACATCCTGCCGGTGTCATCTTGGAATAAAAACAAGTTGTGAGTCCTTGAGGTGTCTTTTCATGGTTTCCCAGGTAGCGAATACTCAGAGGTGGTTTGCAATTGCTTTCTTTCATGGGGTGCTTTGGGATGGGTGATTTGCAAGTAATTGTGCAGGCTACAAATTGCCGCCCGCTCCCCAAGCAAGCTGGGTAGTCAATTTACTGACCTCAGCAGGATGTAAGTCTGAGTGAACCTTGAGCCAGCTATCTGGGACTGAACCCCGCGTTGTGAGCACAGTTATGGCTGCAGTACAGCAGTTTGGTCACCGTGCCACAAGGCTAAAACTCAGTTAAATTGATTCTGATATTTAAATGGAATGAAATTAACTTTTCAAACTACCTTTGTTAATTGCAACAAAAGGAATCAAAGAAGCAGATGGCCTATCTTCCATGCTAGGAGGGATTATCAAAAAGGGGATTGAAAATAAAACAGCCAACATTATAATGCCATTATACAAAACAATAGTAAGGCTGCACCTGGAGTATTGTGTACAATTCTGGTCACCGCATCTCAAGAAAGACATAGTGGAACTGGAAAAGGTGCAGAAGAGAGTGACTAAAATGATTACTGGGCTGGGGCACCTCCCTTATGAGGAAAGGCTAAAACATTTGGGGCTCTTTAGTCTGGAAAAAAGGCGCCTGAGGGGAGATATGATTGAGATGTACAAAATAATGCAGGGCATGAGTAAAGTGGATAGAGCAAAGCTCTTCTCCCTCTCACAAAATACCAGAACTAGGGGACATACACTCATAAGAACATAAGAAGAGCCATGCTGGATCAGGCCAAAGGCCCATCTAGTCCAGCTTCCTGTATCTCACAGTGGCCCCACCAGATGCGTTTGGGAGTGCATGAGACTAGATATCTGTCTCCTGATACCACTCCCCTGCATCTGGCCCTTGAAGTACCCTGGTTTTAAGCCTGGAGATTACACACCTCCATCATGGTTTGCAACCTGTGATGGAGTTTTCCTCCAGGAATCTGTCCAATTCCCTTTTGAATGCATCCAGGCCAGATGCCATCACCACATCCTGTGGCAGGGAGTTCCATAAACTACCAACGCGCTGGGTGAAAAAATATTTTATTTTGTCTGTTCTTACTCTCCTAGCCCTCAATTTTCATTTCGTTTCATTTCGTTTTTCTTTGATGGGTTGGTTCGTTATTCATTTCATTAGCTAACAAAACGAATGACGAATAATGAATAACAATACATATTAAAAGTTCATTTTGTGCCCATTTCTAGTAGTGATTCTTGTGGCGCAGTGGTTAAATGCCTGTACTACAGCTAAAACTGTGCTCACGACCTGGTGTTCAATCCCAGCAAGCAGGCTCAAGGTTCACTCAATCTTCCATCTTTCCATGGTCAGTAAAATGAGTACCTATCTTGTTGGGCCTGCATGTGTAGTCTGCATACTGTAAATAAAAACTGTAAACCTCCCAGAGACTATTAGAAGTGGTATGGGGCAATATATAAGCAGAACACTTTGCTTTTGCTTTCTGCTTTTAGTCTCTTTTGGCTGAGATTTCCCCTAGGCTAGGTCAGTGCTTCCCAACCTTGGGTCAGCAGATCTTCTTGGACTGCAACTCCCAGAAATCCTGGCCAGCCTAGCTTGTGGTGAAGGCTTCTGGGAGTTGTAGTCCAAGGTCATCTTGAGAACCAGAGGTCTAGAAGCAACCCTCGTGTCCCCATCAAACAGGCCTCTAAAGGTGGTGGGACCAAGCATGGGAGGGCTTGTCCCAACAGAGGTGCCAAAGTTGTACCAATCTGCCTCCCTGACCAGGGGCAGGTTGAAGGGACCAAGCACAGCCAGTACCCTGAAATTTGGCAACCCTCAGTGTAAAATTCTTTGGCGGCTACTTCATGTCCATTTTGTCTCTGTAAGTATTGAGCTTTGATGGCACAAAAATCTTACTTCATGTCCATCACGCAACAGCTGAAATTTGTCTCGACCACACCCCCGGAGTGGGATCAGAGCGTGACAATACTGTACCTGGCTCTGGATTGGGGTATTCTCTTGTCACGGTTTGTTCCCAGTTCCTGTTCCGAGACAAGGGACTGTGTGGTAACGGCCTGTCACGCAACAACCAGTGTCCACCTAGTGGTCAGTGGCTGAAGTGGCATTCGACATTAGTTTGCCTATGCGAAACACCATGCAGCACAAATGTTTATTAAAGAAAGCACAGTACTGAAAATTCTGTAGCACTGACGTGTAAATCCTGGAAGACCAATAAATCAAAATATCGAAAAAGTTTTGTTTATGATATTTTTAAAAAGGGTTAAGAAAGCAAGACAAATTCAGAATTTGTCACAGAACAAGACCATGAAGTAACAGTTGTTGTGAGACAAGTTATCACGACTGTGAGAAAACGGAAACAGGGACTAAACAGGGACAAAACCAAATGATAGCGACCAATGCTGTCACGGTACAAAACTAGTCACGGAACAAGGAAGGACGTGAAATAACCGTCTTTGAGAAGGAAGAGATGGTACGCTAGATCTCCTGCCCAATGGAGCTTGGAAAAGTTTCCTTTTTTTCGAACAACACCCCTCAGGACTTCCAAGCCAGCACTGCTAAACGTTATGTTTTTAGACTCCAGCTCCCAGCAGCCATCTTGACTGAGGGAATTTGGGAAGCTGTCACCCTGCCATGAGGGACCTTTTGTAAGTTCTGCAGTAGATCAAATGTCTTTCAAGGGTCGGGTTCTGGATAAATGTCGAGAGGCTCTGTCAGGGCTGTGGAAAATGCTGGCCAAAATGATTTAAAAATAGACTCCTTTTAACTTTCTTGAGGTTTTGCCTTTAATTCAAATTGTACCCAATCACTTCTTGAAATAGCACAGCGAGGGTTCACCAAAACCACCTACAAAGGTGAATATAGCTGTCTTTCCATTCTTGTTCCTGTCTAATTTCTTTTAGTATAAAATAAAATAAAAAGAGACGGAAGCAGGGAAAGGGCCAAGGGAAAAATTGTTAGGTGTCTTCTAGCAAACCGAGGCTGCGTTCCAGATCTGTGTGACTGGATGGTTCTGCAACGTCAGAGGGGTGGATTTCTAGAAAACTCCAGGAGCCGTCATGATGCAACGCTGGAAAAATCTTGCACAGCAAAGGCTGGGAAAGAAAACCCATGTTACAGGAGTTCCTGGCCAGCGGTCTAACTCCCCCATTTAACTCCTCCCCGCCTTCCCTGGCTCATTTTTCCAAGCTCAAGAAGTTGATGAATTTTCTTGTGCCTCGCCTCTTACAGCTGCTCGTTTAGAAAGAAAACACGCGAGTTGCGCTCGTTCAGTTATTTCCTCAGCAGTTGTTTCCTTCAAGATTTCAGTTATTCCCCTATAAATATTTGAATAAGCCAGGCTCTCAAGGCAGGATGGAATAAAAATGTATGGATTGTTGTTTTTGTTGTTGTGGTGGCTGTTGGGGAGTGCTGCAATATCATGTCTCCTGGTGACCCTATGAATGGGCAATCCCCAAGATGCCCTGCTCAGCTCTTGTAAACTCAAGCCCAATGGCTTCCTTTAGGGAGTCAGTCCATCACACATTTCATCTTCCTCTTTTCCTGCTGTCTTCCACCTTTCCCAACATTATTGTCTTTTCCAGAGAATCCTGCCTTCTCCTGAGGTGCGAGGAGCTTCAGCTTCAGCATTCTTGCCTCCAGAGAGAGTGCAGGCTTGGCTTAATCTGGGACCACCAGTTTGTCTGGCAGTTCAGCTTATCTGGAAAAGCTCTCCTCCAGCATTACTCCCCAGTAAACGTCCTTGTTCATCATTCTATAGGCTGCTCTCGATTTTTAGCTTAAAATAAGGGGCTGAAAAAGTAGAATTTCACTCTGTCTCTCCTAGTCTGATGGTCTCTCTTTGACTCAAGTGCTGTTAATGTTTACAGAAGACACTTTTTTATTTTTAGTCTGTCACTACGATCAGGTTCGGTTTTTAGCTTTGGCGGCTCTGCCCAGCCTGGCCCCACAACAGGAGTCAAAGATGGCAAAAATGACTTTTTAATTGAACGATTCTGGAGTTCCATGTTGCATCGCTTCTGAATGGGCATCAGTGCCTGTAACCTTCAACTTATTTGACCAACCGCAGGCTAAGTCAAGTGCATCAGATGGCTTCATTAAAATGGGTACCCTCCAAACTGCCCCTGGTCATTTGGCCTTCTGAGGGGCTTGGCTCCACCAGAGTAAATTGTCCTGCAACAAGGATGCTTGTGCCCAGTGAGCCTCACTCTCCTTCATTCCCAGGTTTGACTGCTCTATACGTGGCCCCTTCCCTTTTGGGTCCACAAAGGCAGTCCATTCAACTGGATCAATCTCCCCTAGATGTACCTGGACACCACTCTCCCTCCACTACACCTCCTCCTCCTCCTTCCTGTTACCCTCCCTGTCCTCTCCACCCTCCAGCTCACTTCTTGGTTCCTTTCTCAGTCTGGGCCCTTTGTCACAATCATTCCCAGCATCTTCCAGCTATTATTATTATTATTATTATTATTATTATTATTATTATTATTATTATTATTATCATCATCATCATCATCATCATCATCATCATCATCATCATCATCATCATCATCATCATCATCATCATCATCATCATCACGCGGCAGACTACGCTGGAATTTGTATTACCAATCACTAGTCAAACGCTTCCCAAGCGTTTAGGACTATGTGATGTATCAGCGAATTATGCGAGCAGATCCCAGTAAGGCGGCTTTCTGCATCTGACTGAGGGTGACTTTGCCCACTCCAATTTCTTCTAAATACTTGCTTAGCTCTTTAGGCACCGCACCCAGCATGTCGATTGCCACTGGGACCACCTGTACTGGTTTATGCCAGAGTCTCTGAAGTTCAATTTTCAGATTTATTTATTTGTTTATTTATTATTTGTTTCATTTGTATACTGCCCATCTTCCAAACGGAACTCTGGGCAGTTTACAGCAAGTTAAAAAAACAACAATATAAACAAAGAGGGGCAGAACTCTCAGCCCCCCTCTCAGCCTTCTTTTTTGTAAGGCTAAACATTCCCAGTTCCCTAAGCCGTTCCTCATAAGACATTTCCTCCAGACCCTCAACCATCCTGGTCGCCCTCCTCCGGACCCGTTCAAGGTTGTCAACATCCTTTTTAAACTGAGGCGCACAGAACTGGACACAGGACTCCAGATGAGGTCTGACCAGAGCAGAATAGAGTGGTACTATCACTTCCCTTGATCTAGTCTACATATATCTATTCTGCATATATTCTACAAATATATCTGCAGTCATCCTAGGATCTTGGAAAGAGCTCTATCATTGGAGAAGGCCAACTTACAGCGCCTACTACCTCTGGTAGAGGATTCTGGGAGTGGTAGTTTTTCTGCCTTGCTTTACTTTACGGCAGCTGTTTCTGCTGTGATTCAGAGGCAGCTGTGTCTGTACCCTTGCCAGCTTCTCCCCACCCACACAAAAAAAGCATAGCTGGAGGGACATTTTTTCTCCATTCGACATCTACCTCCTCCTCCTCCTCCTCCTCCTCCTCCTCCTCCTTTTCTCCATGCCTGGACTTGAGAGAGAGAGAAAAAGAGGCCCCGGCGCAAAGCCGAGACCTCACCTTCCCCTCCACCCGCCTCTTGGCAGGATGTCCCGTGTGAGTCACTGCAGGTCAAAGCATTTCACACGTCTATAAACTGCAGCAGAGCCCTGCCTGGCAATCTGCAAGCAACCCGGCCTGCAGCCCGGTTTAAGATTGCCACCTGAAATGGGCAGCACCGTCTCAAGCAGCGCTGAAGAAGTCCCTCAGAGCTGAGGATGCCTGCTTTTCAGGACAGTGTTTGAAAAGGAGCCCGTTGCTGATGATACTGAATTCCGTGTGGAAATAATGTGGGCCTTTTCACACGACCCCTAAGATCCGCTGGCCACTTAAATTCGGACCAGAGATCTTAGGGGTTTGTCGCTGTTCCTGCTTTCCCACCCCCTCCGCACTCCTGGCTGCTTGCTGCGTGAGGGGAGGGAGAAAAAACAAGAAGAAAAGAGATGTGGCTCACCTCCGTTCTGCCTCTCGCTCTTGCCGCGGCAACATTCCAGTCTCTTAAGTAGCTCTTAAAGGGGCGGGAGCCAAAAAACAACAAACAGAAGCGAGGAGAGCCCCGCACTCACTATCGTTACATTGCATCAAAGAATTTTCACCTCCAAAGAGCAGGTACTTGAAAGGTGCGCTGGGATGCGCTAAAGTGGGCGTGGTCGCACTTAATTTCCTGTAAACTCCGGAGCTGGTGGGGAAACATTTTTAAGCTCCGGAGCTGGGAGCCATTTGCGGCGGAGTTTAGGGGTCGTGTACAAAGATGTGCCACTCACTGAGAGGCTGCATTTTATCAGCTGGTGGTCTGATTATGATAGGGAGACTGGCCCCAGGGTGGTCACCATCACTCCACTGTCTTTTTGCTCTGGGAAAAACACCAGGTCTAGCATGTGGCCCGGAACCTGGGTGGGGCCGTCAACATGTTGGGACATGTCCAAGGAAGCTGTGGGATCATTTTATGAGTAGCATTCACTATTAAAATAGTGTTTGTGATAATCCACCTCTTTCAGCACCTGTGGGTGGTGTTGGAGTTGATCCCCAGTTCACAGTATGAACCGACTCAGGTGCTAAGGTCATCAGGAGAGGTCCTTCTCTCCATCCTGCCACCCTCTAAGGTATGTCTCCTGGGAACCCATGAAAGGGCCTTCTCGGCTGCTGCGCTCAGACTCTGGAACTCCCTCCCACTAGAGGCCAGGACTTCCCTATCTCTGTTGTCCTTCCAGAAACAGGCAAAGACCTTTCTCTTCAGGTAAGCTTTCCCTGAATGATGGACTACCATGTGTCTTTTATATGAATCTATGGGTTCACATAGACTTTGTGTTTATGACTACTTATAACCGTTTTGCTGTAATGTGATGTTGTCTATTAATGTTGTAAGATATCCCTCAATTCCATGTTCTCAATACATGAACGTCTTAAATGTACTGGACTGTGTGTTATCCCTCGTTACTGTAAGCCGCCTTGGGTCCTTTTCCAAGGAGAAAGGCGGGGTAAAATTACTCTAAAATAAATAAATAATAAATAAAATAAATAGAGATGTCTTACTCTATACAATGTACTACGCTAACATAAGTCACAATTAGAGTAGGCCCATTAGAATCCATGGAACTGAGGGAGGAGTTGATCTGCGAAGCCCCATTGATTCAGTGCGGATACTCAAGCGCAACTTAGAGCCTTTTCACACGACCCCTAAGATCCGCTGGCCACTTAAATTCGGACCAGAGATCTTAGGGGTTTGTCGCTGTTCCCACCCCCTCCGCACTCCTGGCTGCTGGCTGCGTGAGGGGAGGGAGAAAAAAAAGAAAGAAAAGAATGCCGGCTTACCTCCGTTCTGCCCGTCTCGCTCTGTTCCCGGCAGCATTCAGATCTCTTAAAGGGGCGGGGGGCAAAAAAACAACAATCAGAAGCCAGGAGAGCCCGGCACTCTCTAGGTTAGATCCGCATCAGGGATTTTTCACCCCTGGAGAGCAGGTACCTGAAAAGTGCAGTGGGACGCGCTTAGGTGGGCGTGGTCGCACTTAATTTTCTGTAAACTCCGGAGCTGGTGGGGAAACAATTTTAAGCTCCGGAGCTGGGAGCCATTTGCCGCGGAGTTTAGGGGTCGTGTGAAAAGGCTCTGACTGTACTGTACTGAGCAACAAGAGTTGGGCCAATGTGTTACTTGTGAAATGTAGGACTGTCATGCCCTTGTTACAAAAGCAACTGGTAACAGAAGTGTATCTCATTATTTTACTTCCAGCCTCTGATCTTGGGTTTCTATTAGACTTCCTCAGACCAGCCATGGGAAATATAGTTATAACATAGATATCCTTTCATTTGTATTCCTGCCTTGAGCAGGGGGTTGGAGTCAATGGTCTTGTAGGGGTCCCCACTTCCCACTTCACTCTTCTAGGGCAAGTGACATGCAGCCAGGGATTTTTAGGGTAACAGAGAATGTAATGGGCGGCAGTAATGACCACATATAACAAGTAGTGGCAAAATTATTTCTTAGGTAACATTTTCTTGTTATTTCCAAGAGGCACTTGGAAAGCCTTTTGGAGGCATTTTAACAAGAATCTTTCAGCATTTTGTGTCTCTCTTTGTTCTGTTCCTGCAAGGACCCCAGATGGAAGCAGGGAAGAAAAAACAGCTCAGAACTCACCCGGATGGTTAAATTAGTCTTGCTATTTGGAAATGAAAGAGAGAAGAGTAAGATGGAGGTCAAACAAGGACACGGTACCATTAATCTGAGATGTCGGCCCAGACAGAAACTGACAAATGACTACTACAGAAGGTCTTATTCATCTCAGAGCAAGGCTGTCAGCTGTTCTGAGCATGTGGGCAGGTGTGGGTTTCTTGTAACGCTTAAGGGGTTGCGAAAACTTCAGGCCGAGGGTTAGAATCCAGGAATCCTAGAATAGTGAAGTTGGAAGGGGCCCACACGCAGGGGTGTCCAAACATGGACCCTCCAGGTGTTTTGGACCACAACTCCCAGAATTCCAAGCCTGTATTGCCAATGGCAAAGGACTGTGGTAATTGTGGTCCAAAAACATCTGGAGGGCCGAAGTTTGGACACCACTACCATAAGGCCATCAAATCCAACCCCTGCTCCATGCAGGAATACAAATCAAAGGATATCTGCCAGGCGGTTGTCCAAATTTCTCTTGAATGCCTCTTGCTGAGGCAGTCACCACTTCTCAAGGTCATTGGTTCCATTGTTGTACCACTCTAACAGTTAGGAAGTTTTTCCTGATATTCAACCGAAAGCTGGATTCTCTTCGCTTGACCCTGTTGTTGCATCTCCTACAATCTGCGATGATGGAGAAGAGATCCTGTCCCTCCTCTGGATGACAGCCCTTCAAGTGTTTGAAAAGTGCTATCCTATCGCCCCCTCAGTCTTCTTTTCTCTAGGATAAACATGCCCAGTTCTTTTATTATTTCCTCCTAGGACTTGGTTTCCATTCCTGTAATCATCCTTCTCACCCTCCTCTGAACTTCTTCAACTGTGTCAGCATCTATCTTGAACCAGAGTGTCCAGAACTAGACACAACACTCAGGTTGAGGCTTAAGCAGTGCTGAATAGAGTAGAATGAGCAGAGTTGTTGCCGAGTTTTCAATTTTTGGTGAAATTTCTCTAGCTCACAGCAGATGCAGAGGGATTTACGGAGCAGAATATCTTCAAGTTCCACAGAGCAGAGCACACAATTTATCTTCTCTTATTTCCTGCATAACCACCCAGGGCGTTTATACACGACCCCTAAACTCCAGGGCAAATGGCTCCCAGCTCCGGAGCTTAAAAATGTTTACCCACCAGCTCCGGAGTTAACAGGAAATTAAGTGCAACCCCGCCCACTTTAGCGCGTCCCAGCGCAGCTTTCAGGTACCTGCTTTTTGGAGGTGAATATTATTTGATCCGGTGTAACGATAGTGAGTGCGGGGCTCTCCTTGCTTCTGTTTGTTGTTTTTTGGCTCCCACCCCTTTAAGAGCTACTTTTAAAGAGAGGAGAGGCAGAACGAGGTGAGGGAGGTGAGCGGCATGCTTTTCTTTCTCTTTTTCTCCCTCCCCTCACGCAGCCAGCAACCAGGAAGTGCGGAGGGGGGTGGAAACGCCCGAAGAGCGACGAACTCTTAAGATCTCTGGTCCGAATTTAAGTGGCCAGCGGATCTTAGGGGTCGTGTAAAAAGGCCCCCAGAGACTACTTGAAGTAGTATGGGGTGGTATATAGGCAGAACACTTTGCTTTGCTTTTTAGTACTTGCCATCTCAATAACACATTCTGAGACATTAATAGGAGAAAGAATAAAAGGTTTCATCACCTGCAATTGAAGCGATTGAACAGCAAGCTAACAAACGTGACTGCTTTCAGCAACAGACTTCAACAAATTACCAGCAGAGGACAAAAAAGGGGGAAAGACTCAAAAGAAGAGATGCATGGCTTTATTTGAATTCAGAAAAGGAGTGCTTGGTTAGCGTTGGATAGATTGATAACCAGCCCAGTCCAGAAAAGTCCCTCTCAGCCAAACCTACTAAAGGTAGTACAGTAGGACCCCCTGTACCCACTGATTCATATCCACAGTTGGCACCTGCAATGCAAACTATTGTCACACGCAGCAGCCATAAAGCAAGCTACTGTCACAAAACAGCAGCCATAAAGCAAGCTACTGTCACAAAATAGCAGTTTTGGGGTTTGTTGGGGTTGGTGTTCTCTCTTATCCACAGTTTCCATTATCCAAAGGATAATGAAATATTGCAAAAAAAAAAAAAAAAACCCAACTCCAACCAGATGTACAACGGTGCAAGCCTAGCCAGGGGCCCCTTTTCAGAATACTTTATTAGATGGACAAGGTGGGGATTTGTCCAGAAGTCAGCATAAATTCACTAAGGGGTGAGAACCTACAAGGAGAAGCCTGGTGGGATGTGGGTCTGATGCTCCCAGTTGGTTGATCCTCTCAAGAGAGTGTTAAAATAGGTTCATTGATCCCACAGGAAAATGTGTTGCAGGATGTGTTTGTTTTTGTATGGAGTAGGAGTGGGATTGAGGTGGGTGGGTAATTGTTTTACTTCCTTGCAGCTAAAACAGAATCGTCCATGCCTCTGTAACTGACAGATTTATTTTATAACACCGTTTTTTCTGTAGAGATGAACCAGGGGAATCACAAATCTATTGGTAATGAAATCTACCACCAATTATTTTGTGGTTTCAGGAACTTAAAAATTTGAGGGGGGTATGTGCCGGTTGTGACTTTTGGACTACAGTTCCCAGAATTCCACAGCCCCCACCTGGGGAATTCTGGGAGTCGTAATCCAAAAGCAAAAGCATATCGTCTTGTTTCAAATTTCACCTGGAAGTTTTGATAGCAGTAGCAAGCATTGACCAGCAGGTGGCGAGCAACTCCCGGTCCATAACTCAGGTTGGCAATTTTTTCGCATCATGACCGCTCGAATATCCTTTCACCCGGCATTGCAAGGGGATTTTTTTTTTGAGCAATGCTTGCTAAACTTGTGACAGGTATCACTTAGCCCTGTTTGGTCTGTGGGAACAATAAGAAGCTTTTGTGCCACCCGGAAGACTAGCATAAGAACAGCCTTGCTGGAACAGGCCACAGCCCATCCAGTCCAGCATTCTGTCTCACACAGTGGCTCACCATTTGCTTCAGGGTATTCCCAAGCAGATGTCTTCACCTGCTTACGATTCCCCGCAAATGGCAATGAGAGATATCCTGCCTCTCTCTCCAACCCAGAGGTTGTCCTTAGGCATCCATAATGGTAGCAATCAATGCCCTTGTTCTCCATGAACTTGTACAGTCCTTTCTTAAAGCTGTCAAGGCTGACAGCTGTCACCACTTCTTCTGGCAAGGTGTTCCACAGACCAGTGATCCTCTGGGTGAAAAAGGACTTTCTCTTGTTTGTTTGAGATCTAGCACCCTGCCTTCAGGAGAGTCCAAAAAAGGGTTTGACAGTTGCACACCCCCAAAATCCATCTGCATTAATGGAGGCAAAAGGTACATTATATGGGTACCGGGAAGTGTACTGGTAACATCATTGCAGAACCCAGCACTTGGAGGGAAATAAATGGTAATATAAGAACATAAGAAGAGCTGTGCTGGATCAGGCCAAAGGCCCATCTAGTCCAACTTCCTGTATCTCGCAGTGGCCCCACCAGATGCGTCTGGGAGCGGATGAACTAGATTTCTGTCTCCTGAGACCACTCCCCTGCATCTGGCCCTTGAAGTACCCTGCTTTTAAGCCTGGAGATGACACATCTCCATCATGGTTTGTCACCCGGGATGGACTTTTCCTCCAGGGATCTGTCCAATCCCCTTTTGAAGGCATCCAGGCCAGATGCCATCACCACATCCTGTGGCAGGGAGTTCCACAGACTAACAACACACTTGATGAAAAAATATTTTCTTTTGTCTGTTCTCACTCTCCCAGCCCTCCATTTGAGTGGATGTCCCCTAGTTCTGAGCTTTTCCATAAATGACCCCATTCTCTAGGATGTCCAGTTACACATTGCCAAGAAAGATCAAAGAAGTTGCTTATTTGCGTAAAAATGATTGAGACATGGAATCATAGATTAGTAGAGTTGGAAGGGGTCCTCATGACCATCAAGTCCACCCCCACTACTGGACGCAGGAAAACTAATCAAAGGATCATTGATTGATCGATCGATCCTTCCAAACTAATGGCAAGGCCACTACTCTGGCCGGCAAGCAAATTGGAATAACACAAAACTGGGTTCCTGACCCACAACACCAACATTTACAGGGTGCAAACATTTGCAACAGGAAGGGTGTGAATGTAACAGTCGCCATATACTGTTCTGAATGTACCCCATGAGGCTAGTAGTCTGCTCACCCCTGCCACTTTCCTGTTTACCATGGCAGCTTAGGTACGGAGAGGTTTCTTTTTAGCCAACTGATTGCGTGGATCTAAAAAGTGGCCTTGGTAGCCAGGTGAGCAGCATATAAGTCAAATCAAACCAGATAAATGAATAAATAAATCAGACAGTCAGTCAACCTTCTCTGCAGCTGCCCCCAAGTTATGGAATGCCCTCCCTATTGAGATCCGCCTGGCGCCAACATTGATGACATTTCGGCGCCAGGTAAAAACCTTCCTGTTCCAGAAGTTTTTTAATTGATACAACATAGACTGTCGGTCCTTTGATGGCAATTTTAGTGTGATGGTTTTAGTATAAGGTTTTGTTGTTGTTTTAATTATTTATTGATATTTGATGTTTTAACTGTTTTAATTCCTTATTGTAAGCCTCCCAGAGACCTTTGGGTAGTGGGCGGCATATAAATTGTAAAAATAAATAAATAAATAAATAAACCAATCAATACATTTGTTGTTCTAAAATGGGAACGCTAGGAAAGAGAAGCCATGACTATAAATAAGCAAGGCATTTGCAAGGGTCAGTTGGACAACGCCATTGGCTTTTGTGTGTGTGTGTGTGTGCATTACTTGCATTTTCGTATTTCAGAATCTGTTCTTTGTCCCACAATGAAGCCTTAAGTGGAATTTGTGGCTGTCGGTCCGTTGCATTTGCTTTGCTCAATCCAAAGGATGTTTATCTCTGGGATAAATCAGATTGGGGTGGGGGGAACCATAGATAAGAGGCTACTTGCACAGAAATTGTATAATCCGAACGATAGGGTCTGGTTTAATGAGACGTAAACAAAGGATGTCCCTGTAATGGAGTCATCTGGCCATTCCTTTTTTTCTGTCTTTATTTATTTGTTACATTATGAGGGCCACTTTATAATCAAGGCGTCTGAAAGATGGAGCATTGTGGTCCGAATAGACATTATTAGGAGAAGGATTTATAGCTCTTTCTCCTCATACTTTATGCAGCTTCCCTGGGGTTGCAGCCCAGTCAAGAAATCCTTCCACTGACACCTGTGAGGCCTTTTCTCTGAAGTGCACTTAAATGTCCCTTCATCTTAGGAGACATGATTGGAGCTAAGGAATCAAGTGGGGGGCGTTTATACACAACCCCTAAACTCCGGGGCAAATGGCTCCCAGCTCTGGAGCTTAAAAATGTTTCCCCACCAGCTCCGGAGTTTACAGGAAATTAAGTGCGACCACGCCCACTTTAGCGCATCCCAGCGCACCTTTCAAGTACCTGCTCTCTGGAGGTGAAAATTCTTTGATGCGATGTAACGATAGTGAGTGCGGGGCTCTCCTCGCTTCTGTTTGTTGTTTTTTGGCTCCCACCCCTTTAAGAGCTACTTAAGAGGGAGGAAGTCCCGCCCACCAAGACATGCCGGCAGCCTGATCTTAGAGCTCTGTGCCGCGATCCAAAAAGAGCTTTAAAACTACTGTTTAAATGCCGTGGTGCTGTGAGTAATGCATCAATAAATTACTCGGGTGTCAGGAGAAGCAATATATGTGTTTTTCTAGACTAGATAAGCTTGATTTATAAGCAAAAGGAGCTACTTTCAGTTTTGCCTGCTTTGATTCTGCTGGCCGCTGGCTGCTTAGAAAACTGAATCTCGGCTGTTTGGAAAGTCACCAGATGATTACAAACAGTTAGACTGCCTGATACCTGCCTTTTCTCTAATTATATGCCGGGTAAGAGAGCAAAAAAGAAACTCCAGCCAATAGGTTGGACTAGGAAATTATCTGATACAGCACACAATCGCCCAGCTCTACAGCGTATCGAGCAGCCCTCAGACGACGGAGGGGTAAAAATGGCGTCAGGATCTGAGAAAGGGAAGAGGGAGACTACTCCTCCTCCCACAGATCAAGACTTCATGAAGGAACTGCGTTTAATGAGGACGGAGCTAGCTAGCATCATGAGTGTTAATCAACAGGATGTGATCCGCAGAATGGATGACCTTTCAAAGGATCTCCAAAGCACTAAACAAGATTTATCACATGAAATAAAGTTAAATGGCCAGCGGCTTGATAATTTGGCAGGAGAATTTAAAAATCTGGAGATACGTGTAACTGAAAACGAAACTCAAATTAACTCTCAGAAACTCAAACTCAAATTAACTCTCAGAAGCAGGCTTTACTGAAAACAAATAAGAAACTGACTTATATTGAAGATTATTCTCGGAGGCAGAACGTCAAACTGATTAATTTTGTTATTCAAAAGAAGGGGGCATCATTAAAACAGGAAGTTTTAACCTGGTTTAACTCCTTTCTGCCCAAACAACTAGAGGACGACGATTTAGAGAGAGTTCATTATCTGGGCAAGTCAAGAGATGGGGCCCCAAAACCAGTGATAGTAAGATTTGCTTCTTATGTAAATAAAGAGCATCTTATGTCTTCAATTAGAGCCAATCCTAATATTCTGAAGAGAGGAGGTGCAACTGTGCAAGTTTTTCAAGATTTTTCTAAAGAAACTGCTGATTGGCGTAAATCGATGAGACCAGTTACAATCATATTAAGGAAGAACAACTATCGCTATTCTTGGGGTCACCCCCTATTTTTGAAAGTTTGGAAAGGCTCTGTTCAACACACTATCTACTCTCTAGAAGAAGGCCAGCATCTTCTTGAAGCATGGAACATACAGGACGACTCAGGTTCTGCCTGTTCTCCCCCGGGAACTTCAGTGGCAACATCAGGACAGTGAATTTCTCTCTCTTTACTCCAACTCCAGGAATCTTCGATGAAGATGAAGAATATTTGAAACTCATTTAACTTACTCCTCTCTCTTTCCCCCTCTCTCACCTCCTATCATCCCCTTTGTTTTTCTTCTTTTACTCTTCTCCCCCTTTTCCCTTCCACTTCCCTTCCCCCTCCCTTTTTTTTTTTTTTTTTTCCCTTTTTTTTCCTTCCAATTTTAATTTTTGTTTTTGGGATGTTTTTTTTTCTTTTTTCTTTTCATTATCCCTTTTCTTCCCTTTCCCCCTCCTCTCCACCCTTCCCTTTTTTTGTTTTTGTTTGTTTGTTTGCTTGTTTTGAGGGTGGCGGTGGTGGTGAGAGGGTGGTTTAGAGGGGGGTAGAATAAACTTATAGAATTTTCAGTAACACGCTACTTAAGAGTTAAGGAGATCTAGGCTGGCTAATGTCTGTGGACGACTTCCTCCCTCCCATCCCCTTGATGCACATGCTAAACAGTATGATAGCTGGTGGGGTGGGAGAAAAGAATAGTTTTTTAGGGTGGAGGATTAGATTTATTTTAGTTTATTTTTTATCAATTGATGGTATTTTTACTTTTGTATGCACAACGGGACCATTCCAGAATATTGTAACCAAAAGAAATAGGTTATGGGAAAGTTTATAAAATTAGCAACGTTGAATGTAAAAGGTCTGGGGTCATTTTCGAAGAGAAATAGAATTGAAGCGATGATCAAAAGGCACAAAATAGATAATTGCCTTTTTGCAAGAGACTCATCAAATAAGAGATGGTATTAACGAATTAAAAATTCCAAATGTTGATATTTATGAAAAAAGCTTTGGCACATCTAAAGCAAGAGGGGTTGCCATTATAATCTCAAGGAATTGTGAATGTGTTGTTGAAAATGTGGTAAAAGATTCAGAAGGTAGATATATAATATTGCAAGTTCTAATGGGGAAAGATCATTATACTTTGGTTAATCTGTATGCACCAATCGTTAACCAAGGCCGCTTTTACAATCTCCTTTGGGATCAGATTGAATTGGTTAAAAAGGGGTATTTAATAATGGCAGGGGATTTCAATATGGTCTTAGATAAAATTAAAGATAAATCGGTATGTAAAAAGGAAGAGTGGAGGACAAGACATACAACTCTAGCAAAGTTTATAAATACAACAGGATTGAAGGATGTCTGGAGAGAACTGAAAGGAGATGAAATAAAATACACCTTCTACTCACCAGTGCACAAAACCTATTCTAGGATAGATTTTGTGTTTGCTTCACAAAGCCTAATACCCAAGATAAATAATACCGAAATTGAGATCATAAAAACATCTGATCATGCTTTAATGTCGATTGATTTAGCAACAAATAAAAATTATAGAGAAGCTAAAAGGTGGAGAATGAATTTAAAAATATTTCAATATCCAGAAGTGCTGGAAAAGGTCAAAAAGATTGGTTGGAAACTTGGGATATAAACGAAAAGGCAGGTAGCCAAACGCCAATCATATGGGACACCCTGAAAGCGGTAGCTAGAGGCCTTATCATAAAAGAAAATATTAAAACTAAAAAACAGGAAGAACTCAATAAAAGAAAATTAGAAAAATTAATAGCAGATTTAGAATCCCAATTTTTTTCTTACTAAGGATAATAAGATACTGAGGTTGATTGAAGCAAGGAAAAAGAGTTAGAAGATCTAGATTTACAACAAACACAAAGGAATCTTCTGTACCTAAAAAGAAATTTTTTTGAATACAGCAACAAGAACTCAAAACTTTTAGCCAGATTAGCACAGAAAAGACAAGACAAGAATACAATAGGGATTATAAAAGACTCCTCAGGTAAGACATGCACACAAATGAAGGAAAAGTTGTCAGCTATACAAGAGTTTTATCAGTTGTTATATACTGCAAAAAATAAACCTAAGGAGGATATAGAAAGGTATATCACTAAGAATTTAAAGAGGGTCTTGGAACAGGAAGATATGCTGGAAATGGAAAAGCCTATTACAGATCAAGAGATAAGCGAGGTAATAGACAAATTAAAGAATAATAAAACGCCCGGAGTGGACGCTCTGGGACCTGAATTTTACAAACTTTTTAAAGCAGTATTAATACCTAAATTAAAGAAGCTATATAATGAAATTTTGGATGGAGAACAAATTCCGAGATCTTGGACCCATTCTTTAACTATTTTAATTCCAAAACCTAATAAAAATTTAATGGATATTGGGTCATACAGACCAATATCCTTATTAAATCAAGATGCTAAGATTTTCACAGCAATTTTGGCTAAAAGAATGAATAAATTTATAGCTAAACATATTAAAGAGGATCAATGTGGTTTTATCAAAGGTAGACAAATGGCAAATATTATTAGAAGGAATTTGAATGTTCTTTATGAAATGAGTAAGAGTACTACTAAAGCTGGGATGTTATCTCTAGATCTTTATAAAGCTTTTGATTGTGTTCAATGGCCCACATTAAAAATATTGTTAAAAAAATGGGATTTGGGAAATCCTTTTTGGGAGTAATAAATCAACTATATTCAACGGGCACTTCCTCAATAATAGTTAATGATGGATTGACTGAACAAATCACCCTAGGCCGAGGAACTAGACAAGGATGTCCTCTTTCTGCAGTCCTTTTTTGTATTGTTATAGAGCTCCTGGCAAATGCCATAAGGGACGACAAATTTATTAAAGGTATAGGGAAAGATGGGGCAACTAAAATTAGTTTATTCATGGACGATGCTCTTTTGACTATTGTAAACCCAATAGAGAATATTCAAAGAGTAAAAACTCATTTAGAAGAATTTGGAGAAATAACAGGATTATGTGTAAACTGGCAAAAATCAGAGAGTTTATTCTTCAATTATGGAAAACATGACTTAAAGATGATTGAAAAATCTGGACTTAAACCGGGAAAAAGCATTAAATATCTAGGATTAGAACTCCATAAAGAATTTACTAAAACTAAAGAAAGAAATATTTCGAAATTAGAAGAGGAGATGAAAAACAAATTATTATCCTACTCTAAACTAAAATTATCGTGGTTTGGCAGAATTGCATTGATAAAAATGAAAATACTTCCAAAAATTAACTTTATTTTTAAAATGTTACCAGTTCAGTTTTTAGAAAAGGAAATTAAAACTCTCCAAGACATGATAAATAGGTATTGTAATGCAGGGAAAAAATCAAGAATAAATAAAAGTCTATGGTATAGATCTCAGAAAGAAGGAGGAATAGGTATACCCAATATAAAAAATTATTATATAGCCAATCAACTTAGTTCTTTGGGGGAAATTCTTTTTAAACCACAGAAGTTAATATGGTGGGAGCAAGAGTCTTTGGGTATAAAGGGGGAAATAAACACATTTTTATTCACGGAAGTTAAAAACAAAGTAAAGATTGACAACCCCCTATTGCAGTGTTTTTCAACCTTTTTTGGGCAAAGGCACACTTGTTTCATGAAAAAAATCACGAGGCACACCACCATTAGAAAATGTTAAAAAAATTAACTCTGTGCCTATATTGACTATATATAAAGTAATTATCTTGAATAGGAATCAAATAAACACAAAGTATTTTATAATTACTTTATTATGAAATAGTAAGTAAACAGAAATATGAAAAATTATAAAATACTTTATTCAGTGCGCAACCTGGGCCTGTTTGGCTGAACACAAAGCTGATATTCTTCAGCTTTTCCAACGGCACACCAGGCAACATCTCGCGGCACACTAGTGTGCCACGGAACAGTGGTTGAAAAACACTGCCCTATTGAATAGTTTAATTGTTACATGGAGAACATATAGGAAAATCTTGTCTCCGAAGGGATCCCCACTGGCTTTAGTTACTGACTTGGAAAGCTTTCCAGACAACTTGAAGCATTATTTGGAGTTATTTAAAATTAAGAAAATAGCTAGACTAAAGGATTGGATGCTCAAGATTAAAACAATTCAGGATATAAAAAATATTTTGCAACCCAGTGATTTAACATGGTTAAATTATATTCAACTAGGAAAATGGATAAAGGCCTGGGGAAAGAGAAATAATCAAATCAGAGAATGCACAAAATTTGAACATTTCCTACTATCGCTTGAGTCTGAACAGGAAAATTCAGAGAAAGGAATAACATGTAAAATATATAAAATACTAGGGAATTATCAGAAATGAAGGAGTTAAACACCTTGAGAGAAGTTTGGAACCAAGACCTTAATGTACAGATAGAGAAAGAAGACTGGAAGAAAATTTGGAATATGAGAATTTTGAGATCATTGTCAGTCAGGATAAAAGAAAACTACTTCAAATTGGTTTCCAGATGGTATTTAACCCCAGTAAGACTAAATAGAATGAATCCTGCTTACTCTAAGATATGTTGGAAATGTGAAAAAGAGCTTGGTACTTACTTGCATCTTTGGTGGGAATGTGAAATAGTCCAAAGGTTCTGGAAAAAGTGTTTTTAGAGCTAAGTAATATGATTAAGATGGATATAGATTGTAATCCAGAGATAGCATTATTATCATTGTTAACAAGTAAAGATTATGTTGTTACAACAAAGGAACTAATAGCAAATTTTATGACAGCTGCTAGATTAATTATAGCAAAAATTGGAAGTCAAAACTAGAATTCAAGATGGAAGACTGGTATAATGAACTTTGGGATATAGCTATAAACGATAAACTGTCCTGCAGTTTAAAGGTTAAACGAGGAGAAATGAAAAAAGACATTTTCTACATATCTGGGGTAAATTTTTAGATTATGTACTAGTCGAAGGAAAAGGGAAAGAGTCCACGAATATCTCACAACAATTCTGGAGAAGAGAACTTTAAGAAGACTACTAGAAGAATAGAAGATGGAGCAACGAATAAGAATGTGTGGATGGCCCCGTGGGATGGGGGTGCACTTATATTGTTTGTTGTAGTTTTTTTTTACTTTCATTTTTTATGTCGTTGTATGTAGTTTAAAATTTAATAAAAAACATTTAAAAAAAAAAGAGCTACTTAAGAGACTGGAATGTTGCCGGGGCAAGAGCAAGAGGCAGAACGGAGGTGAGCCACGAGTCTTTTCTTCCTGTTTTTTCTCCCACCGCTCACGCAGCCAGCAGCCAGGAGTGTGGAGGGGGTGGGAACACAGGAACAGCGACAAACCCCTAAGATCTCTGGTCCGAATTTAAGTGGCCAGCGGATCTTAGGGGTGGTGTGAAAAGGCTCTGGGTCCCTCTGCTCTCTCCCACCCACCCCATCAGGGTTGCCAGGTCAGCAACACCCTACCCCCTGAGATATTTCATAGAATCATGGACTCATTGTAGGCTTGGGAGGGACCTTGGAAGTCTTCTAGTCCAAAACAAACAAACAAAAAAGAACCGTGAATATAAGGTAACGAAGGGACTGGCAAACCTTTGACTAACAAGATGGGGTCTGACAGCCTGACGAAGACTCCAGCAGAGGAGAAAGTTATCTTCTTTGTGTGAGAACGGCAACGCTCACCCTTATATTCGGAGTGCGTGCAAGGCACAGTGTGGGCTTTCTCCCTTGCTAATATTCCCCCCCCCCCGGCCAAAAAAGGAACTTTTTCTCAGTCTGACCTCATATTCGTTGGTGAGCTTATCTGCAATGCAGCAGACCTTAGAAATCCTTTTTTGTTCCAAGCTGTGTATTTATTTCCTCTTGAGGACCAGAGCCCAACGAAGCCAGTGAACGCTTCAGACTCTGAACGAGGGTGTTAGAAACACACCTTCTAACATTTCTCTACCGCTTGTTGGTCGTGGCTGTTTCGGCCGAATGTTGAAAATATTTCCCAAGCACCTGATATTTCACAGCGGTGTGGTGGCCGAAACGTCCAGCTGGAAACGAAAAAGAGGCTTTCCGACAAAAGGTCGTCTGGACAAGATTGATACCCCTGCAAACTTTTCACAAAGTCTCACAAAGCCAGCATTTGTCTATCTCTCTTCTCCTCTCTTTTTTCCTTGCAGTAAAAAATAAGATTGGAGGCATACAGCCATTAAAACAAAAGCAAAACTAGACTATGGGTGATACCTTCTTAGGCTGCTAGTAGAAAAATAAAAAAAGTTGCTGAGCTTTCAAGAGCAAGCTCTCTTTTTCAAAGCAGGTATAGAAGTCCAAACATGGCAAGGGGTGTAATTTGCCAGGAGAGAGCTCTTTTTCCTGTTTTTAATTTGCCCAGAATTCCTTTTGCAGGGAAAAAAACCCTCCCTAAAAAACCCTCCATGGTTTGCATTTGCGTCTGCACACACACATATACACAAATGCCTTCAGTGTCTCCGTCTTGTCTTATAAAAGGACAGGATTAAGACGCCAGCGCCTCAGCTGCAGATTCTGACCCCCAGTGACCCGAGAGGTTCTCGGCCATGGCAGGCCCCTCCTCCAGCCGATGTGTCCCTGCACGCTCATTAAAGGAATTACATTTCTGCTGACAGCGTGCAGCTATAAAGAAAGGGAAGGTAATGCAAAGCGATGAGAGAGAGAGAGAGAGGCCCCATAAACAGTGAATGATGAGTTTTATATAACCGGGAATTAAAAATGGATCCTCAGACAGGGCTCGTCTCCCCCTCCCTTTTTCTCTGTGTTCTGTTTGCCAGGTGACTTAATCCCCAGTGACACCACAGTTAAATCCCGGGTCGTTCATGCTCCTCCCCCCATTTTTTAACATTGTTTCTACCAGAAAACACTGGGAGAGCCATCGATTTCTCAAAACCCGATTTGAAGTAAAAGCCAAAGTTAGGGAAATTATCTTTAATTCCTCGTCACCTGACTTGGGCACTGGTAATGGCCCTCTAGGTAGATGGGTGGTATATTATTATTATTATTATTATTATTATTATTATTATTATTATTATTATTATTATTATTATTATTATTATGCACCACTAAGTGCAGTGCCTAAAGAGCTAAGCAAGTATTTAGAAGAAATCAAAATTGACAAAAAGTCACCCTCAGTCAGCTGCAGAAAGCCGCCTTACTGGGATCTGCTCGCATAATTCGCCGATACATCACTGAGTCTTAAATGCTTGGGAAGCGTTTGACTAGTGACTGGTAATACAAAATCCAGCGTAGTCTGTTGTGTGGTGGTGGTGGTGGTGGTGGTGGTGATGATGATGATGATAAGAACAATAAGAACAAGAACAAGAACAAGAACAAGAAGAACAACAAGAACAAGAACAAGAACAAGAACAAGAACAAGAACAAGAAGAAGAAGAAGAAGAAGAAGAAGAAGAAGAAGAAGAAGAAGAAGAAGAAGAAGAAGAAGAAGAAGAAGAAGACGACTGAAAAAGTAATTGAAAATGAACATAAAAAATTACTTTGGGACTTCCGAATTCAGACTGTACACTGAATTGAGTTTAATGGTTTTTGTGGTAGGCGTGGTTTTATTTGATTCTTATTGTTTTATGATTCAATTTTATTTACTGTATTTGCTTGGATTGTTTTTTGACTGTCGCAAGCTTCCTTGAGCACTATTTTGTATGACTGCAAGAGGCCACCGTGCCTCCTGCTTTAACTTGGTAGAGAAGGTGTTAAGGATGATGAAGTCAAGATCTTCTGGGATTTCCAGATCCAAACTGATAGACACTTTAAACATAACACACCAGGCAAGAATCCCATGTTTGCTCTATCATGCTGACTGGACTAGGCTGTACATTGTATAAATCTCATTATCACGCCACAAAAACCCTTGCAAATGACAAGTGAGGCCGTCAGGAAGAAAACCAGGGCAGAACGGGTGCTTATGGGATGCAAGCTGGCTCCATGCAGAGAAAGTGGCCTAGACAGGAGGAAAAAAATCTGTTGTGCATTTACTCTGACTGCGTAACTTGGGAAGTGAATCAGTGTAAGCCTTTGTCAGATCAGAAGGCTCGAGCCTTGAACATCTTCCTAAGAACCCTGCCCACTGCGTGACTTAAAATGCAATAGGTAATGCATACAGAGATTTCTTAACTTATGGTAAATGGCCTTGCGATTTTGCACTGTTTGCAGCCAATATGTAGGCCCCGGTCACATGATCATTTTGGTGCTGTGTTTGCTGCGAATGACTGCACAGCAAAAGATTGTGCCTCCACTCCAAGGCGCAGCATTGTGGCACCCCAATCGACTACACCCCCTGAAGCGCACTTTAACCGCATCATCCAAGACCACCACTAGGGATTTGATCAAATTACTCCTCTTGAGATGCAGTTTTTATTTATTTATTTATTTATTTATTTATTTATTTATTTATTTATTGAACTTATATACCGCCCATCTTCCCAGAGGGAACTCTGGGCAGCTAACAGTGATAAAACAAGTAAAACAGGAAATAAAACTCGGACAGAGGGCAAGATGGCGGCGAGCCCGAGCGAGGGGCAGGAGGGGAAGAAGAAAAAATGCAAACTAGCAAAACTAGCTAACAAGGTCGCCAAAGGCCTCTCTGAAAAAGAGGGTCTTCAAGGCCTTCTTAAAGGTGGACAGGGACTCCAGCAGGCGCAGCTCACTGGGGAGATGATGAGTTTTTACTGAAGCAATTGCAGTACGAGCGGTGAAAATTCGCCCGCTGATCCCACCACTGCAATCATCCTCGCCCCCGCCTGCTGACCTCGCCACCGCCACAATCATCCCCGCCCCTGCCCACTGCCACCACCACCACCCACCTGCCGTCGCTGCCATCACCCCAGCCCCCACCCACTGACCCCGCCACTCCCATCGCCATTGCCGCTCCCGCCGCCGCCTCAATCACCTCCGCCCCTGCCGCCATCACTCCAGGCCCTGCCCTCTGCTGCCGCCCCCCACCGCCGACCCTCTGCTGCTGTCGACCGTGGGGGGGGGGCTACAGAAGTGGCAGGTAGGTGTTGGGCTATCCAAAGTTCGGCAACCTTGGAATAGAATAACACTTTATTGTCATTGTACAAATTCAATGGACCCTTGTATAACATAAAATGTGTACAACATAAAACATTCCGGAGATAGGGGAAATTTGCTTAAGATAATCGCCTATATGGAGAATCCGTACAACATGAAAATGGGATCACTCCATTTTCAATGCATTCCTGTGGGAATTTGTATAAAGGAAAATTTGCTTAACATAATTCTATTTGGAACGAATTAATTCCGTTATACAAGGTACCACCGTACAATGAAATTAAAAAGTGCCATCCAGTCTGCGCATCACTCACCCCAAATATAAAAAAACTCCCAAGACATAATACTACCATGTAAGAAACAAGCATACATACACATACTCCGACATTTCCTCAGGCAACATCACTTTCCACTCTCTGCCTATCCCCATCTGCAACCGTTGCTGTTAGGTGCCACCATGTTGCCCCTGATTTATGTTGACCCCATAAATAATTGATTTCCATAATGTCCTGTCCTCCACAGCCCTCTCAGCCTTGCCTTTTACAGACATCCCTGCCTTCCCATCATAGGCCCAAAGTACGACCACCCCGGCTTCATCATTTTATGCCTCCAGAGAGAATTCAGGCTTGAGTTCATCATGGATCTGTGTGTTCTTTCTGCAAAGCTCTCCTCCAGCACCAGCTTCCAAATGAATGATCTGCAGCTAAGGGTGGTCTATCATGGACACAGACCTCCTCCTTCTGTGAGATGTTTAAAACATTGCTGGGAATAGGGAGGTGCATTCACCGTCCCAGCCCGACACCAAAACAGCTACCCATTCTTTGCCAGCAGCCTGGGTGAGAGAACAGATAATTTAAGCTGACGTTTGAACCCAGCAAAGGATCAAGTTTTCTATAGACCTGGAGCTGTGGAGCTCTCCCTCCTCAAACTGCTTCCCTCCTCTAACCACTAAGCAGTACTGCCTCTCTGTTCCACACGGCTGGCCTTGAAATTGCCGGAGCCTGGTGTCAGTTTGGAGGAAGCCGCCTAGTGATATGAAGACAGGTTCTCAGCTCCGCTGCTGACAGCCAGGACAGAACAGGAGAAACTCATGGGTTAGCTCTGCCCAACATCTTTCACATGAGTTGACAGGTCCCTGTGAGAACAGCTGAGGCACCTTTTAATCCTCTGTGGGCAAAACAACCACCCCTGTCTTACCGCAGCTATTTATTTATTTTTTTTTCTTAAAGTACCCAAGTTAGAAAAAGACAATCAAAGAAAAAGATCAAAGTCTTTCAAGGGCAATGAAAGTACAGTATTTGTCTAGACTGGAACCTGAAAGATGAGTTTTGATAAGTAATTAGTTACAGTATATAGTATTTCCCCATATATATCCTTGCTAAAATTATTAAACTGAAAATTGAGGGTCATCTTATACACAGAAGCAAGCCTAGGAGAGAACTGTATGGTTGTGAAAATGTAATTTTGGGTTGGAAAAGAGGGGGTTGTCTTACACATGGAGGCATCTTATAGACTGAGGATGCGGTAGTTCAACGCCTCCCTAAATTAGTTAATGACTGAAAGGGTTAAATATGCAAAAAAGTATGTTGCTTATACTTTGGGCTGTCCTCAAGAGCCTTGCTTAGCTGTTCTAGATCCAAACCTGTGGCTTCCTCTAGAGAGTCAGTCCATCTCAGACTTGGTCTTCCTCTTTTCCGCCTGCCCGCCACCTTTCCCAGCATTATTCCCACCCCCTCCCCATGGATTTTGCCTTTTCAGGATGTGTCCAAAGTAGGACAGCCTCAGTTTCATCATGTGTGCCTCCAGCGATCGTTCAGAATTTGGTTTAGGATCCACTTGTTTTTTTTCCTGGCTGTCCATCATATTTGCATAGTTCTCCTCCAGCACCACCTGTCAAATCAAAGATCAACTGCGGCCCGGCCCACTAGAATGTCGCAGGCGCTCTCACTCCGAGTGGCCACGCCTAGGGAGGCGCGGAAATCAGCTACCCGTTACCTCGCCTTCTCTGTGGCTGGCCCCTCGCTTCTGGAACCATCTCCCGAGTGAGTTGCGCCTTGCACAGTCCCTGCCCACCTTCAAAAAGGCATTAAAAATGTTGCTTTTTAGGGAGGCATTTGGCGACCTGGTTTAGTGGGGTTTTTTTTGCCGTCTTGCTGATGACTTTTTCACTTTTTGTTGAGCTGTTTTTATTATATACTTTATATTTTCTTTCCTTTATTTATCGTTCTACTTTGTTTTTATTGTTGTATTGTTTCTTTTGGGCCTGTCTTGCCCTCTTTGTTCACAGCCCGGAGTTTTTTCGGGAAGACGGGCAGTATAAAAATGGATAAATAAATTTAAAAAAAAGAATCTCCAGGCTTAAAGCAAAGTGTTCTTCTTATATGCCGCCCCATACCACTTCAAGTAGTCTCCGGGCGGTTTACAGTTTAATTACAGTATGCAGGCTACACATTGTAAAGTGCCAGACACACAGGGGAATGGCATCAGGAGACAGGAATCTAGTTGTCTCTTGTGCTCCCAGACGCATCTGGTGGGGCCACTGTGAGATACAGGAAGCTGATCTAGATGGTCCCTTGGCCTCATCCAGCAGGGCTCTTCTTAGATTCTGATGAATAAACCCCCTCCCTTCAGCTTTCTTCACTCACCTGCTGCCATACCCACCAGTGGTGAGCAGAAATACAAGATAAGAAGGCGAGACAAGGCTATATACAGGTGATGCCTTTATAGGCCGCTAATAAAAAAAGAAAGAAAAATCATTGCACTCTTTCATGGAGAAATTCCGCATCTTCAAGGCAAGTACCAAACGTGGCAAGATGGGGTTTGCTGGGGGGGGGGGTTGCGAGGGCGCTATCACAGGTATATAAGAAACTCCTGCTTTTCTCCTTACCTGATTACTTGATTGAAGATGTGAGTTCCAAGTTCCCATGTGCCTTGGATTTGCTATGCTTCTCTTCTGTCCCCACGGCCCTAAGCTGCTTCAAGCAGGCACAGAGGACATTAAAAATATGGCCAACCAGCCCCGGGGCTGGCTGCTGGGAGCTAAGGAGAAATTAAAAAATTAAATAAAAATACATAAAAATAAATGCCCCAACTGGCCAGGCCAGCTGACTGGTGCTGGAGGGAGGGGGATTTAAAAAACAAACAAACCTCCAAACAGCCCCAGGACTGGCTGGTGGGGGCTAAGGAAAAATAAAAATAAAAAATAAAAAAATAAAATGGTCCACCTGCTTGTAGGCCAGCTGACTGGCGCTGGGGGGGGATAACAATAAAATTATTCCCAGCCCCATGAACAGCTGGTCGGCACTATGAACAACAACAACAACAACAACAACAACAACAAACACTGGATCATATATGCCAGTGATGGTGAATGTTTTAGAGACCGAGTGCCCAAATTGCAATTCAAAATCCATTAATTATTCACAAAGTGCCAATACAGCAATTTAACCTGAAAACTGATGGCTGCGAAGGGGCGATGTCAGGTGCCCACAGAAAGGGCTCCGAGTGCCACCTTTGGCATCCGTGCCATAGGTTCGCCAACACTGATATATGCGCTCCCACAGACTTCTGGCTTTAAAAATGTGGTTTTTTTAAAGCGAGGCAAAAAATTCCCAGCTTCTCTGGTAGGTATTGGAAATCTTGCTAAAGGTGGCGTTATTTATTTTAAAGCCCGGTGGCTGTGAGGACAAGATTTTTGGACACATTTTATCTTGAAATTTAATCTGGATTTAAAGAGACGTGTGTTGTTGTTGTTGTTCAGTCGTTCAGTTGTGTCCGACTCTTTGTGACCCCATGGACCAGAGCTCGCCAGGCCTTCCTATCCTCCACTGCCTCCCGGAGTTTTGTCAAATTCATTTTGGTTGCATCGATGACACCGTCCAACCATCTCATTCTCTGCCGTCCTCTTTTCCTTTTGCCTTCCATCTTTCCCAACATAAGGGACTTTTCCAAGGACTCCTCTCTCCTCATGAGGTGGCCAAAGTACTGGAGCCTCAGCTTCAAAATCTGTCCTTCCAGTGAACATTCGGGGTTGATTTCTTTCAGAATGGATAGGTTTGATCTCTTTGCAGTCCAGGGGACTCTCAAGACTCTCCTCCAGCACCACAGCTCAAAAGAGACGTGTGATAGCGCCCAAATGTCAAATTCTTGGCAAGGTGATTTTCGCCACGCAGGTTTGTCTTGGATGAGGCAGGAAGCGGCAGGGATGTTGTAAAGCTGCATCTGAAGTTACGTTTCACACCCCAGCCCTTCAAACTGAGGCCTGTAGCCTGGTTTTGGAGAGACCGAACGGCTCCTGCTTTTATTTCAATAGAAATACAATACTGTGTCTTCTTGGGTATTCACAATAGTTGCCTTGAGTGTTTTTCTGCTGTCTGGGAAAGATTCTCTGCCAGTGTCACATTCTGCTGTTCCTGTTGCTCAGCCATTACCCTTCAGGGGTTTCTCAGCCCCCATCGCCACAGGCACAATCAATTCCTTTTCGCTGATGCAATCATTAAACCTGAAGAAGGCATCTTATTCTAGTGTCTCAGCTTTTGAGCATTCCGCCCTCGGTGACCCCGCTAGGTCAAAGCATCTAGCTTTCTGATGACACTACTGTCTGCTTCCCTGGCATGCACAACACCTTCCCATTAAAGTGGGCATCCAAAGAGCATTGCATTTAAGCCCCAGGACTCTCTACCCTTGCACTTGGCTTTTTTTTAAACTTTCAGATTTTTGGCCCAAATTAATATGTTATAGAAAACACAACACAATACAGATGACTTGCAGTGCCTTAAATTCTAACAGTCTAATACACTCATCATGGCGGTTGTAGTCTACCAAAAAACAAAAAAATCATGATACCACAAGACACCACAAATCACTAATATTAGGGTGCTTCCATTGTTGTTGTTCAGTCGTTCAGTTGTGTCTGACTCTTCGTGACCCCATGGACCAGAGCTTGGCAGGCCTTCCTGTCCTCCACTGCCTCCCGGAGTTTAGTCAAATCCATATTGGTTGCATCAAAGACACCTTCCAACCATCTCATTCTCTGCCATCCCTTTTTCCTTTTGCCTTCCATCTTTCCCAACATCAGGAACTTTTCCAAGGACTCCTCTCTCCTCATGAGGTGGCCAAAGTACTGGAGCCTCAGCTTCAAAATCTGTCCTTCCAGTGAACATTCGGGGTTGATTTCTTTCAGGATGGATAGGTTTGATCTCCTTGCAGTCCAGGGGACTCTCAAGACTCCCCCCCTCACCACAGCTCAAAAGCATCAATTCTGTGGCGATCAGCCTTCTTTATAGTCCAGCTCTCACTTCCATACATCACTACTGGAAAAACCATAGCTTTAACCATCCTGACCTTAGTTGGCAAAGTGATGTCTCTGCTCTTTAAGATGCTATCTAGGTTTGCCATTGCTTTCCTCCCAAGAAGCAGCAGTCTTTTAATTTCATTGCTGCAGTCACCATCTTCAGTGATCAAGGAGTCCAAGAAAATAAACTGTGTCATTGCCTCCATTTCTTCCTCTTCTATTTGCCATGAGGTGATGTTGAGCTTCAACCCATTTTTTTCACTCTCCTCTTTCACCCTCTTTAAGAGGTTCTTTAATTCCTCCTCACTTTCTGCTATCAGAGTATCATCTGCGTATCTGAGGTTACCACAAAGAAAGAAGAGCTCCTCTAAGTCCAAGAGGGCGCCAGCATGGTTAAGGAGTGGAGTTAGAGAGGCTCTAAAGCACAAGGAGAGGTCCTTCTGTAAATGGAAGTCCTCCCCAAATGAGGAAAATAAAAAGGAACACAAACTCTGGTAAAAGAAATGTAAGAAGATAAGAACACAAGAACATAAGAACATAAGAAGAGCCATGCTGGATCAGGCCAAAGGCCCATCTAGTCCAGCTTCCTGTATCTCACAGCGGTTACCAGATGTGTTTGGGAGCGCATGAGAAGAATCTGTCTCCTGATTCCACTAAGTGCATCCAAGACCCTGGTTTAAACCCTGGAGGTTACACATCTCCATCATGGTTTGTAACCTGTGATGGACTTTTCCTCCAGGAATCTGTCCAATCCCCTTTTGAAGGCATCCAGGTCAGATGCCATCACCACATTGTGTGGCAGGGAGTTCCATAGACTTACAATGGGTGAAAAAATAGTTCTTCTCTCCCAGCCCTCAAATTTTGGGAGAGGGAGAAAATAAACTCATGCCCTGCATTATTTTGTACAAAATCCCCCTCTGCCTTTTTCCAGAAAAGAGGCCCAAATGTTTTAGCCTTTCTTCAAGAAGATTTTAAGCTCTCTTCTGCACCTTTTCCAGTTCCAAAGAGAGGCAAAGAAAGATTTTGAGGAACGCATGGCTAGCAATATAAAGGGTAATAATAAAAGCCTCTTTAAATATGTTAGAAGTAGAAAACCTGCCAGAGAACCAGTTGGCCTTCTGGATGGTGAGGGAGGAAAAGGGGAGGTTAAGGAGGACTTGGACATTGCAGAGAAATTAAATGAGTTCTTTGCATCTGTTTTCACGACAGAAGACCTTGAGCAGATTCCGCTGCCTGAACGACCCCCCTTGAATAAAAAATTAAATCAAATACAGGTTAAAAGAGAGGATGTTTTAGGACTAATTGATAAACTGAAGATTAACAAGTCACCGGGCCCAGATGGCATCCACCCAAGGGTTATTAGGAAACTGAGAAATGAAATTGCAGCTCTCTTAACGGTAATATGCAACTTCTCTCTTAAAATGGCCACAGTGCCGGAGGACTGGAGGATAGCGGATGTCACACCAATTTTTTTAAAAGGAAGGAGGGGGGACCTGGGAAACTCCAGGCCGGTTAGCCTTACATCTGTCCCAGGGAAGATGGTGGAAAGCCTCATCCAAGAGAAAATCTTAAAATACATAAAAGAACAAATCTTGCTGAGAGAAAAATCAGCATGGCTTCTGTAAGGGTAAGTCTTGTCAGACAAATCTTTTAGAATTTGTTGAAAAGGTCAACAGGCATGTGGATTTGGGTGAACTGGTGGATATAGTCTATCTGGATTTTCAGAAGGCTTTTGACACAGTTCCTCAATAAAGACTGCTGAGAAAATTGCACAGTCAGGGGATAAGAGGGCAGGTCCTCTTATGGATTGAGAACTGGTTGAGATCCAGGAAACAAAAGTAGGTGTCAATGGGAAATTTTCACAATGGAGAGAGGTGAAAAGCAGTGTGCCCCAGGGCTCTGTCCTGGGACCTGTGCTTTTCAATCTGTTCATAAATGACCTGGAGACAGGGATAAACAGTGAGGTGGCCAAGTTTGCAGATGACACATAACTTTTCCATGTGGTAAAAACCAGAGAAGATTGTGAAGCGCTCCAGAAGGAACTCTCCAAACTGGGGGAATGGGCTGCGAAATGGCAACTGTGTTTTAATGTAGCCAAATGTAAAGTAATGCATATTGGGGCAAAAAATCAAAACTTTATCTATCAACACATGGGCTCTGAGTTATCTGTGACGGATCAGGAAAGAGATCTTGGTGTGTTGGTGGACAGCTCCATGAAGGTGTCTACCCAATGTGTGGCAGCGGTGAAGAAGGCTAATTCCATGCTAGGGATTATCAAAAAGGGGATTGAAAACAAAACAGCCAACATTATAATGCCATTATATGAAACAATAGTAAGACCGCACCTGGAGTATTATGTACAATTCTGGTCACCGCATCTCAAGAAAGACATAGTGGAACTGGAAAAGGTGCAAAAGAGAGCCACTAAAATGATTACTGGGCTGGGGCACCTCCCTTATGAGGAAAGGCTAAAACATCTGGGGCTCTTTAGTCTGGAAAAAAGGCGCTTGAGGGGGGATATGATTGAGACATACAAAATAATGCAGGGTATGAGTAAAGTGGATAGAGGGAAGCTCTTCTCCCTCTCACAAAATACCAGAACTAGGGGACATACACTCAAATTGTGGGCTGGGAGAGTAAGACAAAAAGAAAATATTTTTTTCACCCAGCTCGTTTTTAGTCTGTGGAACTCCCTGCCACAGGATGTGGTGATTGCATCTGGCCTGGATGCCTTCAAAAGGGGATTGGACAGATTCCTGGAGGAAAAGTCCATCCCAGGTTACAAACCATGAGGGAGATGTGTCATCTCCAGGCTTAAAACCGGGGTCCTTCAAGGGCCATATGCAGGGGAGTGGTATCAGGAGACAGATATCTAGTCTCGTGGGCTCCCAGAGGCATCTGGTGGGGTCACTGTGAGATACAGGAAGCTGGACTGGATGGGACGTTGGCCTGATCCAGCATGGCTCTTCTTATGTTCTTATGTTCTTCCGGCAATCTTAATTCCGTCTTGTGATTCATACAGTCCTACCTTTCGCATGATGTACTCTGTATATAAGTTAAATAGTCAAGGTGACAGTATACAGCCTTGTCGTACTCCTTTCCCAATTTTAAACCAGTCAGTTGTTCCATATCCAGTTCTGACGGTTGCTGCTTGTCCCAGATATAGATTTGTTAGGAGACAGATAAGGTGGTCAGGCACTCCCTTTCCTTTAAGGACTTGCCATAGTTTGTTGTGGTCCACACAATCAAAGGCTTTGGCATAGTCAATGAAAGTAGATGTTTTTCTGGAACTCTCTGGCTTTCTCCATAATCCAGCGCATGTTGGCAATTTGATCTCTAGTTCCTCTGCCCCTTCAAAATCCAGCTTGTAGTTCCGGAAGTTCCCTGTCCACATACTGCTGAAGCCTCCCTTGTAGAATTTTGAGCATAACCTTGCTAGCGTGTGAAATGAGTGCAATTGTGCGATAGTTGGAGCATTCTTTGGCATTGCCCTTTTTGGGATTGGGATGTAGACCGATCTTTTCCGGTCCTCTGGCCACTGCTGAGTCTTCTAAATTTCCTGGCATGTTGCGTGTAGCATAGAGATGGGCACGAAACGCTAAAATAAGCCTTTCATTTTGTTTTTCATTTCATTCGGGGCGGGGGGGGGGGAAGGAGCAATTTTTAAACTTTTTTTTCTGAAGCCTCCACTAAAGCTGATTGGCACTTGGGACTCAGCAAAAATAAAAAATAAAATAAAAATAAAAATCCCACCTTTCCCCCCACCCCATCGGTTTCTTGCCCAATGCTTTCTAAAGCCCAAATGACTTCGCTTTCCAGGATGTCTGGCTCAAGGTCAGCAACTACGCTATCTTGGTTATCAGGGATATCCAGATCTTTCTGATATAATTCCTCTGTGTATTCCTGCCATCTCTTCTTGATGTCTTCTTCTGTTAGGTCCCTACCATTTTGTCCTTTATCAAATCCATCTTTGCACAAAATGCCCCTTTAATACCTCCAATTTTCTTGAATAGATTTCTGTTTTTTTCTTTTTTTATTGTTTCCCTCTATTTCTTTGCACTGTTCATTTAAGAAGGCCGTCTTGTCTCTCCTCACTATTCTTTGGAAGTCTGCATTCAATTTTCTGTATCTTTCCCTTTCTCCCTTGCATTTTGCGTCCCTTCTCTCCATCGCTGTTTTTAGGGCCTCATTGGACAGCCACTTTGCGTTCTTGCATTTTCTTTTCTTTGGAATAGTTTTCATTGCAGCCTCCTATACAATGTTACAAGCCTCCAGCCATAGTTCTTCAAGTGTTCTGTCCACCAAATCCAGTTCCTTGAATCTATTCATCGCCTTCACTGTGCATTCATAAGGGGTTTGACTTGGGGCATTTATACACGACCCCTAAGCTGCGCTGCAAATGGCTCCCAGCTCCGGAGCTTAGAAATGTTTCCCCACCAGCTCCGGAGTTTGCAGACAATTAAGTGCGACCCCGCCCACTTTAGCGCGACCCAGCACATTTTTCATGTACCTGCTCTCTGGAGGTGAAAAAAAATTTGATGCGGATAAGAGTGCCGGGCTCTCCTCGCTTATCTGTTGTTTTTTTGCCTCCCGCCCCTTTAAGAGCCCCTTGAGAAGGAACCAGGAAGTCACGGGGCTCGTGGCAGGTTAGTAAAGGGTTCTTTTGTCCTTTTTTCCCCTCCCCCCCTCACGCGGACAGGAGCAGGAAGTGCTGAGGGGTGGGGACGCAGGAACTGAAACGAACCCCCAAGATCTCTGGTCCGAATTTAAGGGACCAGCGGATCTTAGGGGTCGTGTGAAAAGGCCCTTGGATTATACCTGACTGGCCCAGTGGTCTTCCCTATTTTCTTTAGTTTAAGTTTGAATTCTGCTATAAGAAGCTGATGATCTGAGCAGCACCAGATCTCGTTTTTGCTGACCCTATAGAGCAGAGAACATAATCAATCTGATTCCATATAGCGATGTCCATGTGTACAGTTGACTTTTTGTGTTGTTGGAAAAGAGTGGTTACAATGACCAGCTTGTTCTTTTGACAAAACGCTATTAGCCTTTGCCCTGCTTCGTTTGGAACTCCAAGGCCAAACTTGCCAGTTATTCCTTTTTGTTTCTGTCCATGGAGTTTTCTTGGCAGGGATACTGGAGTGGCTTGCCAGTTCCTACTCCAGGTGGACCACATTTAGTCAAACTCTCTCCACTATGACCTGCAACATAGCTCATAGCTTCTCTGAGTTACTCAAGCCCCAAGGCAGTGATCCATTGAAGGGGATGTCCTTCCATAAAAAGGTAAAGGTAAAGGTTCCCCCTGCACATGTGTGCTAGTCGTGTCCAAATCTAGGGGCGGTGCTTATCTCTGTATTCAAGCCAAAGAGCCAGTGTTGTGCAAATCTGTGGCCACATGGCTGGTATGACTGCAAGGAAACACTGCTTAACCTTAATGCTTTTTATTCCTGCTATTTATCTACTTGTATGTACATGCTTTCAAACTGCTAGGTTGGCAGGAGCTGGGGTTAACAGCAGGAGCTCACTCCACTGCGTGGCACTCTGGATTTGAACTGTCGAGCTGCTGACTTTGCAGCTGACAGTTTTCAGTGCTCTAGCCCACTCTTAAATATGATGTAAACAGGCAGTCCTTCATTAACTAATCACAAATAGGAAAACTATATGATTGTCCTCCCATCTATTTTCAGAGCGGTTTGGAGAAGAAGATGCCCTATCAGGAACTAGAATTAATGCAAATGGCCAGTCCGGCGCTAATTTGTCAAACAGGAGCAGGGGAAGAGCTTTTGCAATTTTTCAGGACAAAGGTGCCTTGAAATACAATTTGTATACAGTGGACCCTCATATAACAAACAGTTTGTATAACATAAAATCTGTATAACATAAAAAATTCTGGGGATAGGGAAAATTTGCTTAACAGAATTGCCTGTGGGGCGAATCTGTACAACATAAAAATGGTCACGATTGGGGATGACTCTGCTTTGAATGCATTCCTATGGGAATTTGTATCAAGGAAAATTTACTTAACAGAATTTCATTTGGAACAAATTAATTCCTTTATATAAGGTACCACTGTACTTTGAAAAGGGAAAGGGGTGAAACAGGAATTTATTTATTTATTTATTTATTTATTTATTTATTTATTTATTGGATTTTTACCCCACCCATCTTCCGAGATGGAACTCTGGGTGGCTTCCAAAAAACTGAACAAGTCAGAGAACAATACAATATAAAACAAACAAATTGAACGACAATGAAATAGTAGACAATAACATAAATAGAAACAACGTTCTAAAACATCTGAGGCATCTTGGCATCTTGACATCTTGGCATAACAGTCGCAGCTCAGCAGCAATAATAGTTGGCGAACGAGTAGATGGCAAGGGGGAAAAAAATTAAATTGCGCCGCCAAAAGCCTCACTAAAGAGCAGAGTTTTTAATGCTCGGCGAAAGGCTAACAGGGACTCTGCCTCCAGGCAGGTAAATGATTAAAGGGACTCCAGGCAGGTAAATGAAACATTTAACAGCAATGCAGTTTCAGTGGTTCAGGTCTCTGGCTGCGGAACGAAAGGTTGGGAGTTCGATTCCCTGCTGGGCCTCCTTGTCACAGCCTGGAGTTGATGATCTATACTATAGATTCTATAGCAGTGGTGGGAAACCTTGGACACTCCAGATGTTTTTGGCCACAACTCCCAGAATTCCAAACCTATATTGTCAATGACAAAGGACTGTGGGAGTTGTGGTCCAAAACATCTGGAGGGCCGAAGGTTCGCCACCACTGATCTATAGGGTCCCTCCTAGCTCTGCAATTCTAAGATTATTATTATTATTAATTGAGAGATGCTTCACGGATCAGCAAGAAGCAACCAGAATCCCTGGGGCTGCAAAAAAGAAAGCTTGTAATGAACGTTCTACGGATCCTGGCTGTACGTGATTTGTTCCCGAATACACACTGCAGGGGAATCATGGCTGAAGAGACAGGCAGGCATGGCCCAATAATAGGGGGAACCTACACAACGGAAAACCAGCAGGTAGGAAGTAGGAAATGAGGAAGACCCTAAAATGAGATTGATTGATTTGATAAAAGAAGCCATGGCTTGGTGGCACGTTGCAGAACTGTCCATACCTTTGTGGAGCAAAGCTATGCCTCTGCTAAAAGGTACCAAAAAAGAGGCAAGGGACCAATGTTAAAAAGTTACTTTTGAAAAAGCTACTTTTTCAGAGAACAATCCTTAGAATTCCACCGCTTTTCTGGTCCCCAGTAGAAATGGAAAAGCCATGTGCAAACAAAGAAATTTTTTTTATCCCCCATGGGTATCTGGCATCCCCAGAAAGGATCCTAGGGTACCCACAGGTGCAATTAAGGATTAATTTAAATTATCGCGGGCAAATGGGGAAGAAGATTTGCAAAATGCAGACATACTGCAAAAGAAATCAAAGGAAAACCAGTGAGTTTCTGCAAGGCAGTGAGCAAAGCAGAGCAACCGATATTTGGGAATCAGATGGAATTACGGTTATGTAAAATCTGCCACAGTTAGTCATTATAAAACACTATATTTGCCCCTAATCTTCTATAGTTTGTGTGTTTGTGTGCGCACGGAGGGACAATAAGGGAGGCGTAGAATCTCCCAGAAGCCAAACCCACTGCAAAAACAAAAACAAAGCTTCTCTCAGTGCAGTCAAAACTAGGTCTGTGTTGTGAGATGGCAAAACAAGAGATTGAAAGTGCATGATGGCATTTTTCTTTATTCCCAGAAAGCCAAACATCCCTTTCGTTCTGTGGCCCATTGATGTGACCGTAGGATAGTATTCACCCTTGGCAGCCTGTCCACACCGTTCCCTTGTCTTCCAGCTCGGCCAGAGCCTTGTTTCTGCAGCAAACATAGATTAGTCTTTTATTTCGTTTGTTTAAAACATTTCTCTATCCCACCTTTCTTCCCAGATGGACCCAAGGCAGCATCCTTCATGGAAGAGTTCTAGACTGGAACAAAACCTCTGCCCTTTTTGCCAACCAGAAACAGTTAGTTGTGCTGTGTATGAAACAAACACAATGAATATTTTTATTTATTTATTTATTTATTTATTTATTTATTTATTTATTTATTTATTTAATAGACAGACAGACAGACAGACAGACAGACAGACAGATAGATAGATACTCATATATACTTGAGTATAAATTGATCCAAGTATAAGTTGAGGCCCCTAACTTAACCTCCAAAACTGGGGAAACTTATTGCTTGAGTATAAGTCTAGGGTGGGAAATGCAGTACGGCCTGGGAGCTCCTCCTTTGTGAGCTGGGGGACTGGTGTGTGATGTTTAAACTGACTTTTAGCTAAAAGTCAGTTTAAACATCGCACACCACTTCTCCTGACCCCCCTCTGCATCATGGGGGAGCAGTGCACAATGTTTAAACTGACATTTAGCCACAAACCCAAGCATTTGCCTCAGTGGCTAAAAGTATTGACCCAAATATAAGTCAAGGGCCCCTTTTTTCAGCCCAAAATTAGGGCTGGGTATATTCGAGGCAATGACAGAGTTTATTTTCTTGGGCTCCTTCATCACTGCAGATGGCGACTGCAGCAACGAAATTAAAAGATGCCTGCTTCTTGGGAGGAAAGCAATGGCAAACCTAGGTAGCATCCTAAAAAGCAGAGACATCACTTTGCCAACTAAGGTCAGGATAGTCAAAGCTATGGTTTTTCCAGTAGTGATGTATGGAAGTGAGAGCTGGACTATAAAGAAGGCTGATCGCCGCAGAATTGATGCTTTTGAGCTGTGGTGCTGGAGGAGAGTCTTGAGAGTCCCCTGGACTGCAAGGAGATCAAACCTATCCATCTTGAAAGAAATCAACCCCAAATGTTCACTGGAAGGACAGATTTTGAAGCTGAGGCTCCAGTACTTTGGCCACCTCATGAGGAGAGAGGACTCCTTGGAAAAGTCCCTGATGTTGAATGGGAAATAATTCTATGCTGAATGGGAAATAATTCTATGACAGGTATAGAAGAACTGACCTGTGGGTTGACACATTCTGTGTCAAGTACACAGAGTGCAATAAGGCTGAGTGATTGCTAGTGGCATGGGGGTGGCATGGGGGTGGGGGTGGGCAAGGGAGACTCAGCCAATTTCATTGTGCACATGTTGTACATTGACAATAAAGGTATTATTATTATTGTTGTTGGGAAAGATTGAAGGCAAAAGGAAAAGAGGACTGCAGAGAATGAGATGGTTAGACAATGTCGTCGAGGCAACCAATACGGATTTGACCAAACTCCGGGAGGCAGTGGATGATAGGAAGGCCAGGCGAGCTCTTGTCCATGGGATTACGAAGAGTCGGACACGACTGAACGACTGAACAACAACAACAACATATTCGAGTATATACAGTAGTTTCCTCAGTGTCAGTCTATAGCAATTCCGCAGGTCAGTAGTCCATTCTGTAGGCCCCAAATCCATGGGCCAGTTCAGGGGATTGAAAATAAAACAGCCAACATTATAATGCCATTATACAAAACAATAGTAAGGCCGCACCTGGAGTATTGTGTACAATTCTGGTCACCGCATCTCAAGAAAGACATAGTGGAACTGGAAAAGGTGCAGAAGAGAGCGACTAAAATGATTACTGGGCTGGGGCACCTCCCTTATGAAGAAAGGCTAAAACATTTGGGCCTCTCTAGTCTGGAAAAAAGGCGCATAAGGGGGGATATGATTGAGACATACAAAATAATGCAGGGTATGAGTAAAGTGGATAGAGGGAAGCTCTTCTCTCTCTCCCAAAATACCAGAACTAGGGGACATACACTCAAATTGAGGGCTGGGAGAGTAAGAACTGACAAAAGAAAATATTTTTTCACCTAGCGCGTTGTAAGTCTATGGAACTCCCTGCCACAGGATGTGGTGATGGCATCTGGCCTGGATGCCTTCAAAAGGGGATTGGACAGATTCCTGGAGGAAAAGTCCATCACAGGTTACAAACCATGATGGAGAAACCAGGGTACTTCAAGGGCCAGATGCAGGGGAGTGGTATCAGGAGACAGATATCTAGTCTCATGCGCTCCCAAACGCATCTGGTGGGGCCGCTGTGAGATACAGGAAGCTGGACTAGATGGGCCTTTGGCCTGATCCAGCATGGCTCTTCTTATGTTCTTATGTTCTTATGTCTTTGGTCCAATGTAATTAGTTTACCTGTAATTTAATTTTATGTAAGTTCAATTGAAGGATTGAATATGATTTTATAATGCACTTTATGATTGATGTTGTGTTGTGAGAAGCTGCCCCGAAGATCAGCAGCAGAGTGGTGCACTGAATGGTCCCCCTGACAGCTGTCAAGGAAGGGAAATGGATGTGACTGTATGGGGAGGAGCATACCAAAAAGGGAAACGAACAGTGGCCCTGACCTAAGAAAATGATGTATTAGTCAAAATACCAAGGGAGGGAAAGTCATGGAAGGATTCTGGTTGGCAGAGGAGCCTGGCGGGGAAGGATGCGCAGGGTAAGGAGGATGGAGTGAGGAAGGCATGTGTGTCGTGTTGTGCCATTACTGTCGTGACCGACTCTTCGTGACTCCATGTCCATGGAGTTTTCTTGGCAGGAATACTGGAGTAGCTTGCCAGTTCCTACTCCAGGCGCCCACAGCAACTGGTATTCTCTGGTGGTCTCCCATCCAAGTACTAACCAGGGCCGACCCTGCTTAGCTTCCGAAATCAGGCGAGATTGGATGTGCTTAATCCTCATAGGTGCAGATGAGGAAGGGATAAGAGGGGGCAAAAAGGCAGGAAAAGAAGATACTTGGGATGAGCCGGTGGAGGAATGGAAAGTTTATGTCTTCCACAACCCCTTGGCTCCTTGGAAGAGGGACCCCTTCATGGAACGTGGGCGCAGCAACTGGATGGAACAGAAGGCGGATTTGGGGGGGGGGGTCACCCATGCTGCAGAACTCTCTGCACAGGCCATGGACCTCAGAACCTGTTGTGACAACACCTCCCTTTTCAAACGTGTAATTGTGATGAAAATGTGAAGTGTAGGGAACCAAATTATTAATCTTCACAGGATCCACTTGGTAATGCTGCCACCTTTTAAATCGTCGCCTTATGAACTGGGACAGACTCAGATGTATAATATAAAAATAATGATTATGTTTATTGAGAAAATAAATAAATACAACAATGACTGAAGTTGGTATGCTTTGCCTTAAACATAAAATAGATTAAATCAAATCTTCAAGCCTCCCTGTCTTTAATAAATAGTAAATAGTAAAGCCCTCACACCTAACCTGCCTGACTGAACTGTAACAGAGCAGTGCTCTCTCAGCTTTCTCAGCTCTAAACTCTCAACTCCTAACTCACAGACCAGGCTCCATCCTTTTTATACCATACAATCCCCCGTCCTCCTGCTGGGATTGGCTGATGATTTATATATGTATTTCTCCTGCTTCCAGGGCATTGTCACACCTGTGAGGTCAGATCATCCCACTTGGATGTATGTTATGGACAATGAAATGGTTGAGGGTTGCATTGGACCCACAGAGGTTATTGTTCATTTGGTTAAAGATGTTGAGAATAAAGAGTTTGTTCCAGAGATACCGACTCAATCTGTTTATGGGACGTAGGGGGGCGGAACCGCCCAAGGTTCACCACAAACCCAATCATATGTTGAATCAGTGTAATGATGTGTTTGTTGTTTTAGTTTATTGTATTATAGTTTTGATATGTGTTTTTGTTTAGTTCTGTTGCAAGCCGCCCAGAGTGACCAGATGGGCAGGGTTTGTGTGATAAGTCTAATAAATAAAATAAAATAAAATAAATGTACCCTTGAACCTACAAGCAGGACCTGATTAACATCACGTCCTTTCTCAGGAAGCCTCTCCATCTAAAACTTAATACGTGTAGAGCAAGGCAGTGCAACAGGGAACTTGGCAACAGGACGGGGTAGGATCCAAACTGGTATGGCCAATTTCAGGTAGGGTCCATGTGCCTGCCAGGTGCTGTCTACTTGCTTCTGAGTTAAAGCAGCTGAAAGAATTAATGGTCTCCCAAAGACCCTGTTAAAAGCCCTGCTCAAGTGTTAGAAACTTAAAAGCCATGGCTTCTTTTAGTAAGTTAGCCCATCTCTTTTTAATGGCTCCTCTTTTCCTACTGCCTTCCCTTCTCCCAAACTTTATTATCTATGCCAGTGAATCTTACCTCATAGTCATGCATCCTACGTATTGTAGCTTCAATTTCTCATAGAGAGGCTTGACCTGACGTAGAACCTACTTGCAGGTCTTCCTGGCCACCCCTTGTGCTTGTAAAACATCCCCTCAGCAGCACCACATTTTGAAATAAACCTTTTTCACTGCATCAAGCTAGAATGTATTTGTCTTTTCAAGAGATGATAAGAGCTAAGTACAGTTGGACCCCAGTATCCACTGGGGATTGGTTACAAGCCTTCTCGTGGATAATGAAAACTGTGGATAAGAGAGAACACCAAAATGTCCCCAAAACTGCTATTTTGTGATAGTAACTTGCTTCACAGCTGCTGTTTTGTGATAGTAATTTGCTTTACAGCTGCTGTTTTGCGACAGTAGCTTGATTTACAGCTGCTGTTTGTGACGGTAGCTTGCTTTATGGCTGCTGAATTATTTATTTATTTTTCCTCTGCCAACTGTGGATAACTGAATCAGTGGATAATGAATCAGTGGATACGGGGCTCCTACTGTAATGCTAAGATGATCAGACAGGGAAGGGATTGGGTTCTGGTGCTTTTTTAGTACAAGTCAGTAAACAGTCATTTCCTTGATCACTTGCAGGGCACAAGGCTTGTGTCTAGGCAGGAAATTTCTATTAAAAATGGTAATTTGTTGACTGGCACACTTGACTGACACAAGTCATGACTCAGCCTTCCTTTCTTTGACCTCGGTGTCCTCCTGATGTGTTGAAGGCCTGGCTGAAGGTTTTCTGGACCTTGTCTGTCAAGAAGTGTATTTATAAGATTTATATATTACCCATCTAAACAAAGGCCACTCTGGGTGGTTCACAACATAAAGCAAACTGTTGCAATATAATATAATGCAAGCACATAATACAAAACTAAAAGTAATGTAAATTAAACCATAATTAAATCAACCGCAAAAAGCGAATAAGATGGGCAAAGAGCAGACAAAATCAGTGGAACAGCAAAAAAGTTCAATCTGGGCAAGTGCTAAGCAGGGAAAGTACATTAAGCCCTCAGCTGCGGTGGCAGCCATTATGGTGCATCTGAAAAAATGGAGGGTGGAGCCAGCAGCACATAATTCATGCATGTATTATTTATTTTTAAAATGCTTTGCCCCACTTTTCTCTTTAGAAAAGTCCAAGGTGGCTTACATTCTTAAAAAAGATGACATTTATAAAGCTAAAGACTAAGGGTGCTTTTACACGACCCCTAAAATCCGAGGCAAAGGGCTCCCAGATGCGGAGCTTAAAATTGTTTTCCCACCAGCTGCGGACTTAAAAAAAAATTAAGTACGACCACGCCCACCTAAGCGCACTCCAGCACATTTTACAAGTACCTGGTCTCCAGAGGTAAAAAAAATTCCGATTCAGATTATAAAGCTGTGGGTGCCGGGCTCTCCTCACGTTCTGTTTTTTTTTTTGTCCCGGACGCCCCTTTAAGAGACAGGAATCTCCACGGGGCTGCTCTGACCGGCGGGCGGAGGTGAGCCTGCATTTTTTCCCTTTTTTTCTCCCACCCCTCATCACAGACAGGAGCAATGAAGTGCGGAAGGGTGGGAACACAGAAACAGAACAAAACCCCACGATCTCTGGTCTGAATGTAAGTTGCCAGCGGATTTTAGAGGTCGTGTAAAAGCGTCCTAAGAATCGACACCAAAACACATTTAAACTTAAGTAATAGAGCACAAAATCTGTTTTAGAAACCCACTAGGCCATGAAGGAAAAGTCTGCCTGAAGAGAAAGGTCTCTGCCTGCTTGCGGAAAGACAGCAAAGAGGGGACCAGCTGGGCCTGCAGTGGGAGGGAGTTCCACACTCTGGGAGCAGCCACAGAGAAGGCCCTGTTCCTATGTCCCCACCAGACACACCTGCAAAGCTGGCGGCGGGACTGAGAGAAAGGCCTTCTCGGATGATCTTAACGCCCAGGCAGGCTCCTAGAGTTAGATGCTGTCTTTAAATAGGAAGACTCAATCCCTGAGATAGCTGGACCCAAGCCATTTACGACAGGAAGATATAAACACAGAAGCAATGCTGAAGGTCAGTTCACACATGCAAACAGACCAGGGCAAGCAGGAGAAGGCCAGCTTCTGGTGGGAGAGAAAAAGACTGACCCCAAAACAAGACAGAACCTCACTTGCTCTAAAGGACAAACCATCTCAGCCTTGCAGGATTTTTTTTTTTAAAAGCACCATCTGGGAATTTGATACATCTTCTTTCATCCATAGGATTCTTTCACTTACGCATCGGGAAATGCCATTTTCCAATTACCATTGTCTCCACAACTGCAAGCTCCAGCATGGAGCGAGGCTTGGAAAAAAGATATCTAAAGTTAAGGGGAAGGGCTGTAATGCTCTTTTTTCCTTTTTGCAAAAGCCACTCAGCTGATCCTCGCTGGAACACTCTCGGAAAGGCACCAGTCCAAGGAGAGAGCTAATCTTCCCGCGACTTTAATCGGTTTGGGATAGAGACAGGGTTACGAAACCTGCTTCCGAAGCAAGATTTAAATAGCACGCTTGGCTTGCTTTTGCCTGCCCTCCAGACATCCTTTTCTTCTTGCCAGACGCCTCGGTGGAAATGTACTTACTCAATAGAGACTGGGCCCTCCTCCTGTTTGATGTTATGCAGCAAACACTTTGGGACTGTGCTTTGAGAATGTTTCTCCCGGGGTCTTTTCCAGACCCACAAGTGGAGATCTGGCATTGAGCCCCATGGCTTCTCCTCCAGTGGTTTGCTTTTCAAGGGTTGTGGGGTTCAGTGGGTAGAATCCCTGATCGTAGAACCCAAAAAGAGCCCTCTTGGATCATGCCAAGGGCCCATCTAGTCCAGCTTCGTGTCTCTCCCAGTGGCCCCACCAGATGCCTCTGGGGCCACATGAGAAAACTAGATCCCTGTCTCCTGGTGCCACTATCCTATGTGTCTGGCCCTTTAAGGTACCCCATCATCACTTGTCACCTGGGATGGACTTTTCCTCCAAGAATCTGTCCAATCCCCTTTTGAAGGCATCCAGGCCAGAGTTGATCACCATATCCTGTGGCAGTGAGTTCCACAGACTAACAACACGCTGGGTAAAAAAATATCTTCTTTGGTCTGTTCCTTTTCTCCCCAACCTTCCATTTGAATGGATGAGCCCTGGATCTGGCACTGAGTGAGAAGGAAAAGAGCCTCCCTCTCTTCACCTTAACCACCCCCTCCAAAATTTTGTACATTTATTTTTATTTATTTTTATTTATTTTTACAACTTATATGCTGCCCATTACCCAAAGGTCTCTGGGCGGCTTACAACCAAAAAATCAAAACAGTTAAAGCATAGAATATCAATAAATAATCAAACCAATAATAAAAACCTTACACTAAAATCATTACACTAAAATTGCCATCAGAGGATCCACAATCTATATTGTATCAATTAAAAGACTTCTGAAATCATGTCAGCCCAGAGACACTTTTCCCCCAGACTAAAGAGCCCCAAATGTTTTAGCCTTTCCTCATAAGGGAGGTCCCCCAGCCCAGTGCAGTGGAACCTTGACTTACATACTGCTTGACTTGCATCATATTTGACTTGCAGCAAGAAGGGGCCTGTTTGACTTGAGTCCAGGCTTTGACTTACATCTCGGAGCCCCGGCGCAAGGCACCGGAATTTGCCTGAAACTGCTCCTGCCTTCTTCCTCTCCTCCGGCAGCAGCAGTCGGCGAGGCCAGCTCAGAGCACTGCTGCCCCAGGGCCAGGATCGCTGGTTAGACAGTCGGCTCAGTCTTGTAAAAATCTGGCTGCAGAAGTCTGGTCCACAATGGAAGCATTTTAGTTGGGGAGATGTACAGTTGTGGGACTCTAATGGTAAGCATAAGGTTGTTCAGAATTTGGAACGTCAGGTTAAAAATCAGTAAAACTTAAATGTTAGACATTGTTTCTATGAACATTAAAAAGTGGAGGCGTATAATTTGTGTACTATAATTCCACTGCCGCCTCCTCTCTTTGAAGAGACATTTCATTTACATCCCCAGAAGGACTCTCCTATCCCAGTCAAATTGGTGTTAAATTGCTGTTTTCGGGGCTCTTTTTCATCATCTGGAACGGATTAATCCACTTTCCCATTACTTTCTATGGGAAACGTTCATTTGACTTAAGTCATGTTTGACTTAAGTCTAGACCACTGGAACGGATTAATGACGTAAGTCAAGGTTCCACTGTAATCATTTTAGTCGCTCTCTTTTGTACCTTTTTGAGTTCCACTATGCCTTTTTTTGAGATGTAGTGACCAGAACTGTACACAGTCATCCATGTTGTGGCCTTACCATTGTTTTGTACAATGGCATTATAAGATAAGATAAGATAAGATAAGATAAGATAAGATAAGATAAGATAAGATAAGATAAACTTTATTGTCATTTCAGGCAAAAATCAAAGAAAAACAAAACAAAACAAAAGATACAAAACATGTGGCACCTTAAAGACTAACTTTCATATTTTAATGCAACATTTTGTGGACACGTCCAATTCTTCAGACATATAGCAGCAGAAACTTTTATTGTCATTGTACTTTCGTACAACAAAATTAAATGCCATCTCCAGTGCACATCATAAAACACATCCCTTACCCTCACATTCTTCACATTCTGTTCACCATTGCACAAACTCTATTGTCACATTTATATTGCACTATACAGAAGAATTCAAAATGGTTGCAACTCTGGGATTTTAAAAAAGCTATTTTTCAATCTATCTGTCCTTGTTTTTAATATTCTATACCGCCTGCCAGATGGTAATAATTGAAAGAAGGGATGTCCTGGATGTGAAGGATCTTTAAGAATGTTTTGAGCTTTCTTAAGGCAGCAGGAACTGTAGAGTTTATTTATTTATTTATTTATTTATTTATTTATTTATTTATTTATTTATTTATTTTGAATATTTTTACCCCACCTTTCTCCTTGGAAAAGGTCCCAAGGTGCCTTACAATAATGAGGGGCAATATACAGCCCGGAACATTTAAGACACATTCGAGTTAAGAACAGGGAATTAAAAGAGGCATCTTAGAACATTCAAAGGTAACAGTAGAGCTACAAAGAGCACACAAAAAGATAAGATAAATCCATTATGAGGGGTGGAAAGGAAATTAACATGGAAAACTCTGGTGTTTTTATGCAATCAGTCACATAGTAGGAAGTCCCTCATTCAGGGAAAGCTTGCCTGAAGAGGAAGGTCTTTGCCCGTTTCCGGAAAGACAACAGAAACGGGGCAGTCCTGGCCTCCTACCGGGAGGGAGACTTTGGCTGAAAAATGATTCAGGCTCCTGGCAGGCATTCTGGAACAGGAACAGATGTGGGAACAGCAGGGTCCCTGAAGATCTCTCCTCTCCACTTGTCATGTCATATGCCATTTGACAGCTCTGTTACAAGCAGAGGTTTAACAAATAAGCCACCCCACCTCACCCCAGAATTGCCATCCGGAAGAAAGCACCATTAGTTAAATGTCTCTCTTTCACTGACTCAGGGCCACCCAAGAACTTTTGCGGCCTGAGCCCTGGCAGCAAATGACATGTCTTCAAGCGGCAGGCTGCAGAAACCTACCCACCTTATATTGTCACCTGAGGCAGAAACGCCCACTACTATCTCTCCCTGCTGATTGACAGCAATTACAATTTGCTGCCTGATGTAACTGTGTCACTTCCAAAGGGAAAACAATGTCAGGAAACTCTCTCAGTGGGAAACGGCTAGGACCATCCAGTCTTCACACTGTTAAGAGTGATGGGCTTCGTATTAACAACAGAGAAGAGTATCTTTAATTCCCTTAACTTATCAACAAAAACACTAGCAACTTTAGGAGTTAAGACACACACACACACCACTGCATTTAATCAGTTTGATTAGTCAGAAACTGTTTCAAAATCAAAAGAAAAACAGATCTTTATTGATCCTGCAAGTTACAGGCTTGAATTTTGTTCCAAAAGATGTGTCCAAGTGGGGATTTGATCCCTCTATTAATCTCCTGGTTAGTCCTCATTTAGTTCTGGATACTGTACCACAATTCAAGAAGGATATCAACAAAGGCAGTTACTTCATGCCTGTTTTGTCTCTGTTAGTGCTGCGCTTAGGAGCAGTACAAAAAAATGTTACTTTACGTCCCTCGCGCGACCACTGAAATTTGTCTCGACCACGCCCCCGGAACGGGCACTAATTTATTTATTTATTTATTTGTTAGGCTTGTATACCGCCCGTCTTCCCGGAGGAACTCCGGGCGGTTCACAACAAGAAATATAAACAAAATCAAAACAATTAAATATCACAATTTAAAAACATTTAAACAAACAAAAAAGAAAGCAAAACAAATGGCAGGTGGCAGATGGGGGGAAAAAAAATGAATTTAGTCACCAAACGCCTCTTGGAAAAGCAAGGTTTTTAGTGCTTTCTTAAAGGCTGGCAGGGACTGTGCAAGGCGCACTTCGCTGGGGAGGTGGTTCCACAGGGCAGGGCCAGCCACAGAGAAGGCTCGAGTTCGGGTGGATGTTTTTCGAGCCTCCCTGGGCGTGGCCACCCGCAGCATGTGTGCCCGCGACAACCTAGTCAGTCGGGGGGATGTTGACCGCTGGGCGATTCGCTCTGCCAGGTAGTCAGGTCCTAGGCCATGGAGGGTCCTAGGCCATGGAGCGCGACAATCCTGTACCTGGTGCTGGGGTCAGGTTTTCCCTTGTCATTCTTTGTTCCCGCTTTCTGTTCTGAGACAAGACACCATGCAGTAATGACTGTCACGCAACAAAACATTTGTTTCTCTCAGAAAACTGTGTCCGTTTTTGGTTATTATTATTTTTTTAACTTTTCAGAAGCGAAATATCAAAAAAAAATTTTTTAAGCCCCCCCCAAAATGGAAAAAGGAAGCTGGACAAATTCAGTGTTTGTCATGGTACAAGACCAGGAGGTAACACTTGTCATGAGACAAGTTATCACAACCATGGGGACACTGAAACAGAGACAAAACCACGTGATCGTGACCAACGCTGTCATGGGACAGTACAAAACTAGTCACGGAACAAAGAAGGACATGAAGTAACTGCTATTGTGGAGGAAGTTTACAGGAGGGCAAGAAGGATGATCAGGGGACTGGAAACCAAGCCCTTGGAGGAAAGATGGAAATAGATTGGCATGTTTAGTTTTGAGAAAAGAAGACTGAGGTGGGGATAAGATAGCAATGTTCAAATACAATACTTGAAAAGTAGTCCTACAGAGGAGATCAGTCCTTGATCATCTCAGTGTAGGACACGTCATCATGGCCTCAAGTTACCAAAAGCTGGATTTCGGCTGAATATCAGGACAAACTTCCTAACTGTTAGAGCAGTACAACAGTGGACCCCATGACCTCAAGAGATGGTTAGATGCGCCAACACTGGAGGCGTTCAAGATAAATCCAGACAACCGACAGATAACATAATAACATAACATAAGAAGAGCCATGCTGGATCAGGCCAAAGGCCCATCGAGTCCAGCTTCCTGTATCTCACAGTGGCCCCACCAGATGCATCTGGGAGTGCACAAGACTAAAAATCTGTCTCCTGATACCACTCCCCTGCATCTGGCCCTTGAAGTACCCTGGTTTTTAGCCTGGGGATGACACATCTCCATCATGGTTTGTCACCTGGGATGGACTTCTCCTCCAGGAATCTGTCCAATCCCCTTTTGAAGGCATCCAGGTTAGATGCCATCACCACCTCTTGTGGCAGGGAGTTCCACAGACTAACAACACGCTGGGTAAAAAAAAATATTTTCTTTTGTCTGTTCTCATTCTCCCAACCCACAGTTTGAGTGGATGTCCCCTAGTTTTGGTATTTTGTGAGAGGGAGAAGAGTGTCCCTCTACCCCCTTGACTCATGCCCTGCATTATTTTGTACGTCTCAATCATATCCCCACTCAGATAGCCTTTGATTTGGGTTTCTGCCTTGAGCAGGGGGTTGGACCCGCTGACCTTGTAGGCCTCTTCCAACTCTATGATTCTGTGACTCTGTTTCTAAAACAAAAGCGAGTTCTCTCAAGTGATATGACTTGAAAGCACATGGCGGACAGAAAGACAGGAGAAACTCAAAACAGCACAACACCAGCAAAACAGTTGAAGACTAAGGAAGGGGTCATCCTTGCAGACCCCAGTAAGAGTTAATTGGTCAGGAGAAGAGGGGCCTGGTACAAACTTTCCAACATCTTAGTATGGAGCCTTGTGGCGCAGTGGTTCAATGGCAGTCCTGCAGCCCAACCTCTGCTGGGGTTCAATCCCAGGTGGCCGGCGCAAGGTTGACTCACCCTTCCATCCTTTTGAAGTTGGTCAGTCAAGTACCCCATGGGGGCAATGCGTGGTCTGCATCATTAGGTTGTAACTCTCCCCCCCCCCCGAAATTGCTTGGAGCGCTATGGGGTGGTATATAAGCAGTATGCTTTGCTTTGCTGTAGAGCCAGTATGGTACAGTGGACATTGTGACAAAAATATGTAGCTCAAAAGACCTTGATTCAAATCCCCAGTGGAACTAGTAAAAACATTCTTTAAATGTTCCATGTATTTTAAAAATCTGATTAGGGATCATTAGAATCAGAAGGGACTTGATGGGATAGAGGAGGCACACTTCAAACGACAGAGTGTACCTTGGAATTACAAAAAAAGGTCCACATTTAATTGATGCATGGGGATATGCAAACAGAGGTTATGTTGTCAGAAAATATTATGTGTTTACACCTTTAACAAGGGAAGCCAACTTCAGGGCTGCCCCTATACCTGTGGCACACATATGCTGATGAAACAGGGAGGAGCCTGGTGAAAATGGCAGCCCAGTGTGAAAAAGGGCAGATTCCCTGCTGAAGCTCTTTAGGGAAAGAAATGGAGAACAAAACTGCCCTCACCGTATTGCCCTGGCACAAATCTAGGGTGCCATCACACTTAGAATTGATGTGCGCTTCTGATCAGGGCAAATGAACAGGGATATGTAACTAGAGATGGGCATGAAACGGAAAAATGGTGTTTCGTTTCGTTCCGTTTCCTGGCCCATCTTGCTTCGTTTCGTGTTTTTGAAATGATTTTTTTTTAAAAATTGTTTCATTTTTTTGTTTTTTTTCTTTTTCATTTTTCCCGTTCTCGCCTCCGCATTTTTCCCGTTCTTCTCCCCCGTGGTGGATGACACCACCGGGTGCGCTGTCATCCCCCTTGGGGAAGATCCCTTTGAAAAGACCCCCCCCGTTCTTGCCTCCGCATGTGGATGTGAGAACGGGGGTCTCTTTGGACCTTCCTCCCCCATGGCGGATGACAGCGCTGGGCGCACTCTCACCCGCTCGCAGCAGAGATCCCATAACAGAGGGCCACAGGCTTGGCTCCACAAGCGGAGGTAAGCCCGCGCCCCTCTCGACTGCTCTCTGCTGCGGATGTGTGACAGCTGGGCAGGCTGTCATCCCCCCGCGGGGAAGATCCCTTTAGAGAGCTCCCCGGTCCCGCCTCCGAGTGCTGTCATCGCCAGCAGGGAAGAACAAAACGAACCTAACCGAACCAATTTTTTTTCAGTTCGTTTCGTTTCGTTCTTAAATCACTCTGGGGTTCATTATTTGTTGCGTTACCTAACGAAATGAATAACGAATAACGAAACAAACTAAAAGTTCGTTTCATGCCCATCTCTATATGTAACTGGCAATAGTGATAAAGGCTGAAGAGCACTTTCTTAAGAGTCAGTTGGCAACTCTCTTTCCAGGCAAAGCCCTCTAATCTGTGTGAACACTGGATGCCCTCTCGTGTTATTCCCCATTGGAGAGGCAACCCTAGACCAACGCCGGCTTTGCTTGCAGCGATCGATTGATTGGGAATGGCTACCTAAGTAGAGCAGGGATGAAGCCTTACTAGCTAGCCAAGTGGAAGTCACAAATCATTTGCAAGAGAAATGACAAGAGAGCTTCCCCCAGCCAGCAGTTAAGTGGATTATTTAGAGAGCTCGTCGCCACCACAAGGTGGAAATCGGATAAAAGTAGCAGGCTTCCAACAGATGGCTTTTCACCGACTGCCGGGTCCAATCCTGTACCGGCTGCTCTGTTGTTTCACTGGGTCTTGGATTTATTTATTTTATTTGGAGTATTTTTACCCCACCTTTCTCTTTGGAAAAAGGACCCAAGGCGGCTTACAGTAATTGAGGAACAATATACAGTCCAGTACAATTAAGACATGTTCAAGCTTGAGACCAGGAAATTGAGGGACACATTACAGCATTAAAAGACAACATTAAACCTACAAGAGAACGCGAGCAGTTAAAGAGAGAGTAAAAATTCCATGGAGAAGTTATGAGGGATGGAAACTAACATTGAAAACATACTGTCAGTGCAGTCACACAAGGTTATAAGTGGTTATAAACACAAAGTCTATGTGATCCTATAGAGTCATATAAAAGGCACATAATAGGTAGCCCATCACTCTGGGACAGCTTGCCTGAAGAGGAAGGTCTTTGTCTGTTACCAGAAAAGGAGCAGAGAAGAGGCAGTCCTGGCTTCTAGTGGGAGGGAGTTCCGGAGTCTGGGCGCAGTAGCTGAAAAGGCCCATTCATGGGTTCCTTTGCAGCTGAAGAAGATCTGGAGAACTGAATTAACAAGGTGGACTAAAATGGGCTATTTACTTGATGGGAAACATTTTAAACTCTCCCTTTCATTTCAGAATTCAGGTCTAACTTTGGAGTGAGAAATGTTAACCAGAATATAATATAAGAACATAAGAATATTAGAAGAGCCATCTAGTCCAGTTTCCTGTATCTCACAGTGGCCCCACCAGATGCATTTTTGGGGTACCGTGGTTTTAAGCCTGGAGATTACGCATCTCCATCATGGCTTGTAACCTGTGATGGACTTTTCCTCCAGGAATCTGTCTAATCCCCTTTTGAAGGCATCCAGGCCAGATGCCATCACCACATCCTGTGGCAGGGAGTTCCATAGACTAACAACGCGCTGGGTGAAAAAATATTTTCTTTTGTCAGTTCTTACTCTCCCAGCCCTCAATTTGAGTGGATGTCCCCTAATTCTGGTATTTTGTGAGAGGGATAAGAGCGTCCCTCTATCCACTTGACTCATGCCCTGCATTATTTTGTATGTCTCAATCATATCCTCCCTCAAGTGCCTTTTTTCCAGACTAAAGAGCCCTAAATGTTTTAGCCTTTCCTCATAAGGGAGGTGCCCCAGCCCAGGAATCATTTTAGTCGCTCTTTTATGCACCTTTTCCAATTCCACTATGTCTTTCTTGAGATGCGGAGACCAGAATTGTACACAATACTCCAGGTGGGGCCTTACTATCGTTTTGTACAATGGCATTATGATGTTGGCTGTTTTATTTTCAATCCCCTTTTTGATCATTCCCTATTCCCTAGCATGGAATTGGCCTTCTTCACCGCTGCCACACATTGGGTAGACACCTTCATTGAGATGTCCACCCACACACCAAGATCTCTTTCCTGATCCGTCACGGGTAGTTCAAAGCCCATGAGTTGATAGATAAAGTTTTGATTTTTTGCCCCATTGTGAAAATTTCCCATTGACACCTACTCTTTGTTTCCTGGATCTCAACCAGTTCTCAGTCCATTGGAGGACCTGCCCTCTTACTCCACGACTGTGCAATTTTCTCAGCAGCCTTTGGTGAGGGACTGTGTCAAAAGCCTTCTGAAAATCAAGATAGACAATATCCTCCGCTTCACCCAAATCCACATGTCTGTTGACCTTTTCAAAGAATTCTAAGAGGTTTGTCAGGCATGACAAACCTGTACGTGGGAACTGAAGGAAACATGGAAAAGAAACAGCTGACATGGGATCTGCAGAATCGCTGTATGGACCAGGTGATCACAGGAGGGGAAAAGACGCCTCAAAATAAAAAGCCGCTGATAAGGGACGTGAAGTAGCGGCCAAAGTCAAGAACCTGTGGGATTTCCAGATCCTAATTGACAGATACCTTGAACATAACACACCAGACATAATAGCAACAGAATGAAGAAATGTCTGGAGCTAGAGCAGAAGAAGGCCAAGAATGGGGTGAGGGTGGGGAATGATACAGAGACCTGGCGATCGTAATATCTGGTGGATAAAACGCCCAAAGTCACTGGGGGTTCAGAACAATTAATGCCAAGAAATTTCACACAATATTACAGGCAGTTGGAGAGCTCGGAAATAACGCCACCGGAGCTAAGGGAAAAAAAGGCAGTATTGGGAACAGCACACATACTGCACTGAAATGTAATCAATACTTAGGATTTTGCTTAAAACTTGTGTCTGTTATATAATACCAGTCAAGTTTTTTTTAATTTTCATTGACTGTGTCTGGTATTTTTGTGATGATGATGATGATGATGATGCAGAGATGGACTGCCCCACACCCATTTCAGCATGTGCGCACACTGGAACTACCGGCTACTCAAAGGAAGGACCAGGGCAGTGTGTTTGTTATTCCAGCCAACAACAACAAAGCCCCCCCCTCTCTCTCTGTGCGCATGTGTATGTGTGTGCGCGCGTGCCTCCCCCTTGCCTTTATGGTTGGTTTACCCTTGGAAGTACAAACTCGAATCAAGGCTTCATCACCCCAGATCCTGAACCCCCAAGTCTACCTTTCCATCCCTATGTTATAAATCCCGGTCTGATGTTCTATTTTAATTTATTTATTTTATTTATTTTTGAATATTTTTACCCCACCTTTCCCCTTGCAAAAGGATCCAAGGTGGCTTACAGTAATGAGGGGCAATATACAGCCCAGAACATATAAGACCTATTCAAGTTAAAAACAGGGAAGTAGAAGACAGGGAATTAAAAGGTAACAATAGAGCTACAAAGAGCACACAAAAATAAAAGAAAAAGGAAAGTAACATGGAAAACAGTGGTGTTCTTATGAAATCAGTCAATGCAATCATGTATGGTAAGCCATATAAAAATTATATAGTAGGAAGTCCCACATTCCGGGAAAGCTTGCCTGGAGAGGAAGGTCTTTGCCTGTTTCCGGAAAGACAACAGAGCTGGGGCAGTCCTGGCCTCCAGTGGGAGGGAGGCTTTGACTGAAAAATGATTCAGGCTCCTGGCAGGCATTCTGGAACAGGAACAGATGTGGGAACAGCAGGGTCCCTGAAGCTTTTTTCTTACCTCTCCACTTGTCATGTCATATGCCATTTGACAGCTCTGTGACAAGCAGAGGTTTAACAGATAAGCCCCACCCACCCCACACGCACGCACGCACACACACACACACACACACACACACACACAGACACATCAGGGGTCCTCACACAGGCCCACACACCCACAGGTCCTTAATCCACCCTGGGACCACACCCCCCACCTGCCCCCTGTTTTGTGAGCAAGCCAGCCACACAGCACACACACACCCCCAGTGGTGTCTGGGTGGTGGTGGACCGGCCCGCTGTTTGAAAACATTGAGGACCCCTGGTCTACATAGTCCTTCGTCCTCAGATGTTTTAGGTCTGCTTGGGGAAATCACTCATAGGACTTGTGTTTGGAAAGATACATGAAGGCCCAGGGTTCCTGGCCAAAGGGACAAGATGCAAATCAAATAAATCAGTAAGTATCACTCCTCTCAAGAAGCCCTATTGAGGGAGCTATTTCAATCCCAATTCTGTTCTGGTGTTGAAAGCATTCAGAGATATCTCACTTATGAAGTCAAAGTGTAGTGAATCTCCTTCAAAATACAGTATGAAGGAAAGATGAGGGGGAGGGAGAAGCCACCCTTGTGAATTAAAAAAAGAAGGCTGACTCACATTAAGTGCCTTTTAAGAATTAAAAAAGTATTCTTCTTCAACACAATTGTGGATCCCCCCCCCCCGTCCCTGTCTGACCAAATCTTTTAAACATTTACAGATGGCTAAGCAGTTCTTTATAGCTGGTTAGGACTGGGACCTTGGGATTACAGACTGGATACCAGATTTTGGGAGCAGTGTGAATGGATGACATATTTTTATTTCTTCTAAGCAGACTTTTTTGAAGGAAAACCTGCAATTTCTGAAAGTGAAGGAGGAGACGCACTCAAAGCACCCGGAAGAAATAAATTACCCGGAGTAGATGGGAGACCAGCTGTTGATATTTCAAATGACCGAGAGGGAATCTATTCAAGATCCTAACAAGGACAGGTAGGGCAGCAAATCTGGAAGCCAAGCGACTGGTCCACATTCTGGGTGCATTCCGTATCCATTCCGATCCCCAAGAAAAGAGATGCCAAAGAGCGCAACAATGGCTGGGCTGTTGTGCTACTTTCCCAGGCAACCCAAGTGGTGCTTGAGATTTTTCAACAAAGACTGGCACGTAACCCCGGTGACAACCACAGATGAGTATTTCAGTAATAGTCGATATGAGTGTGTTATTCATTCAATGCTGGGTGTGTTGGTCGTGGGTGACAATCGATCCTTTTCACAAGCCTCCCTTATTGCTGAATTCTTGATAAGTGATCTCTTAGGTTAATATGTTTTTTCTGCCTCAAAGGAGCCACAGTGCAAGCACATTTTTTTCTTCCTGTGCCTCATTCACCGTTCGTCTGGACAGTGTGGCACCCCCAGCACGGCTTCAATGAGTAGAATATTTCGCATTGAACAAAAGCCTTCTTATTCTACCCCAGGATCATATTCCGGCTTATCTCAGCACCAGGCTGTCTCAAGGCAGGCGTTCCGAGCTGTGCCCGGCGACAGCAGTCACGTGCTCACTTATCAATGGGTATTAAAGAACATTTCTGGTTGGGGCCTGCCAACCCCATGGAAATTTAAGGCTGCAATCTTTTTCACAGAGTTTCTTAGATTGGAAAGATTTATCTCCCACTATTCCTGCAGATGTTACCAAGGTTGCCATTGTTGCCATTGTCGGGTGCAGTCAAACTGCCTCTGACTTACAGCGACCCTCTGAAGCCGAGACCTACAAAATGCCCTGTGCTCATCTGCTCTGGTGACCTCTTGCAAACTCCAGGTTGTGGCTTCCTTGAGGGGGTCGGTCCATCTCGCATCTGAACTTCCTCTTTTCCTGCTGTCTTCCACCTTTCCCACAATAACTGTGTTTTCCGGAGAATCCTGCCTTCTCATGATGTGCCCAAAGGAGAACAACCTCAGTTTCGTCATTTTTGCCTCCAGAGAGAGTTCAGGTGTGGTTGGATCTGGGAGCCACATTTCAAACTGATTAATTCCCCCCCATTGGCTTTCTATTCTGTCCAGCTTTCACACCCTTGCACAGTGATTCTTATTTGATGCATTTATGCGTATGAAGTGACAGGATTACAGCATGCAAAACATCTCCAAAAGGAAAAATATTCTTCTGCAGCTATCGGGATCCCTTTTGGGGCATGCAGCCAGGAACAGTGAGAAATAGCAGCTTCGGCCCCTACATACTGCTTCCCTTGAATAATTCCACCAGGATTTCAATAAGTTTCATCTGAGCATTAGCCTCACCGGGGTAACAAGCTACACAGTAGACACATTTTCTAGACATCACTCTAAAATTGCAACATGAGAAGGACAGAACATTGAAGGCAGCGGGAAAAGAGGAGGACCCAATGTGAGATGGGTAAACTCCATAAAAGAAGCCACAGACTTGGGTTTGCAAAGGCCCTTAATGACAGGACCTTTGGCAGGTCACCGATTCATAACATCTCCAATAGCTGGAACTAACGAGAGGACACAGGATATCAAAAACTGGTACCCTGAGCTAGGTCATGTTTTAAAGCCTTAACAGCATTACCCCCCCCAAATGTATACAAAATTATAAAGATTTTTTTGTTTGTTCTGTTGGGTGGACATAATTTTGTTTATTCCTTCTTGTACCTTGTACTGTTTTTTTCCTTATGCCAAAAAAAAAAAAAAAAAAACCTCTGGCCCTTGGACAAACCTTTAGAGTTGGAATTGATTTTTGAAAAATTTAAGTGAACACATTATCAAGGAGCTGTGAACAATTAACACCTCCAATTACTGTGTGGTTTAATGTTCACATCGCCATGTCAATACTACAGCCCAATAAAAACCACAACTACTAAGAGGTAAATCTCCCAAACTCTACTTTATTGGTCTTTTGACACCAGGTACAGACAATATTATCTCCCATAAATTCTCCATATCTTTCTAAGGATGATTTATCTCATTCCATCATTCTCCTCCATTGTTGCTTTTATTGCTGCCTTTATGGATGCTCTCGCTGCTTCTCTTGCTATTATGTTTTAATAATTGACTATTTTAATCTTTCAAGCTGGAGGCAGCATTAAAACAGAACAAAACCAAAAAAGGTTGATGGCCATCTTAAAAACATCAGTCCTAATGGAGATTGGAGCCAATAAATCAGCAAGGTTGAGACCCAGCAGGGCAGCAATGAAGGAATTAGAAAAAAATCATCAAGGGTAAGGATGTGTCACTGGAGTATAAGACCAAAATTCTTCCACACTATGTATACCTAGCAGCCCTTGCTGGGATGGAGAGAAGATGGGGTTCCCTCCATCGCCAAAAACTGAGGCAACATGACCTTGAATAATAGATGTTTGACATGTGCATATATACCCCTCCTGAATCGAGCTGGAATCCCTAGCATGTACACTTTATTGAAACAGCGACGCCTACGCTGGCTTGGACACGTTGTGAGAATGGATGACGGCCGGATCTCAAAAGATCTTCTATATGGAGAACTAATGAAGGGAAAGCGCCCCAGAGCGAGACCACAGCTGCGGTATAAGGATATCTGTAAGAGGGACCTGAAGGCCTTGGGAATGGACCTCAACAGATGGGAAACCCTGACCTCCGATCGCACTGTCTGGAGGCAAGAGATACAGCATGGTCTACATAAATTTGAAGAGGCATTTGTCCAACAGGCAGAGGAAAAGAGGCAGGCATGGAAAGAACGAAACTGCAGGACCGGGCAAGAAACAGAATACATCTGTCCCCAGTGCAGTAGAGACTGCCATTCCCAAATTGGTCTATTTAGTCACACTAGGTGTTGTTTTTAGGATCTCTACTCCAGGCATGATACCATAGTCTTTCGAGACTGAAGGATGCCAATGAATGAATGATATACCCCTCGCGCTCTATTATAATTGAATCTACCCACCCACTCACAGCTGCCTAGATGCCGTAAGCACATCCGATCTCACCTGATTTCAAAAACTAAGCAGGGTCAGGCCTGGTTAGTACTTGGATGGGAGACCACCAGGAAATACCAGCGGCTGTAGGCGCCTGGAGTAGGAACTGGCAAAACCACTCCAGTATTTCTGCCAAGAAAAGTCCATGGACATGGGGTCACGAAGAGTCGGTCACGACTAACGACACAACACCCAGACACCCATTCACAACCACCCACCCATCCATCATCAGACTTAATGGAGCTGGTCACAGACGGAATAAATAGAACAAGAGCTAATAAATAAAACACAGTACGTATAGTTAATATTTGCAATTACTGCCTACTTATCTTAATTTTAACTTACTGGCCCAATACTCTAGACAAGAGTATTATTCATACAATAAAAACAATTATGGGTGTGTTATAGAATTATGGATACACGGATGATGTTGTCCCCAGGAATTCATGATGGTGTAAGTGCAATTCTTTTTACCTTATATAACCCTTGAGTGAAGCTGATCATCTGAAATTCGTCACCAATTTTACACTGGAATAAAGAGCATTATAGTTTTGACTTCCTGGGACTGGAGTTTCCCCCGGTTTTTGACCTAGTACGTTCTGCATATATGCATCGGATTATACCTAGCAATACAAACTAGGATGGAGGCATTGTTCTGCACCTCTAAAAATGGAGACTGGCTGCATCCCAGGGAGATGATGATGGTGATGATGATTACTCTTTTGTTTTAACTGTCTTCCCTCTGATGCTTTCGCCAAGGCAAACTCTGAGCTACCTACAGAGCTCCGTGGACGCTGTGCGAATTGGGCAGGCATGTTTGTACAGGAAGGCGGCAAAATGTGTGGTGTGCTGGTTCTATTATCTGCCCGGCCACTGTCACTAGCGGGAGATGGAAATCTTTCTATTGTGCTCACGGTAATTGCTTTGCCTACAGTTGGAAGAGCTTCAAAAGGAGTGGGCCCAGGGGCTGTGGAGGGATATGTGTGTTCATGCTGTGCCCAGCGGGCAGCAGGACGAGTCTCAAATGCCAAGGTGCCAGCTGTGCCCTGATTGTTCTTCTGTTGCGGCACACGTGACCGCTGGTGGATCACTGAGGCCTGGCCTGAGATCCTTCCTTCATTTCATTTTATTTACCTGAAAAGTTTTTTTCCCCCACCTTTCTCTCTTAAAGGACCCAAGGTGGTTTACATAATTGCAAGAAAATATTTAAGCCCCCCCCAATAACCCAGTGTATATGTAAAGACAGCTTACATCATTAAAAGACAATAGGAAAGCTGAAAACAAGCGTGCAAATATTAAAAGAACAAAGATATACCATTTGAGCAATACTGAAATCACAGTCAAAGCAGGCATGCATAACCATCCAATTAACAAACCACAACAAAGATGGGTGCCAGGCGGGCCTCCTATAGGAGGGAGTTCTTTGGCCCTCCTAAACTGTTCCCAGAAGGGTAATGCCAACAAGGGGTGAGAAATCCAGAGATGGGCATGAATTTCAGGGTTTGTGCTATGGTAGAAAGGCTGCAGAAGGCAGGGAGATTAAATGATTGTTCTACTCCAAGCCCATAAATGTCTATTTGCTTAAAAGAGAAAAGAAAAGAAAAGGAAGGAAGGAAGGAAGGAAGGAAGGAAGGAAGGAAGGAAGGAAGGGGTATGTAATGTCCTAATTTTATCGCTGCTTACTCACTACATGGAAGGGTCTGGTTTAGTTATGATGTTTATTTTTCCTTGTTAATTTTTCTGATCTTTCCATCGCTTATAATAAGGGTCTTTGTTTATACCATGGTGTAAATCGTTCAGAGAGTAGAGCTTGCCACTAGATGGGCAGTACAAAAATCCAATAGATAAATAAATAATCATGTGCCATCAAGTGAATTCTGACTTATGGTAACCCTTTCCTGGGTGTTCCAGGTAGAGAATAGTCATAAGTCATTTCCAGTTTCATGTGTGTGTGTGTGTGTGTGTGTGTGTGTGTGTGTGTGTGTGTGTGTGTGTGTGTGTGTGTGTGTGTGTGTGTGTGTGTGTGTGTGTGTGTGTGTGTGTGTGTGTGTGTGTGTGTGTGTGTGTGTGTGTGTGTGTGTGTGCACGCCAGCCAGGTTGGCTCTTCTCTAGAGCAGTGTTTTTCAACCTTTTTGGGGCAAAGGCACACTTGTTTCATGAAAAAAATCACGAGGCACACCGCCATTAGAAAATGTTAAAAAATTTAACTCTGTGCCTATATTGACTATATATAAAGTAATTTTTCAATTTTTCCCACGGCACACCAAACTGCCTTAAACAGTGGTTGAAAAACACTGCTCTAGAGAGAGAAAAAAAGAGCAACCAAACTGCCTTAAAAGCAGTGTAGAGCAGATGCACCCTGTGGCCAAGCCCCCAAGGAAGCCCGGAGAGCCTTCGGACGCGGGATGAGTCACGATGGAGCAACGTCTCCAGGAAGATGGACACTCCTGTAATAACTGGCCCCCTTCCCCCACCCCACCCCAGCATCCTCCCTCTGCTGCAGCAACATCAGGTGAATTGGGGATGAGAAAGGAATAAACAAACCACACAGCTCTGCTTACCATCCTGCTCAGCGGGCAGATTTGAGTTGACATCTGGCTGATTTTATTCTCCCTCCAGGCCACAGCGTGCTTTTCATGAGAAGATGTTCTCTGTGGAAGCTTCTGGACGGCGGAACTATTTGCTTGAGCTTGGAATGAGTTACAAACAACAGTTGCCTCTACTAAGTTTTCTTTCTTTCTCTCTCCCTTCTTCCTTCCTTCCTTTCCTCCCTCCCTCCATCCTTCTTTTGTCCTTCTCCCCTACACCCATCCCTTCTTTCCTTCCTTTCTTTTCCCCTCTCACCCTCCATTTCTTTTTCTTTCTTTCTTTCTTTCTTTCTTTCTTTCTTTCTTTCTTTTTCTCTTTCTACTCCCCCTACATCCATCCATCCATCCATCCATCCATTCCTTCCTTCCTTTTCCCTCCCACCCTCCATTTCTTTCTTTCTTTCTTTCTTTCTTTCTTTCTTTCTTTCATCCATCCATCCATTCCTTCCTTCCTTCCCTTTCATCCATCCATCCATTCCTTTCCTTCCTTTCTTTCTTTCTTCTCCCCTCCATCCATCCATCTTTTCCATTCCTTCCTTCTCCCCTCCATCCATCCATCCATCCATCCCCATTCTTTCTTTCTTTCTTTCTTTCTTTCTTTCTTTCTTTCTTTCTTTCTTTCTCCTATCCTATAATGAGGAAGCAATGGGATCTGAAAAAGTAATGATGCAATCTCCCTTTTTCTGGTTTAATCAGTAGTCCTGTGTTTTAACCTCTTATTCACATGGTTAAAGAAACTTGCCTTGAGTGTGTTGTCAAGAGGAAAACAAGCAAGCAAGCAAACAAAAAAATCTATTTCAAGATTAACGATTTTATTTCATCGTAAGCCTTTGATCCATGAAAGCTTATGGTGAAATAAAAATTTAGTCTTTGAAATACAACATTCTTTCCCTTTCCTTTTGCTAAGATGGGGAAAGGCAACCTAAAAACAATAAAAGCTATACAAATAAAAATGCAGAGGAAGCCCAATATGGCTCTGATACTCTTTTGGACATTGTGCCCAGATATTTTCTGACCTCCTGAGAACTCCACTGTATTGAGTATTGAAGGAGGTTTGGGAACCAACTAGAGTGACTCAAAGTAAGTAAACATCTTACTAATTTTAAAGTCAGTAAAGTTCTTTAAAGTAAGATTTGTAAAAAGTGGCTTTACTACTTCAGTGAACTCCCATGAATTTCCAAGGCCGAGCTGGGATCTGAATGCAGGTCTCCTGCGTGTTCCTCTGGTCCTCTACCCACTACTCCACCTCTCTGGGATGCAAGAGGTAAAAGCTAGTTTGGGGGAAGAATAAACCTCAACACCTTGCAGTCCTTGGACCCAGTGAATAAATACTTCCCCTCCCCTCCCCCACCCGCAGAGGAGACAACTTGTGGACAACCAGACCGTGTCGTATTTGTTTTGTTGCCATCACGATTTGTTGAAACAAGGACAGGCTTTTCATTGACCACCAGAGGAGAGGGTCCCAGGAGGCAAACGGCAGCAAATCTGTTTGGACAGTTTTTGTTTAAATAAGCTATTTGTACACGAACCCTAAACTCCGCCGCAAATGGCTCCCAGCTCCGGAGCTTAACATTGTTTCCCCACCAGCTCCGGAGTTTACAGATAATTAAATGTGACCCCGCCCACCTAAGCGCGTCCCAGCGCACTTTTCAGATACCTGCTCTCTGGAGGTGAAAATTCCTGATGCGGATATAACAGTAGTGACTGCCCGGCTCTCCTTGCTTCTGTTTGTTCTTTTTTTGCCCCCCCGTCCCTTTAAGACAGGGGTCCGCAAAGCTTTCAAACAGCGGGCCGGTCCACCACGCCCCAGACACCACTGGGGGCCGGACCACAGTGGGTGGGGGGAGCGGGCGACCTTGCCGTAGCCCTCCCACTCTAAATGCCCCACTAGCCAGCATGCTGATCATCTGGGCAGTAGTTGGGGGGAGTGAGAGAAGTGACATAGCCCACTGCTTTGATCTGCCTCAGCAACAGCAGCAGCTGCGGAGGCTGACTTGCTCGCAAAGCAGGGGTAGGTGGGGGGGTTGCAATTGGTCCCGGGGGATGGATTCAGGACCTTGGGGGGCCGCATCCAGCCCCGGTGCCTTAGGTTGAGGACCCCTGCTTTAAGAGATCTGAATGCAGTGCCGGGACGGCAGAACGGAGGTGAGCGGCATTCTTTTCTTCCTTTTTTTTCTCCCTCCCCAGCAGCCAGGAGTGCGGAGGGGGTGGGAACGCAGGAACAGCGACAAACCCCTAAGATCTCTGGTCCGAATTTAAGTGGCCAGCGGATCTTAGGGGTCGTGTGGAAAGGCCCAAGATGATTTTTTTTTTGCCCAAGAAGCAAACATGCAAACCAATCCCTGCAACACACTCCAGGAGTTAGAATCAGGAGGTGGCTGCTCTCAGCCCTACAGGGGATGACCACCTCGTCTGGCTGAAGTCAGCAGGAAAAGTTTGATCAGAGCATAGAGAGAACTCCTAGTTCCACTGAGCTCCTTGCCCTCTGAAGAGGCCGGCCGCAGAGTCTGGCGAAACGTCAGGACTCAGGAATAAAAACTTCCAGAACATGGCCAAACAGACCAAAAAACTCAGAACTATTTGATCAGAATGTCTGTGAAGATTCTCAGTCATCCAGGTGAGTTTATCTGGAAGTTGAGTCAAGGCAACTGGACTTCTTTACTTGTGAGGTCAAAACGTTTCCTTGCTCATCCAAACAGCTTCGTCGGTCTGATAAGTTTGATCAGAATTTTTCGCAGGTTTGTGCCATTCACTTTTCAACTCAAAGGGCTTTTAATAATAAAACATAGAAGTAGAAAAAGCAGCAAGCAGCCTAACAGCCAACATAAAAATTTCCCCTGCCAAATTCACTGATTTATTCACCTGTTCCTCTCTCAAATTACATAACTACTTTTTGCTTTTAAAGTCTCCCCTTCTCTTCATCCAGGGACAGACAGACAGACAGACAGACAAACAGACAGACAGACAGATATTCCGTCCATCTAGTAGTGTGCCGCTACTCTGGGTGTCTTACACACATGCAGCAGAAATATAAGAGAACACACCACACCCCCACTAGATAAACTTCTCATCAAAGAAAGGGAAAAAAAAACCCCCAACATAATTGCTTCTTGGCCATGACTTTAAACACTTTCCACTCCAGTTAAGTTATTACTGAAGGTAATTTGTGCTCTTATAACTCATTATTAAAAGAACATCACACAAGCGGTACATTTTTAAGATGTAGCTTTTCAAAATGCCACCACTTTCTGTTGCAGCATCTTGCCTGTGTTTCTAACAGAAGAGACGCCAAAAACATGGAACCTGGAACCTTTTCCACGAAGTCATTTACTGCGGCCACCATCAGCAATCAGATCTTAAGAGGGTGATGTTAAATGCTGACGTTGGAAAAGAAAGCCACACTTTCTGTTAGTCCGAAACGGAAGAGAATCCAGTTTCATGGCATTTGCAAGTTGAGCTGTTTTATAAGGAAGCTTTCCTCTGAAGGCTTTTGCTGTTCTGACCCCATTGACCTTACAATGAAATAACTACCCGAGAAAGGGGAAGATTCTTTGAATGACTTCTGAATTAGACTACAGTAAAGCAAAGTGTTCTGCTTATATACCGCCCCATACCACTACAAGTCGTCTCTGGGCAGTTTACCATTTTAATTAGAGTGTGCAGGCTACACATTGCCCCCCCCCCCAGCAAGCTGGGTACTCATTATACCGACCTTGGAAGGATGGAAGGCTGAGTGAACCTTGAGCCTGCTACCTGGGATTGAACCCCAGGTAGTGAGCACAGTTTTACCTGTAGTACTGGCAGTACAGGCATTTAACCACTGCACCACGAGGCTCATATAAAAAATAAAGGTATTATTATTATTATTGTTGTTGGGAAAGATTGATGGCAAAAGGAAAAGAGGATGGCAGAGAATGAGATGGTTGGACGGTGTAATTGATGCAACCAATATGGATTTGACAAAACTCCAGGAGGCAGTGGAGGATAGGAAGGCCTGGCGAGCTCTGGTCCATGGGGTCACAAAGAGTCGGACACGACTGAACAACTGAACAACAACAAGAGTTAGGTCCATTGGAATCAATTGAGAAGTTGAGTCACCAAATGTCCAATATAGTGTGTGTGTGTGTGTGTGTGTGTGTGTGTGTGTGTGTGTGTGTGTGTGTGTGTGTGTGTGTGTGTGTGTGTGTGTGTGTGTGTGCATGCCTGCCTGCCTGCCTGCCTGCCTGCCTGCCTGCCTGCCTGCCTAGAATTTCTGTAGTTTCAGAAACCACATTTTTAACCAGCACCTTTAGCACTGGCCAGAGTGGAGTAGATCATTAGAATATTTTGGCTCTTAATATTGTATTTGAGTGCTGTAAGCCGCCTTGACCCCTTTCCAAGAAGAAAGGCAGGGTTAAAATATGTTAAACATTTTTCACCCTACTGGGAGAAAAGCAGCATAGAAATAATTTAAATAAAACATTATTAAAATAAAATAAGAAAGAAAGAAAGAAAGAATGGTACTCAGAGTTGCAGGCCAAAAGGGCTTTGGAAAGGCCGTGATTTCTTCCCAACCCTAGTTTTCCTGCAAGGCTGCATTTCCTGTAACAAGCTTTTCTTCAGATGGGGGGGGGGGGTCAGCGAACTTTGGGCCTGCCAGATTATTTCAACTCCCATCGTCCTTTTTATTGGCCCCAAAAGTGTTATCACCAAAACCATCCAGACGTGCAGATTTCCTCGCTCCTGCTCTCCCAGGGATTGGTTTATGAAAGGGCAGGTGATGAGGGGAGGAATACAAAGTGGGTTCAGATAGATGACCTTAAGAGACCCCTTTCAAATCTGTTATTCTATGAACAAGACTAGATCCAATCAAGGGGGGGGGCACAATGTTGAAACCGAAGCTATGACTTGGGGCATACCCTAAGAAAGCAGGATTCTCTGGGAGGCAGAGTCATGCTGGGAAAAGTTGGAGGCCGCAGGACAAGAGGAAGGCCAGATGGGAGATGGACTGATTCCCTTAAGGAAACCACAGGCTTGTGTTTGCAAGAGGCTGAGCAGGGCAGCTCAGTTTTTCTGTTTCTTGTGGGGGGGATTGTCTTTCCACTTCTAGGCCCAGAATCCCCATAAGGCGGATCCTATGAAAGGGTCCTGGGAGGGGTCCTGGAAAGCTGAGAGCCTTGGGGGTGCTAAGGAGCCCACATTGGCGTTAACTCTTTCCAGCCTGGATGGAAATGGACAACATTTTGGGGTGGGGAGCAGCACGAATCCAGGGAGAGATGGGGGGGTTGTGTTTTCTAGAGCCCAACCCCACGTGACATGGGGGAAAAGGGAGGAATGAGAAAAGCATGCTCACCCCTTCACTCCACCCCCCGCGCTGGGTTAACCCTTTCAGGCCTGGATGGCGGTGCGCCCGGATACCTTTGGAGAAGTCAAGGTCGGAGCGGAGAGACGCGGCAGTGGCGGCGGCGGTTAACCCTTTCCCGCCCGCTTTGGAACCTTTCCCCTCCCCCTCCCCCTCTCCCCCCATGGAAGGCAGGGAGGCGTGGGCAACAGGATTCCAACCCCCACCCCCCCCACCCCGTCCCCTCCATCCAGCCCCCGGCATCGGCGGTTGGATGCATGGCCAGCCTGCCACCGGACCATCCCTATTCCTGCCTGCCTGGCTGCGTCGTGGCTGGCTTGGGCGGGTCCCTCTCCTGCTGCCGGGGAGCTCCGCCTCTGCTCGGGCTGGGGAGACACACACACACACACACACACGCACACGCACACGCACACACACAGAGGGACGCACAGGGAGAAGGAGCCGCCGCCGCCGCCGCTGCTGCTTGTTGGTTCGGCTTTGCGCGCTCCGATTGCGCCCCGTCCGCGAGGCTGGCGGTGGCGCGGTGGCGCGGTAGCCGGTCTCCTGCCCGGAGGACGACCCGTGCGCGCTCCGGCCGGGGCTTTTTGGATCGGGATCGGGATCGGGATCGGGCGGCGATCGGCCTCTCCGGCGCCCGCTTGGGCTGGTGGTTACACAAGCAGCGCTCCGGGGAAGGAGGAAGAAGAGGAGGAGGAAGAAGAAGAAGAGGAGGAGGCGGCTCCGAGGATCGCCTCTCCAAACCCTGATCCTTCCCCGGGGACAATCCCCCCCTCTCCCCGCCGCCTTTGGGGCCCCGGGAACGGCCAGAGAGCGACGGAGGTAAGCGCCCTCGGTCGGTGGTGCGGCTCCTCCTGGACAGGCGCCTTGCGCGCATCCAAACGCCCCGCCTGGCGCGCCGGGATCGGACGGGGCGGCCGTTGGCTGGCTGGCTTGCTTGCTTGCTTTGCGCGCTCGCCGGGTGTCCTTGGCGGCTGCTTTTTTTTGGGGGGGGGGGGAGGCTGCGAGCGATCCAAGGAGCGAGGTGCCGGGGTGGGGGAGCTGCGCTTGGGGCGGCGGGGAGGAGAGCCGAGAGCGACCCTTCCCGCTTGTGAGAGCGAGCGGGGGTGGGTGGGGGGGCTGGGGAGCGATCCTGTGCGTCCCCCCAGCCAGCCAGCGAGAACCAAGGGGGTTCCAGTGCGCGCCAGGGCAGCCCGGAGGAGGAGGAGGAGGTCGAGGCGAGGGGTTGATGACAGGATCGATCCAACAGCCTCCGCTGGAGACCCCCCGGGGGGGGGCGTTTTCCGTCCGGGAACTGAAACTCGTGCAGCGCCATCCTCTGCACGTTGACTCGGAAGGGATCTGTGCGCTGGATCGGGACCCCCGTCGTTGCCAGCAGTGGGCGACTGTGGCAGAATCGGGTGGTTCCGTTGGGCTACACGAAGAATAATGTCCCTTGCCAACTGAGCGCCGCTCTGACCCCTCTATATGTTGTGTATCATGTTCGTGGCAGGCAGATACTCGTCAGGTGGAGCTGTTCCTGGCATCGTCAGGAGAAAAAAAAAAACTCGCCCTGTTGAATTGCTGCTTGGGCAAAGGCACAACAGCCCTGCCAAGTGGCATGGTGGGCTGTTGGGCGTGGACTCCCATCAGCTGTGCCCAGCAGGGATGGGTGATGGGAGATGTACTCCAGCAGTCTCTGAAAGACCAGGGGGTAGCCTGGCTGTAATTTATATCATGCCTAGCAGAGGAAGGGAGGGAGGGAGGCAGGCAGGCAGGCTTGTGGTGCTTCTTTGCTTGCAAAAGGAAGAGAGGTGAGCAAAAGAGGGTCAGGTGAGGAAGGGAAACTCAAAAACTTGATGCACCTGAATGCAGGTAGATGATGGAAAGAAGAAGGCCAGAATGCCTCCTATTTCTGAATTTATGGGGCTGACCTAAAAATATCCCAGGTAGGATTTTCCCTTGAGATCAGTTACATCAGGCCACTCAGATGCACTTTCTAGAATTACTTGGGAAGAGTGAATTATGTATTGCCTTGTTATTTTAGAGCACGGAGGCCGGCGGCGGTGGTTGCCCCTTCTTTTGTGACCTGCCGTTCTGCTGTGCCCTGTGACTTTAAGAGCCCTGTCTGTCTGTTTTTCTCTGTTGTGTGTACTGTATAATCCACAGGGAAAGGGAGTTATTTGCCTGCTTTCCCTATGACAGGCTGATGTTAAAAGCTGGAGAGGGAGTCCTGCCTAGGAAGAACACGGAGGTTTTAAAAGGACACCCTTGTGTAACTATTGGCTGGAGCGGGAGCGTCATCCCGAAGGGCGCTCATCCCTCTGAGTGTGGATTAAAGGTTATTCAAGGTAGTGGTTTTTCCACCAAGACAATTGGTTTGGACACAAGTTTTCCAGCACATTTCCCTTGAAAATGATTAAGAATTTGCTCTGCCTCATCCCCCCTGGAAGCCACAGTCTCCCCCCCCCCTTGGAACCCACCTGTCTGCCAGAGCTTTACCTGTCTGGATCCGTTTGCTTTTTTTGGGGGGGGGGTTAGGAAATTCCAATGCTGCCTGATCCTCTTAACCCCCTGTCCCCTTGGCCAGCCAGCTTTCCTGGTGGGATAAATGTAATCACAGCATGACTTGAAATGGCTTTCTTTGGGGTGGGTTGGTGGTGGAAGGGGGGGGGCTTTTATTTCCATCTGGGTGGGACTCAGTCTCTGTAACAGAGTGTTTGCTGAGATGCGGGATCCAAGGAAATGAGATCCGTTGTTTTTAAATTGGGAAACTCGATTGTTAAAAAGAAGGGATATAAAAATTTGTCAAGTCAATCCATTGTTGGGTAGGAAATTACTGTGAAATCCAGCCCCTGCTGAGTTATTTGCAGCTTCAGTGTGTCATTTTTTTTGTTCATTTTTTTTCAGCTTAAAAATAATAGTCTTTTTCTTAGCGTTTGCCCCACTTGGTGGTGGGGGTCCGCTATTCTTATTTTGTCCTTCCGCTTGGCACAGTCATGGTCTTGGTCTGGGTGAACTTGAAACAACAACAGCAGCAGCAGCAGCAACAACAACAACAACAACTACAACAACAGGGTGCTGTCAAGTTTTACTAGAACAGTCAAATTTTATTAGAAAAATGCATTTCTCCATCTCTGGCAAACTGTGGGCTAGGGTTGTGTTTAGGACAACCATGTTCCTAGTCCCTGGGGGAACCTGAAAATCAGAATGACTTTAAATCAATTAGTCTTGCTCAGCCTGCTTGACTTGTTGTGTTGTGATGATGACAGAGCAGGGGAGACCCATACTAGCTCCCTGGAGTTATTGGAGAAAATGCAGGACCTCCTTGGAACCCATCCGTAAACCAGTGGCTGAGATCCATTAGTACGTTGCCTCTAGAGTAGCTTCCTGGAATCAGGGAGCTTACTCCTCTGTCAGTTCAATTGATTCATTGGGCCTCCTCTGGTTCTAACTTACTGTTGAATTTCAGCCAGCCAACACTTTTGTGAGACTCCCTGGGTCTCTGCTTTGGAATGATTGAGACATACAAAATAATGCAGGGCATGAGTAAAGCGGACAGAGGGACACTCTTCTCCCTCTCACAAAATACCAGAACTAGGAGACATACACTCAAATTGAGGGCTGGGTGACTAAGAACAGATAAAAGAAAATATTTTTTCACCCAGCATGTTGTTAGTCTGTGGAACTCCCTGCCACAGGATGTGGTGATGGCATCTGGCCTGGATGCCTTCAAAAGGGGATTGGACAGATTCCTGGAGGAAAAGTCCATCACAAGTTACAAACCATGATGGAGATGTGTCATCTCCAGGCTTAAAACCGGGGTATTTCAAGTACCAGATGTAGGGGAGTGGTATGAAGAGACAGAGGTGCGCTCCCAGTGGCATCTGGTGGGGCCACTGTGAGATACAGGAAGCTGGACTAGATGGGCCTTTGGCCTGATCTAGCATGGCTCTTCTTATGTTCTTATGAATCAGTTGGCTGCAAAACAAGGTTGAAGTTGGAAGAAGCCGTCATACCGAGTGGCGTGGCTATGGGGGAGACAAGGGGGGCATCTGTTCCCAGGCGCAGCATCTGGGGACACCATATTAGGTGCCAAACAGCTCCCTGCCCATGAGCCACAAGAAGGCCAGCGTGGAGGGCTCCCTGTCCATCACTGCTGCCTTCTACGTGGCACCTTAGCCCATCCCTGTCCCTTTGGGGGGGGGGCACAAAAATTGACTTTGTCCCCGGGCATTGAAAACCCTAGCTACACCTCTGGGCATACCTTCTTTTATGGTAGTTCAGTGGTACTAAATTTTTGTATTGACCAGCCAAAGGTCTGTGGGGCTTCAGATCTGAATCTTTGAGAGCCCCAGCTGAAGATGTTTTTTGTGGTTTATTTATTTATTTGATTTGATCTGTAGATATCTATCCCGAGAGCTACTCTGGGTGGTTGATGCCTTCTGCCAACGATACTGGTCTTCTGCTGCTGAACCAAGTTAGCTTTCAGTCTGTCCTTGTTTTCAGATCTGGGTGGGTGTATGTCCCATAAATGGGGAGTGTTTCTGTATTTCTGAACGGTGTCATTTCAGGCTCTGGCTCTTTGAGGCAGAATAAATTTTGCTTTTGGGTAAAGTTCTCTGCCAGCACATGCATGGTTGGACTCCCATACTGGCAGTGGTTTGTTTTTGTGTTTCCTGGTCTGGAAAATGTGTGACTCAGTGGACTTTGAATCTTGTTCATGTGTCCCAAACACTAAAATTTCGAGTGTCTTTGGGTTGGGGGAAAAAATCATGTGGTTCTCAGCAGTCAAAATATTCTAGTGAAAGGATGCTCCCTTTAGCACAGGGGGTTGCGGGTTTTGATATTAAACTGTTGCAAATATTTATTGCCTGCGATTGGGCTGGTGGGGTGAGAAACAGCAAAAGCTGGTATTTATTTGTTCGATTCCTATTGCACCACAGTTTTAAGAACAGACTGGAAGCGGTATAATTAAACAGAGTAAAGGAAGTTAAAACGTAAAAAGAGATCCAGTTCCTCTGAACTGGAGCAAGTTCAGAGGAAGGCAGCGGGGATGATCAGGGGACTGGAAACCAAGAATGACGGGCATGTTGAGCTTTTTTTGGGGGAGGGGTGGAGAAGACTGAGAGGAGATAGGAGGACACTTTTCAAACTACCTTGAGAGGTGGAGGTGAAGAATCCAACACTGGAGATGTTCAAGAGCAATTTAGACAACCACCTGAGCCTGGAGCAGAGACAGAGTGTGCCGTCTGGAGGAAGTCAAGAGTGTGTGAAGGGTCTGCAGGAATTGAATGTATATGAAGAATAAAGAGAGAGCAGCGCAGTAGAATGTCGACCTATAAAGGAGGAAAGTAAAGTTGGAGAAGAGGTGCAGGAAAGTCACGAGAATAAGGAAGCGAAGTCCGAGGAGAAGGGTGCGCGCGCGAGGGAGCAAGAGGCATTATGGGTAGCTGAGGATGACAGTTGGAAGGAGGGAGTTGAGAAGCATGAGGGGGGGAAAGGACAGTTGGGACAAATGGCTGAGAGAGAGAGTGGAAAAAGAACAGTTTGATTATCTTAGTTTCCATAAATCATTTCTAACCCATGATCCCCTTCAAACAAGACAACATACATTTAATTTCCTAGGAGCCTGAAAAGCCCACGGTGGACACATTGTTCAGCACAAGTTTCCTTACAGGCTTAGACTGCAATTTGAATCTATTGACACAGACATTTTGTAAAGCATTCCTGGTTAGCATAAGAGACGCCATTTTAAGACCCTTCCCCACAAGAGAAGGGAAGAGAGAGGAACCGGAGGACAGGAGGAGGTTAGATAGATCTGAGGAATGAATACCAATGGTCTGTCACAGTAAAACCTCTCCGTTGGCCTGAGACCTCTGAAAGGTTTAGAAGAGAATGGAGGAGCGAGAAGATGCCGAATCCGGTGGCCCTATGGGCTCGTCACCCATGCTGCGGGACCCAATGTATGGGTCGGGGTTCGAGCGTTCGCCATTATTTCTAAAACCAGCCGGGTATGAAGTACCTCCTGTTAATGTTGTTTATGAGAATATTGTAACACAAGAATCTACGCAACCATCGTGTCGACAACTTACTCTGCATCTTTTGATCCTGTTTTGTCTGAGTTATTGTTCAATAAAAACCCTTTTGATTACGTCAGTCAAGATGTCTCGAAAATGATCATTGACTCGGAACCGGGTTTGGAGAAAGACGAACCCTCACAAGCAGGCATGTCCAAACTTCAGCCCTCCAGATATTTTAGACCGCAACTCCCACAGTCCTTTGCCATTGGCAGTCTAAGCTTAGCATTATGGGAGTTGTGGTCCAAAACATCAGGAGGGCCGAAGTTTGGACATGTCTGCCTTTAAGGCTCCTTCCACCTCCCATGAGTCTATGGAACAAAAATGCAAATACAGATCATGTATTTTGAAACACAGTGGACCCTTGTATAACAAATGGTTTGCATAACATAAAATCTGTACAACATAAAAAATTCTGGAGATAGGGGAAATTTGCTTAACAGAATCCTCTATGGGGCAAATCCATACAACAAAAAAATGGGCGCGATTAGGAATTACTCTGTTTTCAATTCATTCCTATGGGAAATTTGTACAGAGGGAAATTTGCTTAACATAATTTCATTTGGAACAAATTACAGTGGACCTTGTATAACAAACGGTTTATATAACATAAAATTTGTACAACATAAAAATTCCGGAGATAGGGGAAATTTGCTTAACAGAATTTCCTATGGGGCGAATCTGTACAATATAAAAATGGGATCATTCTGTTTTCAATGCATTGCTATGGGAAATTTGTATAAAGGAAAATTTGCTTAACATAATTTCACTTGGAACGAATTAATTCCTTTAAACAAGGTACCACTGTAATTCCTTTATACAAGGTGCCACTGTATTCCTTTAGAAGAAAATGCCACATCCACTCGCTTAATAGCAGCCAGGAAGTGTGAGTTGCTAAAGACTTCCTCAATGGAAAAAATCTTGACATGCCAGTAAAGAGAAGATAGAGAAGGTTGTTGTGAGTTTTTCCGGACTGTTCGCCCATGTTCTGGAAGTTTTTCTTCCTGATGTTTCTCCAGACTCTGTGGCTGGTATCTTCAGAGGGCAAGGAGCTCAGGAAACTAGGAGTTTGGGGTTCTTAAAAAGTTGTGGGAAAGAGGAAGCTTGTCCTATGCAAGACAATAGGTGTTAGTCATTGTATTGTGATGGAGGGATTAGGAAGTTTCAATGTAATGGGGGGGTAGTTGATGGGTGTTGTTAGTTGTTCTGTTGTGTGAACTGATCACCTTTGCTTGTGACTGGATGGGAATCATTGAGCTTCGACCTTTTTGCATTCTGTGGTTTTTAGTACTGGAAGCCAGGCTTTGTTGATTTTTGGACTTTCTTCTTTTTTGTTGAAACTGTGCTTATGTTTGTAGATTCAGAGGAGTTTACCTAAACAGTTTTATGCTATGGAAATTTTCTTTCCTAAACCAAACATAGTTGAGCGTGATCTGTGGTCCCCCCCCCTCCTTTTCAGCCTCTTCACTGCCAAAATCTGGAACATTAGCTAACAGGGGTTAGGTTTTCCCCTCCTTAAATGTCTCCAAAACTAAGGCATCACCAACATTCTTCCTTAAGATATGAAAAACGCTTAAAATAATTATTAGTTAACACCATGCAACATTTCTCTTTGTTTTCTTCCTTCTTTTGTTTCATTTTTTTTTCTGGATTACCTTTTGGAAGGAAACCGAGACGTGGATTCTAAAAAACATGTCCAGGGTTGCTCTGAAATGTCTGTTTTGAGGTTAATGTGTGCAGGAGGTTTTGTATGGGTGTGCGAGGGTTCGTCCCTTGGCTATGATACATCTGTGGTTTGCTGGATTTAGGACTGCTGTACACAGTTTGGCCTGCCCCTCGGCTCATCTTGTTGAAGAGAGCGAAGTTGTATGCATCCAGGCTGATTTTCCCCCTTCCTCTGTGTCACTTGCAAAGATCTCAGTGGGAACGCCCTGATCCTGTCACAGTTGCTGTGCATTCACACTTCTGTGAAAGCCTATTTGCAGTTGTGAGGGAGATGGCTGTTTACACAAGACAGGAGGTACCCCAAAGTGAAAAAATGCTTTCAAGCTGTTCCAAGCACAGTTACGGTTGGCTAGAATGGTCAACGAGAGAGGCCTAGCTTTCAAGATATGTTCAGAAGCAGAAAGTCTGGCCAGGAGTACCTTTTGCACAATGAAAACTGGCGTAACAGCCATGCCTGTTCCTGGAGAGTTCCGATTTTGGCCACAGAGATGCATGCCTTACTCATATCCCGGGTGGATTAATGGAAGACAACCCTATGTGGGGTTGCTGCTGGCTAGAGGTCGGGAACTCCCGGGGTCCAAAACACCACAGCCCGGGTACTAGCCAGGGCTGGTCACAGGGATCACACACACACCCCTGAGCTGCCAAACCATTTTCGGGTTGAATTCAGAGTGTTGGTCCTCCTAACGTATAAAGCCTGAAATGGCTCATACAGTATCTCAAGGCTCGCATCTCCCTTTCTGGATGTCTGGCATGTTTTGTGGTCAAGTGGAATTTGAACCCAGGATTCCTGAGCCCCATTTCAATACCCTAATCACTGGTACCTCTCCTGCATCTAATTCCATCAGGATGGTGACTTGCCCTAAGAACATAAAAAGAGCAAGGGACCATCTAGTCCAGCTTCCTGTATCTCCCAGTGGCCCCACCAGATGCCTCTGGGAGCGCACAAGACTAGATATCTGTCTCCTGCAACCACTCCAGTGCATCTGGCCCTTGAAGTACCCTGGTTTTAAGCCTGGAGATGACACATCTCCATCATGGTTTGTCACCTGGGATGGACTTTTCCTCCAGGAATCTGTCCAGTCCCCTTTTGAAGGCATCCAGGCTAGATGCCACCACCACATCTAGCCTGTGAGCCTGCCTGGATGTTAAGATGATCAGGAGAGGAGACCTTTCTCCCGGTCCCACCAACCTCACAGTGCACTTGGTGGGGATACAGGAGACAGCCTTCTCCGTGGCTGCTCCCAGACTATGGAACTCCCTCCCACTGGAGGCCAGGCTGTCCCCATCTTTGCTTTTGCTCCTCAAGCGAGCAAAGATGTTTCTTGTCAGGCAAGATTTCCCGGCGTGACTGGCTGCTTGAGTGTTTTTCTTTTTTTTAAATGGGGTATTGACCCTCATTGCATTGAAGGTATTTTGGTGTTGCTTATATTTTTAGCATGGTATTTGTTTGATCTTTTTGCATTAGTATACTTAAGTCTTTTAATGATGTTAGGCGCCTTGGGTCTTTTTGAAGAAGAAAGGTGGGCATGAACAAATGAATGAATGAATGAATGAATGAATGAATAAGTAGAAGAGCAGCTGAATCAAATCTAAGGCTTTCATGATTTGTCAAAATTCTATACATACTGATGCTTCTCTCTGCAAAAGCCAAAGGAAGAGTCCGGGTTTGATTGAGACTCATTTCTCTAACTGGGTGAGAAAGAAGCAAATTAGACTACAGATTCCTGATGTATTTGGATGTCACATTATTAAACCAATTCCAGGTGTGAAGACCTGTGGGTATTTTAGCAGTACCTGCTACAAGCATCCTTATTCACAGTCGTGTTCTCACAAATGTGCTGTTAAGTCGCCTCTGATTTCAGGGCGACCCTATGCATGAGCATTCTTCAAAATGTCCTGTACTCAACAGGCCTTCTCAGCTGTCTTGCAAAACCCAGTCCTGTGGCTTCCTTTAAGGAATCAGTCTGACTTGTATTAGGTCTTCCTCCTTTCCTGCTGCCTTCCACCTTTCCCCACCATTACATTCTCTGTCCAAAGTAGAACAGCCTCCGGTTCAACCTTTTTGCCTCCAGAGATAATTAGGTCTTGATTGGATTTAGCACCCACTTGTTTGTTTTTCTACTAGTCCAGGGTATCCGCAAAGCAATTCTCCAGCAGTACATTTCAAACCAATAATATCTATCTCCCTCCCTGGTCCCCCCCATGACAAGTGTGCTCATCCTTTAATGTCATAAGGTGATCTGGTTTGAAGGAGAATGGAGAGGATTCCATCCCCTGCCCATCTGGTTGCGGTCTTTTCTTGGAACAGAAGGTGAGGCAGTGAGGTTCAACAGGAAGAAATTGAGTGGATAAACTGGAGACCATAGGCAGTGGCTTTATACCAAATCAAGTTACAGTGGTACATTGAATGAATGAATGTTTATTTACGGTTATTAACCAAATCACGCATAATACAAAAATTGTAATACAATAAAAATATAATATGATTAAACAGTATAAAATATATTACTGGAAAATACAGAGCTTGTAAAAATGACAATTTATGGGTAAAACACTATATATAATTAGGAAAGCTCAAACCTCTATCAGTTATACATCTACGTTTGATCATAGCAGCATAGCAGCGTAGCAAAACCTGGCAACACAATTTGTGATCTGAGGGGACCTATCTGAAAGGAGTAGCTTAGCAAAGTAGTTGGTAGGTCTCCCAGGATGTTTGCAAATAATAGGGTGTATAAGCTCCTTGCGTAGTTCTTGATAAAAGGAGCAGCATAAAAGAACATAGGTACCTTGTATAAAGGAGTTAATTTGTTCCAAATGAAATTATGTTAAGCAAATTTTCCTTTATACAAATTTCCCATAGGAATGCATTGAAAACGGAGTAATCCCATTTTTATGTTGTACGGATTCGCCCCATAGGCAATTATGTTAAGCAAATTTCCACTATCTCCAGAATTTTTTATGTTGTACAGATTTTATGTTATACAAACTGTTTGTGATACAAAGGGTCCACTGTAACTGATTTCTAGTTACCAATACCTCTGAAAAGTCTTGAAACTGTATAGGAGAGTATCTGCACACCAGTTTCAAGCATTTTACACACACACACACACACACACACACACACACACACACACACACACACACACACACACACACACACACACACACACACACACACACACACACACACACACACAGAAAAAGACCATTCTCACTTTTGCATATATGCCAGTAGTGAAGAGAAAAGATTGCTCAGTCTTTTAGTTAAAAACATTAAATTAGAACATTTTCTGTGTAACATGTAAAATAGAATAATTAGCATTTTGACATTTGGTACTTTATATATAGGCTTGTGCTTGACTTATTTACTGTAAATTGGTATATTATCATTAAGTTTGACAAACATAGTTATTCTTTATGTGCTAAAAGAATGTAACTTCCAGTCTGTCTAAAAGACATCCAGTCTAACAGACAACAACCCAAGTGACCACTTGTATTTTTATACAAGTGTCAGATCTATCTGTCTTTCTGTCTGTTGAAACTGGCAACAAAATATTCTTGTCCGTCCGTCTGTCTGTCTATCAGAATTTGCCACAATAATATTCCTGTCTGTCTGTCCTTCCATTCTTTCCACTCCTTCTGTTCTGTCTGTCCAGCTAACTGTCTGCCTGTCTTTCCCATCTCCTGCTCTTCCATGCAGAGGTCACATTCTACTCTTCCCCATATAAACACATTCATATCTGCCTGCCTGTCCGTACAATGAAAATGAATTAAATTAACATGGGAGTTAAGAGTAGAGAATTAAAAACTGAGATGGCGGAACCACAACTAAGGGGTATAACTAAAAATTTGGAAAGGCCTGTTGAAAAAAGTCAGGTTTTCAAGGCTTTTTAAAAAATAAGCCAGGGAAGGGGCGGGAGCTCCTTCCACAAAGTGGGAGCAATCACCAAAAAAGTCATGAAATCTTGTTTTTTCTTTTCATGACCCTGTTTTGGGGTGATATACTTTAGGTGCCTGGCCTGGGAAGAACGTGTATTACGGGCAGTTCGTACAGGAAGCAGGCGTTGTGGGCTTTATAAGTGAATGTCTTTACCTTGAACCTGGCGTGGAAACGTACCGCATGGCCAGAGTGGGGGTAGATATGGTCAAAGTGTTTCAACCTAGGTTGAGTCTGATGGCTGCATTTAGCCAGACCCCATCACGTTCAGGGGGGCCATATTTATTTTATTTTATTTTATTTTATTTTATTTATTTTTTTCAACTTATATGTCGCCCACTACCCAAAGGTCTCTGGGCGGCTTACAATCAAAGGAATTAAAACAGTTTAAAATAGTTAAAAATAGAATATCCATAAATAATCAAATCAATAATAAAAACCTTAACACTAAATTCATTACACTAAAATTGCCTAGACACCCTAAGCACATCCGATCTCGCCTGATTTCGGAAGCTAAGCAGGGTCAGCCCTGGTTAGTACTTGGATGGGAGACCACCAGGGAATACCAGGTGCTGTAGGTGCCTGGAGTAGGAACTGGCAAACCACTCCAGTATTCCTGCCAAGGAAACTCCATCAACGTGGACTCACGAAGGGTCAGTCACGACTGTAACAAAACAACACAAATTCATTACACTAAAATGGTCATCAGAGGACCCACAGTCTGTATTGTATTAATTAATACAATTTGATGCCAGGTTTTTACCTGGCATCGAAATGTAATCAATGTTGGCGCCTGGCGGATCTCAATTGGGAGGGCATTCCATAGCTTGGGGACGTGGACACATCTGGAGGGCCTTCCATTCTTTCCATTCCTGATGATTTCCTCTGATGGACACAGAGGGGGAATGTTGCTTTCTGGGACTACATCTCCCAGAATCCCATGCGGGCACTGGTTTTGTTGCCATTTGGATTTTGGGAGTTGCTTCTGGTAGATCTCCAAAGTCCCCTGGGAGTAAGGGTATCCTTCCCATCAGCTGGGAGGCCTCAGCTGTTATTTGAGAACAACCTCTTTGGCCTTTCAATTTACCCTGGAAATGTCCAATTAAATGTATGATTGAATGAGAATCAAGGGAGTTAAGGAGTTGTTTTACTGGAGTAATTCTCTGAGCAGATAAATAAATGTCAGATGTATGAAGGCCGGCTGGTGGTTACTGTACATGTCTTTGTCGGACATCTGGGGAACTCCCTCGTGGGAGGACGACCAAGATGATTAAGGGTCTGGAAGAAATGTCTTACATACGAGGAGTGGCTTAGGGAGCTGGGAATGTTTAGCCTTACAAAAAGAAGGCTGAGAGGGGAATATGATAGCCATGTTTAAATATTTGAAAGGATGTCACATTTAAGAAGGGACTGGTTTGTTTTCCATGGCTTCAGAGAGTAGGACATGGGGCAATGGTTTCAAACTACAGGAAAAGAGATTCCATTTAAACATTAGGAAGAATTTCATCATGACAGTTAGAGCTGTTTGGCAGTGGAATCTGATGATGCCACAAAGGAGGGTGGTGGAGTCTCCTTCTTGGGAGGTTTTTAAGCAGAAGCTGGATGGCCATCTCTCGGGAGTCCTGTGATGGGGGTTCCTGCATGTCAGGGGGTTGGACTGGATGGCCGTTGAGTAGAGATGGGCACGACTCAAAATTTTTTTTCCGTTTTTCGTTTAGGGGGTCCGTTTCGGTTCGTTTTCATTTTTCGGGGGTTTTTTTGCACATTTTTGTTTTCGTTTTCATTACGAAACAAAACGAAAAAAAAAAATTGTTCTCTTCCCAGCTTTTCAATGCAAGGGTTTCGAAAAACACGGCAAAATTTTTCTTACCTTGCCGTTTTGGGAAAAAGTGGGGGTGGGGTGGGGTGAGTCATGCCCATCTCCACTTTCTGGGAAATGATTCTATGACTTCTTGGAAAAATTGTTCTCTTCCCAGCCTTATCTTGCCAGGGGGTGGGGTGGTGGGGTGGGGTAATGCAACCCACTTTCTGGGAAATGGTTTTTCTGGAAAGATAAGTTTTCTCGTTCAGTCCATCTTGAACAACCTTTTCTGGCTCCTGTAAGCAGAACGTGCTGGGCGCTTTCAAGGTGGTCCCATCCTGTGGGAGGACAAGACCCTGAGAGGGTGCTGTGTGCCTCCAACCCAGAATCCTCTGCACCTTAAGGTGGCTATTTACGTGTTGCTGAAACAGAGGACACGACCCTCGAAAAAAGGGGGCACTGGTTCCATAGAATTATAGATGCCAGTTTACACACACACACAAGAGCAAGGTGTCCTGCTTATATAACTCCCCATAGCGCTTAAAGCACTCTCTGGGTGGTACATTGTATAAAGGAATTAATTCGTTCCAAATGAAATTCTGTTAAGTAATTTTTCCTTTATACAAATTTCCCATAGGAATGCATTGAACACGGAGTAATCCCTAATCGCGACCCTTTTTATGTTGTACGGATTCGCCCCATAGGCAATTCTGTTAAGCAAATTTCCCCTATCTCTGGAATGTTTATGTTGTACAGATTTTATGTTATACAAACCGTTTGTTATATGAGGGTCCAACTGTACAGTAATTATGCAGGCTACACATTGCCCCCCTCCCCTCCAGCGAGCTGGGTACTCATTTTACCGACCTCAGAAGGATGGAAGTCTAAGTGAACCCTGAGCCTGCTACCTGGGATTGAACCTCAGGTCGTGACCCCAGTTATGGGTGCAATACAGCAGGTTTCTTTTTTACTATATTTTATTCATTTTCTACGGGAAAAAAGAGAGAAACATGTGATATTTGTTACACATCGCGTTACATGGGTTTCAGTTATTGTGTTACAGCCAGATTACTCTTATTCTTTGTTTATTTTTTCTAGCCATTGATAAAACAGATTCCATACTTGGTAATATTGTGAGTCCTCTTTTTCCTTGACTCTCATTGTCAGTTTATCCATCTGTGCACATTCCAAACATTTCTTAACAATCATTGCATCTGTTGGTGTCTCTTCCTTTTTCCAATGTTGTGCCCAAACTATCCCTGGCACTGTCAGAATGTGCAGTACTAGATAAGCATTTTGTTTGTCTTAATTTTCTGGTAATATGCCTGGTAAAAACAGTTTTGGCCTAAAGTCTCCGTTTGTTTTTATCATTCTACAGCAATTAGCCAAGTGTATATTGTAATCCAATATTTTTTCGCTTTATCAAATGCATGATAGTAAGTCCCCATATCTTGCACACATTTCCAACATTTGCTAGATAAATTTGGGAACATTTTATAAAGCTAACTTAACAGGTGGAAAATGCCATCTACAGTATAAAACATTATATACAGATTTTCTTTATACAATGTTGTCCTTGTTCATTTAGAATTTCTGTTCCAAAGTTTTTTTCCATTTCTCCAGCTCCACATTGTAACCATTTTTTTGCCCATTATATATTGTTTCTTTCACATGGTCATCTTCCATTTTCCATTTTAACAAAAAATTATATATTTTCTTAATTAACTTATCTGAGGATAACAATATTTTATCAAATGCTATCTGTTCATTATAAAAGCCATACATGTTCAGATCTTTCTTATATCTAGATTGTATCTGTATTAAAGGTCACGATGAAGTCACCACCCCTTGGCTTATAAATTCTTCCTTGGATTTTAAATTCACTTCTACATCTAGTATATCATTGTATGTCACAATTTTTCCCAAGTTTAAAAGGTTTGGATATGTAAATGCTTCCATAGGTGAAACCCATCTTGGAATTTTCATATATAATTTCAGTTTCAGTTTCTCCCATGATTTTAATAGAGTCCCTAAGATAATAGCTTTGGAAATATCTATCTACTTTGGCTTTTTCATACCATGGAAAAATATGCCATCCTAATTGTAAGTCATGTCCCTCTAGTTTAAATGTAGTAATCATTTGTTTCTTAAAAGTATCCAGTCTTTCAGCCAGACTAATATTTATTTATTTATCTATCTTAGAGTATTTTTACCCCACCTTTCTCCTTGGAAAAGGACCCAAGGTGGCTTACAGTAATGAGGGATAATATACAGTTCAGTATGTCTGTGAACATTCTCAGACATCCAGGTGAGTTTATCTGGAGGTTGAGTCTGAGGAAGCTGTTTGGATGAGCAGCAGTGAGACGTTTCTATCTCTCAAGGAAAAGAAGTCCAATAGCCATGACTCAACTTCCAGATATACAGTTCAGTGCAATTAAGACATGTTCAGAACAGGGAATTAAGGGACATCCTACAGCATTAATAGACAACATCACATTAAAGCTACAAGAGAACGTGAGCAGTTAAAAGGAGAGTAAAGTTCCATGTAAAGTTATGAGTGATGGAAACTAACATTGAAAACACAGTGTCAATGTAAATCCATAAGGTTATAAGTGGTTATAAACACAAAGTCTATGTGATCCTATAGATTCATATAAAAGTCACATAATAGGTAGTCCATCAATCAGGGAAAGCTTGCTTGAAGAGAAGGGTCTTTGCCTGTTTCCAGAAGGACAACAGAGAAGCAGCAGTCCTGGCCTCTAGTGGGAAGGAGTTCCATAGTCTGGGCGAAGCAGCCAAGAAGGCCCTTTCATGGGTTCCCACGAGACGTACTGTGAGGGTGGCAGGGTGGAGAGAAGGGCCTCTCCTGATGACCTTAGCACCCAAGTCGGTTCATACTGCAGCTTGGACCAGGTCATACAGTGCTTTATAGGTCAAGGTCAGCACCTTGAATGCTGATTGGCAGCCAGTGGAGCTGCTTTAATTAGGGGTGCAATGTGATCTCTGTGCCCCGCCCCAATCAGCAATCTGGCTGCTGCATTTTGGACCTGTTGAAGTTTCCTGAGACTTTTTCATCGGTAGCCCCACATAGAGTGCATTATAGTCCAGCCAGGACATCACTAGGGCATGTGTCACCGTGGCCAGAGATGGTTTCTCAAGTAACAGACGTAATTGGCATACTAGCCTTAATTGTGCATATGCGCTCCAGGCCACAGCTGTGACCTGGGCATCTAGGCTCAAGGATGAGTCCAAGAGCACCCCCAAGCTGTGTACCTGTTTTTTCAATTGGAGGGTGACCCCATCCAGTACAGGTTGCATCCCTGTCCCTTGTTCTACCTTTCAACTGAATAATGAATAAACATGATTGGTAGTATAGAGACCAGTCCGATAACCCAAACCCTCCACTTTCTTTAGATTCTTGCCACAATTTCAGTTTAATTCTTGCCTTCTTTTTCTACCAGATGAATTTCGACATCACTCTATTTCAGGGGTGTCCAAACTTTTTGCAAGGTGGGCCAGATTTGGTGAGGTGAAAATGTGTGGGGGCCAACCATTCAACTGCATTTGGCCCCCAGGCCGGACTTTGGACAAGTCTCTATAACATGTAAAGAGGCGGGGAGGATGCTGCAGCAACGGAGCCGGGGGCAGGTAGGTTGGGCAGGTGGCGGGGGGGGGGGCAGACAGAGGCAGGGAGGGCAGGCAAACCATCCGGTATGGAGGGGCCAGCTGGTGGGGATGTATGACAGGCTGAGCTGGTGGGGGGAAGTGGCTGTGGGTCGCTCGAATGGCCCCCTGGGCCTGACTTTGGACATGCCTGCTCTATTTAGTTCTTCAAAATATTTCACCTCTACTTTCACTGGCACTGTTTGAAACAGGAATAGCAGTTTGGGTAGCAAATTTAATAGTTGCAATTCTCCCTAATAGTGACAGTTGTAGATGTTCCGATTTCTCCAGGACCATTTAAACTTGATTTAATTTTTTTAACACAATTATCTTCTTTTATAGTTGCACATATTGCAAGATAAAAATATTCCTAGATATTTTACTTTTCTAGCTATTTGTATATTGACTTTTCCTAATACTGTAGTTCAGGGTTGGCGAACCTATGGCACGGGTGCCAAAGGTGGCACTCGGAGCCCTTTCTGTGGGCACCCAACATCGCCCCTTCACAGCCACCTGTATTCAGGTTAAATTGCTGTATTGGCACTTTGCAAAAAAATTAGTGGGTTTTGAATCGCTGTTTGGGCACTCAGTCTCTAAGAGGTTCGCCATCACTGCTGTAGTTGATATTTTTGGTTACCTGTTAAATTTTTAACTGTTTAAATTTTTTTAATTTTTTCTTAATCATGCCACTTCTCCACATTCTTCAATCTTCTCCAATAATTTCGGTGTTGTTTACAGTAGATCTTCTAAGATGAAAAGCAGGTCATCTGCAAAGGCTTGTATTTTGTAGTTTTCATCTTTTATTCTAGTACCTGTGATTTCTGGATCTTGCCTCATTTCTCTATTTAATAATTCCAATGTCAATATAAATAGCAGCGGTGAAAGTGGACAGACATCCTTGCCTAGTTCCTTTCCTAATATTGACATTTTCTGTTGGTTCCCCATTTACTATTATCTTTGCTGTTTGTTCTCTGTAGGTTGTCTCAATTATCTTAATGAAGTTAATGCCAAAGTCCATTATTTTCAATTGCAGTGCAATGCAGCAGTTTTAAACCACTGTACCCTACACACTCAAAAACAAAAATATAATTATTTACAGTGGACCCTTGTAACATTCCGGAGATAGTGGAAATTTGCTTAACAGAATCGCCTAGGGGGCGAATCCATACAACATAAAAATGGTCGTGATTAGGGATTACTCCGTTTTCAATGCATTCCTATGGGAAATTTGTAAAAAGGAAAATTTGCTTAACATAATTTCATTTGGAACAAATTAATTCCTTTATACAAGGTACCACTGTATATGTATAAGTGCATGTGGATGTGTATACTGGTGTAGCTCAGTGCTTAAGAGCCATGGGTCAGGAGTTCAAATCCTCACTGACCATCTTTGGCGAAGGGACAACCAGGATGGTATTAACATACAAAGCTCTAAACCAGGCATGTCCAAAGTCAGGCCCGGGGGCCAAATGTGGCCCGTTTTCAAATTTTGAGTGGCCCACAACCTCTTCTCAGCCTGTCACATATCCCCACCAGCTGGCCTCTCCCCATACCAGATGGAGACTGCAGCTTACAGTTTTACGGTTTGCCTGCCCTCCCTGCCTCTGTCCATCCCCCCAACCACCTGCCCAGCCTACCTGCCCCTGGTTCTGTTGCTGCAGCATCGTCCCCACCTTCTTGCGTATCCTAGAGCAGGCATGTCCAAACTTCGGCCCTCCTGATGTTTTGGGCCACAACTCCCAGAATTCCAAGCCTTTATTTCCAATGGCAAAGGACTGTGGGAGTTGTGGTCCAAAACATCCGGAGGGCTGAAGTTTGGACATGCCTGTCCTAGAGGCTTGTCCAAAGTCCGGCCAGGAGGCCAAATCAGCTGAATGGTCGGCCCCCACACATTTTCACCTCACCAAATCTGGCCCTTCTTGCAAAAAGTTTGGACACCCCTGCCCTAAACGGTTTGGGACTTCAGTATCTGACAGAACGGTTCCTCCCCAAAAGAACTGCCAGAATCACTCATTCAACCCAGGCGGGCTATCTGCAGGTACCGACCCCAAGGGACGCCCGGAAAGTATCAACAAGTAAATGAACCTTCTCAGTGGTCGCACCTACCTGTGGATCCAGGTTCCGCAAGAGATTCGCATGGTGCCCTCACAAGAAATTACTGAAAACCTGTCTTTATGGGTTGGCCTTCCCTGACCATTCTGTTCCAACCACCTTATATAAACAGGACACTATTATTTCTCCCCACCTTATGGTAGCTTTCTATAAGTTTTTTATTTTTCCCATCTGTTCTTATCTTACCATGAAATCAAACTAAATGGACAAATAAAAGGACACCCTCAAAAAGATGAGGGTGGATGGATAGTAAAATTCCCCACTGTGTTTTGTAAGAGAAGAGCCAGCCTGGGTGGCCTTGAGTAAGCTGCACAGCGCCAAGAAGAACATAAGAACATAAGAAGAGCCCTGCTGGATCAGGCCAAAGGCCCATCTAGTCCAGCTTCCTATATCTCACAGTGGCCCCACCAGATGCGCCTGGGAGTGCACGAGACTAGATGTCTGTCTCCTGATCCCACTCCCCTGCCTCTGGCCCTTGAAGTACCCTGATTTTAAGCCTGGAGATGACACATCTCCATCATGGTTTGTAACCTGTGATAGGCTTTTCCTCCAGGAATCTATCCAATCCCCTTTTGAAGGCATCCAGGCCAGATGCCATCACCACATCCTGTGGCAGGGAGTTCCACAGACTAACAACATGCTGGGTAAAAAAAAATATATTTTGTCTGTTCTCACTCTTCCAGCCCTCAATTTGAGTGTATGTCCCCTAGTTCTGGTATTTTGTGAGAGGGAGAAGAGCGTCCTGTTATCCACTTTACTCATGCCTTGCATTATTTTGTATGTCTCAATCATAGATGCATTTGGTGGGGCCACTGTGTGATACAGGAAGCTGGACTAGATGGGCCTTTGGCCTGATCCAGCAGGGCTCTTATGTTCTTATGTTCACATTAGAGCAGGACCATTGAATCAGTGGGCCTTGGGTGAGTCAACTTCTCTGTATAAGCTCCACTGAACCAAACCCATTTGATTCAATGAAAGTCACACAGGAGTTGACTCACCTCAATTTGTCACACTGTGCTTCAGTAAATCTTACAGTAGGCCCATTGGAACCTACGGAGGAACTGCCTGTCCAAATTCCATCAACAGAAGAACCATAGTGTCTAGAGCAAGGGAAGTGATAGTACCACTCTATTCTGCTCTGGTCAGACCTCATCTGGAGTCCTGTGTCCAGTTCTGTGCACCTCAATTTAAAAAGGATGTTGACAATCTTGAACGGGTCCAGAGGAGGGCGACCAGGATGATTGAGGGTCTGGGGGAAATGTCTTACAAGGAGCAGCTTAGGGAGCTGGGAATGTTTAGCCTTACAAAAAGAAGACTGAGAGGAGAGATGATAGATATGTTTAAATATTGGAAAGGATGTCACATTGAAGAAGGGACTGGTTTGTTTTCCATGGCTTCAGAGACTAGGACACGGGGAAATGGTTTCAAACTGCAGGAAAAGAGATTCGATTTAAACATTAGGAAGAATTTCTTGACAGTTAGAGCTGTTCGGCAATGGAATATGCTGCCATGGAGGGTGGTTGAGTCTCCTTTGGAGGTTTTTAAGCAGAGGCTGGATGGCCATCTGTCGGGAGTCCCGTGATGGGGGTTCCTGCATGGCAGGGGGTTGGACTAGATGGCCCTTGAGGTCTCTTCCAATTCTGTGATTCTATGATTCCATTGATTCTTAGTGCAATTTTCTATTAGGCTAAGGAATAGAATTTGGGGCATTGCTTGATTTCCCCCGTAGCTTGATACTGGTAACATTGGGTGGGTTGGTTTTTCAGGCTTTTTGGGTGTGTCTGCTGTCCTGAGAAGAATAAAAATAATATGAAACCCTCGAAGAAAAATGTCCTGGAGGCTTGAACAAGATTGATGGTGGCTCCCCAGCTAAGCCAAGAGGGACATCCTGGGTCACGGCAAGCAATGAAGAACCTTCCTTATTGTCTTAACCAGGGACCAGCTCTTGTCTGGGTGGAGAAATGGAGGAGGTACGAGTAGGTGCCGACGACCCCTGGACTCTTTTTAAGACTACAGCTCCCATGCTGGCTGAAGATTCGGTGGATTCGGGGGGGGGACTAACTTTTCCAGGCTGCTGAAGCTGGTTGTTTTTGTCAAGAAATGCAACTTTTAACAAAATGTATGTAATATAATATTTAACAGATTCAAAATGGTTTTCTGGGTATAAATGCATAGTCATTTGTCAAGACACCGGTGAAGAGTATAATCACATGAAAAGATCAGAATAATTATATCCAGGTGCCATGGATAACTAATTAACATTGTCTGCCTATGTGTACTCATGTGATTGGTTTATATATGATGTCTGCCATGTGTATAAAAGACAGGATTGTAACCCATTTTACTTTGGGACTGCTTTTTGGTGAGATGAGCAGCTTCCCCGCTACTCTGTAAACATTTATGCTGTGTGTTTTATCTTGTTGTGTATTTGTGTATGTTTTTGTAATACAAGCTTTTATGCTAAAGTTAAATTTCTGTCTCCCAACCTCAAATCTTTAGCAATGATCTTTCCACGCCAATGCATAACTCTGCTAATCTCTGAAACATTTAAAACCCAACACACTTCTTAACAGCTGTACACCCCCATAATGCTAGAGTCCTGTTCTCTACGTGGTTTACTGCCTGATTAGGTGTGGAACAATTTGACCCCCAGCGAGCTGGACTTTACCCCACCTCAGAAGGATGGAAGGCCGAGTCCACCTTGATTTGCCTACCTGAGCCCAACAGGATCAAACTCACGTCATCACTCATCACGTAAAGTTCCAACAATAGCAAGTTAAATAACAATTTTTTTTGCTGTTACTCCCCTGTGCTGCCTAGGCTGTTGCTTCACTCTCTCTAAAGACGGCAAATCACTTTTCTTTCATTGATGCTTATGCTGATTGAAGGCTCCCTCACTATTAAAACCCCAAAGAGCCATAATAACATCTTAAAGGTGAGCAAATTTATTTTGGCTGACTTCGAATAAAACCGGTTAGCCCTTAAGGAGCCATGGGGCAATTCATTTTCTTTTATTTAAAATTATTTCTCAGCGGGAACCTCTGCAAATATTTTGTGAGGTTTTTGACAGGGCGAAGGGGAACACAAGTGGATTTGAGGAGCCATCCAAAGGATAGGTTTGGGGGCAGTGTTGGAATTGAGGGGGGAATCCAGCAGTTCCCTCATTACAAGGGGCGCTTTGTGGTTTTGTCTGCCTTTGAAACTGTTGTGGTGAATTGGGAAAGCAAGGATCCAGCTGTGGACACAGCTGCCGTGTGTCCTGTTCCAGTTCTTGCCTTGAGCATTTTTTTGAGCTTCACACTTTGTACACAGCAAGAATGTGTGTGTGTGTGTGTGTGTGTGTGTGTGTGTGTGTGATGGGCACATGGATTTTTTTTGGCTTTGCAGAATGGAGAAATACAGCATCAGCAAGCCATCTGAGGGGAAAAAAGCAGATTGGAGCAGGGATTGGAAAGACCTTGCCATTCATGAGTGTGCACATAAATAAAATCATGTGATAACCACAGCCCTGCCCCCCTCTCTAAAAGTGCACCAAGTCTGTGATTTTGGACTACAATTCTCAGCATTGCCCTGGTAGGTGTGCTCAGACTTGATCACTCTGTGTGTGTACTGTATATGTGTGTATATGGATAGCTAGCTAGCTAGCTAGACAGACAGACAGACAGACAGACAGACAGACAGACAGATAGATAGACAGACAGATAGACAGACAGACAGACAGACAGACAGACAGATAGATAGATAAGGGAGGGAGATAGAGAGAGATAAGAGAGGGAGGGAGGGAGAGATAGAAAAGGAAGGGAGGGATAGATAGATAGATAGATAGAAAGATAGGTTGACTGATTGATTGATTTTCCATTTGTTCCTCTGATCTAGATTCTGGAAGTTGTAATCCGAAATCCCAAACCGCCATGCCTCTGTGGGTTTTTTCCATTTGCTGTCGGCCTACTGACCATTGAAGCAGGGATGCTGGATAGTTCATTGCTTTAGGTTTACTGGCTGTTGGACTAGATCAGAAGAAGGGAACCTTTGGCCCTCTAGATGTTTAGGACCACAGCCCCCCACAGTCCTTGATCATTGGCAATTTAGGCTTAGGATTCTGGGCATTCCGATCCAAAACATTTAGAGCACCAAAAGTTCCCCTTCTCTGGACTGGATAATGAACAGGCCAAGTGTGAGCTGCTGGAGAGCTCCATAGGTTAATCCTCTAGGGCAGGCCTGCCCAAAGTCCGGCCCGGGGGCCAAATCCGGCCCGTCAGGCCATTCTGAGTGGCCCATGGCTGGCTGGCCCGCCCCTCCCTCTCCCTCCTTCGCTGACACTGACACCACCGGGAAACTTGGGGGGCCAGCCGGTGAGCAAAAGCTTGTGGGGCTGGGCGGGCCAGCTGGCCAGCCATCATGTGGGCTGGTGCCACCGGCACCGCCGGCAACCATGTGAGGCTGGGCGCGCGCGGGGGGGGGTGGCACACAGGCAGGCCACCGCCATTGACATCACCGGGAACCTTGTGAAGCTAGGCGCGCACGCAGAGTGGCGCGCAGGCGGGCCACCGCAACCAGCACCGCTGGGAACCTTGTGAAGCTCGGTGGGCGGGTTGTCACCACCGGCATAGCCGGGAACAATGTGAGGTTGTGAGGTTGGGCACACGCGCAGGGCAGTGATCGGGCAGGCTGCGCCACCGGCACCGCTGGGAAGCTTGGGCGGACGGGTGGTCTGCCGCCCGGCACCGCAGGGGAATATGTGGGGGTGGGCAGGCCAGCGGGCCTTTGCCACCGCCAAGGAGCTTTGGGGTGGGCTGGCGGGTGAGCCGTCGCCACCGCTGGGGAGCTTGGGGGGGGTGCAAGGTCGCACAGATCGCCTCTTCTAAGGGGCTCCCTGTGGCCACGGCTCCCTGTGTTTCCTTTGGTCCCCACCTTCCTTCCTTCCTCCCTTGTTCCCCACCTTCCTTCCTTCCTTCCTCTCTTGGTTTCCACCTTCCTCCCTCCCTCCCTTGGTCCCCGCCTTCCTTCCTGCGGGTGGGGTTGCAAGGGGTCAGTGGGTGGGGCTTGCAGTGGGGGGGCAGGGTCGGGGAGCAACCAGCCCCTGACACATTCTCAGCCACCAAATCTGGCCCTCCTTACAAAAAGTTTGGGCACCCCTGCTCTAGGGTGCAAAGCCATTGGCTGAGAGTTCAATTCCCCGCTGGGCCTCCTTGGCAGGACCTGGATTCTATGATCTATAGCAGTGGTGGCAAACCTTCGGCACTCCAGATGTTTCGGACCACAACTCCCAGAATTCCAAGCCTAGATTGCCAGTGGCAAAGGACTGTGGGAGTTGTGGTCCGAAACATCTGGAGTGCCGAAGGTTCCCCACCACTGATCTATAGGGTCCCTCCCATCTCTGCAGTTTGCAGGTTATTTTCGGCCTTCTTGAGGTGGCCTCTGATACCGGCTACCCAACAAGTACTGAACCCATCTGCCATGTGCTCTATGGAAGGGTGTGAAAGTGGTTTAATATAAGAACATAAGAACAACCTTGCTGGAACAGGCCTCAGTCCATCCAGTTCAGCATTCTGTCTCACACAGCAGCTCAACATTTGCTTCAGGGTATTCCCAAACAGATGTCTTCACCTGCTCACGATTCCCTGCAAATGGCATTGAGAGATACCAACGATTCTGACTTGGTACATAGTACTAAAGACTCTGATTTGGACGTGGTAAAGACTTGGACTTGGGACTTGGGACTTGGTGCCAAAGACTTGGACTTGCGAGTTGGACCCCAAGGCATGCCAACATCCCTGCTCTTTTCACACCAAGAGACACAGCGAAGAAACCGTACCACACTGGAGTGCATGGACACAGAGAAGACAGCCATTCCAAGATCAAGGCAAAGCAACCACTGCCTGTTGATGGCTGGGATGATGCCTTCCATGTGCCCCTATTATGGGCTGTTCAAATGGAGCTTGTGGAAGTTGTTGTAGGCCGTAACATCACGGCAAGTGAGGGAGGCTTAAACTCCTTTATCTCCGGTCCTAGAACATCAGAAACGGTGAGGAATCTGCCCTCTGGAAATGCCTTTGGACTCACCAAAGGCCTCTGCTTGCCAGCTGTGCCAAACGCTCTTTGCTGAAAACACACTCACACTCACACGCACAAAACACCCTCCAGGCTGCTTTTGGCTCTGCTTGGGTGCTGGCCCCCGGCAGGAATCCAGCACCAGATGGCCAACCAGGCTGTTTCCCTGAGTGAAATCTGGCCCGCTTCAGATTTGAAGCACTTCCTATTTTTAGGAACAGGAGGAGGCTTATTTTAATTGCGATTGCGCCGACACATCCTGTCTGCTGGATGTGTTTCCCGAGGAGGGAAGGAATGAAACTGGGGCATGATCTGGCTGAGAAGCGGAAGCCTGGCTTTGGACGCAGGTGGCTTCTCTGTGGCTGCTTTCAAACGACCACTAAAATCCGGACCACCACCCCCACCCTCGGAGCGGTCGCGTGGTTGATGTTGCGGATCAGATGTTCCCACGGTCACGTTTAGAAAATCCGCCACCATTCTGATCCCACAACTGAGAACCGCAACAAAGATACCAAGACAGGGGCAAAAAGGTTTTGGTGCGGATTTCCCCTGTCCCCACAGACCTGAGTAACGGTTTAAAATCCGCATCGGAACAGCGACAAGAATTTTACCACCTCGAGACCAGGTACTTGTAAAATGCGCTGGGTTCACGCGTAAGTGAGCGTGGTCGCACTAACTTTATATATATATTTTAAAGTCCGCCGCTCGTGGGAAAATGATTTTATGTTCCACATCTGCGAGCAGTTTGCGGCGGATTTTAGCGGTCGTGTGAAAGCAGCCACAGGGAGTCCGCGCCTGTGTGTGGTTTTAGAAAAGGTAGCTGTGTAACTCTGTGCTAGCATGTCAGGCAGAAGCAAAACAAAACAGAAACAGTAATACTGTAGTAATGAAAAATAAAAACAAAGAAGAGAAAAAATGGTTTGGAGCACTTTAAAGACTGTGAGCTTTTGTGGGCAGTATCCACTTATTCAGGTGTGTGTGTGTGTGTGTGTGTGTGTGTGCGCGTGCGCATGCGCTGCACATTCGTTTGTGTTTGTAACTGCTACCCCCCCACACTGGATACATCGGAAACAGGAGACGAAGGGGGGCAGGCAATTCCCTGCCCCTTAAAAATGGGTTGCAAAATAAGGCACATCCCTTTTTAGGCCGAGGAAGCCTTGCTTTTCAAATTAAGCTTGAAGAGAATCACAGCAAGAGGGCTGCGTTTCCTGTGATGTCATGGGATTGAAATTGGGAGGAAAAAGGAAGGCAGAAAGAAGTACTGAAAACGGTCAGCTCCAAGGTCGGCAGCTCGGCGGTTCGAATCCCGGGTGCCACGCAACGGAGCGAGCTGCCGCTGTTCACCCCAGCTCCTGCCAACCTAGCCGTTGGAAAGCATGTCAATGCAAGTAGATAAATAGGTACTGCCGTAAAAAGCGGGAAGGTAAAACAGTGTTTCCTTGCAGCCATGCCGGCCACGTGGCCATGGACTTGCACAATGCTGGCTCTTTGGCTTGAATATGGAGATGAGCTCCGCCCCTAGAGTCAGACATGACTAGCATGAATGTGCGGGGGAACCTTTTTTTTAAAATGAAAGCAGGACCTGTTGAAGGTGGTGCATTAATTAATCCAGTTGGAGCCTTCACCTTGCACTGAGCAGGCCTTGTTTTACTGATTGAATTAGTCTTCACCTTTCCTTTCCAGTCCTGGATAGCACCATGGTTTTAGCATCTATCTCCAAAGATTGGGAGTTCAATTCCCCACAAGGCCTCCTTTATGGGGGCTGGACTTGATGATTCAGAGGGTCTCTTATAGCTAATGAGGTAGGTTAGTTTATGAATTAATGAGTAGCCTGTGGTCACTTACGCTTGTTGATATTTCTGAAAGCAAAAATGATGAAGCTGAAGCTGGCCTACTTTGGGGACATAGTGAAAAGGCAGGATTCTCTGGAATGGACACTAATGCTGGGAAAGGTTGGTGGTAGCAGGAGAAGAGGAAAAACAAATACGTGATAGGTTAACTCCCTAAAAGAAACCACTGGCTTGAGTTTTCAAGAGCTGAGCCAAGCTGGTGAGCTTTGGACATTTTGCAGATTGCTCATTCACAGGATTGCTATAGTTTGGAAATGAATTGATGGCACATGGAACAACCCTGGCCCAACGCTCTAACCACTACACCATACTACTCATTTTCAAGAGGTATGCTATTTTTAAAAAATCAGAATATTTTGATTTGTCGATGTCCAGACCGAAAGGCATTTTTGATCTTCCGGGAGGAAAACAATTAGGATAGCTGTCCTTTATTAGGACAATCAAGGTGATGTGTAGTGAGAAGAATCATATAAGTGGGGATTGGTTCATCCTGGATCCTGAAGGATGTAAAACCAGGTCAGGGTATGCATGCTTCTTTTTTGCCCATGTGCCCCCCTTTGTGGTTCAGAGGCTGGCTTATGCATTGTTGGGCGTCCACAGGATGATGCTGTGAAATGAACAGATAAACAGCCCTCTTCCCTCCCCCAAATCTGGACCCACCTGTAGTAGGAAATGTTATTTTTAAATCTTATTTTTTGGAAAACATTATTACAGTATTTTTGGAACTCAAAGCTTGGCCAGGTTTGGGTGTATTTCTGCAATCTGTTTTGAACAAGAGTTCTGTCTCTGCAAATTTCATCCCAGCCTTCTGTGTTGCCTTGTTAAAGGCTTCTCCGATGGATTTTGGTGTTCGGTTAAGTTCCTTTGAAATTACGGGAACAAACTGCCTCTGCCTCCCTAACTCTAGAGAGCAAGTTGAACTGTCCTTCCGGGGAGAGGGAGGCTGTGATTTATGAATAAGTCTACAGTCTCTCGATTTTGAAGCAAAAACACGTGTTTTTCCTTTGCTCTTCCCTACCTGATAGGATTTATGGAGCTGATTCTTTTTTTAAGAAATCTCATTTTATGACAGCTGTCACGTGCTGTGGTTGCTTACTCCGCCGCTGTAATTGCAGGCTGTGGTTGCGTTCACCTACTTTCAAGGAACCCGGGCAGAACTGGTTTCTTAAGCAATGCGTATCAGGTCCAGGATGTTCCAATGGTTTGCTACCCCGACCCTAGCCTCTGTTTGGTTTGTGGTCTAAAGTCCAGGGCCAACTTTTAATGGATTTTAATAGCCAAAGGAATGTTGTGTCGGATTGAACATAATGGAATTGTTCTCTGCTTCCAGGGTCTTACACCCTCCTGTTTTTCTTTTTCATGCCAACATCTTTCATCTTTGACCAAAGTTTTCTTGTGTCTCTGTTGCTGCTGTTTGGCAAGGTGCAGGAAAAGATGTTGGACTGTGAGATTGCAGAGGAGATCTTGACAGAAGAGAGGCAGGTCGATTCTTAGATACAGTACTGGAACATTTTTGGTGAACTGGATGAGGAGGAACAAACTGAAACTAAACCCGGACAAGATACAGGTGCTTCTGGTCAGTTGAAAGGGAGATCAAGGGATAGGGATGCAACCTGTACTGGATGGGATTAACCCCCAGTTGAAAAAAAGAGGTGCACAGTTTGGGGGTGTCTCTGGACTCATCCTGGAGTCTAGATGCCCAGGTCACAGTGCATTTGCAAAATTAAAACTAGTATACCAGTTACGCCTGTTTCTTGAGAAACCTGCTCTGGCCACGGTGACACATGCCCTAGTGACGTCCAGGCTGGACTACTGCAATGCGCTCTGTGTGGCGCTCTCTCAAGAAACTTCAACGGGTCCAAAACGCAACGGCCAGATTACTAATTGGGGTGAGTTACAGAGGTCACATTACACCCCTACTAAAGCAGCCCCACTGGCTGCCAATCAGCTGTCGGTCACAATTCAAGGTGCTGACCTTAACCTACAAAGCACAAATCGGCCTGTGTCCAAGCTAACTCAAAGATCAAATCTCGCAGTATGAACTGGCTTGAGTGCAAAGGTCATCAGGAGAGGCCTTTCTCTCCATCCCGTCACCCTCACAGGTACATCTCAAAAGAACACTTGAAAAGGGCCTTCTCTGCTGCTGCGCCCATACTCTGGAACTCCCTGCCGCTGGAGGCCAGGACTGTCTCGTCTGTTCTGGAAAGGTCTTTGCCTTTCCGGAAGCAGGTGCCAGGACCCTGCCTGCCACAGAACCTGACTCTGAGGGGTTAAATGGTGAAGAGCTGCTGGAGGAGTCTTGCAGCTCAAATCAGCAAGCAGCTGGGTCTGATGACTCAGCTGAAAACATATCTTCACCTCCTAGAAGGGCCATGAGCAGGATTCTGCAACAATGTGCTACCAGAAGAGCTAGGGAAAGAGTATTTGATGCTAGACGGGGAATCAGGTCAGCAAGCCCTGAGTACTAGCAGAAGCCTTTCCAGAAGTAAGGGTGTGTTCCCTGTTTTGGGATAAAGCTGGCAAGCTCACCTTGAGCTCTCTATGGGAGCAATGCGTCATTTGAACTTGCAACCACGTTCCTGTCTGTTTCTGACCTTGGTTCTGTTTCCTGACTTGGACTGGTTTCCTGGATAACGGCTTGATCTGTTCCCTTGGGTTTGGCATCTGGTTTCCGTGAGATATTCTGGTTTTGACTTGGACTGGTAATTGCTGGGAGTTGGATTCTGTTATTTATCTGACACTTGATTGTTAGCAAAGGACTTGAACTTGCCTGGCTTTCCACTAAAGATCTTGGCAAAGAACTGAACCCTGTTTGTGTGTGTGCTCTGTGTGCGGGGCTTGACAGTGGGCAAAAACCTTCCTTTTTAGGCAAGCTTTACCTGAATGATGGACTACCTGTTATGTGACTTTTAGATGGACTACCATGCATGACTGCGTTGACTTATTTCATAAGAACACCAGTGTTTTCCATGTTTGTTTCCATCCCTCATAATGGTTTTTTTTTTTCACGTGCTGTTTTTATTTTTAATGTTGCCTTTTAATGTTCTAATGCCTCTTCTTCCCTGTTCTTAACTTGCATATGTCTAAAATGTACTGGGCTGTATATTGCCCCTTGTTATTGTAAGCCACCTTGGGTCCATTTCCAAGGAGAAATGCACGGTAAAAATATTCAAAATAAATAAATACAGTGGTATCTTGTATAAAAGAATTAATTCGTTCCAAATGAAATTATGTTAAGCAAATTTCCTTTATATAAATTTCCTATAGGAATGCATTGAAAACAGAGTAATCCCTAATTGTGACCATTTTTATGTTATACGGATTCGCCACATAGACGATTCTGTTAAGCAAATTTCCCCTGTCTCCACAAACCGTTTGTGATACGAGGGTCCACTGTAATAATAATAATAATAATAATAATAATAATAATAATAATAATAATAATAATAATAATAATAATAATTAGACAGCTAGGCTGAATCAAGTCGCTTCTGAGTATAGTATGCTGTTTCTGATCATCCTTGCACCCATAATTAATGATCAGGTGGTTTCAGGGGTGAAAATTCCACCATGGTCCAAAATGTTTTGATTTAGCCTTTAAACTGAAAGGAAAAAGATCCCTCCTTCTGTGTTCTCTCTTCTTCCCTCTCAGTGAAGGAGGGGAGGAAATTGACATTAAAAAATGTGGCACTGACATAGCGCTGAATTGGCTTGCTGCTAAAGTGATACAGCGTTGAACCTTTTTTTGTAGTGTATGTAGGAAGCAGGGTGGATTTGATTTAAATCAAATCGATTTAACTCATGATTTATATCACAATTTAAATTTTAAAAAAATCAGATCTCTTTGATGATTCAAATAAAAATATTTTTGCACTGTAAACTGTGATTTAAATCAGTTTTTTTAAAGCATTAGTTGTTATCCACCTTGGTAGCATTAGTCCGCTTTGATTCATTTCAAGTATGCATGCTCACATATTATGAAGGGAACATCTTTCTTTCTTTCTTTCTTTCCTTCCTTCCTTCCTTCCTTCCTTCCTTCCTTCCTTCCTTTCTCTCTCTCTCCCTTCCTTCCTTCCTTCCTTTCTTCCTTCCTTCTTAAGAGAAGATTCCCCTCTGTCTCTTGCTTCAGGGCAGGGGAGTCAGAAAAAAGCTGGATTTTCTTGCAAATTTATCAATACATTTGGTTTGATGCCACCAGTCATGCATGCTGATACTGGATCAAACTGGAGCAATTCTACCCGTGCTAAGAAAATGCTAGCTGCGGCCAGAGACCTCCCCCAAAGGCAATTTGTACTGGTTCTTTTTTTTTTTTTCGGGGGAGGGCAAACAGGTGTTTGGTGCTTCACAGTGCTGCCCACAGGACAATGACAATAAAGATTTATCTATCTATCTATCGACCAGAGGCTGTGCCCCTGCTTCCCTGACCCACCTCCTTTGGCTGGTGCATTTGTAGTGGGAATCTCTGAAGACATGTTTGGCTGAAAAAACGAACTAGCACGAATCACCACCGATCTCTAATTTGGACAGTGAGTTTGCCTCATATGCCCAGAGCTTGAGGATGGAAGCTTTACTTGGATATCAGAACAGTCACTTTTGAGGGCCACAGCTCCTAAGATTGTCACTCAGCAGACTTGCCAGATGCAGGCACGGAGGGGAGGAGGAGGGGGGGCAGGAGGCTTTGAGAGATGACTGTGCCACAGGCATGCCGAGGGAACACGGGCACAAGGTCAGCCCAGAGAAAACAATTGCGCCTGTTGGGGAAATGGTATGTTTTGCAGGCAAAAAGCAAAAAGCAAAGTGTTCTGCTTATATACCGCCCCATACCACTACAAGTAGTCTCTGGGCGGTTTACAATTTTAATTACAGTGTGCAGGCTACACATTGCCCCCCAGCGAGCTGGGTACTCATTTTACTGACCTCGGAAGGATGGAAGGCTGAGTGAACCTTGAGCCTGCTACCGGGGATTGAACCCAGGTCGTGAGCACAGTTTTAGCTGCAGGACAGGTTCGTGGGTCGAACAACTGTGCAAACATCGCACGTAAGCTTTTTCGTTCCGTTAGTCATGCAGGCTCACCTGAGGACCTTTTGGACTTTGGAACAACAGTTTCCTGGCTGCGGGATGGAGACGAAAGAGACAATCATAACTGTCACCAGCCCATCGTCATTCACTGTCAAAGAAAACTTCATTGCGTAAATCTGTGGTACAGAGAACACAAGCATCGTCTTTTTTCTTTGTTGTATGCAACTCAACAGGCAGCATGCCGGTGCAGTTCTGGATCCTACCTCCCCAGCTCATGATGAACTTTACAAAATATTAAAGTTTGCCTTTTAAAGATTTAGCCACTTGCTATTTTCTACGATTTCTCCGGGCTTTGCACCCGCTTTGTCACATGCACCGTTGCAGTCAAAGGGACTGGAGCTATTCTGTAAAACGGATGGATAATGGACAAATAAATAGTTGGATAATGGGAAAGACAACCCGGGAAAACACATGTTTGCCAGAAACATCCACCCCATTTTAGTAACTGAGTGGCACTAACCCAGCCTTTGGAGAAACACCGGGAACATTAAAGAAGAGCAGAGAAGCAAAGGATTACACCGATGGTGGGAAAGGATGTTTTTAGAGATCTGTGTTTCCTTCTGCCTGACGGCTCAGGAGACCAAAAAAAAAAAAAAAAGCCATTGGCTGGGTCTCCCCATCTTGGCTTCAGAGGTGCTGGCCGGAGATGGTATCCCAGCAAAACAGCTGGCTGGCTTTATATTGACAGTCATGGGGCAGCCACCAAGTGGTGCGACACAGGATGGGTAGAGTATGTGGGCATCCTTTCAGGCATTGGGGCAGAGCTGGATTGTTTGCTCTCAAACCAAGCTGCGAGTGTCAGGCACCTTTTGGCGCATGGTTCTTTCTTTCTTTCTTTTTCTTTCTTTCTTTCTTTCTTTCTTTCTTTCTTTCTTTCTTTCTTTCTTTCTTTCTTTCTTTCTTTCTATTTATTTATTTATTTATTTATTTATTTATTTATTTATTTATTTTTGCACTTCTATACCGCTCCCATTTCCCAGGAGGGAACTCTGGGCGATTCACACAAAAGGATAAAAACATGTACATCAGTAAAAAAGAAAAGAAAAGAATAAAAGAGGTATTAGGCAAGAGGCGTAAAAATTGACAATAAAATAGAAAAAGACAAAAGGAAACGCTATGGTACATCCTAGCAGTCGCCAAAGGCATCCCTGAACAGCCAGGTTTTGAGAGCTTTCTTGAAGGCTGCCGATGAGGGAGCCTGGCGAATCTCGCTGGGGAGTTTATTCCACAACTCTGGGCCGGCCACCGAGAAGGCCCGCTTACGGGTTGCTACCCTACGGCCCTCTCTAGGTGTGGCCACCAGAAGCGAGAGAGACACAGAGGATCGGGTTGGTCGGGCCAGCTCTGATTGTAGGGAAATACGCTCTGCCAGATAATCAGGGCCCAGGCCATGGAGGGTTTTGTAAACCAAAACCAATACCTTGAACCTTATTCGGGAGGCAACGGGCAACCAGTGCAGACAAGCCAGAATGGGGGTGATGCGGTCAAACCTTTCTTTCTTTCTTTCTCCTATCCTATAATAAGGGAGCAATGGGATCTGAAAAGTAATAATGCAATCTCCTTTTTTCCTGGTTTAATCAGTAGTCCTGTGTTTTAACCTCTTATTCACATGTTTAAAGAAACTTGCCTTGAGTGTGTTTGCAAGAGGAAAACAAGCAAGCAAGCAAACAAAAAATCTATTTCAAGATTAACGATTTTATCCCATTGTAAGCCTTTGATCCATGAACGCTTATGGTGAAATAAAAATTTTAGTCTTTGAAATACAACATTCTTTCCCTTTGCTAAGATGGGGAAAGGCAACCTATAAACAATAAAAACTATACAAAAACTATACTATTCCCCTGGCTGGGGAAAAGCAGTTTTCCGTCTCCACCATCTCTGGGCAGTCTGATGTCTGCAAAGATTCTCAGTCATCCAGGTGAGGTTATCCGGAAGTTGAGTCATGGCAACTGGACTTCTTTTTTTTTTTTTTGAGAGATCAAAATGTGTTGCTCTTCATCCAAGCAGCTTCATCACTCTTAGGGAAGTTAGTGGCAAGACCTCCAATTTATAGTTCATCCTTAATTTCATATCACCCTGGTCAGAATAGACTCATCAGATGGACAGTGTCCTGAATATACATGTTAGATGTACAATGGTCTGGGGTGTGTGAAAGTCCCATGTACGCAACCCTTCCCAACATCCGTTAAGTTTATGGATTGTTAGCTATGGCCTTGCTGGTGGAGGTGGGAAGTGCTTCTGATTTGTTTGGAGTGTGATGAATTCTAGAAAATTCATCTTTTGATCTGTCCTGTCATCTGTATAATCTGTTGATCCCTGGCTATGTCATATCCTGGGAAAGGAAGACACTGACTTCCTTTGTAATTCACAGGTGGATGCCAAGTAGCAAATGTTACGTTTCTCTCATCATCAAAATGTTTGATGTGGTTGTAAAATGGCAAACGGAAGGGGTCTTACATTGTAGATGTTCCGAGGCTCCCGGGCTGAGGGTTGTTCAGAGGAGACAAATCCCTTTTTAGCTGGGGCATGGCGGGAGTAAGCTCACCCTCCCAGATTGAGCTGTTTCGCTAGTTAAATTGAGGATCCTTCTTGACTGATCCTGGGGCGTGTCAAGTCCCCCAAATTATTAGACTTTTGGTGGCAGCGAAAAGATGGCATGTGGTAAATGTCCCGAAGGTGTCACATGGAGATGGTTGAAAGAGCAGCTTGATGAGTAGCAGAGAGACTGTGCCTGAACCCCCTACCAATGGTGAGAGAGGGGTTTTCAATACACACATGAATGGCTTCCCTGATCCCTCTCTTGATCCACCTCTCTTCTCTGTCTAATATGTGTACATCCTCATCTTTGAAAGAGTGCCCTTTGTCCTTCAAGTGGAGGTGTACTGCTGATTCTGGTCCTGAGCTGTTGCCCCTCCTATGTTGGGCCATTCCTCCTGTTTAATGGCTGTTTAGTTTCTCCAATGTAGGGGTCTGCACACTCCTCGCTGCATTGGACTGCATATACTATATTGCTCCTTTTATGTTTTGGTATCGGATCCTTTGGGTGGACGAGTCTCTGCCTTAGTGTGCTTGTGGGTTTGAATGGGGATGTGATGTCTGCCAAAAATCATTTTAAGCTGATGAGACAGGGCATAGAATTTCCAGACGCCGGTCACTGATGGATGCTGGCTGGGCGTGAAGGCAGTATTGCTCTCCAAGTTTTCTGCATAACAAGAAAGCTTGATATATACGGTAGGTCCCATCTAGCGGAGCCTTTTGTTAGTGTAGCAGGTGCCTATTGCACAGCGCTTGTGATGTCTCTAGTGCTGCCGATAAAGTCAAGAATGTACCTTAAAATTGGCATTCGGGTGGTTCTTGATAAATTGCCAATGCACCGTTGGTGGTTCATCAAAATTGCCACGCTGAGTTAGTTATATAGCAAAAGGTTTATTAAAGACAGATAAAGATACAACACAGAACACATATAGTACAGAAAATAGGTTAGTAGACATCTTAGCTTAAGGGTCCAAGGGCCCCTTAAGGTTCCAAGACATAGCACGGGCCAGATGGTTCAATCTGCCCTGCTGTCCTGGACCAAGGACTTAATGACTTTCCATGATTTTTTATACTTTTCTGTATGGTTAAATGACCTCAGAATTATGTATTTTGTACGCCTCTGCATGTGTCCGTGTTCTTGGCTTATAGCCATTTGGCTGTTAAAGCCTCTCTCATGTTTCCTTAGATCATACCCAGTTGGCCATCAAGAGCTAGAATGACCTGACCTTAGGCTTGCTTCTCACTTCCTAGCTAACCACAAAATATTTGCTGTAGACTGGCACCCCCACAATGTGCTTATGCTAGGCGTTGGCTGTTATGCCAAGTTTTGCTGGGTCATTTTGACCTTATACCTTGTCAGCATATTTGGATCTGTTAATATTTCAATGCTTATAATATATTTTGATTTTTCTCATGCTTATCAAATTCTAACACTGCTTCACTGGCTGCCATGTTCACAATCATCGCCGTGAAGGGCGCACCATGTATGGCGCTCAAGACCTTTGTAAAGAATGTGTCCAGGTGTGCTGAATCTCAGCAATGCTACCTTTTCTGGGCTTGGGGGGAGTGGAATGCTTTGGACATCAAATGGGTTTTCCCAGAACCTTTAGGAACAGCAGTTTTTCTGGGGGGGCTTGGGGTTGGAGGCTGCAGCCCCCTGCCGACAGAATCTGCATGGCAAATACTCATATAAGAAGTGGATGTTCATTTCTTTCCAATTTCATGGTGTGTGTGTGTGTGTGTGTGTGTGTGTGTGTGTGTGTGTGTGTGTGTGTGTGTGTGTGTGTGTGTGTGTGTGTATCTTTAACTTCTTGCTTTACAACCTTGTGGGGCTTTAAATTCCCTGGAATGTGGTTTGGAAGGGGCAAATTCTTTCCTCACCAGGAAAGAGATCTTGGTGTGTTGGTGGACAGCTCCATGAACGTGTCTACCCAATGTGTGGCAGCGGTGAAGAAGGCCAATTCCATGCTAGGGGTTATCAAAAAGGGGATTGAAAAATAAAACGGCCAACATGATAATGCCATTATACAAAATGATAGTAAGGCCCCACCTGGAGTATTGTGTACAATTCTGGTCACCGAATCTCAAGAAAGACATAGCGGAACTGGAAAAGGTGCAGAAGAGAGCGACTAAAATGATTACTGGCCTGGAGCACCTTCCTTATGAGGAAAGGCTAAAACATTTGGGGCTCTTTAGTCTGGAAAAAGAGGCACCTGAATGGGGATGTAATTGAGATGTACAAAATGATGCAGGGCATGAGTAATGTGGATAGAGGGACTGTCTTCTCTCACACACAAAATACCATACCAGAACTAGGGATCATCAACTCAAATTGTGGGTTGGGAGAGTGAGAACAGGCAAAAGATTTTTTTTCACCCAGCGTGTTGTTAGTCTGTGGAACTCCCTGCCACAAGATGTGGTGATGGCATCTAGCCAGGATGCCTTCAAAAGGGGATTAGACAGATTCCTGGAGGAAAAGTCCATCATAGGTTACAAACCATGATGGAGATGGGTAGTCTCCAGGCTTAAAACCAGGGTACTTCAAGGGCCGATGCAGGGGAGTGGTATCAGGAGACAGAGATCTAGTCTCCTGCGCTCCCAGAGGCATTTGACGTGGCCACTGTGAGATACAGGAAGGTGGACTAGATGGGCCTTTGGCCTGATCCAGCATGGCTCTTCTTATGTTCTTATGTTATGTTTATGTTTTTAAATGGCCACCCAGAGCTGGCAGTATAATTTGAAAGTTAATATTTTGCTTCCCCACCATCTCTGAATACATATTAGGGCCGTCTTCTCCAAGTTTCTCATGGCCGAGCTACAGTTCTTTTCCTGGGACTTACAAAGCAAGTGTCTTTCACCGTGTAGTCTTTTGCTTTGAGTGTGCATAGTCGTCAGAGAAGCTTGCTCACACTGTTTTCTTTATGAATTGCTGTTCTGATGGTGGCCTCCTTTCGTTCAAGGGTAGCCGTTGCTTGCATGCAGTTGCATCAATGAGTGCTTTGACTCATCCTGCCACTTTAGACAAGAATGACCTGTTCCTCTCAGAAGCTGATTAGAAAGGAGGTTAGAACAGCCGGTCATGTAGTGACGCAGCAGGCACATCTTGGGTGCGTGTGTTCTTGTGCACCCTGAAGGGGGATATATTTTAAAATTTGCCCTGCATTTTGGGATGACACTTAAATCATCCCAAAATCACAAATGAGTGCTCTTAAGTTTGACACACAAATATTCCCTATACCAGTGATGGCAAACCTTTTAGAGACCAAGTGCCCAAACTTCGATTCAAAACCCACTAATTTTTCACAAAGTGCCAATACATCCATTTAATCTGAATACAGTACAGGGGGCTGTGAAGGGGCGATGTCGGGTGCCTGCAGAAAGGGCTCCAAATGCCACCTTTGGCACCCATGCCATAGGTTCGCCAACACTGCCCTAAACTTTAAAATAATGAGTTAGAGTGGCCTTGTATCCAGATGTGTGGTAGGTAGGTAGGTAGATAGATAGATAGATAGATAGACAAATTGTTAGAACTGTGTGAAAGGAACTAGAAAATAACTAGAAACTCACTGTATCTAATTTTGTAACTACGTGCTACATTTCTGTGACATTTAACCTATTAATTTAATTAATGGTAATTAATTAAAATAAATAAATTACCATTCTCTTGTGATCAAAAGTAACAAGTTGCAGGGAATGACCTTTCTTACCATTCATTAGCTCCAATCTCTGCCCTACTTGTGACCTTAAATCAACTATTGTAGATACTAGTTACAGGACAGGGCCTTTCTTATCATGAGTTACTTCCAGGCTCTACCTTTATGAACATGCAAAGCTGTGAATGTGGAAAACCTGTTTCACATTTTTAAATACAAAGCTGGCAACCCCCCCTTTTTTTTTTCATTTTATGTTCTCACTCTGAGAGGTCAGGAGGCAGCTAGCTGCAAAGGTTGGAAAGGGAGGGGTGCCGGGGAAGAGAAACAATGTTAAGGGTGTGTGGTTCGTGACCAAAATACAGTGGAACCTTGACTTACATGCTGCTTGACTTGCAGCATATTTGACTTGCAGCAAGAAGGGACCTGTTTGACTTGAGTCGCAAGCTTTGACTTACATCTCGGAGCCCCGGCACAAGGCACCGGAATCGGGCAGCAGCCACGACCCAGCATCGCGGCTGCCGCCTCCAAACTGTTCCTGCCTTCTTTGTCTCCTCCGGCAGTGGCGGCTTCGGCGAGGCCAGCTCAGAGCACCTGGAGCTGGTCCTCGGCCTCACCGAAGCTACCGCTGCCGCCGGAGGAGAAAAAGGGCCGGGAGCTCGGGGCTGGCCTCGCTGGTTAGACAGTTGGCTCAGTCTTGTAAAAAATCGGGCTGCAGAATTCTGGTCCACAATGGAAGCATTTTAGTTGGGGAGCTGTACAGTTGTGGGACTCTAATGTTAAGCATAGAGTTGTTCAGAACTTGGAACGTCAGGTTAAAAATCAGTAAAATTTAAATGTTAGACATTGTTGCTATGAACATTAAAAAGTGGAGGCGTATAACTTGTGGACTATAATTCCACAGCCTCCGCCTCTCTTTGAAGAGACATTTCATTTACATCCCCGGAAGGAATCTCCTATCCCAGTCAAATTTGTGTTAAATTGCTGTTTTCGGGGGTCTTTTTCATCATCTGGAACGGATTAATCCACTTTCCCATTACTTTCTTTGTGAAAAGTTCGTTGAATTTAAGGCATGTTTGACTTATGTCTAGACCTCCGGAACGGATTAATGACGTAAGTCAAGGTTCCAGTGTAATCCAGCAGGGACCCCTTGAACCTCCTTCCTGCTCCTCCAAAAACTCCTGGGGCTTAAAATGAGGTGGCTGCACCAGTTGCAACCTGATACAGAACAAGTTTGTCAAAACCCAGGTGTATCCACAATGCAGAAAAATAAATGCCCCTCTGCCATTCTCTCTCAATCAAAACATAATTGTAACAAATCACTAGACTGGATGGATAGCTCAGGAGCTTAGATACCTGCCTGCGAAGCCAGAGGTTGGGAGTTCAATTCTCCACTGGGCCTTCAGGGAGAAGGGCCAGCCTGGGTGGCCTTGGGCAAGCTGCACCATCCCATTAGAAGGGGAGTATTCTGAGTACTTCTGAGTATTTTCTACCTAGAAAACAGTGAAAAGGGTCACCATCAGTCAGTCAGAATTGAGATGAAAGCACAACAACAAAATAAATAAATAAATAAATAAATAAATAAATAAATAAATAAATAAATAAATAAACTGGTGGGATAATAAGCCTGAAAAAGTGATTGAAAATGAACATGCAAAATTACTTTGGGACTTCCGAATACAGACAGACAGATTTTTGAAGCATAATACCCCGGATATTGTGATTGTGGAGAAGAAAAAAATGTGGATCATTGATGTTGCTATACCAGGTGATAGTAGAGTCACTGAGAAACAACTTGAAAAGGCTCTGGCATAAACCGGAACAGGTGGTCCCAGAGGTAATTGGCATGCTGGGTGCGGTGCCTAAAGAGCTAAGCAAGTATTTAGAAGAAATTAAGAGTTGACGAAGTCACCATCAGTCAGCTGCAGAAAGCCACCTTACTGGGATCTGCTCGCATAATTCGCCGATACATCACGTAGTCCTAAACGCTTGGGAAGCGTTTGACTAGTGATTTGTAATACAAAACCAGTGTAGTTATCTTGTCTGATGTGTGATGATGATGATGATGATGATGATGCATAATAATAATAATAATAATAATAATAATAATAATAATAATAATAATAATAATAATAATAATAATAATAATAATAATAATAATAAAATCAACTTTTTTTTCATGACTTCCGGATCTGCTGCCTGAGCCACCCACCTCACATGATCTTATACCAGGACCAGCTCTGAGTGCAAATGCGATCCATCTTCTTAGTATATGCAGTTCTGTATACCAAGGATGCGGTGGGGGTGGGGTGAGGAACATTTGCCACCCCCCAGCAAACACTCTTGGTTTTGTGCAGGAGGGTGCATTATTATTTATTTTGTTTTAGAGTATTTTTACCCCACCTTTCTTCTTGGAAAAGGACCCAAGGCGGCTTACAGTAATGAGGGATAATATACAATGCAGTACAATTCAGACATGTTCAAGTATTGAGGACAAGAAATTGAGGGACATTTTAATAGACAACATTACTTGCTGGGATCAATGGAAGCACAGATGGCAAATGCTTTGGTTTCCCTCTATGAGGACAGGACTGAGATTTGTTTTCATAACCTAAGAGGTCATATTTTGTTTTCTGGAATGATTTGCCAGCTGCTCACGGTAGCAGGAAGAAAAACAGCAGGACGGTGGAGGAGGAGTTGGATCAGGGCGAGATGGAAGCTGCTTTGCAGATGGATTCGATAGGTCGATTGCAGGGCGACTTATCAGGTCATGTGCGGGGGAAGTCTGGTATCTCCTCTCCTCTGACCCCTGTGGACTTGGCCACATCATCGTTGGAATTTGGCCCATAATGCTGAAATGTACAGTACTTCCTTTTCGCTCAGCTGCCCTTTGGACTGCTTCCCCAGCAGGGGAAGTACACAAAAATGGTACGAGGAGAGAGGCAAGTACTGTAGAGTCCTGTGTCCAGTTCTGTGTGCCACAATTTAAAAAGGATGTTGACAACCTCGAGCGGGTACAGAGGAGGGCGACCAGGATGGTTGAAGGTCTGGAAGAAATATCTTATGAGGAACAGCTCAGGGAACTGGGAATGTTTAGCCTTTCAAAAAGAAGAGTGAGAGGGGATATGATAGCTCTGTTTAAATATTTGAAAGGATGTCATATTGAAGAGGGAACAGGTTTGTTTTCCATGGCTTCAGAGACTAGGACTCGGGGCAATGGTTTCCAACTACAGGAAAAGAGATTCCATTTGAACATTAGGAAGAACTTCATGACAGTTAGAGCTGTCGGGCAGTGGAATAGGCTGCCACAAAGGGTGGTGGAGTCTCCTTCTTTGGAGGTTTTTAAGTGGAGGCTGGATGGCCATCTGTCAGAGGTATTGTGATGGGGGTTCCTGCATGGCAGGGGGTTGGACTGGATGGCCCTGGAGGTCTCTTCCAACTCTATGAATCTCTGATTCTTTGATTCTATGAGACCTTGGCCAGGGGTGTCCTTCCAGAATCTGGTCGGCCCCTTACACCAGCAACGGTGTAAATGGGTCCAAAATGCAGCAGCCAGGTTGCAAAGCAGGAATGGTGGCAGGGACCACACGACCCTCCTGTTACAGCAGCTTGAGTTTCTGCCGGTCCATTTCATGTTTTATTTCATTTCATGTTTGTTTGTTTAAATCTTTATACCAACCACTTTGCTACAAAGCCACCCTGGGTGCTTTGTAATATAATAAAGCAACAAAAAACACTTTAAATAACCTCTAGTGTTCTAACCTAAGAATCCCTAAATGGCTTGGAACCTGAGGTATCTTGTGGACTGTGACTTCCTTTAGGAGCCTGAGGAGACAGGGGAAATGCGAGAGCCCCACTTGGCACTTTGAGATCAGAGGAAAAAATGGAATTCTATATATAATATATGTGCCAAAATTATGATAATGATGATTGTGAAAACTTCAAAGACCAAGAAACCACCTTGTGTGCGGTTTGGTTTGTTCTGTACTGTAATGTCCATCTTTTTGTGTGTATGTTTCTGGACAAATATTGTACCGCCACCATCATCATTTTGGCTTTCAGTTTAATAAGCCCAAACAAAGCCAGTATTGACTGAAGGTCTTAGCACCTGGACTGGTACTGAACAAGCAGCTTTTAATGGACTCTGTAGATTCACTTCTGGACCTGCCCCCCCCACCTGTCCCTGAGTCACTGACTTATATAGAGGTGTTGCTTTGTGCCTTAACACACACAAAGTCACAAAGTCCTTGCAAGAGCTGCAAATAAAGTATTGGAAATACAAACAAAATGCAGAGACCTGGAAGTTGAAACATCTTGCTTGTGGATGAAACACACTTCAGTGGCTCCTGTAACCGTCAAGGCTTTGGGGAAAATGTTAAGGAATTTCACGCCACATTACAAACAGTTGTGGATCTCAGAAGTAACGCTATCAGAGCTACAAAAAGGCGCTATTAGGAACTGCACTCATACTGTGTCGCTATTTAACAGATACTGTACTTGGCTTTTGATTAAAACTTGTGTCTGTTATATAATTCTTGTCATATTCTGATCACCACATCTCAAAAAAGACATAGTGGAAGTGGAAAAGGGGCAAAAGAGAGCGACTAAAATGATTACTGGGCTGGGGGACCTCCCATATGAAGAAAGGCTAAAACATTTGGGGCTCTTTAGTCTGGAAAATAAGGCGCCTGAGGGGGGATATGATTGAGAAGTACAAAATAAGGCAGGGCATGAGGAAAGTGGATAGAGGGACACTCTTCTCCCTCTCACAAAATACCAGAACTAGGGGCATCCACTCAAATTGAGGGTTAGGAAAGTGAGAACGGGCAAAAGAATTTTTTTATTTAGTGTGTTGTTAGTCTGTGGAACTCCCTGCCACAGGAGGTGGTGTTGGCATCAGGCCTGGATGCCTTCAAAAGGGGATTGGACAGATTCCTGGAGGAAAAGTCCATCAGAGGCTACAAACAGTGATGGAGATTTGTAATCTCCAGGCTTAAAACCAGGGTACTTCAGGGGCCAGAGGCAGGGGTAGTGGTATCAGGAGACAAATATGTAGTCTCATGCGCTCCCATAGGCATTTGGTGGGGCCACTGTGAGATACAGGAAGCTGGACTAGATGGGCCTTTGGCCTGATCCAGCCGTGGCTCTTATTTTCTTATAATACAGTACCAGTCAAGATTTTTGTTTTTATTTTGATTGATTGTGCCTGGTATTTTTGAATTGTTATCAAACTGCAGAGGTAGAAGTGACGCTGTTGATCGTGGAAGTCCAACCCCTGTCAAGGAGGCCCAGTGGGGAATTGAACTCCCAACCTCTGGTTCCTCAGCCAGAGACTTTAACCACTGAGCCATCCAGCTGGCCCCCTTAAAAAAACGGCTTGAAATAGAATGTCCGGCCAGAGGCGCCCACGATCAACCTGTGTTGCTGAGCGAAAGCAAGTCCTGATTAGGGTTGCCTCGTAGAGAAACCTTTTTTGTTTTGTTTTGTTCAAGGAAGGAAACCTTCACAAGCCACCCCCCAAAAAATGCTCTTTAAATGGCCTTCACAACTTGCGAAGTGGGGCCAGCCGCAGTTCATTGGCGTAGTGTCAGGAGCAGGACGACCAGGTCCTGCTTTCCAGCAAACCTAGATGCTTTCCAGTAAGTGCTTGGCTTTGCAACGATTGGCAAGCTGGAGAACTTGGCCCCGAGGAGATGATTTAACCCCGGCGGGCTATTGTGGAACAATTGACACCGGGCTCTGCTTTCTCCGGCTGTGTGAAATAACACCATGAAAAATGAGTCTGGGTGCGTTTTCTTGGCCCCAACGCTTTGTCGCTCTTCGGGGGTGAAGTAAATAAGAGAGATTCTCGTAGACTTGGTTTTTCACCAGTCAACAACAGCCTGGGTGAGCTGAAAGATTATTATAGTGGGCCCTTGTATAACAAACAGTTTGTATAACATAAAATCTGTACAACATAAAAAAATTCCGGAGACAGGGGAAATTTGCTTAACATAATTGCCTATGGGGAAAATTTGTATAACATAAAAATGGGATTACAGTGGTACCTTGTATAAAGGAATTAATTCGTTCCAAATGAAATTATGTTAAGCAATTTTTTCTTTATACAAATTCCAATAGAAAGGCATTGAAAACGGAGTAATCCCATTTTTATGTTGTGCGGATTCTCCCCATAGGCAATTCTGTTAAGCAAATTTCCCCTATCTCTGGAATTTTTATGTTGTACAGATTTTATGTTATACGAACTATTTGTTATACAAGGGTCCTTTATACAAGATACCACTGTATATTACAAGGCATCTAACCTGCAGAATCTTTCTGGAGAACTTGAAGGCTTGCATATTTAATACATTTCTTGTTGATACTTATAAAGGTTTGACTCTTTTGTGGGTTTGGGATACAGTATTTGCTAGTATAGTATCTCTGCTGTGATATATTTCTGCTGTGTTATGATTGTTTTTATTTAAAAAATGATTTTTCCCAACTGTTTTAGCAATTCTCTCATAAGAACATACATAAGAAGAGCCATGCTGGATCAGGCCAAAGGCCCATCTAATCCAGCTTCCTGTATCTCAGTGGCCCCACCAAATGTGGCTGGGAGCGCATGAGACTAGATCTCTGTGTCTCCTGATACCACTCCCCTGCATCTGGCCCTTGAAGTACCCTGGTTTTACGCCTGGAGATGACATATCTCCCACATGGTTTGTCACCTGGGATGGACTTCTCCTCCAGGAACCTGTTCAATCCCCTTTTGAAGGCATCCAGGCCAGATGCCATCACCACATCCTGTGGCAGGGAGTTCCACAGACTAACAACATGCTGGGTAAAAAAAAAAAAGAGAAACAATCATAGAACCAAAGAATGGAGGATGCGTTGAATAGTAAGCAGAGCGGTGATACGAGTAGAACCCAAGTAGGAGCCACTGAGAAGCAAAGGGAAGGTGTAAACTTTCTTAGAAGACCCCTGAGATAAACTGAATATCAAAATCTGCATCTCCCTCAAGGGGAATATCCATGTGTTCAGATCACGAGAGGTGTCCTTTGCCTCAGTCCCACCACCTTCAAATGTGTACTTGTTAGGACACAGGAGAGAGAATTCCCTGTCACTTTTCCTAGACTTTGGGACTCCCTGCCACTGGAGTCCAGGCTGGACCCATCTTTGCTGTTCTTTCGCAAGCAGGGAGTTCCACTTTGTGCAAGCTGGAGTGCCTGAGTAGGAGACCACAAACGGGATGATTTATGTAACTTTGTTACTTACAAATCTCCCTTTTGTTCTGTTTCTATCTAACATATTCAATGCCTGCAATGAACTTTTCCTCCAGAAATCGGTACAATCCCCCTTTAAAGGCATCTAGCCCTACTACCATCATCCCAGCCTGTGGCAAGGAGTTCCACAGACTAACAACACGGCAAAACATGAGATGGACTGACTGATTTTGAAAAAGAAGCCTGAGTTGGTAAGAAGTCAAGGAAGCTATTAGGACATTTTGGAGGCCACTCATTCATCGGGTTTACTAGTTATTATGTTTTTACTTATTTGTGCTTATCTATTACACTGGTACCTCGACTTATGAATTTAATCCGTTCCAAATGCATGCTCTTAAGTTGAACTACTCTTAAGTTGGGATACCTATCTAAAAAATTGAAAAAATAAGTTAAAAAATCAAAAACATGGAAAAAATATTTGTAAGGCGGCGGTTAAAATGGCAACAGTTTTCTGCTCTTAAGTCAAATTGCTCTTAAGTCGAGCTGCTCTTAAGTCGGGGTACCACTGTATATTGTATTGTATTGTTTATGGGTTTGATTTCTGTTCACTTTTGTAAACCACCCAGAGTAGCCGTCTAGCTAGATGGAGAGGTATAATAAATAAATAAATAAATAAATAAATAAATAAATAAATAAATAAATAAATGTGCAGTCCGCGTGATAGCACATGACAACAACTGCTAAAAGGAGAGTGGCATATAAACCCCCTTCCCCTCTGTGTGCCAGCCCCTCACCCCTGTTTTCCTCACATGTGTTCAATCGGGGTGTGTGTGTATGTCTCAAAGGGAGTCTTTGGAGGTGTGTGAGCCAGAAAGGCCTGCAGAAAAAGGAAACCTTAAATTACAAACTGGAAAGAGAGCTTTTTGGATAACACCTGCTCTTGTGTTGCTCCGTGGTGCTTGCCGGCTGCAGGGAGGAGACAGAGTCAACATCTCGGCAGCCTGTGCTGAATTTTTCCCATTTCCAATAAGAGATTTGGGGGGTTCAGGGAAATTCGGCCTGTAAATTGACCCAGAAGAGCCAGCTGACTGCTTGAGGCTGATGCCATGAAGATGCTTTGTTTAGGGGAATGCCGGAGGTGTTTTGGTGGCCAAGGGCCTTGTAAGGAAGCCACAGGCAAGTTTACAACGGAGAGACACACTCAGCCGCACCAACAAAAGACTTGCATTTGTAAGTTGGGGAGGGGAGACATTTGTGAGTGATGGCTGGCAATGATCTGGCATTTGGAGGTCTCACGAGCTTTAGGAGATGGGCTGTGAGTAGCCATTTATCAAAATGCTTCTGTTTATTACTGATAGAGTACAGTTAATTATGGATGGGGTGGTCTTGTGCCGTCCGTCGGAGGGTCTCAGGAGACCCCCTCCTCCAGGAAATGCTTTTGGATGGCTTCCCCTGTGTTGTCCAGAGATTCTTCACCCAAAAGGTGAATGTTTGCTGCTTTATTTTATTTCTAACCTGACATATATAAAGAAGGCTGATTGCCGCAGAATCGATGCTTTTGAGCTGTGGTGCTGGAGAAGAGTCTTGAGTCCCCTGGACTGCAAGGAGATCAAACCTATCCATCCTGAAAGACATCAACCCCGAATGTTCACTGGAAGGACAGATTTTGAAGCTGAAGCTCCAGTACTTTGGCCACCTCATGAGGAGAGAGGAGTCCTTGGAAAAGTCCCTGATGTTGGGAAAGATTGAAGGCAAAAGGAAAAGGGGACGGCAGAGAATGAGATGGTTGGACGGTGCCATCGATGCAACCAATATGGATTTGACCAAACTCCAGGAGAGAGTGGAAGATAGGAAGGCCTGGCGAGCTCTGGTCCATGGAGTCACGAAGAGTCGGACACGATTGAACGACTGAACAACAACAACAAACCTGACAGAGATGCGGAGTGATTCTCAACCAGCTCAGTCATCCAAGTGGGATGTCTTAGTCCCCGTACGCCACATTATGTGGGTGAAGTTGTACAGAATAAGACCCACAGGGTAGGCGTTCTGTGAGAATGTCCCCTGCACTGTTCAGAAGGGTGTTCTTTAGGGTTCAGCTGCTGGCCTTGGGTGTGAAAGCTAGATAGTTAAGAAAGCTGAGAAAGGGAAAAAATGATTCATTTGAAATGTGGTGCTGAAAGAAAGCTTTACGGATACACTGGATTGCCAGAAGGACAGTCAAGTGGATCAAATCAAGTCTGAACTATCTGCCATCCAGAGGCAAAAATGTTGAAACTGAGGCTGTCTTACTTTGGGTGCACCATGAGAAGCCACAATTTTCTGGAAAAGGCAAGAATGCTTGGGAAATATAAAATCAGCAGGAAAAGAGGAAGACAGAATACAAGATGGATTGACTCCCTGAAAGAAACCACTGACGTGAGTTTGCAAGGACACAGCAGGGTCGTTGAGGACAGGACTTTGGGGGATTGCTCATCCATGGGGTCACCATGAGTCGGAGGCAACTTGACTGCACATAACCCCAAGCTAGCTTTAATGTGATTAGACACTGAATTGACTTCAAGGTATTAACATTGACATACAAAGCCCTAAACGGTTTGGGACCTTGTTATTTTTCAGACCGGCTCCTTCCACAGAATTCCACCCGCATCACCCACTCATCTCAGGCTGGTGGTAACTTGACGGTCCCTATGCCGAAAGAAGCCTGTAAATTGTCAACAAGGAACCGGGCCTTTTCAGGTAGCAGGGCCTCCGTTATGGAACCAACTTCCACCTGAGATTTGACTGACTCCCACACTGCCTTTAAAAAACACCTGAAGACATGGCTTTATAGATCTGCTTTCCCTGATCATTAATTATTCTTTTCATTACCCGCTTTTTCATTCTTGGGCCATCTGCCAATCTTTGTTTTATGAATTTGTGTTTACTATTTTAATGTAGATTTAGTTATGTGTATTTTTAAAGTGCTATGTTGCTTTACATTGTATATTGTTTTGTTTTTATGATGTACAGTGGTACCTCGGGTAACAAATTTAATTCGTTCTCTGAGGCAATTTGTTATCCGAAAAAAATTTGTTATCCGAAACACAGTTTCCCATAGGAATGAATGGGAAACCAATTACTCCAATTACGCCTGGGATGACTCTTTTTTGCTCAAATGCATGCTGGAAGTGTACTTTATCCGAGTGGCAGCCTGGGAAACTCTTTTTATCGAGGCAGCCCTAGGCAGCCCTATACCTGGGAATTGTGATTCGTTATCTGAAAAATTCATTATCGGGGCATTCGTTATCTGAGGTATTACTCTATTTTGTAAACTGCCCAGAGTGGCTGTGTTGCCAGACGGCATGGTATAGAAATCCAATAATAATAATAATAATAATAATAATAATAATAATAATAATAATAATAATAATAATAATAATAATAATAATAATAAAACTTGGCATGAGTATCCATAAGACTGGGCATTACAGGGCTGGGAGTGGTGCAGAAGAAACGTAAGTTTGCAAATCCGTGGCATGATTGTGTAGACCAGCTTTCCTTGTATGAGGGACGTTCCAAAACACGGGCTGTTTTAAGGAGCAGAGAGGCTTTGGATCCCACCACTAGGGGCATCAACCTTCCCCATCTTGATAGGCATAGGATTGTAATTCCTCTGCACCATCCCCAGCTCTTATTTCCCCCGCCTAATGAAGACTCATGTGGAATTAAAAGTTTGTTTTTGTTTGTCCTAATTTAGTAGGCTAATTTGTTCTCTCTCAGACCAGGATGCAGGGCCTGCAGCAGTGGGCTCAGTTAAAGGTTGAATATCAGGAAAAACTTCTTAATTGTTAGAGTAGTACGACAATAGGAACCAAAGCACCTGGCAAATCTCCACTGATCTGTGTTCCTGCACTGTTCAGCGCATGGAGTTGGACTTGATGGCCTTAGAGCAGGGGTCCTCAACCCCAGGCCCCGGGGCCGGATGCGGCCCCCCAAGGTCCTGAATCCGGCCCCTGGGACCAATTGCAACCCCCCCACCTACCCCCTGTTTTGTGAGCAAGCAAGCCTCCACAGCTGCTTTTGGACTGGCATCCGGCCCCCAGTGGTATCTGGGTGGTGGTGGACCAGCCAGCTGTTTGAAAACTTTGAGGACCCCTGCCTTAGAGGGTCCTTCCCACTTTGTTATTCTGTTATTCTAATAAAGGGGATTATTCATCCTTGTTTTTGGATTGTGTACAAGGGCCAAATGGCACTCTTACATTCTTTTTACCATGATTTACTTTTCCAGCCTCTGTGGCAAAAATAAAGAGGTTTTCATGGGCTGATACTATATACATTTCATGTAGTAAAGATGAAAGAAGTTGCATTTCTCACATGCTTGTGGAGGAAGAGAAAGTAATACAGTAAAGCCGAAACATACAAGGTTTGGAACGCAGGACTTAGGCCAAAAAACTGAGAATTAAAAATCCTCAGAGAGTTTTAACTCTCACGAAGCTACCTCTGGTCAGCCTTATCCATTTGGTGTGTTTTCGCCTAATCTACCTTACAGGACTGTTGTGCAGGAAAACCATCTTTCACCTTTTTGAGAGCTTTAAGGCCTTACAGCCTTAGTTTCCACTTTGGATTCCTTGCCTCAGTGAACAAGGCACTTGTGGCATGGAATTAAAAGAGGTATATTTTTGTTTTATTGTGTTTATGTTCCCATTTCCTCCCAATAAAGGGACCTTTTGTGTCTTTCTGTGTTTAATGGCGCAGCTGGTTGTAAGCCTGGCTGTTTTTAAGCTTTAATGGGTTTGGGGAGAGTGCTAGCATTGACCTACTGTACAAGGGGCTTTAGGTGAAACCTATTTCTCCTATTTCCTGGAAATGTGATTCACTATCTTCTGAAGGACCTGCCTAATGGAAATGGCTCATGGCATGCCGTCAGCACAGAGGTGTTCTATGTTCACAAGCCATAATGGAGATAACATACAGCAATTATTTATGAACTCTCCGGCCTTTCTGAGACAGCCCCTCCCTTCTGATAGCTAACACCCATTCCTCTTATTCCTCTTCCTCCTCCTCCTTTATAGGTTGATCAAGTGGTGGTGGTGGTGGTGGTGATGATGATGGTGATGAACACAGTCAAGTGGGCCTGGGCCTTTTGCGTGTGTTGGGACAGGCAAGCAATGCGTGTAAACTAGTCATCTGGATCAGGCTGGGGAGAAGGGGGCACCTGGATACTAGACAGGGTATTTTTCTTCCCCAGTTGCCTTTTCTAGATGCATGTCGGGATTGCTACTCCTAGGCCCTCTCCTTGGTGTGAAATCCAGGATTGTCGTTGGAACGGAACCCAAAGGTTATCTAATCCAGCCCCCAATGGATGGAATTAATTTTTAAAAATAAAGGTTGCAGACAACTAGGAAAGCTGTGCCTTTGTTGGAAACGAGGAGCAAAATGTGGAAAGAAGCAAACGAAGGCCAGGAAAATATTATTTTGCTTCACGGACGAACGCTCCGAACAGTCAAATTGGGAAGGCCAAAGGGGAGGGTTGAAGGGTTGAGGAGCCATGCGCTCTCCATTTGGGCTCACAAAGAGCTGTGTTATTAATTAATTAATTAATTAATTAATTAATTACAGAATTATAAACCGCACTGATTTTCCCAAGAGAACGCTGAGCAGTGTACAAGCCAAGCAAGCAACAATTAAAAATACCCCAATACAAATAAAAAAGAAACATAACGAAAAGAGGGGGGGGGAAGGAAAAGAAAAAAAGAAAAATAATCCAGCAAGAGGCACAAACAAATACAGTGGTACCTTGTATAAAGGTATTAATTCGTTCCAAATGAAATTCTGTTAAGCAAATTTTCCTTTATACAAATTTCCCATAGGAATGCATTGAAAACGGAGCAATCCCGAATCACGACCATTTTTATGTTGTACAGGTTCATCCCATGTCGATTCTGTTAAGCAAAGTTCCTCTCTCTCCGGATGTACAGATTTTTTGTTATACAAACCATTTGATATATGAGGGTCCACTGTACTAAGGGAAAACAAATGAATCCCAAGGAGACCTTAGCAATCGCCATAAGTGATTTTTCAACTGTTTGAAAACTGAAAATCAACTGAAAACTAAAAATCAGTTTTCAACTGATTACATTTGCAGGCTTGCCCGTGGAGAGGAGGTGGGGAAGGAAAGGAAGAATGAATGACGCTGGAAATACCTGCGGATGACAGCCAGGCGCTCTGGGGAGCCGCTGGCTCCCCCCCTCCCCGTGTGCTGTCACTGGAGATTTGCATCTGGTATCTCCCCCCCCCCTTTCTGATGGGTTTTTCAAAATACCAAGCCCTACTCTGGCAAGCTGTACCCAGGCAATGTACAACACAGTGGTACCTTGTATAAAGGAATTAATTCGTTCCAAATGAAATTATGTGAAGCAAATTTTCCTTTATACAAATTTCCCATAGGAGTGCATTGAAAATGGAGTAATCCCATTTTTATGTTGTACGGATTCGCCCCATAGACAATTATGTTAAGCAAATTCCCCCTATCTCTGGATTTTTTTTTATGTTGTACAGATTTTATGTTATACAAACCATTTGCTATACAAGAGTCCACTGTATGTGTATTTGTGTGTGTCTTTTGTTGATTTAAAGCTTGGAAACATTAATTATTTGGACTCCCAACTCCGAGAAGCCCACGCTTCTAGAGAATGATGGGACCTGTAGTCCGAAATGACAACTTTTCCGGGTTCTGATGCTGCTGCTAAACCAAGGGAACCACCCTGTTTTGATCATTGTGGTCCTGCCGATGCTGTCTTAATAGAGCAGCTTATGTGTGCCATAGCAATCTGTGAGCTGGCCAGATACGTGGGCTCTGTCTCACCGCGAATAGCCGGGCTGATCCAGACTAATGCTTTGTGCTAACGGAGAGCTTGCTGGTTTTTCTAATAATAGGCAGCTTTGTAGGGCTTAAGAGGGCCAGACGGTGGTTATCCGTGATCCCGAACACTGCCCTGATGGGTCAAAAGGGAGTTTTCTGTTTTAGAATGTAAGGTCACATGTAGGGGAAGCTTAGGTATGATGACGGAAGTGGATTTTTTTATTGAAGAGGGGAAAAAATAATCACAGAATGCATCTAGAATATTAGTTTTTGCAGGGCCGACTGGGTGCAGGAAATAGCTCCCAAAGATTGTAAAAATTACTTCCTTGCATTTCTGCATTCCTGGGAAACAGAGCAGGGTGTTTGGGGTGTCGGCTCTGAGATTAAGTGACACGATTATTTTATTCTGCAGTGCGTTGCTGACTTTATTTTTGTATCTCTTTTGCTTTTATTATCTTAAATGTGATCATTCTTTTTTTATAAACATCTGGAAGAGACCGATGAAGCTGTTTGGATGAACAGCGAAACGTTTCTATCTCTCAAAAAGAAGTCCAATAGTCATGACGCAACTTCCAGATCTGGAAGAGCTGCTTGGTTCCACATGTCTTGTCGCACAGAACTTCTTTTTCTTACCGTTTTTGTCCCACTTGGTGGTGGGGTCTGCTATTCTGGTTTTTGTCCTCCACTTTGCGTGTACACAGGCTAGGTCCGGGTGAACCCAGGACAACATATCTTTGTCTAGGGTAATTATTCAGCTCTATTTTGGTTGCCCCCTTGGGCAGGATCCACTGACCTCCAGGGTGAGACCCTTTTTGGCCAGACATTCCTCATTGGCATGCAGGATGTGACCATACTAACATAGTTGGGCTTCATACATCTTTTCAGCGATCGGTGCAATGCTGTATTTTGCTCAGGTGTCTTCATTGTACACACAATCCTTTTGTTGACAAATAAAGTGGCCCAGACAGGGACAAACGGCACAGAGCCAATGCTTTGCCTGCAACCTTGTTCCAAGTCTGTACAACTGTACAACTGATTTAAACAGTGCCTTTTCTTGTCAACTCCTTTGTGTTATCAGAGTTCATCCAAGTGGTTCTTAGATTGCCAGACTTTTCCATGCGCGCACACCCCTCTGTTGTGAACAGTGGTCACAGGGGAATCGGCGGTGATGTTTGCGTTTTCCCTGGTCGCCGTTTCCCCCAGGTTTTGCTTGGTTGGCTTGTTATGTTGCTCATCCAGGCGGGATTTTGCAGAAACGGCAGTTGTTTATAACATCCCGAGCAGCGGCTCACTCGGGCAGAATGCCGATTTCACTCCCATCCAGGGCTAATAGGTGTGGCTTGAAAATTCCAGTAACTTGAGCGATAAGCTACCAGATGCTGCGTGAGCAAAACTGAGACCCAAGTATGTTTTTTCTTTTCTTTATTTGAAATATTTTTGACCCCACCTTTCTCCTTAAAAAGGACCCCGGGCGGATTGCACCATTAACATTTATTTTATTTATTTGTTTTATTTTAGAGTATTTTTACCCCGCCTTTATCCTTAGAAAAGGACCCAATAAGTACCCCGACTTAAGAGCAGCTCGACTTAAGAGCAATTTGACTTAAGAATGGAAAACTGTTGGCATTTTAACTGCCGCCTTACAAAATTTAGAATTGGTCTGTTCGACTTACAAATATTCATTTTTTATTTTTTTAACTTAGTTTTTCAATTTTTAGATAGGTACCCCGACATAAGAGTAACTCGACTTAAGAGCATGCATTTGGAACAGATTAAATTCGTACGTTGAGGTACCACTGTATTCAAAATCTAGCAGAATAAGCATGCAAAAAATTTGCAAGTTTTCTTTTTTAAAAGATCTGTGAACTGTAAATAGAACATAAGAACATAAGAAGAGCCATGCTGGATCTGGCCAAAGGCCCTTCTAGTCCAGCTTCCTGTATCTCACAGTGGCCCCACCAAAGGCCTCTGGGAGCGCACGAGACTAGATATCTGTCTCCTGCTACCACTCCCCTGAATCTGGCCCTTGAAGTACCCCAGTTTTAAGCCTGGAAATTACACATCTCCATCATGGTTTGTAACCTGTGATGGACTTTTCCTCCAGAATCTGTTCAATCCCCTTTTGAAGGCATCCAGGCCAGATGCCATCACCACCTCCTGTGGCAGGGAGTTCCATAAACTAACAATGCACTGCGTGAAAAAAATATTTTCTTTTGTCTGTTCTTACTCTCCCAGCCCTCAATTTGAGTGTATGTCCCCTACTTCTGGTATTTTGTAAGAGGGAGAAGAGCGTCCCTCTATCCACTTTACTCATGCCCTGCATTATTTTGTACTTCTCAATCATACAGCTTGTGTTTGAATCAGGCAGTCTGTCCGCAATTTCCTTTGTAACCTCCAGAAATGCATACAGTTGCAGGTTCTTCATCGGCCTGCCAGTCGTGGGTCATGCCAGGGCAGTGTTTACGTCCTCTGGTGAACATCTGTGTTCATCCTGTTAAATCACCCTTCAGTTTTATAGCTCAGCCAGCTCTGAATGGAGGCGATCACAGATTCAGAGGCATCTAGCAAAGGAGGTGCTTTCTTAAAAAAAAAAAATCCCATTCATTTTTCCTGTCCTAAAGCGACCATCTGTTTGAGTGTCGATGATACAGAATAAAATTACATTGCAAGAAGAGCTGATACCTTTACATGGCAAGTTCATGGCAAGATTGATTTTGCAACAACAAGAAAGTTACTCTTAGATGTCAAGTCCAAATGTTGATCAATTGTTTTGATCACCCCAGAGAGCAGGACTGACAACGGTGGGCTCAAGTTAAAGGAAACCTGATTTTGGTGAAATAGCAGGAAAAACTTCTTAACTATTAGAGCTCTATGACAGTGGAATCAATTTAGTTGGGAGGTGCTGGGTCAAGAGACAATTGGACAGCGATCTGCCAGATCTACTTTGATTTGAGATTCCTGCCTTGCGCAGGGGTTCCGGCAGTACAAAACCCAAATGTAGCTTATTGGAGCCCATGGGAAAGATTCCGGAATCCATATTAGGGTGATAATTTTGGATGCAATATTTTTTTAGGTCCTATTGACTGGAAGACATGTGAAAACGGCATTTATTTATTTATTCCCATGGTGGTGGCAATCTTGCACAGGTGAGGACAGAACTAATATAGAATGACAGTGCTTCATTATCGCAGGAATCTGACTTGATGGCATGTAACAAGAACACAGTGCCTGCCCCCCCCCAGCCAATTAACTCACACTAATTGACGGATCTTAGCCAGGGTGGTAAGCTGTTTGCCAGGCACTCTGCTGCCACAGGAATATTAACAGTGGTTAACAGGAGATGAAGCTCTTTGGATGAGCAGTGAAACGTTTCTATCTCTCAAAAAAGAAGGCCAGTACCCATGACTCAACTTCCAGATAAACTCACCTGGATGACTGAGAATCTTCACAGAGAAAACAGGAGAAACGTCTCTCTATCAAGGATTTACCTTGAAGGCAGCAGGAACAGAGGAAGACTTAGGTGGTTACTTCATGTCCTTCCTCGTTCCGAGATTACATTCATTTCATGATAACATCATTCGCGATCACGTGGTCTTGTCTCGGTTCTGTCCCTGTTTCCATTTACCCACGGGCGTGACTGATGGTTTCGTGACGACTGTTACTTCACGTCTTGTTTCGTGGCAATATCTGTACTTCCCCGCCTTCGTTTCCCCCCCTTTTTTTTGGTCCGACCTTCCGTTTTTCGATATTTTGATTCTCTGTAACTTTGCCTTTCATGCGTTAAGCAGCAAAGTTTGAGGTTTATGCCTTCTTATCTCTCTGTGATGCTTTGTTTACGCCATTGGCATTGTACTGGAGAATGCAACTTTGCACTCCTGCCACTAGATGGAGAATGGGTACGTTGCGTGACAAGCCTTACTTCACGGGCACTTGTCTCGAAACAGGAACCAAGACAAGAGAATTCCCGAGGTCAGGGAGAGGTATCCCAGTTCAGGGGGCGTGGTCGGGACGAGATTCCGCCATCACGCAATGGACGTGGAGTAACATATTCTCATGCTAGTCCCAAGCGTGACCGCGAACCACGATGAAAGGGACGTGAAGTAACGTTCTCTATACTCAGTACAGTATTTGCAATAGTTTGTTGTCTGGAGAGCAAGGCAGGCAGGCAGGCAGGCAGGCAGGCAGGTGTATACCTAATGGTGGACCTATGGATTAGTGATCTCCTGATAATCTTCTTACCCACAGCCCTGCTTGGGGCTTCCTTTAGTATGTCAATCCATCTCATGTTAGGCTTTCCTCTTTTCCTATTCTTTCCCTTTCTGTTATTCAGAAACCCAGCATTTCAGAACATGCTTACCTTTGTTGTGACTGTGGAGTGTTTTAGAATTACAGCGGACCCTCCTATAAAAAATGGTTTGTATAACATAAAATCTGTACAACATAAAAATTCTGGAGATACGGGAAATTTGCTTAACAGAATTGCCTTTGGGGCGAATCCGTACAACATAAAAATGGTTGCGATTAGAGATTAGTCTGTTTTCAATGCATTCCTATGGGAAATTTGTATAAATGAAAATTTGCTTAACATAATTTCATTTGGAATGAGTTAATTCCTTTATACAAGGTACTACTGTATGTTATATGAAATTATGTATGCCAATTTTCATTATCTTATATATTGTATATCAGATATGTATCTTCTTAAAAAAATTACATTATGTATCTTCTTAAAAAATTAATGTTTATAATGCTTTTGGTTTGAAAAATCTGCATGTTTCTTTCCTTGGGCAAGTTTTCCTCAGTGAGTGGCTGCCCGAGAGAGATCTTGTGTGCCTCACTGCTTTGAAGGCATTTTTAGTACATATTGCTTTTGTTTACATTTTCTCGGAATGGTATTTGTTCATTTTAATATTTGTCTACTTATTGTTTTTAGCTTTAAAAATTGCCTTCCAGTGATGTAAGCTGCCTTTGGTCCCTTTTGAGAGGAAGGCGGAGTATAAGAATAAATAAAAATTGAACATGTAGCAGCAGTTTGAGGTGGTATGGAGTTATTAATTTTTCTGGAAAAAAATCAGAAATCCAAAAATATAAAAGTTCCCATCACCATAGGTATTGTGGTACTTCTGAACTCTGGACTGGTTTTTTTTTAAAACAATCTATGTATTTATTTTACTTTTATGACACCCTACTGGGTGATCTAGTCCCTGCTCCTATAGATGTCCCCAGAGGCACTGGCTTTGGCTGAAAATTGGGCAGGGGGTGAGATATATGACCCTCTCAGATGAACTTCTAAGATTAGATTTACAGTAATAACTTGGTTTAAGAGTAACTTAGGTTAAGAGCGTTTTGCAAGTCAAGCAAATATTTATTCTAAATTTTGCCTTGATCAGTAAGCAATGATTTGATATACAACCACCGGAGCAGGTCACATGATCACAAGTGAGCCAATAGTGAATCTCTCTGCCTCCCCCCTTGCTGGATTGCAGGTGATTGTCTGGAACATTCCATCTCAGGCAAGCCCCCAAAGCAGAGGGAGGAGACAGGAGTTGAGGTCTCCCTTGCACCAGTCAGGATCTTGCAGGTTAAGGTCTTATTTTTCTTTATATTTATATTTTTATTTTATATTTTCTTTATATTTATTTATTTTTATTTCCTATTTTTAAAAACCATTTCTAGTCATGGGGCAGCTGGTAAGTGGGTATAGGGCTACAAATTACATTTTATTATTGTCACATTAAAAACACAGTAAAATCCAGTTGTTAGTCCCAAGCAGAGCAGATTCCGCAGCCAGGTACTTAATGTGGACTTCTAGCCAACTTCTTTTATGAGTTTTGGCATTTTGTTTGTACAGTATGTGATCTTTGGGGCCCCAGAACGAATAATCTGAGTTTCCATGATTTCTTATGGGGAAACTTGCTTTGATATAAGAATGTTTCAGTTTACAAGCATGTTTCTGGAACGGATTATGCTGTAAACCAAGCTATTACTGTATCTGGCAGCTGCTTATCTGATGGTCTTTTGGCTCCTGAAGAAAATTCTCTTTTGAAGGTTTCCGAAATAGCTCTTTTGCACCTTTTTTTTTACAATGCTTGCAATCCAAGCTACTTCCTGTGGTTTGAAAGAAGGTGGCTGCTTAAATTCCTACCTGTCTGGCTGGTACTGAATTCTGACCATTATACAGTAGGACCCTCGTATCCACTTATTCCTTATCCACTGATTCAGTTATGCACGGTTGGCAGAGGGAAAAAATAAATAATTCAGCAGCCACAAAGCAAGCTGTAAAGCAAGCTGTTGTCACAAACAGCAGATGTAAAGCAAGCTACTGTCACAAACAGCGGCCATAAAGCAAGCTAATGTCAGGAAACAGCAGTTTGGGGTGGGTGGGCAGGTGTTCTCTCTTATCCATGGTTTTCGTTATCCACGGGAAGGCCTGGAACCAATCCCCAGCGGATACTGGGGTCCTACTGTAGTCAGGAGAGGGAAAAGGACAAGCTAGGGACAAAGCTTGCAAGAGACCTTTGACCCTGTTGATGCAAGAAACCTACTGTTTAAGTGTCTCCAGCATGTTCAGCTTCTGGTGCTCTCTGGCTTCTGTTTAAAAGTCTCCGATGTCTAAGTAGAATAATTTAGAGCTTATTATTAAGGCCAGTGCTTTCTTTTAAATCAGGCCTGCCCAACGTCCGGTCTGGGGGCCAAATCCGGCCCGTCAGGCCATTTTGAGTGGCCCGCGGCTGACTGGCCTGCCCCCCTCCCCCTCCTTCACCCCATGGTTTTTTTTTTTTTTAAAATCTTCCGCCAACACTGACACCGCCGGCAACCATGTGAGGCTGGGTGCGCGTGCAGGGGTGGCTCGTGTGCGGGCCACCGGCACCGCTGAGAACCTTGTGAAGCTGGGCGCACGTGTGCAGGGCGGCACGCGGGTGGGCCGCCGGTGGGAACCTTGTGAGGTTGGGCGCATGCGCGGGGCAGAGATCAGGCGGGCCGTGCCACCGGCACCGCTGGGAACCTTTTGTGACTGGGTGGATGGATGGTCTGCCGGCATCGCAAGGGAATGTGTGGGGGTGGGCAGGCCAGCGGGCCTTTGCCACCGCCAAGGAGCTTTGGGGTGGGCTGGCGGGCGAGCCGTCGCCACCGCTGGGGAGCTTGGGGGGGTGCAAGGTCGCACAGATCGCCTCTTCCAAGGGCTCCCTGTGCTTCCTTTGGTCCCCACCTTCCTTCTTTCCTCCCTCCCTTGTTCCCCACCTTCCTTCCTTCCTCTCTTGGTTCCCACCTCCCTCCCTCCCTTCCTTGGTCCCCGCCTTCCTTCCTGCGGGTGGGGTTGCAAGGGGTCAGTGGGTGGGACTTATGGGTCAGTGGGTGGGGCTTGCAGTGGGGGGCAGGGTCGGGGAGAAACCGGCCCCTGACACATTCTCAGCCTCCAAATCTGGCCCTCCTTAAAAAATGTTTGGGCACCCCTGTTTTAATTGGCCGTTCGTCTTCTGTGAGCAGCCACTTTTCATTTTGGGTCGCCTTTTCTCCTCCAGGGGTCACGTGGTTGTACAGTAATAGAGATTCTGCAGTTCGCACTTAAGCCGGTACCTAGCAATCAGCTTTCCAGTTCCCAATTGATAAAACCGCTGTTTTATAAAAGGAAAATGGTTAAGAATTTGGGACAACGGGGGAAAAAGCAACTTACTATGCCCACAAATAACACCAAATCGCTTCAAAGGGAGGTGCAGGAAGCGATGTTAAAACAAAACAAAAAACCTAGCCCCAGGGGCCGTCACAAGAAAAAGCGCCACAGTGGCCAAAAATGGGCGTGGCCGAGGGGGTTCTTGAGTTCAAACGTTTTGAAAACTGGACAGTGATTTTTAAGGCGCCTTCTTCTGAAGCAGGCCTGCCCAACCGGTAGACCGGGGGGCTACCGTGAAGGGTTCAAAAGTAGCCCACCAGCCATCAATAAAAAATGTGAAGGGATAAGTTCTCCACCTTTACCTCCCCCCACCCCAAGGACCACCACTGCCCCAGCAAAGCTGTGGGTCTGCCAGGCCACTGTCTCAGCTGAGCGGGGCAATTTAAGGGCCATGGCACAGTTCCTCCCGGCCAGATGATCCAGGTGCCTCTGTCTCGTGACCAATTGAGTTGTTGGTGCAGAGTGGAGGAAGGAGAGTGGAGGAGTCAGCAAGGGGCGGGGTCATGGGAGTGTCCACCTCCATTGCTTGGTGACGTCCCCCTCTTCCCCCCCCCGAGAATTCCTTCCTCCCATCCTTCCATCCTCCTCCTCCTCCTCCCACCCCCACAGCTGCCTCACAGAGACTGTGACCGGCCGCTCCTCCTGCTCCCCTTCTGAGCCATTCCCTCCTCCTTGCACCGCCGTGGCGATATGATTGCCCCGCTGCTGGCTTGGCCCATCCCAGCTGCACAGAGAACATGGCAGAAGTGAGTGAGAGCTATGGGCGGCGGCAGCAGTGGCAGCGCAGGGGCTGGAAAGGAGAAGGGGGGAAACAGAAGGAGAAGTAGAGTCAAGTCAGCCCCGGGAGGGTTGGGAGAGAAAGTGCACCCTTTAAAAAAAGACTTCCAGCAGCCCAGGCAAGCGGAAGGGGTGATCTGCACAAGCATGCATGCACCTCCCTTGCACTCGTCCACACCGGCTCGAGCGGGTGTAAGGGAAGCATGTGCAGGGTCAGCCTTACCATAGGAATGCATTGAAATATGTTCCCTCCAGAAAGGATTAATTGATTTTCAATGCGTTCCTTTTGGAAACCGTTGCTCTACTTACAAATTGTTTTACCTATGAGCATATGCTCGGAACAGATAACATTCATAAGTAGAGGTAGTGTAGTAGCCCTCAGGCACTTTCATCCGGAAAAAGTAGACCTCGGTCTGTTCAAAGTTGGACAGCCCTGTTCTAAAAGAAAAGGCATTTTAAATCAGAAGTGTGGTAGTGGTCAAAGACCAGGACCCCCCCATGAGGAAGTGTTTTTCATAATTACTTTCTCATCTACCTAATTCTTTTTCCACCCCCTTGTTGAGTTGTTAGGTCAAAAGTTAATACAGTATTTAGATAAGTGTGTGTGTGTGTGTGTGTGTGTGTGTGTGTGTGTGTGTGTGTGTGTGTGTGTGTGTGTGTGTGTGTGTGTGTGTGTGTGTGCGCGCCCGCGCTTACCTTCTGATTCTGCAGCCAGGGACTTAAACCACTGAGCAATCCAGCAGGTATAGTTTAAGTGTGCAGAGACTGCGTTTGATTTATTAACAGCACTCTAATGCTCAAAAACCTATTTTATTTGCAATTTAACAATCCATTACCAGCAATGGTACCTCTCCACCTCCCTTGCTAAGAGACTTTGATGGGGATTTGTGAAACCACTTGGGGGGTGGCACTATATTAGGAGGGGATGGAGAGGCAGGGCCGTGCATTCAGCAAGGATTTGGAATAATAATGATATTATCCACCCCCCAAAAGGCTTATAAGATGTCAAAGCTATCTGCTAAGTGGTTTGACCATTCCTTTGGGATGAAAAGGCCAATGAAATGGATTTGCAAATAGCCTTTATGGGGTTTCTCTCCATGACTCTCTGGCTTGGACAAAACCTGCCAGTCCCATGTTTTTTAAAAGGAAGAGTGACATCTGTTCTTATTTCCTTAAAGGTAGAACTTTACATAAGGCTTCAGAGACTAGGACCCAGGGCAGTGTTTTCAAACTACAGCAAAAGAGATTCCATTTGAACATCAGGAAGAACTTCCTGACAGTTAGAGCTGTTTGGCAGTGGAAGATGCTGACACAGAGGAGGGTGGTGGAGTCTCCTTTGGAGGTTTTTAAGCAGAGGCTGGAAGGCCATCTGTCGGAGATACTGTGATGGGGGTTCCTGCATGGCAGGGGGTTGGACTGGATGGTCCTTGAGGTCTTTAAGATTCTATGATCCATTGAGAGGGAGGCAGAAAGCAAGCAAGCTACTTGGATGAGTAGCAAAATATTTTGATCCCACAAAAAAGGAAGTCCAGTTGACTCAACTCCCAGACTTGTTAACCAAGGCTGATACTTCACGTCCCTCTCGCTGCAGTTCGCGGCCCTGCTGGAGACCTGTTCGAAGGAACGTAAGCTCACGTCCTTGTGGGGTCAATCCGAGTTTGAAGGAACGTAAGCTCACGTCCTTGTGGGGTCAATCCGAGTTTGAAGGAACGTAAGCTCACGTCCTTGTGGGGTCAATCCGAGTTTGAAGGAACGTAACCTCACATCCTTGTGGGGTCAATCCGAGTTTGAAGGAATGTAACCTCACATCCTTGTGGGGTCAATCCGAGTTTGAAGGAACGTAACCTCACATCCTTGTGGGGTCAATCCGAGTTTGAAGGAACGTAACCTCACGTCCTTGTGGGGTCAATCCGAGTTCGAAGGAACGTAACCTCACATCCTTGTGGGGTCAATCCGAGTTCACCCCGACCACGCCCCCTGAACTGCGCTCCAAGCGGGGTGAGAGATTCCCATCCTGGAGCTCGGGAATCTTTTCAATCTGCTTCTCGATCCGTGTTGAAAAAAGATTTCAACACGGAGGCAAGTTCACCTGGGCTCGAGGAAGGATGTGAAGTAACCACCCAAGTGAAAAGGCACAAGATCCAAGTCTGAGTCGATGTTAAAATAAAGTTTCTCCCCCAGAAAAAAAAAGGAGGGGTGGGAGGGATCCAGGATGGGTGCGAATCATTAAAAGAAAGAGGATTGAGTCCGAGTTGAGTTGCTGGTATGCCAAGTTCAACTTGACAGCCAATCCTGCAACTCAAGTCCCCATCCTTGGCTGGTGGCAGGATTAGATAGTTGGTCAGATGGGTGGGATATAAACTAAACTGATCGATTGATCAATTGATCAATCAATTAGTAGTTGTGGTAAGCAGCCGGAGGGCTGTTCTTGGTTCATTTCTGGTGTACACAGTATGATCTTGCTCTTCTCTCTCATCCCAAGTGCAGGAAACATAACAATGGACTCAAGTTACAGGAAGCCACATTTCAAGTGAATGTCAAGAAAAACTTTCCAGCTGTTAGAGTAGTAGGACAACAGAACCAGTTACCTCAATTAGGGGTGAGTGCTCCAGCGCTGGAGGCATTCAAGATAAATGTTGACAACCCGCCGGGGAGATATCCTATGAATTGTATTCCTGTCTTGAACGGGGGTGGGGGTGGTTGCATTTGATGGGCCCCCTTGTAAGCTCCTTTCCACTTGATCATGTTATGATTCTAATTTCTTATCAAAATTAGGTAAAATATTTTTCTGTCCAAAGTTGCCCCTAGGTTTTAGGCAGACCCACTCCAGTTTTGCTATATAAACTGACAGCATATTAGAGCAGAGCCCCTGAGTAAGATCGATAATGGGGGTCAAAATCCGTCTTTGAAAGAATCATGCCTGCCTTTATTGATCTTTTTTATAGAATAATAAGTTGGGTCATAACCTTTAAATTGCTGATTTTTAATCAGTTTTCCTCTTTCTTTTAAAACAGGCCTCATGCTGCTGTTCTTGACATTTTTACTGTGCTTTTATATTACTCCCTTGACTCTGCCGAGGCCAGGTTTTTCAATGCAGATTGCCAACGCAGTCCCTTTGCAAAGTTTTATAATTGTAAATCTGGTAACAAAGGCAAGGGGAACAATAACATCCAAACTGAAGGCTGTATCGGGGTGAGACCACTGAGTCTCATGTTTGAGTGAGGCATCACAATGTGAGGTGCTTCCAGAAAATGTTCTACAAAGTGTGTGTGTGTGTGTGTGTGTGTGTGTGTGTGTGTGTGTGTGTGTGTGTGTGTGTGTGTGTGTGTACATACACAGTACACACACATATGTGTGTGTACACATACACAGAGAGAGAGACACACACACAGAGAAAGAGAGAGGGGTAGGGAGAGGGAGAGGGAGAGGGAGAGGGGAGAGAAGGAGAGAGAGAGAGAGAGAGAGAGGTACCTCTTTAGACAAATGCCTCATAAAACAAAAAAACTGGTAGGAAGAAAAAAAATTCTGGGAATAGGTATGATTTGCATGACAAAAAAAAATCCTTATGGACAAAAAACATTCTACATGTACCCAGGAAAAAAACCCTGATTATTTTTATCTTTATTCTAGCCTCCAGAATGGATTAATCCATTCCCATTGCATTCCTATGGGAAACCGCATTTTGTAAGACAAAATTTTCGTAAAACAAAGCAACCCATAGCCTCTGGAATGGATTAACCCATTTTCAGTGCATTCCTACGGGAAACTGTTTTGTAAGACAAAATTTTCATAAAACAAATTGACCCGTAGAATGAATTAGATTAGAGGTACCACTGTATATATAGAGAGATATAGACCCATCTATCTATATCAGACCCCCTGTATCTGCGGGATCCATGAGTTCATTTATCCACGGTCTGAAAATATTAAAGGAGAGAAAAGTTCCGGAAAACTGTTATCAATTGTATCACAAGAAGTGGCCATTAGAGGGAGTCAGAGACTGTTAGTGAGTGAAGAATATATAGCATCATCTCTGGTGCCCCCTAGTGGCAACTTCTGTCAATGCATGTGAAAATATTTTTTGGTTTTTTTCTGTCTGTCTGTCTGTCTGTCTGTCTGTCTGTCTGTCTGTCTGTCTGTCACTATTATGAACAATTTTCAGTACCCAGTAACCAATCCTCCCTCTCTCTCTCTCTCTCTCTCTCAAAATGGAAACTTTCCAAACATGGTCTATTTGTAAGGATTTCCTTTTCCACTCAACTACACCAAATGAAAGAATTGGACAAGGTTAGCCTAGAAAAAAAGAAGACTGAGAGGCAATATGCTAGCACTTTTCATGTATTTGAAGGGCTGTAATACAGGGGAGGGGCAGGATCTGCCCTGGATCATCCCAGAGTGCAGGATGCCCAAATTAAGATAATATCAGGAAAAACTTCCTAACTGTTAGAGCAGTATGATGACAGAACCAACCTCGAGAGGCAGTGAGTGCTCCAACATTGGAGGCATTCAAGAGAATTTGGGACAACCACCTGGCAGATATACTTTGATTTGTATTCCTGCATGGAGCAGGGGGTTGTACTCAGTGGCGTGGTACGCCTCTTCCAACTTCACTATTCTATGATTCTATAAAATAGGTGATACGAATTATATTTTGTCTAACATAATTTTTTAAAAGTTAGATAACTTCTTAATATGAATTCAGGATTTGGCTACAACTGGGTGTAGTGATGGGTGGTGGACATCCTTGCTGGTCTTATCCTCGCATGTCAGAACAAGGAATTGTATGTCCTTCCCTTCCCTGGGAAAAATAACAAGTCATCTCCTGGTGTTAGATTTTTTGTTTGTTTTGTTTTCTGAGGCTAATTTCCTGGTACAAAATTACTCTTTTTATACAAAATTCTCCCATCTATACATTTGCATGAACAGCTGTTGAAGACTTCCTTCCTTCCTTCCTTCCTTCCTTCCTTCCTTCCTTCCTTCCTTCCTTCCTTCCTTCCTTCCTTCTTTCTTTCTTTGGCCTACTGGTAATGGAGGACCACTAATGCACAGTGCAGTACATCTTTTGCTTGTGGTAACAAAGGTAATGGCCGCAGCTGCAAAGACATGAGTAATAGCAATAATTAGTAATGTTCCTTTTCCAGTTTAACGTTCTGAGCATCCAGGGTGAGGGTATCTGTGCCACTAATATCAGGTATCAAGGCACAATATATGAAGGATCTGGGATGGAGGGTGGGATCCCTCTGCCAGTATTGTTAGCCTTTCGGGTTCAGTGCTGACACCAAGTTCTAAGGGAGAGCCTTCCATTATAAAAATGAATGCTGAGTAAGGTGGGATTCCTTCTACATATGTGGTTTTTCCAAACCACCATTTTAAATTTCCTCACAGTGCCTCAGAGCACTGCAAGGCATGGTGGGAGTTTCTAATCTGGCAGATTCACCATTGGGAGCCCAAAACACAGGCACAGGACCTGGCAGTGCAGAGTACGGGACCTCTTGGAACCTGAGCAGAGCTGGGAGAAGTTAGTTTCTTAGACTACAGATCCCATAATTCCCTAGCCAGTCTGGCCAGTGGGTGGGAGGTTCTGGGAGTCATAGTCCGAAAAGAAAAGAAGACCCCTAACGCTGTTCTTGAGAATGCTAGTTATTAATCCTGGCCTTGAAATGTCCATTGCAACATTTCAGGGCAAATGAAGTGAACAATCTGACTAAAGTCTTATTTGTTCCAATTAAAACGATCCTTTCATTGTCCAGATTATGTGAATTCTGACCTGGCCTTTGGCTTATTCGGGAGAAGTCAATTGGGTGTATTTGTGAACATCGGTATCTCAGGCTGGCGCCGGTGCTTTTAGAAAGTGTTCAAAGCACTTCTCGCAGGAAGGAGAGGAAAAAATATTTATTTTGGTAACCCTGATTGATTCCCCAGGATACAAATGGGAAGTAATCTTTTAATCAGATCATTACAGTTGCAAATGTGCTTCTTACCCAATTATCTAGATCTTTAATAGGCCTTAACAAGAGTTTCTTCTTGCTTTTTTTTTCCTTTTAAAAATGGCGTGGTTATCCATGCAGAAGACATCTGGCTAATTGGCCATTAGTTGTAATGCCTATTGTCTTATGGATTAATTCACTGAGACTTTCTTTCTTTCTTTCTTTCTTTCTTTCTTTCTTTCTTTCTTTCTTTCTTTCTTTCTTTCTTTCTTTCTTTCTTTCTTTCTTTCTTTGCAGTATCCATGGCTGGCTTTTCTAATCTTGAGTTTCTTTAATATTCGGTAGACTTCTCAAGGAGATGGTGAAGCTTGATGCTTGCATTTACTAAAGTTTTTTAAAAGCCTCTCTTGAGAAAACTCACTGTGCTGGGGGAAAAGAAACAGGAACAGCAACAGCACTGTTGGGCCAAAGTTGGGTTACTTTGTCGTCCTCATTCTTTTAGACTAGCAACAAGAGATGGGCACAAGTCTGGGTTTGTTGGCATGGCACCACAGGTGCTGTATTTATTTATTTTATTATTTATTTATTTTAAGAGTATCTTTACCCCGCCTTATGCCTTGGTAAAGGACCCATTCCTCTCCCCCCCTCCCACCCTCAGGTGGATCCTCCACTCACCAGTCAGAGCATCCTGCTCTTCTCTTCTTCTTTGGGCATTTGAAGAGTCCTGATAGGAGTGCCTGTTTTCCTCCTCTACCTCCTCCGGCAACCACCCACCCACTTGAAGTCAGTGCTACAGGAATCCCTGCTGCATCTCCTTGTCTTGAGTGGACGGCAGCCGGAGGAAGTGGAGGAGGGAAGCATGCGCTCCTGCTGTGACTGGGCAGTTGTGTGAAAAGGAGGGGAAGAGCTGCATGCGGCAGCTGGCGAGTGGAGGATCTGGCCAGGGGTGGGGTAGGGAGAGGGAGCACACTCTCTGGGTGGCTTACAGCAGGGGTGACCAAACTTTTTAAAGGAGGGCCAGATTTGGTGAGGTGGAAATGTGTGGGGGCCGACCATTCAGCCTGAATGGGGGAGAAAAGGCGTGGTCCGGGCACAACTGCAACCGCCGCAAATGCTCTGGTTTCAAGGTGCCTAAAAGTCTGGCGGCTGTTGCACAGCCCAGGAATTAGCCTACGCACACCCAAGATGCACCACTGTCGTATATGCAAGGAGGTGGGGAAGACGCTGCAGCAACAGAGTCAGGAGCGGGTAGGCAGGGTGGGTGGCTGAGGGGATGGATGGAGGCAGGGAGGGCAGGCAAAACATCAAACTGCAAGCTGACATCTCTAGCCAGGCACAGGGAAGGGCCAACTGGTGGGAATGAAGGGTAGGCTGAGCTGGCAGGGAGAAGAGGCTGAGGGCCACTCAGAATTTTAAATTGGGCCGCATTTGGCCCCCGGGCCGGACTTTATGCATACCTGGTTTACAGTCTTTATGTATGCAGGCCATAGATTTCTCCCTCCAGTGATCTGGGTATTCAGTTTGCTGATCTCAGAGGGATGGAACATTGAGTCAACCTTGAGCTAGCAAACAGTGCGCGGGACTGAATTCAGGCCGTGAGTAGAGACTTTACTGCAGTTTAACTACCGCCTCATGAGACTCACCAATCAATCAATCAGTCAGTCAAGGGATCAATCAGTCAGTCAATCAGTCAATCAGTGTTTTCAAATTTCTTCCTGCTTTAAACTATTTTTGTAAAGTTCTTTTATGTAACTTGTGTTGAACCACTTTGAGTCCCAACGCTGGGATAATTGTCTGAACAAAATATAGTGGTACCTTGTATAAAGAATTTAATTCATTCCAAATGAAATTATGTTAAGCAAATTTTCCTTTATACAAATTTCCCATAGGAATGTATTGAACACAGAGTAATCCCTAATTGCGACCATTTTTATGTGGTATGGATTCATTTCATAGATGATTCTGTTAAGCAAATTTCCTCTATCTCCAGAATTTTTTATGTTGTACAGATTTTATGTTATACAAACCATTTGTTATACGGGGGTCCGCTGTAAAATAATTCATAGGTCTTGGTTTTCCAAAGGATGATGAGAGAACAACCTAGACGCTGTTTTTTCTGTCTCTTCCTCTCAATTGGTCAGAGTCCCTAACTAAAAGGTCTGGGCAGAGAAATGCTGACAGAAACATGTAAACAGCTTCCTTGGAGCAAGTAGAAACGTGTTCTTGGGTGCTCTGAGGAGGACCACGTCTTGTTTGTTGTTCCCATTTATCTTACCTGCTGAATGGAGGTATACTTTATCTCCATTAGTGACTGGCACCCGGGATGGAAAGCATTTGGTGTGGAAAAAGCTGGGTTGTGTTACTTTTGCTGAATGTCTGAAATCCAATGCTCTGAAAGCAGCCAGAAGGGTGGAGTGAGAGAGATGAGATTGCAGATCAGGTGGAACGGATGGTTTGGGTTTGCCAGACCAGAATCATAGAACTTGGATGCAGAACAAATTTCCTGTGACTGTGGAGAAGTTTAATCCACATGACATTTTGGGGCACACCATTTTTGTGTGTGCAAAATCTATCGTATGGCTGAGATAACACTCTTGAGGTGGCCCACTACGGGTCAAAAACAGTCTAATCATCTTTTAACATTTTAATTTGTTTTTCATTTTACAGTACCTGTAATTCCCAATGTTAAATTGTGCATTGCATGAATAAAGAATGAGTTTCCATTTCAAACCCACAGGCTTTTTGCCTATGAGATCTCTTCCTTCCAAAATTTGCACACAAACAGAGAGAGAGAGAGAGAGAGAGAGAGAGAGAGAGAGAGAGAGAGAAGGGGGAGTTGTTCAGGCACTTTATAGTGGACATAATGGACATTTTGCTAGAACATTTTGCTGCAATATTTTATGCTCTGCCTTTCCTCAGAAAAGGCAGCTCCTGCAGCAGCTGATAAGGAGCTACGATAGCAATCCTCATGAAACAAAGAGAAAATGCAGCAGATAAAACACAGACTTTCAGGTTGATGTAAAACCACTCAACTATTTTTTAAAGGAGGATATGGGGTGGTTTTATCCAGCCAAGGAAGGTCATCAGCAAAAGGGCCCCGGAACAACCTCCTACAGAAGAGATCCTGCAACTGGGGTGCAGCAACAGAAAAGAGCCTTAGAAACAAGCATGGCAAATGCTGGTGCAGAATCATGAAATATACTTCAGAAGAGGTGTGTGTGTGTGTGTGTGTGTGTGTGTGTGTGCGTGTGTGCGTGTGTTTGCAGCGCCTGCCTCTTTCCGACACGTGTGCTTCTCCATGTGTTTGCAGCCTCATTCAGCAAAATATCATAGGGCCTGAGAGATGAAGCTTGGGAGATCTGCCAAGTGATATATTATTATCTTCTTCTCCTGGTTCCTTTATTTTATTTTTATTGTTTTGAATTCTTGATGGTCAACTGGTGTTTTCTTTTGCTTTTTAAAAAAACTGGTGCACATTGCAAAAATTCGTGAATAATTCATTTCCCCCTTGTCTCGCTGCCTGTTTTATTTCTGTGTGCATAATGCTAACTGAGGGCGGCTTGAATCATTCATAAACTGCATTTTCCTGGGACCGAGCTGCTGGTGTTGAGGGTGTTTGGGAGTTTGCAGGGCAGTGTTAGAAGGTGAAGCAGCTGCACACAAAAAGTGAGTGTTGAGGATTGCTTAGGAGCTGCCACCCCATCTTTTGGGGAAAAATACACAATCCCATGGGTGGGTGGGTGGGGGGTAAGCATGGAGTTGGAAATGTTAGATCAGCCTGCTTTCGGTTCCTTCACCTCACTTTGACATTATAGAGCATTCCCTAGTGAAATTCTTTGTAACCTAGTGGTTAGAGTAGTTTCTCATCTTGTGCTGTCTTTGCACCAGCCTTCCTTCTAGATTGTCTCGTCTTCTTTGTTTTATTTATTGCTCCCCCTTTTTTAAAACCTGTCCTTTTCTTGGAGGTGTTCAGGGTTTGTCTTCTCCCCGTTGTCCTCTCGGGAACCCTCCAAGGTAGATCAACTCCTTCCTATTTTGCTGGAGCATGAAGGTGTATGGCATGGAAAGTATTTTGAACGCCAAGGCGGAGACTGGATGGGATCCGCCAACGGATGGACAGCAGCACAACCGAGCTTTACCAAGCATATTCACTCTATTTGAATTTTCCGATCCTTCTCTGGATGTTTGGCATACACACGTGTTCCATGCTGCTTTTGTCAGTTGGGACCCAGGGCACCAAGATTTAGAGCAGGGCTGTTCAACTTTGAACAGACCAAGGTCTACTTTTTCCGGCCCAAAGTGCCTGAGGGCTACTACATTAAAACCACTACTTGCAAATTTTATGTGTTCCGAGCACATGCTCATAAGTAAAAACTTTTGTAAGTAGAGCAGCGGTTTCCCATAGGAATGCATTGAAAACCAATTAATCTGTTCTGGCACACCCAGAACTTTGCTGGGGCAGTGGTGGTCCTTGGGATGGGGGAGGGAGGGGTGGAGAACTTATCCCCTCAGTTTTTTATTGATGGCCGGCGGGCTACTTTTGAACCCTTCAAAGGCTACCAGTAGCCCGCAGTTTACCTGTTGGGCAGGCCTGATTTAGAGGATGCAAACATGTACCACTGGTAGGTTGCAGAGACGCCTACTGGCATTTGCAGCTGGTGAACCTGCCTGTCCAATGTGTAAATGCCTTCTGCTGCTGTTCCTTCCCAAGCTGATAAAAATAATCAAGCGCCATCAAATCAATTCTGACTTAGGGCGATTATTTTCAGAGTTTTCCGGGTAGAGAGAGGACGCAAAAGTAAAGTATTTTCCCATGTATAAGACTATATTTTTGTCTAAAATTCTTAGACTAAAAATGGAGGCGCTCATGATCTGGAGGATAGATTACAGCAATGCTATCTATGTGGGATTGCCCTTGACCCTTGTTCGGAGACTGACACGGGTACAAAATGCGGCGGCCAGACTCATGGTGGGTATGGGAAGATATGATCGCATCACCTCAGTCTTTGGCTCGCCTGCATTGGTTGCCTGTGGCATCCTGAATAAAGTTCAAGGTACTGGTTTTGATTTACAAAATCCTCCACAGTTTGCGACCTGAATACCTGGTAGAGCGGATCTTTCTAAAGTCAACTGAGGCCCGAGCCACCAGAACATTGCTAGTGCTTTCACTTCGGGTGGCCACGTATAGGGAGGCCCATAAAATGGCTGCTTGAACCCGGGGCTTCTCAGTGGCTGCTCCAACGCTTTGGAATAAACTGCCTAGTGAGATTTGCCTTACACAGTCCCTGACGGCCTCCAAAAGAGCTCTTAAGACTCTGCTATTTAGAGAGGCGTTTGGCGACTGTTAATGTGTGTGTGTGTGTGTGTGTGTGTGTGTGTGTGTGTGTGTGTGTGTGTGTGTGTGTGTGTGTGTGTGTTGTTTGATGTGTTTGTCCTGGCCATAAGTCTGCCTTGCCGGTTATTCTTTGTTTATTTTCCTAGGTGTTTGTGATAATTGATTATTCTATTGATTTGTATGATTATTGATAGTTTTAATGTTACATATATATTACAAAAGAATAGATAGATAGATAGATAGATAGATAGATAGATAGATAGATAGATAGATAGATAGATAGATAGATATTCTTTAGATATAGATATAGTTCCTCTGGAAGACATGTGGTATACAAATGTATAAATTTATCATTTATTTTTTTTTTAAGTTTATATATGACCTCCACCTACAGGGTGGCTTAAGTGGCCCTTTGGTGGTAGGAGGCTGGGGGCTGCCATCTTTGTTTCCAAAATGGCGCCCATTGTTGAATTGGCTTGTGCCATTGTGTGGGACACATGGAGATATAGACGACAGCTGTTAGTTAATTTGTTTTTTTTTTTTAAGGACCTACACATAAAAGTGTCATTGGTGGGACAATGAGCTCCTTGGCTTTGGTTAATGACACCTGATTGCAACAAAGGTTTTTGCCCTTGAATTGATGTTTGTTTGCAATCTGTCAAATCCTCCAACAGTCTTTAATTTATTTTCTTTGCAGGGCGCGCTGGAGCCCTGATGGGTTTCTGCTAGTTGGCTGCTGAGGAGCTGGGAAGAGCATGGTGAAGCACCAACCCCTGCAATACTATGAGCCACAGTTGTGCTTATCATGTCTGACAGGGATTTACGGTTGCCGCTGGAAACGGTACCAGCGGTCACATGATGACACCACCAAGGTGAGTTGCCAGAACCTTCACGGCAGTTTGACTGCCATTTTGGAGATTTTTCTAGGCGCAGCTATGCTGCCTTGAAACGTCAGAGTCCCAAACTTTTTGGATTGGTCAGGACCAAATGCAGAATGATTGGCCCCTAAAATGGGACCGTTGTGTTCTTTTTGTGAATTGTGGTGGACAGAGGGCATCCCTTGCAGACAGGGAGGACAAAAATCAGTGATATTTTTAAAAATTGACTTAAATCACAATTTAAATGTTTTAAAAAATCATTTTTTTAAAATTTAAAATTATTTATTTATTTATACATCTTACATGCCCCGTCCACTACCCAAAGGTCTCTGTGTGGCTTACAATTAAAATGAACAGTTAAAACAGTTAAAACATTAAAAAGGCAATGGACAATTAAATACAATAAAAACATTTAAACACAAAACACTAAAATTGCTACCAGGACCCAAAATCCATGTTATGTCAGTTAAAAAACTTCAGAAACAGGAAGGTTTTTACTTGACGCCAAAAATGTTATCAGTGTTGGAGCTGGGCAGATGTCACTTGGGAGGGCGAAAAATGAGCAAAAAAGTCTGATTAAAAAAACCCACACATTTAAATCATGATTTAAATCAAATTACCCTGCTCGTGCAGCCGGGCTTGAGTACGGCAATGAGGTTTATACATACCGTAATAATGAGATAAAAACTTCCCAGTTCTGTTAGCATTGATATCAATAGAGCCCTAGGGTTTTTGTCATTATTAGGGACTCATTAATATATTGTGTGGTTGTTGTATGTTTTATAAGGGTCTTCTGCCATTTTTGAATGCTTTAACATGGCGTTTGGCAACCAAGGGCCCCACATTTGTTCCATCATTGCTGACCAAGAAAGCCAAAGACCTGGGAACATGGGAGGTGCTAACCCAAATGAGGAGGAGGAGGAGGAGGAGGAGGAGGAGGAGGAGGAAGAGAAGAGAAGGAAGAGGTGCTTTTGAGATGCCAGTTTCACTCCAAATGGTGAGGGTCTGGCCTTGCCCTCTGTACAGGTTCTCACAACCTTGGTCTCGGAGGTGTTCATCACCTCCCTCAATCCAATCTCTTTACGCTGGCTTTGCTCGTATCTGGTCACACTGGGGACTGTTTTCTCCCAAGCCCTTGAGTGTCTTTTTCTGTGTACCCTGCATGTTGAAAGGTAACTTGAGATGCCTAGCTCCAGAGAGGTTTCAGCCAAGTGTAGGTTCTCTTACAAAATTGGACTCCTCTTAACTGGAGAGAGACAGATAATTGTTTTTAAGAGGGCTGAAAATGCTTTCTTTCTTTCTTTCTTTCTTTCTTTCTTTCTTTCTTTCTTTCTTTCTTTCTTTCTTTCTTTCTTTCTTTCTTTCTTTCTTTCTTTCTTTCTAAGAGCCTTTTCACATGACCCCTAAGATCCGCTGGCCACTTAAATTCGGACCAGAGATCTTGGGGGTTTGTTGCTCTTCCTGTGTTCCCACCCCCCTCCGCACTTCCTTGCTCTTGTCTGCGTGAGGGAGGGAGAAAATAAGAGAGGAAAAAATGCAGGCTCACCTCCCTCTGCCGGTGGACCGCCCCGAGCCCCGTCGTCATCCTGATTCCTGTCTCTTAAAGGCGCGGGGGGCAAAACAACAACAAACAGAAGCGAGGAGAGCCCGGGACTCACTCCTTTACATCAGCATCAGGGATTTTCACCCCCGGAGAGCAGGTACCTGAAAAGTACGCTGGGACCCGCTTAGGTGGCCGTGGTCGCACTTAATTTTCTGTAAACTCCAGAGCTGGTGGGGAAACAATTTTAAGCTCCGGAGCTGGGAGCCATTTGCTGCGGAGTTTAGGGGTCGTGTGAAAAGGCCCTAAGGAGCCTCGTGGCGCAGTGGTTAAATGCCTGTACTGTAGGTAAAACTGTGCTCACGACCTGGAGTTCAATCCCAAGTAGCAGGCTCAAGGATGACTCAGCCTTCCATCCTTCCGAGGTCAGTAAAATGAGTACCCAGTTTGCTTGGGTGTGTGTGTGGAATGTGTAGCCTGCATACTGTAATTAAAAACTGTAAACTGCCCAGAGACTACTTGAAGTGGTATGGGGATATATAAGCAGAACACTTTGCTTCTTTCTTTCTTTCTTTCTTTCTTTCTTTCTTTCTTTCTTTCTTTCTTTCTTTCTTTCTTTCTTTCTTTCTTTCTTTCTTTCTTTCTTTCTTCCTTCCTTCCTTCCTTCCTTCCTTCCTTCCTTCCTTCCTTCCTTCCTTCCTTCCTTCCGTCCTTCCTTCCTTCCTTCCTTCCATCCATCCGCCTGTCTGTCTGTCTGTCAGTCCGTGAGTGACCCAGCATGGGTTTCCAGCCCCCTGGGTCACTTGCTATGTGATCAGCTCTGTGATGCAGCATGTGGGCGAGGCCTGGTGAAACGGGAGAAACACCCAGGGATGGCACCGTGAAGTGGCTGTGGGGGCCGCCACTAACACCCACATACCCACACACCCATGAGAGTAGAGTCCCAAGTGTGCCCTGCATGGGTGATGGTTACCTGGCAACCAGGAGGGCCTGGAAAGGCCTGTTTCGGGTGAACCCTAACCCTGGCAACACCGGCCAGCAATGCCTTGCAGTCTGAAATGTGGCACAGATGGAGTGGGCAGGGCGAGAGTGTCGAGTCTGCTGAGGGGCTGCCACCTCCCATGCCACTGGCACCCAGAGGCTTAGCCAGGATTTGGAGCACTTTTTTTTTGCGTCCTTCCAATATCTCATCCGCCCAGCAATGGGGGAGAACCCTGCGGGCGCGGGGAAGGTGCGTGCGTGTGCACATGGGTGGACAGATGGGCGAGGAAGAGGAGGAGGGGGTCGCCACAGCCACCACACTACTGCTTGTGTGCCTGCTTCACTGCGCGAGCAAGGTGGCAGAGGGGGTGCTGTCGCCAAACCTTATGGAAAGGAGGACTGCTGGGTGGCGGGAGGTTTCCGCCTCCTGCTCCCCCTCCAGGCGCCCCCAGATTGGTGCGACTGGGGCAGATGTACCCTTCTGGCCCCCCATACATCCCTGCTGGCACCACTGTTAAAGTCCTCCCTCCATGCACTGGTGCAGGGTCAAACCCAGGAGCATGGCACCATGTTGAGGATCAACATGGCCCCTGTACCCCCCAGGCTACACCACTACTGGTGCAAAACCTTCCTGGCTGACAATCACAGCTTAAACACAACCCCAGCTGCTTCTTGTATTGCTAATGGGAAACGCAAGTAGAAAGGGTTTGGGTAGCAATGATTTAGCCCGGTGGTCCCCAACCCCCGGGCCGCGGACCGGTGCCGGTCCGTGGAGGGCCGCCTGGGAGGCCGGGAGGCTCCTCCCCTTTTCCTCCGCCGCCCTCCTCCTCCTCCTCTTCTCTCCCGCAGGCGGCCGGTGGAGGAGGAAGGCTGGAGGAGCGCAGGAGGAGCTGCCGCCGCATTTGCCTTTGCCTCCCTCCTCTGCCCGCCGGCGGCGGCGGCGCATCCTCCTCCTCCTCTTCCCTCCTCCTCCTCACCCTCCACCACCACCACCACCACCAGCAGGAACCCCATTTGGCCCGCTTGCCCCTCCTCGCCTCCTCCCGGCCCCAACCCCCTGCCCTGGGGGCCGGCGCGCTGGGGGCCAGCGGGAGGTGGGGGTCGGTCGGAAGAGCAGGTGGGTGCCCCTCCTCCTCCTTCTCCTCCCTCGGGTGCGCGCCCTTTGGCCCCTCCCTGCGGCCGAGCTCCAGGGCGAAGCCCCCGCTGCCATTGCCGCCGGACTGCACCTGTGTTGGGGGCGGGCGGGGGCGTTGCGGCCGGCCCGAATGTTTTCCCCCGCCGCCGCTGCGCCTGTGTTGGGGCGGGCGGGGGCGTCGCGGCCGGCCCGGATGTTTCCCCCGCCCCCGCAATGCCCCCCCGCCATCCCCCCTGCACCGCCCCGCCCGCCGCCGCCACCGCAACCCCGTGTCGCCCCCCGCCGCCGCAATCCCCCAATCGCCCCGCCCCGGGAGCGCTGCCGCCCGCCTTGCTGCCCGCCTTGCTGCCCCGTCACCGGCCTCGCTGGGGGCCCCGGGAGCGCCGCCGCGACCCCCGTAATTGCCCCCCGCCGCCGCCGCCCGCCGCGCCCCAATCCCCCAATCGCCTCCATCCGCTGCCGCTGCGACCCCCATGCAATCGCCCCACCCCCAAGAAAGAAAGAAAGAAAGAAAGAAAGAAAGAAAGAAAGAAAGAAAGAAAGGAGGGAGGGAGGGAGGAAGGGAGGGAGGAGAAAGAAAGAATGTAGGGAGGGGGTAAAGAAAAGGGAAAGAAAGAAAGAAGGGAGTGAGGGAGGGAGAAAGAAAGAAAGAAAGAAAGAAGGGAAGGAGGAAGGGAGGAAGAAAGAAAGAAAGAAAGGGGGAGAAGGAGGAAGGGAGAGAGCGAGAGAAAGAAAAAGAAAGGAAGGAAGGAAGGAAGAAAGGAAGGAGGGAGGGAGAAAGAAAGAAAGAAAGAAAGAAAGAAAGAAAGAGAAAGAAAGGGGAAGGAGGAAGGGAGGAAGAAAGAAAGAAAGAAAGGAGGAGAAGGAGGAAGGGAGAGAGAGAAAGAAAAAGAAAGGAAGGAAGGAAGGAAGGAGGGAGGGAGAAAGAAAGAAAGAAAGAAAGGGGAAGGAGGAAGGGAGGAAGAAAGAATGAAAGAAAGGGGGAGAAAGAGGAAGGGAGAGAGAAAGAAAGAAAGAAAGAAAGAAAGAAAGAAAGAAAAAGAAAGAAAGAAAGCCGCCCACCGGGTCCTCGCCACCGCGGGGCAGCCCCAGAGGAGGAGGAGGGGGAGGGGCGCGCGGCAGCCCCCCTCGGCCCCCCACCCGCTGCCTCCCCCGGGCTCTTCGCTGCCGCCGCCGCCGCCCCGCGCTTCCCCGGTGTCTCCGCTGGCGTCTGAAGGCAGCGCCTGCTCCTCCTCCTCCTCCTCCGCGGGAAGGATCCGGCCCCGTCAGCGGCGGCGGTCCCCGAGCAAAGCCGGGCCTCCCCGGAAAGGAAGAGTCCCAACTGGCCGGTTTGCAAAGGTGAGAGGGAGGGGGTGGTGGTTCGTGCGTGTGTGCGTCTCTCTCTCTCTCATAGCCCGACCCCGCATTCGCATTCCTTTATCTCCCCCCTCCCCCCCCCCACCCCCGGGCCACGGAAAAATTATCAAAAATTTACCGGTCCGCAGGGATAAAAAGGTTGGGGAGCACTGATTTAGCCCATAGCCAGGCATTTTCCTGTCTCTCTGGAAACGAGAATGAGCCAGGATACCTGCCTGCGTTTTTTCCAGCTTCGCTCAGGGGCTGAATCACACAAGTTACTAAAATGGAACAAAAGGCCCAACACAGGTATAAAAGTGAATGTACTTTCTTTTAAAGTTAATGCCGACTTGGAGCCTTTTGACCCAAAGGCTGGTGTTCCTGCGAATGTTCTTTTTTTAAAAGAGATTGCTCCTGTGAATATTCCCCTGGCGGGAGAGGCCACGTATCCTGACATGGGTTTTGGTGTGATTTATCCCTTAAGAGCAGGGAACCATTCTGCTCTGAAGCTCTGAAGCGTGCTAAGGGAATAAACCCAGTGTCACACTGTTATTCCATTCCATGCGACTTCTGTCTTCTTTTTCAATTGCCATTCATCCACCCCTCTGCTCCCTTGTTGCCTTTTCTCTGCTTTGACAACAGGTTTTGCAGGCAGCGCATTGGGCTTTTCATTGCATTGTAGACAGTGAACCTTCTCGCACTCCTCGTGGAATGAGTATGTGTGGGTTTTTCAGCGTTTGGGTCTCATCTCAGCAACACAGTATGGGGTTTTCCATCAGGAAGTGGCTTTGATGATGATCCTATTTTAATGGAACTGTTTGCAGAGCTCTTGACAAGCGTGACTCCCTGCTTTGAGTTTGAAGAAGCAACCCCCCCCATTAGAATCTGGACAAATTATTTTACTTATTTAGTGATTTGCTGCTCATTGGCACGCTTTGTGAAAAACCAGTCACTTAAAACAAAAGCAAAGCAAAGTGTTCTACTTATATACTTCCCCATAGCACTTAAAGCACTCTCTGGGTGGTTTACAATTTAACAGCAACTCTACATAAAGCAAAGTGTGCTGCTTATATACCACCCCATAATGCTTCAAGCGCCTTAAGAACATAAGAACATAAGAAGAGCCATGCTGGATCAGGCCAAAGGCCCATCTAGTCCAGCTTCCTGTATCTCACAGCGGCCCCACCAGATGCGTTTGGGAGCGCATGAGACTAGATATCTGTCTCCTGATACCACTCCCCTGCATCTGGCCCTTGAACTACCCTGGTTTAAAGCCTAGAGATTACACATCTCCATCATGGTTTGTAACCCGTGATGGACTTTTCCTCTAGGAATCTGTCCAATCCCCTTTTGAAGGCATCCAGGCCAGATGCCATCACCACATCCTGTGGCAGGGAGTTCCATAGACTTACAACGCGCTGGGTGAAAAAATATTTTCTTTTGTCAGTTCTTACTCTCCCAGCACTCAATTTGAGTGTATGTCCCCTAGTTCTGGTATTTTGGGAGAGGGAGAAGAGCTTCCCTCTATCCACTTTACTCATACCCTGCATTATTTTGTACGTCTCAATCATATCCCCCCTCAAGCACCTTTTTTCCAGACTAAAGAGGCCCAATTGTTTTAGCCTTTCTTCATAAGGGAGGTGCCCCAGCCCAGTAATCATTTTAGTCGCTCTCTTCTGCACCTTTTCCAGTTCCACTATGTCTTTCTTGAGATGTGGTGACCAGAATTGTACACAATACTCCAGGTGGGGCCTTACTATTGTTTTGTATAATGGCATTGTAATGTTGGCTGTTTTATTTTCAATCCCCTTTTTGATAATCCCTAGCATGGAATTGGCCTTCTTCACTGCTGCCACACATTGGGGAGACACCTTCATGGAGCTGTCCACCAACACACCAAGATCTCTTTCCTGATCCGTCACGGATAACTCAGAGCCCATGAGTTGATAGATGAAGTTTGGATTTTTTGCCCCAATATGCATTACTTTACATTTGGTTACATTAAAACGCATTTGCCATTTCTCAGCCCACTCCCCCAGTTTGGAGAGATCCTTCTGGAGCTCTTCACAAACCGCCTTCTGGGTGGTTTACAAGCAATTATCCTACACATTGCCCCCACCCCCAGCAAACTGGGTAGTCATTTTACCAACCTCAGAAGGATGGAGGGCTGAGTGAAGCTTGAGCCTGCTACCTAGGATTGAACCCCAGGACCTGAGCGGTTTTAGCTGCAGTACAGAAAAATAGTACAAACAAAATAGTAGTGTGTGTCTCTCGAGGGGATTAAGCAAGAAGGGTAATAAGAAATGCTAAATATATAGTCTAGTAAAGGGAGAGCGGCTTGTCCAACTCATTGGCTGCCGGAGAAATAAGCACCAACCTGCGGACTGACTTTCCATCATGTTATCAACCTGGGCTTTCATGGCCCATGCAAAAAAGTAACTTTTCTCAGCCTTGGGTACAATGATCATAAGAAGCGTATACCTTTACGACTCGCGGGGCCCTGCGAAAGATAACTCTCTGAGGTTGGCAGTGAGCCGATCTCACTTTTGAAGAACAGTTTCACAGCTGTCTGGCTGGTCCTTTCCTGTGTTTTCTGCCCCCCCCCCTCCGGAGCATTTGTGTCACTTCGCTAGGAAGTGTGAACACAGTCCCGCAGGGGATTCTGCTGTTTCACACAACCTGATGGAACGCCAACTCTGTGACTCCCTCTATCCTTGCTGTTTGCCACACACAACACCCTTAGGGCCTTTTCACACGACCCCTAAGATCCGCTGGCCCCTTAAATTTGGACCAAAGATCTTAGGGGTTCCTTGCTCTTCCTTCCTCCCCACCAGAGAAAGAGAGGAAAAAATGCAGCTCACCTGGAGGAGTTTCCCAGACCTCCATTTCTCTTCTGCTTGCTTTTTTTCCTCCCACCTCTTCTCTTAAAGGGGCGGGAGGCAAAAACACACACAAACAGAAGCCAGGAGAGCCCCACACTGACCAGATTAAATCCGGACCTGGGGATTTTCACCCACCTCAAGCAGGGACAAGAAAGTGCAGCTGGGTCGCGCTTAGGTGGGCGGGGTCGCACTTAATTTCCTGCAAACTCCGGAGCTGGTGGGAAAACACTTGTAAGGTCCGGAGTTTGCAGCCATTTGCTGCGGAGTTTAGGGGTCGTGTATAAAGGCCCTTAGGCAAGCTGTGCTCCAGTATCCATCATCCCCAGCAAGCCTGTCTGCCAACCTACTGGTTGGGGGAAGATGGATTCAAACTCGTTTTCAGGTTCAGGAGGGGGAAGACGCTGGTCCGTGGACCGTGACAGCTTTTGGGAATCAAGCTCAGGTACCCATTTGAAAAGAAAAGAGATGACTGTGCTTACAATTCTGATCACTGTTCCGAGGGACCGAGACGAGTACGAATATTTACTTCCTGATTATGGAGAAGCGCATTTACCGCCTCCATGCCGTCGTATTGTTCTTCACGAGAACAATACCTGTTGCCGGGATGAGCCAGTCACACATGGAAGAAAATTCCTGCAGCATGATAGCAGTGAATGTTGTTCTCTCCCCCCACCCCCCGTGTTAAATATGCCAAAGCAAATCCCAAAATAGTGTCACGTTTCAAGGAAGCGTATTTGAGCTGACAGCCTTCTCTTCATTTTGTGAGTGAGTTGGAAGTTTGTAATTTTACCGTGAAAAGCACATTGTCTATGGCACAGCCGATGTCTGTCATTTGTCGATCATTATCTGTGACACAGGCATTTGTCATTGTAAAAGAACATATTCCACACTCAATTTTTGTTAGTTTTTCCGGAAGAAAACCAACAAACGGCTTTGGAAACAAACGGAAAAAGCCCTGTTGCAAACATGCTCCACTTGTTATTCTTATGTCCTGTCAAGTAGACCCCAACCTATGGTGATTGCGCCACAATTTTTTTCAGTTTCTTTCCGGGCCTTCCCATCAAAACCCCTTAGCAATCTAAAACAGTTGAAAGCCACCCTCAAAAGAGTGGTCTCTGCTTTTGCTTCTAAACCCGGCTCATTTACTATGTGGGAAGGGTCTGAGGCCGTCCAAACAGACACTTTGATGCTGGTTTACCTATTGCACCTTTAATTGACTAGTGCATAAGAACGTAAGAACAGCCTTGCTGGAACACAGGCCACAGCCCATCCAGTCCAGCATTCTGTCTCACACAGTGACCCACCATTTGCTTCAGGGTATTCCCAAGCAGATGTCTTCACCTTCTTACGATTCCCCGCAAATGGCATTGAGAGATCTCCTCCCTATCTCTCCAACCTGGAGGTTGTCCTCAGACACCCATAATCATAGCCCTTGATACCTTTGTTCTCCACGAACTTGTCCAATCCTTTCTTAAAGCTGTCAGGGCTGACAGCTGTCACCACTTCTTCTGGCAGGGAGTTCCACAGACCAGGGATCCTCTGGGTGAAAAAGGGATCTCTCTTAGTTGCTTGAGATTTAGCACCCCAAACTTTCATGGCGTGCCCCTTAGTTCTAGCGTTGTATGACAGGGAAAACAGTTTTTCCCCTATCTACTTTTTCGACACCATGTATGATTTTATAAACTTCAATCAGGTCACCTCTTAGGTGCCATGGTTCAAGAGTGAAGAGGCCCAGCCGTTGCAGCCTCAGATGGTAAGGATGGTGTTTCAGTCCCTGAATCATTCTGGTTGCCCTCCTCTGCACTTTTTCCATTTCCATAATATCCTTCTGGACGTATGGTGACCAGAACGGGAAACAGTTCTCCAGATGGGTCCTCACCATAGATTTATAAAGAGGCAAAATGACACTTGCTGACTTATTTTCTATATATCCTTCCTAATGATCCCTAGCATTGAGTTTGCTTTTTTCACTGCTGCACCGCACTGGGTTGACACCTTCATTGTGCCGTCCACCAGGACACCAAGGTCCCTTTCCTGGTTTGTTGCAGAGAGTTCAGACTCCATCAGTTTATAAATATAATTGGTCCCTCCCCACGTGCATCTCTCTGCACTTACTAATGTTGAAGCTCGTTTGCCACTGGTTTGCCCACTCCCCCAGTGTCAAGAGATCCTCTGAGTCTGGAGCTCCTCACAATCTTTCTCAGTTTTTACTACCCTGTATAATTTAGTGGCTACCTTGCTATTGACTCTACTTCTAGATCATTTATAAAGAGGTTGAAAAGCAGGGGTCCCAGTACTGAACCTTGGGACTCCCCAAGTTGGGAGGCCCCACTCTTTACCTCCCTCCACTTGGAGAAGTGTCCATTTAATGCTACCCTCTGTTTCCTGTCCCTTATCCAGCTGCTGATCCAGGACAAGAGTGTCCCTTGATTCCATGACTGGCAAGTTTATTCAAGAGCCTTTGGTGTGGGACCTTGTCAAAAGCCTTCTGAAAGTCCAGATAAACAATGTCAACTGGATCTCCCTTATCCACATGCTTGTTGACACTCTCAAAGAATTCCACCAGATTAGTGAGGCATGATTTGCCCTTGCAGAAGTCATGTTGGCTCTCCTTCACCAAGTGCCTTCTCTTCTATGTGCCTATAAGTTTTATCTTTCAGGATGGTTTCCATCATTTTACTTGGGACACATGTCAAACTGACCGGTCGGTAATTTCCTGGATCACCTCTGGATCCTTTTTTGAAGATTGGTGTTACATTCGCTACCTTCCAGTCATCAGGCACAACGCCTGATTTGAGGGAAAGTTTATATATTTTGGCTAGGACCTCAGCAATTTCATCTTTAAGTTCCTTGAGAACTCAGCCTTGCATCTTTCCAAAGTTGGTAAAATGAGTACCCAGCTTGTTCGGAGGAAGGGCAATTTATGGCCTGTGTGTAGTTACATGTGAACTGCCTAGAAAGTGCTTTTAGGCATTATGGGGCAGCATGCTTTGCTTTTTGTAGGGTTGCTATCAGAGATGGGCACAAACTGAACCATGAACCAGAAAAACTGACAAATCAGGCTGGGTTGGTTCATTATTAGATTCGGGGATCCGGTTTCCCAGTGTAAAAAAAAAGCACCAAATGTTTTGCTCATGCACCCGTCCCCTTCCCAATACCCCCATAGCCTCCCTACATGGTCCTGCTGCCACCCCCAACATCAGGGACAGGAAGCCAAGCCATTGCTTCTACACCCACCACCCAGCTGTTAGGTGAGTGCATGTGCAGAAAGTGCAGGCTGACTTTCCTTCCTGGAATTGGCTTGTGTTTCTGTGCATGTGCCCTCCTATTAGCTGGGCAACAGGCACATCTGCAGAGAGACCAGGCCTGGCTCCTATAAAGAAGGTGGCCCACTGTCTCTGACCAAGGCTGTGATGGTGGCAGGACCAGGTAGGGGGCACTGCAGTTAGGGAATGGGGGTGGTGGTTGGGCAGTCTCCCTTGCCATACACCCGAAGAGCGAACCATTCGCTGTGACATTTGTGGTTTATCTGGAGCTACGAATCACGAACCATAACAAACTAGCAGTTTTGCAATTCATGCCCATGTCTAGTTGCTATCAGCAAATTCTTACTTGAAGGCATGCAACATAATACACAAAACATTAACCTCTGTGGCACGTGTTCCATTGTAGTCTGGATAAGTCCCTCTCCCATGGAAGTAAATGTGGAGCATCACTTTTTAAAGCAATTTCGTGCAGGCTACCATGTTGTTCCCTCCCCCCACAAAGCAAACCTACTTTTACCAATTGACATAACTTTTTTCTGCCTGGAGTGCCTGCCGTTCTGTGTGATTACAAGGCTTGCTCTGCCCTGACTTGTTTTGCATCTCCTGTCTTTCTGTGATCAACACAGGCTCTGCCTTCCTGTTCTAAAATTGGAACTCTGGCGCTGATTAGGAGTGTGATTTGCATATTTTAAAGCTGAGCACATCTCTTGGTTTAGGAACATCCTCTGGCAGCTGTCCCACCTATTTTAGTTGAGGAACGGGAGGGCAAAGGGAGGAGGAGGAAATAGGGAGGGAGAGTTGGATGCATCACACATGGCAATGAGCCCTTCTTGTTGCAAGAGAGATGTTGAAATGGATGAGTGCACCTTGCCTGCATCCTGGCTCTTGGCTCTGTCCTTCAGGGAAGTTGCTGCCTGGCCAAGGATAATTATACTCCAGGATTCCTGGTAGCATCTGAATCCACGAGGCTTACCATAAATCAAGTAATTATCACTGCAGGAGAGTGCAGTGATGTTATTGTGCTGGCAGAGCAAATGAGGAAATCAAAAAATGGGGCACAGCCCAAGCAAAACATTATACCTTTGGAGCTGGATTTTGGACCAGGGCCAGATTTGGCAAAGATGTAGCAGAGAGTCTGCCCTTGCTGTGTGTCCAATTGGGGGAGGCTTGGGCAAATAGTTTTTAAGTTATGAGTTTTTTTTAAAGTAAAACTGTTCCCCACCCCCGCAGAAACAAATTCCCAGATTTAAAACAGATCAAATAAACTGAAAATGGCATTCTTTCATATCTTTAAAGAGAAAGATTGCTCCCCACCTGCTTTTCTAAATTTGGAATTAATCCAGGCTGCAGGGGCTGAATTATTGATCATCAACAAAGGCCCTTTAAATTGGAGATATTGTGACTTTCTGATATGCCCAGAATGCTTGGAATTGGCTGACCAGCAGGAGCCTTTCAAAGAAAATACATTGCTGCATTTTCACTGCCGTGAAAGGAAAATGTTTGGAAGGCAATAAAAGGTCACAGAAACAGTCAAAAGACAGGATTTCTTTAAAGTATTTTTTTCCAAAAAAGGTTTGCTTTCAAAGAAAGTGGCTCAGTGTCAGTCCCTCAGGGAATTAGCATACAATTTTGTAAGCCACATTCGAAGTAATTCTGCACGACAACATGGCAGTTGTGTTTGTCCAACCCTGAATGCTTTCAGCAAATATTGCTGAAAACAGGCTCCAGACACAGTCCTTCAGAGGAGAAATCAGCTCCACTTTTGGGGCAATGTGAACTTTTGACCCCCATCAATTAGGACCCAGTTAGTTGGCTTCCAGGAACAGAGTGGTGGATGCCACTTGCCTTGGGCAAGAGGGAAAGTGTTCTGTTGTTATCGGCCATCAAGTTGCCTCCAACCTGTAGTGACCCAATGCGTAAGCAATCTCCAAAATTATCTGTCCTCTGCAGCCCTGCTTAGCTCTTTTAAACTCAAGCCCATGGCTTCCTTGAGGGATTCAGTCAATTTCACATTAGATCTTCCTCTTTTCCTGCTGCCCTCCACCTTTTCTCAGCACTAGTGTCTTTTCCAGAACATCTTGTCTTCTTGTGGTGGGCTCAAAGTAGGACCACCTCGGCTTTGACATTTTTGCCTCCAGAGGCAGGTTGGGCTTGATTGGATCAAGAATCCACTTTGTTTATCTTTCTGACAGTTCGGCATATTTGCAACGCCCTCCTCCAGCATCACCTGTCAAACGAATGAGGTTTCTGCCCGCACCCTGCACCCCCCAATCCTCGTCAGTTTTCTTGACTATCCAGCTTTCACGTCCATAACAGGTGATCGGAAATCCAAGAGTGTGAAACAAGCACCCATCTTTTGAGACTATTCCGAAGAAAGAAGTTGTCTCCAGGAAATGGATGATTGTGGGGCGGAAGCTGTGGCCACCCTCTGGGTGCCACGGGCCCTGGCATTCAGAGTGCTGGCATATGGCGAAGAGAGACAATGGAGAAGCTTGTCCTTTCTTCACTGCTGCTAAATTTGGCTCTTGCGCGCGCACAGAGAAAGAGAGAGAGAGAGAGAGACCTGCTGTTCTGTGCAACAGGATATGAAGCCAGGAAGCCCTTTCAAATCAACATCCCAAGGGAAGACTGTCATTTCTGGCCCATTTTGGCCCGTTCCTCCTCATCTGAGCTTCCGTTTTTGACTGTTTCTTCTTTGCGTTTTTCCTTCCTCTTCCCCCCATCCCCGCTGCATCACTTACTGTATATACTCGAATATAAGCCTAGTTTTTCAGCCCTAATTTTGGACTGAAGAAAGGGGCCCTCGACTTATATTCGGGTCAATACTTTTAGCCACCGAGGCAAGTGCTTGGGTCGGTGGCTAAAAGTCATTTTAAACATTGCGTGCCGCTTCTCATGACCCCCCTCTGCATCAGAGGGGAGCGGTGCGCGATGTTTAAAATGACTTTTAGCCACTGACCCAAGCACTTGCCTCAGTGGTTAAAAGTCATTTTAAACATCACATACCGCTCAACCAGCTCACAAAGGAGGAACTGCCAGGCCCTGCTGCAGTTCCCACCCTAGACTTATACTCAAGTCAATACATTTCCCCAGTTTTGGGGGGTTAAATTAGGGGCCTCGACTTATACTCGGGTTGACTTATACTCGAGTATATACAGGTATTTTAAAAAACCAAGATAGCCAAAGAGCGATATGTGATTGAAGTAGGTTCTTGAGGTCAAGAGATTTGCCGGCTTTATATTTGAGGGAAACGGCGGGTCTCATGTCCCGAACTCAAATTCTTCCATGGCATTCTGGTTTCCTTCTGTGGCACAAACCCCAAGCACAATTCCTTATTGGTTTTGCAGCCTTTAAAAAAAAGTCCAGCTGTGGGTGGCTGTGGGGTATAGCATTGGGGGCCCAGGGCACACATGTGCCTTTGAAGCTGAATGTCCAAGAGATTCAACAGCAGCCTTGTTTCAGAGAGGAGACGCCGTGGTGGAGCACTGAAGAGCGTGCGCGGAATGGGTTTTTGTCAAGGGGGTTTCTCCGGCCTTAAAAAATCAGAACATACGTCTGTTACATCCTCTCTTAGAAGATTCCCCTTTTATCTTGGGAAGGCAGATTGGGAGTGTAAGCAGTGGCTGCCTTGTTTCTTCTTTTCATCAAAGGTTTGCGGCGGGACCCCGTGGGAGGCAAAAATCAGAGCCGTGGAAATGCCTGTTGGTTGACTTTAAAACAAGACGGTGGCCTGCAGCTATTTGTTTTCCTCCTGGTGTTTTGCATATTTTCATAACTTAGAGGAACTGCTACCAACAAACGCCGGCTGATCCGAGTCTGACTCTTGCAGGGTTGCCTCTGAGGCCAGTGGAATTGCTTCTGTGTGGCCACGTTAAGACCTAGGGATGTAATGGGGGTGTGGTATTTTTAATACCAAGTTGGTACATCGGATGGAGTTATGGATTAGGATTCAGGAGATTTGGGTTTGAATTCCTGGTTGGCCTTGGGAATTCTCTCGGGGATGGAACTGTAAATACAGTAGGACCCCGGTATCTGCTGGGGATTGGTTTTAGGCCTACCCGTGGATAATGAAATCCATGGATAAGAGAGAATGCCAAAACCTCCCCCCAAACTGCTGTTTCGTGACAGTAGCTTGCTTTCTGGCTGCAGTTTTGAGACAGTAGCTTGCTTTACACTGCTGTTTTATGAGAGCAGTTTGCTTTACAGCTGCTGTCTTTGACAATAGCTTGCTTTGCGGCGGCTGAATTATTTATTTAATTTTTTTCTGCAAACCATGGATAACTGAATCAGTGGATAATGAATCAGTGGATATGGGGGTCCTACTGTAACAATAAAAGCAAAGCAAAGCAGAGCTTATATACCTTCCCCCTGTTGCTTAAAGCGCTTGCTGAGCACAGGCTACCCATTCTTCTGGGTACTTAATTTACCAACCTTGGAAGGCTGGGTGAACCTCAAGCAGGCTGACTGGGTTTGAACTTGGGTTGTGAGCAACGTTCCCTTTCGTTTTCAGCCCCACAACTTTACCCATGCACATGGCTGGGTAAAACACATCTGATCTTGCCTGATTTTGGAAGCTAAGCAGGGTCGGCTCTGGCTAGAACTTGGATGGGAGACCACCAGGGAATACCAGGTGCTGTAGGCGCCTGGAGCAGGAACTGGCAAACCACTCCAGTATTACTGCCAAGAAAAACTCCATGGACGTGGTTTCACGAAGAGTTGGTCACAACTGTAATGACACAACACACACACACACACACACACACACACAGAGAGAGAGAGAGAGAGAGAGAGAGAGAGAGACAGAGACAGAGACAGAGACAGAGAGACAGAGAGAGAGACAGAGAGAGAGACAGAGAGAGAGAGACAGAGTGAGGATGAGGATAAAAAGACAATATTGAAAGCCAAAAGCAGTAAATATACAAATACTTAAAAGAATTAAACAAATGGCACACTAAAATAGGGTAAACAAAAGCCAATGCCAAAAACACATAGAATCATAGAATCAGTTAGAGTTGGAAGAGGCCATCTAGTCCAACCCCCTGCCATGCATTCAAAGCAGAAAGAGGCAACAGTCCATTTAATAACTCCACTCAGGTGACCAGTCATGGAGGGAAAGCCTGGCTGAATCTAAAGGTCCTTGACTGCTTGTGGAAGGATCGCAAAGTTGAGGCAAACTTGGCCTCCAGTGGTGGTGAGTTCCAAAGTTTGGAAGGTCTCCCGACCATTGAACGATGGATGGGGGTGCTGTATTTGCCCTTCCAAGTAAGCAAATCACTTCGGGGTGGGGGTCTGACACAGAGACGAGGATGGAGAGAGGGGGGGTGTAGGTGCAGAATTACTGGAAATCACTCGTTTACAGGGCCATCACTGATGGCAACCGTTGAGATCTTACAAGCCAAGAGCTCCTTTGAAATGGGAGCAGAGCCTTGGGACAAGCCTGCCCGCCCACCCGCTTGCCCCCACGCTCCTGTCATGTCCCTCCAGTGGTGCATCTGTAAACAGAACAGCTTCAAAGAACTGGGAGATCTCCAGCGGTTTCCCCATCAAAGGAAACTTAGCTGGTGGGGGGGGGGGAGAGAGGAGAGTGTGAAACCCTAATTAAACATCAGAAACTTCCAAACTTCACCACAGCCTGGTGAGAATGCAAAGTAGAGACCCCCCCCCCCATGCAGGCCACCTGTAACAGCTTTATTTTGGGGAACGCACAGGGGGGCTGTTCTCCCTGGAGCTCTTGCAGGACCAAGGCTGTCTTTGAGGGTTACTTCACATCCATTCTCGTCCCGGGAGGAAGTTTGTTGCATGTTGATGTCGGTCGCGGTCACGTGGTCTTCTTGTGGTTCCCATGTACGCACAGGATGATACAGGCATGACTGTTTTCATACGTCCTTGTTCTGTGATGAGATGTGAAATTCCATGCCTTTGTTCTCCGGGGTTATTTTTTCGGGCCGACCTTCCGTTTTTCTATGTTCCGATTCTCCAAAGCCTTGCCTTCAATGCGTTACGGAGCTAAGTATGAGGCATTTGTCTTTTAATCTCTCTGCACTGCGTTGCTGACTCCATAGGGAATGTACTGGTGAATTGGACTTCGCACTCCTGCCACTAGATGGAGAATGGCATGTTGCGTGACGAGCCTTAACTCACGGCCACTCATCCCGGAACGAGAAGCGTGACAAGCAGATTCCCGAGGCCAGGGAGGGGAATCTCTCATCCCGCTTAAATCGCAGTTCAGGGTGCGTGGTTGGGACAAACTCCCCTTGTCCCGCAATGGATGTGCGGTTAGATTACTTCATACTGGTCCCAAGCGGGACCACGAACAGCGATGAGATGGACATGAAGTATCAGCCCAACTGCTTCTCCCTTGGGCCCCGTTGTTTTCGTCTAGGTCTCAAAAGGGTGGTCACTATGTCATAGGACGCTGCCTTTGGCTCATAGTTGGCTGCTTCCCATTCACTGTGGCCTGGCTTGAAAACCCGATGCTTGGGAGATGGTTTAAAGGGTAAAGGTTCCCCCTGCACGTGCGTGCTAGTTGTGTCCAACTCTAGGGGCGGTGCTCATCTCTGTTTTCAAGCCAATGAGCCAGTGTTGTGCAAGTCCATGGCCATGTGGCCGGCATGGCTGAACTCATTTCTGCGCACTGTTTTACCATCCCGCTTTTTACAGCGGTACCTATTTATCTACTTGCATTGTTTAGCTGTGAAAAAAGGAGACTTGAGGGGAGATAGGAGAACACTCTCCAAAGACTTGAAAGGTAGTCCCAAAAAGGAGGGGCAGGATCTGTCCTCGATCAGCTCAGAATGCAGGGCATCTCATAATGAACTCCAGCTCCAGGAAGCCAGATTGGAGCTGACTATCAGGAAAAACCTCTTAACTGTTAGAGCAGTACGACAATGGAAGTCTATTATCTCAAGAGGTGGGAAGTGCTCCAGCCATGCAGGCATTCAAGAGAAAACGGGACCGCCACCTGGCAGATAGCCTTTGATTTGGATTCCTGTCTTAAACAGAGGGTGAGTCTTGATGACCTTAGCGGCCCCTTTATGATTCTAAGATTCTCTTGGTCAGTTTTGCCAAATCTGAATTGCAGCATCGGGTCTCCAGGGGAAGATGGAGTTCCCAGGGGTTATGTGGTTGTCTTCCATCCAAGTACTTATCAGACTTGACCCTGCTTTGCTTGCCGAATCAGACAGGACGACTTACCTTGATTGTGGTGTTGAATGATACCTGCCAAGCAGTTGTTTTCTGAACAAATGGAGGAGGTCCTGCACAATATTTTTTCATGTGAAACTGGTAGTAATTGAACTTGTAGGGGTAGAAATCATGTGGCTTGGGGAGTGTGTGCTGACCTGCTATGGCCCCAGTAAGGCAACAGCCCCCCCCCAAATTGCAGAAAAAATACCAACTTGGGCCAGTGATGCTTTTAGGACACACAGTCGCTTGTTCAATGCACACCTCTCCCACACCTTTTAAAGATTTATTTTTGTAACCGATCCCTGTCCAAAGACAAGGTAGTGTAGCAGTATGCTTTTGAATAGGGAGTCAGAAGCTGTTGGCTTTACAAAAGACCCGCTCTGGATGAAAGCAGTTATAGCTGGCCGATTAATGGAGATCGGTAGCCACCTGCCTTTTCGGATTCTGCTTTGGACCTATGGCTGTGGGAGGGAGCAGTCATGATGAGCATCTGGGCCTTAACATGTCCGATCCCACAACTGGGCATTTGTATTGGCCCCTGTGAGGAGATGCTAAGCTTGGTATAACTGCGTGCTCTCAAGCCAAACAAATTTAAAATGCAGTGTTGATAGATTTTGATAGATCTTTGGGTGCTCTTGATGTTGTTCATTAGAAAGTGCCTTCTTTTTATGTAAAACCATGAACTGTGAATATGCCTCTGGAGACACCATCAGCTTTGAGACGTTCAGATGTGACAAGGGAGGTGTATTTATATTCTTCCTTCATTGATCTTGAAAAAAGTAATCGTACTCTCGGTTGTACAGTATTTGCAGTCCTCCAGCTTAGAATGCTGGAAGGAACGGCTAAATATTTTTGACATGGTGAGGTTTATAGCCTTCCTTTTAAAAACAAATGATTCCGGAAGCTGAAGGCAGCCATCTCCCAATCCTCCTCCCTCCCCGTATGCAAGCTGTTTTAAACCAGCAACAATCATTTCTCTTCTAAAGCATTTCATATTAATCACCCCTTTTATTGTTACTGCTGAACAAATATGGCGAAGTTGTGGCACTACAGAGATTTCAGCTGTTTCCCTGAACACTCTTTTTAAGGCTATTTCTGGAGATGAATCAATCTGGGTGCAATTCAAGTTTGAGGATGATCCACCCTGTGGGGTCTGGTGACTCTGCCATTGTTGGGGTAGTGATCTGACTCTGGGTTTTAGTTAGAACATTAAAGGAGCTTTCCGGGGTGCTGAACTTCTTGTGAAGGGGGTGGATTGAGGTTCTCCTTCGTGTCCTCCGTGAATCCACACCATAGGGTTCTCGTGCGCGTCGCGCTCGATGGTACCGGAAACACTTCTAAGCAAGGAAGTAGAAGCGTTAGTCTCCGCCCCACCACCCATGGTCCCTTGCGTTCCCGCCCAAACGCCTCAGTTCCCTCTAACCGCCGTGTTGGATGGTAACGGAAATCTCTCTCCAGTCACGGATAGTTTTTTTCGACATCTTTTATGGCCCAACGGGCCCTCTTCAAAAACTGTGTCCGTTGTGGGGGGAAAATCCCCTTCTCCGACGGGCACTCCTCCTGTCTATATTGCCTCGGCGAGACTCATTCCCCGAGTTCTTGCCCACATTGCAAAAGTCTCAGCTCCCAGGCTCTCAGAAATAGAAGACATCGACTTAATACTTACCTTCTGGAGAAATCCCTGAAGCCTCAGATGGAGTCCGAGTCTACTTCTCAAGCGGCGGCGGAACCTGTGGAAAAACCAGCCAAAAAATCTAAGTCAAAGAAGACCGATACCGAGGCCTCGGTATCCAAGAAACCGCGCCGAGATAGGTCGCCTGCCCGCCGAGAGTCGCCATCTTTGTCTCCGAACCGTAGGAGCCTCTCACCCGTCTCGGTATGCTCCTCGGACTCGGCATTGGTCGCGGCCACCGCTCCCGGTAAGCCACATCATCGTTCGGAGTTGGCTTCCTTGTTCGCATCTTTACCGCGACCCACCAGCCAGATGTCTATGACGATGTCACATCCGTCTTTTCCTGGCTACCCTGGATCGGGATGGCAGGGCACGGTACCGCCCTTGCCACCGGTACCTGAGTCTAGCGTCCATCCGGAACATGTGGCTCGGAAGCGCTCTGCCAACCGTGCGGAGGAACCCTCTTCTCCTTTGGCAGCGAAGAGATCTCACCGCGATACCGATACGGCGGCAGCTTCGAACTTCTCTCGCTCCCATCCCTCTCCATCGGTACCCTCCCAGACACAACCTTGGGGATGGCCGCGGGAGACCGTCTAGCCGGTACCACCGGTCCCGCCTTCCTGGCTACCTAGCCAGACCTCCATGGTACCGTTTCATTTTTCAACCTACCCCATGTTCCCGGGCTTTCCGTCGGGTACCGTACCCCTACGGGACCCGGTTGGCAGCCTGTCGACTCATGGCACGACAGAGACAGACCTTCGGAACCGAGGTCCCCCAGCTCCATGGCGCTTGAGCCGGTCAAACCACGTCGCCACAAGCGCTCCAAGGCGGTAGATAAACGGCACCGTTCTGGTACCGCGGTCACGGATGGAAACCCACCTTCTCCATCAAATTCAGACTCCTCCTCTGCGGTTTCTTCTGACTCTGAGGATGACGACGGTACCGATCGTGATGGAGCTGCTACGCCTGACTCCAACGTAGCAGGGGAGAGCCCTCCATCCTCTGCGGATTCTATTGGCAACTATTCTGAATTCATTAACAAGATGGCTACCACTTTGAACATTCCTGTACATCACCCTGCCCCTCAGTACTCTGACCACTTGTTCGATCAGATTGCGTCTGACTCTAACTCGCCTGCACACCTTGGGGTCCTCCCGTCCATTCTCGATATGGCCAAGGACTCTTTTAAGAAGATTCCATCCTCCTCTAAATCGAGAAAGTTGGAGGGTTTCTACAGGGTCTTTGATGAGGGTGCACCCTTTCTTGCTAAACACCCGACACCTAATTCTGTGGTTGTCTCCGCCTCTCAGCTTCAATCCAGGTCCTCCCAAATCCCCATTCCTCCGTCCAAGGAGGGTAGGAAGATAGACACCATGGCCAGACAACTATACTCAACAGCTGCATTGTCTTTCAAAATTGCTAATTATCAAGCCGCTATGGGCGCTTACCAGAGAGCCCTCATCAATAGAGTCAAGTCATCCATTGACTCTATGGCTGATGCTTCTAAGGCCGCTGCTCTCCCAGCGATTGAAGAGGCGTTATCCATCGCTGCCCAGCAGATGAGGTCCGGCCGCCATGCCTCTGATGCTGCCACTAAGGCCATGGGATCCGCCATCGCCTTTCGCCGCCACGCCTGGTTGAGGTCCACTGGCCTGTCTGAAGATTCCAAAAACAAGATTTGTAGCCTACCATTTGAGGGGGAAGGCCTATTCCATGAAAAGACGGATGAGATCATGAATGAGCACCAGAAGAGCCAAACCACTGCTAAACGCCTTAATCTGGTCCCGCCAAAACAAAATCGATCCTTTCGTCCCTCCTGGAAGAGACCCTTCACCCAGACCTCACCTAGACAGCATCAACGAGACCAGTCCTTCCCCTCTCTTCTGCAACAACATTCGCCGGGAAGGATAAGCAACAGAAGTCCAAGTTCCGACGTCAACCCGTCACCAGGATAGACGAGGACGCAAGGATTTCTGACCTACCCAGATTATGGCCATTCCTACCTGCGTGGCGCTGTATCACCACGGACAGATGGGTCCTCTCAATCATTTCTACGGGATACCTAATAGAGTTCTCTTTCTCTTCCCCTACGGGCCATGTTGTACCAACCACCCCGTCTCCTATACTCTGGGCCGAAATTTCCACTCTCCTCCAAAAGCCGCCGTTTGCCCTGTACCATCAGAAGACATTCATCTGGGCCATTACTCCCCCTACTTCACTGTCCCAAAGAAAGATGGGGGCCTTCGACCCATACTGACTTAAGATCCGTCAATTGGTTTATTCCCCCAAAAAGTTCAAAATGGTGACCCTAGAGACTATTCTTCCGCTACTTCAACCAGACGACTGGTTCACAGTTATCGATCTTCGGACGCTTATTTCCATATTTCCATCCATCCTTCTCACCGCAAGTATCTGCGCTTCATCATAGCAGGCCAGGCCTTCGAGTTCCTGTCCCTACCCTTTGGCCTGGCGACGGCGCCCAGGGTGTTTACCAAGTGTATGGCCCCCGTAGCTGCCTTCCTGCGCTCAAAAGGGATAGTTATTTTTCCCTATATAGACGACTGGCTCCTGGTCTCCCCCTCGCGCACCGAGGCCCTCGACCATCTTCGGACTGTTCTTCATCTCCTCCAGGACCTCGGGCTCGAGGTCAATTTCGAGAAGTCCAAGCTGATTCCATCTCAACGAGTCGAGTACATCGGGGCAGTGATAGACTCCCATCGTCAGAAGGCCTTTCCAACTTCTGGCCGTTTTGCGGACATCACCTCTTCGCTCTGCTACGCCCAAATACCCACACACCGGCTCGGATGGTCCAACGAATCCTAGGTTTGATGGCCTCCACTACTTCAGTGGTAACGCTCGACTGAACATGAGGCACCTCCAAATCTGCCTCCTGTCCCAATTCGACCCAGAGTTGGACCCCCCTCAAAACCAATCCTTATCCCCACTCAGGTCTGGGAGCGCACACGTTGGTGGCTTCGTCCGTCCAATCTCTTTGCCGGCCGCCGGTTTCAAACGGCTTCCCCTACTGTCCAAATTACATCAGATGCCAGCCTCTCGGGCTGGGGGGCATTTTGTGGCAGACACCAAATCCACGGCCTTTGGTCCGCCTCGGAGTCCTCTCGTCACATCAACGAGCTGGAACTTTTGGCCATTTTTACAGCCATGAAGGCCTTCCTTCCCCTGATTCGGGGTCAAGCCGTCCTGATCGCCACGGACAACTCCACAGCTATGTGGTACTTGAACAAGCAGGGCGGCACCCACTCCCTAGCACTTCTGACACTTGCGGTCGACCTTTGGGATTGGTGTCTCCTGCACCGGATCTATCCGATGGCGATCCACCTCTCAGGAGACGACAACGACCTGGCGGACACTCTCAGCCGCCGGACCTCGATTTCCCACGAATGGGAACTCCGAGACTCGGTCTTCCGGCTCCTAGTTCGGAGATGGGGCCTCCCTTCCATCGACCTGTTTGCCTCAGAGATCAATGCCAAGTGCGAACGCTTTTGTTCCAGGGCGGGTGTCGGCCCCCGATCTCTGGGAGATGCCTTTATGTTCCGGTGGTCCCGCCACCTTCTATATGCTTTTCCTCCTATTCCCCTTCTCCACAGGACCGTGGTGAAACTACGCCGCGACAAGGCCAGTACCATATTGATTGCTCCCTGGTGGCCTCGCCAGCCTTGGTTCGCTACCCTTCTTCAGATGGCCCAGGATCACATCTCCTTACCTCTAGTTTCCGACCTCCTGTCGCGGGACAACGGTCTGGTTCTCCACCCAGATCTTCCGAACCTCAAACTGACGGCCTGGAGGATCGGATCTTAATAGATGCCATTTGCCAGGCTGCGCGGAAGCCGTCCACCAGAAGGAATTACCTTTCCAAGTGGAGGCGCTTTCGCACTTTCACGGAGACCCACTCCTATCCCCACCTAGACCCTCCCCTAGTAGTGGTCCTTCGATTTCTCCTTCATTTGAAGCGGTCCGGTCTCTCCATGTCCTCCCTTCGGGTGTACCTGTCAGCCATAGTGGCCCATCAGCCACCTGGTTCAATGGCTTCAGCTTTCTTCCGTCATCCCAGGCTGAAGACATTCATGAGAGGACTTAAGAACACCTATCCAGATAGACGTCTCCCGACCCCTCAATGGTCTCTCCGCCTGGTCCTGCAAGCCCTAACCCGGCCACCCTTCGAACCCCTGGCCACTGCATCTCTCCGTCTACTCACTCTAAAAGTTGCTTTCCTAGTTGCTATCACGTCGGCTAGACAGCCAGCGAACTTTGTGCGCTTAGATATGACCAGCCCTACCTGCAGTTTTTTCCAGACAAAGTTGTCGCTTTCCCGGACGTTTCCTTTCTTCCTAAAGTGGTCTCTCCTTTCCACCTGTCCCAACCGATCACCTTCCCTGTGTTTTTCCCATCCCCTTCTACTTCTATTGAGCGGAACCTCCATTCCCTGGATGTGCGAAGGGCCTTGGCCTTCTATATTTCTAAAACTGCTGCTCTCCGAAGCACACCTCGTTTGTTTATTGTTTACGACCCGAAGTTTCATGGGTCCCCTGTTTCATCTCAACGTTTTTCAAAATGGATTGTTGAGACAATTAAACTTTGTTATGAGTTATCTCATCGCCCTCTCCCTCAGGGAGTGCGTTCTCATTCCACTAGAGCCATGGCCTCCTCTACAGCTTTTCTTCGTGGCGTCCCCCTTGAGGATATCTGCAGGGCGGCCACGTGGTCTCAACCATCTACGTTCGTCCGCCACTATCGCCTGGACACCAGGGCCAAGTCCTCTGCGTCTTTTGGTAGGGCGGTATTGGCTGCTGTTCTTCCGTGACTCCCCACCACCTTCTCAGGTAGCTTGGTACTCACCCTATGGTGTGGATTCACGGAGGACACGAAGGAGAAGAACCGGTTGCTTACCTGTAATGGTGGTTCTTCGAGTGTCCTCCGTGAATCCACACCAACCCGCCCGCCTCCCCTCTCGTCACGTCACTTCTGGATTTTTATCCTCATTACGGCGTGTAGAGGGAACTGAGGCGTTTGGGCGGGAACGCAAGGGACCATGGGTGGTGGGGCGGAGACTAACGCTTCTACTTCCTTGCTTAGAAGTGTTTCCGGTACCATCGAGCGCGACGCGCACGAGAACCCTATGGTGTGGATTCACGGAGGACACTCGAAGAACCACCATTACAGGTAAGCAACCGGTTCTTCAGAACTGTGGGTAGAGTTTGTCAAGTTCAAGATGCTCCATAACATTTGAGGTTATCCTTGTATCCACATGCAAGGATTGATCACACCACTCCTCCCATCAACCTGTATATTACAATCAGTTCTTTTTTCCCTTTAAAGGGAAAGCTTCCCATTTCTCAAGACAAAGGTGGTTACTTCCCGTCCTTCCTCGTTCCGCGATTACGTTTGTTCCGTGACAGCGTTGTTCGCGGTCACGTGGTTTTGTCCCAGTTCAGTCCCTGCTTCCGTTTACCCACAAGCGTGATTTCTTGTGACAACTGTTACCTCACGTCCTTGTTCCGTGACAAATTCTGAATTTGTCTTTCTTTCTTTTTTTTAGTATCATAAATAAAACTTTTTCAATATTTTGATTTACTGTCTTCTGGAATTTACACGTCAATGCTACAGAATTTTCAGTACTTTCTTTAATAAACATTTGCGCTGCATGGTGTTTCCCATAGGGAAACTAATGTCGAATGCCGCTTCAGCCACTGACCACTAGGTGGACACTGGTTGTTGCGTGACAGGCCATTACTTCACGTCCCTTGTCTTGGAACAGGAACCGGGAACTAACCGTGACAAGCGAATTCCCCAGCCCAGGGGCAGGTACAGCTTGTCACGCTCTGTTCCCAGTTCAGGGGGCGTGGTCGAGATGAGTTTCCGCTGTCACGCTATGGACGTGAAGTAAGTTTTTTTCGTACCGGTCCCAAGCGGGACAGCAAGGGACGAATGAGACGTGAAGTAACGGCAGTGACTTGGGCAAAGGACAGAGGAGGAATCTGCTCAACGATCTTGAGAAATGGAAACCTTCCCAGTGCTCACCTTTGGAGGGGAAAGGAGGGGAAGTTTTGCATTTCTTTTTAAGTGTGGCTGACCAACAGAGCAGATCAGCGATGCATTGAGAGGGCTGAAAGGAAAAAAAATCCCTGTTCAGGAAATCTGTTTAGGTTTATTGTCTTCTGTGTTCATAAACTTCCAGCATAACGCAGCTGAAAGATGGTCCACTGGTCTCTGGGTTGCCTCCTGGAAGCAGTGAAGAAATTTGTTAATAATATAATATTGACTATTTTTAGCCTAGCTTTTCAGACCACTTCTAGATCTGTTGAAGTTCTCATAACCTCTTGCACCTTGCTGTCATTAGGAGAGATTATTTCACCTTTCCTGAAACTACAGGAATAACAGTAATAAAGAGAAATATGCCTGGTCTAAATTAAGTTGTACAGACAGCAGCAGTGCAGTTCGGGCCAGCATTGATTCTGCTCCAGACAGATCCGTCTCCCACTGATGTCAATTGGAGTTAAACGAGGGTGCCAATGAGATACGGGAGCCCTTAATCAAGGGCACTGGTTTCTTACTGCTCAAACATTTGCTGCTTTAAAACCAGGGAAGGAGAAGGGCTTGGAAAAATTACTTTTTTGGACCTGGTTGACTAGCTCCTTCAGATTTATTTATTTTTTTCAAAATCAAGGGAGGACAACTGTGTCATTGGTGGCACACTCAAGACTCACAGATTTTATTTGTTTTTTGTTCTCCAAGCAGAGATGGGCATGAACCTCAGTTTGAATGGTTATGTTAGGTCGTAGGTGCAGCAAAATGGGTGCTGCACACTTCCTCCTCAGCTTTCTTCCTCCACCTGTTTGGCTGTTCTCCCAGTCACCGGCAGGAGCTCAGGTTTGTTTGCCCCACCCTCTTGTCTGAGTGGGAGATCATCCCAGAAATGGGGCAGGGAAGCCTAAGCTGTTGCTGGGGGTGTGTGTGGAAGATCAGCTGAGGAGATAGAGGGAAGGAATATGTTCGGTCTGGTGAGTGGCGGATTGAGTCTGAGGAGGTGAGGGAGGGGAGCACGCAACGCCTCTGCAGCCGTGCTTCCAAATTGAGGCTTGTGCCCATCTCTGTTCTAAGCTATGAGTGTATACACCAGTGGTCCTCAACGTTTTCAAACAGCGGGCCGGTTCACCACGCCCCAGACACCACTGGGGGCTGGACCACAGTGGGTGGGGGGAGCAGGGGACCTTGCCGTAGCCCTCCCACTTTGAATGCCCCACTAGCCAGCATGCTGATCATCTAGGCCAGGGGTCCTCAAAGTTTTCAACCAGCAGGCCGGTCTACCACCACCCAGACACCACTAGGGGCCAGACCCCAGTCCAAAAGCAGCTGCGGAGGCTGGCTTGCTCACAAAGCAGGGGGTAGGTGGGGGTTGCAATTGGTCCCAGGGGCCAGATTCAGGACCTTGGGGGGCCGCATCCGGCCCCGGGGCCTTAGGTTGAAGACCCCTGATCTAGGCGGTAGTTGGGGGTGGTGGGAGAAATGACATAGCCCACTACTTTGAACTGCCTCAGCAATAGAAGCAGCTGCAGAGGCTGGCTTGCTCACAAAGTAGGGGTTAGGTGTGGGGGGGTTGCAATTGGTCCCGGGGGCCGGATTCAGGACCTTGGGGGGGGGCGCATCCGGCCCTGGGGCCTTAGATTGAGGACCCCTGGTATACACTGATTAGCCACAACATTGAAACCGCCCGTCTAATATCATGTTGGTTCCCCCTTCTGCTCCCAAAACAGCTCTGAGGCGTTGAGGCACAGACTCCACCAGATTTCCAAACGTGTCATCTGGGATCTGAGATTAGCAGTAGATCCCTTAAGCCAGTGGTTCTCAACCTGTGGCTCCCCAGATGTTCCTGGACTGGAACTCCCAGAAGCCTCCACCACTCGCTGTGCTGGGAGGGGTTTCTAGTCCAGGAACATCTAGGGACCCACAGGTTGAGAACCACTGCCTTAAGCTATGCATGTTGCAACGTGGGATCTCTATGGATTGGATTTGATGTTCCAGCACATCCCAGGATCACGCACCCTGCCACTCTGCAAACAATTCTCCAGGAAAGATTTGAGGAACATGACAAAGGGTTCAAGCTATTGCCTTAGCCTCCAAATCCCCCAAATCTCATCCAATTGAGCATCTACGGGGTGTGCTGGAACACCAGATCTGATCCATGGGGGCCCCCATCTCTCAGCTGTCAGGATTTAAATAATCTACTGCTAATGTCTTGGCGCCGGATAACACAAGATGGTGTTCTTGAAGACTTTCTCAGCTGGGATCTAATGGCTGTTGGGTCCCCACCCCACCCCACCCCTGGTTCTTTGTCTGTATTCTAGAGCTTTTTCTTCGCAACATTTTGCCAGTCTCTGTGTTCAGCATCTTCAGAAGGCTGGAGTGCAAGGACCTGGAGTTCTCTCTCTGCTCGAGTGTAGAGTGTGAGTTTGTAACAAGCATCACTAACAAAGTCACACCCTATACCAGAGCACAGAGAGAATCCCATCTCCATGTGCTCCTGCCCTCTGAAGATGCCGGCCACAGAGACCAGTGAAACCTTAGGAAGAAAAACCACCAGAACACGGCCAATGAACTTGAAAACCCCACAATGACCAACACAGGACATGTTCAGAGTGTCTGTGGAGATTCTCAGTCATCCACGTGAGTTTATCTGGAAGTTGAGTCATGGCTACTGGACTTCTTTTTCTTGAGAGATAGAAACGTTTCACTGCTCATCCAAAGAGCTTCATTAGTCTGATGAAGACGGATGAAGCTGTTTGGATGAGCAGCGAAACGTTTCTATCTCTCAAGATAAAGAAGTCCAAGAGCCATGACTCGACTTCCAGACATGTCCAGAGGTTTTGTGAAGGCACACCACCACGACTGTTGGTGATACTAGGGTGTGGAGTTCCTGAATTGACAGAGGCCTCGGCTACGTGATGCTTGAATCCCTCCACCTTGAGAGTTCTGGGATTCTCAGAAACGTTAACAAAATGTATGGCTGCATTTCCATGTTGTCCATTAGAAGCGTTAGAGAGAGGAAACATGCCGACTACTGTGGTACTGGGAGCTTGCGAAGGATGCTTGAAATCATCTTTCCTTCCTTTCCCCACCATTCTCTCTTCTGGTGGGACCAGAAACCAAGGACTTCTTCTTTTCATCTCCTACCCAGCCTTGCGATCCCTCCCCTCTCCATCTTATGCGCGGCAAGGCTGCACGTCAGTGTTTCTGCACAGTGACATTTCCGTGCGGCTGGACCCAGTCACTGATATTAATTGCAGCCCTGGGTTTGGGCTATAGATAGATAGATGCACCCGCTATTTTTGGTAAAAAAGGAGAATCACCCTCTGGTTTCTCCCACGGCAGCCCTACAGTTCAAATCACAGAGCGAAGTGTCCGTTTGGGTCACGCAGAAGCCCCAATCCCCTTTGGGTCTGCTCGATACGGCGTTCAGGTTAGATGTGGTACCTATGGACACTGAGTCATAGCATTATACAATTGGAGAACTGGATGGTAACCCAAAAGGCATCAAGTCCAATCCACTAACAATACAAGCATGCGTAGCATTCCTGATAGATGGGCATCCAAACTTGGCTTGAAAAAAATTAGGAAGACCTTCCTGACACAGCTGTCCGGTAGTGAAATATGCTGCCATGGAAGGTGTCAGAATCTCCTTCTTTGGTGGTTTTTAAGCAGAGGCTGGATGGACATCTGTCGGAAATATTGTGATGGGGGTTCCTGCATGGCAGGGGGTTGGACTAGATGGCCCTTGAGGTCTCTTTCAACTCTATGATTCTATGATTTTATGACATTAATGGGGGGCACTATATTTGGTGTTCCCGCCATTGCAGGCAACAACTGCTCGAGAAAAATAACATTTGCTATACCGCATGGATCAGCAGTTCCATTGTTAAGACAAAGAGTGCCAGACACAATGCACGAGGCCTTGCCACACATAAGGAAACAAACGTGTATTTTTGTGCATATGCCAGAATTACGATGTGGTCACTTCTGAGCGCAACCAGTCTCGTGATAGGGGGAAAATACTTTAGGAAGACAGCATCTCAGCCTTTCGCATCTTGGTTTTAGAGATGATTGTGGACTTTATTTTGGCTTGAAAGCAAATACAGTAATATCTGGATTTAAGAGTAACTTGGTTTAAGAGCATTTTGTAAGACAAGCAGACTTTTCTAAATTTTGCCTTGATCAACAAGCAATGGCTTGTTATACAAGTAATTGGAGCAGGTCACAAGTGAGCCAGTGGCGGCTCTCCCTCTCCCTCTCTCCCTGCTGGATTGTGGGTGATGGCCTGGAACATTCCGTCTCAGGCAGTCTCCAAAGCAGAGCAAGAAGGGAGAGGAACTGAGGTCTCACTTGCACCAGCCAGGACTGATTTCAAAGGGGAGCACAGATTAGGGTTTTATTTTTCTTTACATTCATAAAAAATGTTTTAATTCCACAGGATTCCAACTACTGTGATTCTTTGCAGTGCATGATATGGTTGAAGGTCTGGAAGAAATGTCTTATGAGGAACGTCTTAGGGAGCTGGGAACGTTTAGCCTTACAAAAAGAAGGCTGAGAGGGGATATGATAGCTATGTTTAAATATTTAAAAGGATGTCATAATGAAGATGGGACAGGTTTGTTTTCCATGGCATCAGAGACTAGGACTCGGGGCAAACTTCAGGAAAATACATCAATTTAAACATTAGGAAGAACTTCCTAACAGTTAGAGCTGTTTGGCAGTGGAAGATGCTGCCAAAAAGGAGGGTGGGTGGAGTCTCCTTCTTTGGAGGTTTTTAAGCAGAGGCTGGATGGCCACCTGTCGGAAATACTGTGATGGAGGGGTTCCTGCATGGCAGGGGGTTGGACTGGATGGCTCTCGAAGTCTCTTCCAACCCTTATGATTTTATAAATCCTATGAAGCAGGCCCCATTCCCCCCGCCTTATGTTATTCTGCCCAACACACATTATTGTCCAGATGTTTGTCATCATGCCAAGCTGAAATCTCTTCTTAAAAATCTTTCCTTTCAGCTCCTTTCCTCCAAACCTCAGAAAATAAGGTTGCTCAACATTCTTTGTGGCACCACTCACATATTTGGAGTTCCTTGGCCCATCTTCTTGCAGTCCTCTCTTCTCCAGCTTATGAATGATATTTCTGGAGTTTTTGGATCAGAAACCCATAATTCACCATTCTGGGAGTTTTGTCTGATATACCCACCCTTGCAAACACCGGGAGGTAGTTTACCTAGGGGGATTGCTTCCCATCCTGGGGGGTCTGTACCTTCAAGGGAGTCACAAAGTATTTTCTGGGGTGGGTTGCACATCACTTTGTATGAGTTGTAGTCCTTCTTAAATAATTTCATCCTTGATCTTTTGGAGCAGTGCATGTGTATGTATGAGAAGCAGGCCCTTTGGTGGAGAATGACGCCTCCGCCTTCTGAGAAGGGATGGGAGAAAAGGTTTTTTACGCAGATATGGTGAGGGGGAAGGTCAAAAGTGACTTGGCTGTTATAAAGCGGGGATACATCTCGGAATCAGCCAGGGAGAAAGATAAGGCAGGTGCCAGAGGTCTGTCAGTCCAGAATCAATATGAGACTCGGACAGGGACAACAATGTGACAGGACAATGAAAGGATCCAAAAGGTCATTGGATAGAAAACATAAAATTAAAGAATCATAGAACTATAAAGTCGGAAGGGGCCTGAAAAGGCATCATTCCAAACCCCCACTGGTGGCAGGAATACGAATCAAAGGATATCTGCCAGGTGGTTTTTGAAATTTCTCTTGAATGCCTCCAGTGTTGGAGCACTCACCACCTCTTGAGGTGACTGGTTCCGTTGCTGTACTGCTCTAACAGTTAAGAAGTTTTTCCTGATATTCAGTAGAAAGCTGGGTTCTCTTAACTTGAGCCCATTGTTGCAGGTCCTACGCCCATGGATGTTGGAGAACGGGTCCTGCCAATCCTCTCTATGACAGTCTTTCAAATATTTGAAAAGCCCTAACATATCACCCCTCAATCTTCTTTTTTTCTAGGCTGAACATCCCCAGTTCTTTCTGTCGACCCATCTTGGATGTGTTCATCCTTAATGAAAACCAGGAACTACTTAGTACCCATGATGACACTACCCATGATAGCTGGCAGCTGCTATTTGGATATCATGGCTATAATATCTGGCCAAAAAGCCTTTTTGAACTGCCCTGCTTCTGTCCACCAACTTTCCATGTTTTATATTGCCCAGCCTGACACAGAGGGCCAGAGGAATTTTGGGGAACTGCAGATGCTCAGTTGCCCTCGGGGCAAAAGTTCTCCGTGGAGAAGCTTCTCTGAAATCCTGTTTGCTCAGGATCGCAAGCTGGGCATGCCGACATCTGTAGATCGTGAGGGCATGTCCTCTTGCCCAGCTGCCTCTGCTGCTTGTGGCAATGAGTTCCAGAGGTTTTAGCTGGGTCGAAAAACCTTTCTCAAAGCAGCTCCTGCCTTCACTGGGTGCCTTTGTTGGTGCCCTCTATTTCTTCATGTTGTGCTGGAAGACATTTCTCTCTCTTTGCTCATCCAGATTCTTTGGTGCGTGTCCCTCAGCCTTCTCTGCTTGCTCTGCTTCACTGGCGCGTCTCTCTTAAAATGACAGTTACAATCAAGGAGACAACCCTTCAACCCTTTAATAAGCCTGCCCATTCCCTTAATGTTCGCCTGCGTGTGTTCTTCCTTTCTGTCCTTCAGAAACCACATCAGAAAATTTGCTTTCTTTCTCTTTTTCTCATCCTTGGCAAGCCTTACTGTTGAATTTCTTGCTTGTTTGGGGGGCTTTTGGGTGTGGAGAAAGAGGAACGTGGAAGGAGGTAGGAGAGCAGTGGTGCCTTTGTCGTGAACGACCTGTGTGCTGAATTCAAGAAGCAGGCTTTTGAACTTTGCTGCATGCCACGGCTGGCAGGCTTAAGCAGAGGGCAGTGGAAGTTCTTAGAATTTCGCTTACTTCCAGCATACTTGTATGTTAGTCAGGTGCAGGAAAAAGTTCATAAGAGTTTTCTGGAAATTTAAAAAGCTGGCCACGACACCTGGAATAAGTTTTCGTAGGCGGCAACTCGGCTGTAATCCACAGTTTATGCCAAACAAATGTTTTATTTATTTATTTATTTATTTATTTATTTATTTATTTATTTATTTATTTATTTATTTCAGAGTATTTTTACCCTGCCTTTCTGCTTGGAAAACGACCCAAGGCGGCTTACAGTAATGAGGGATAATATACAGTCAAGTACAATTAAGACATGTTCAAGTATTTGATAACAAGGAATTGAGGGACATCTTACAGCATTAACAGACAATAGTCTTTAAGATGTTGAAAAAGTTTTTTCCAGGATTTAGCTAAAGTTTATGATTAGAAACCAAGCCCTGTGACAGGAGACCCAAGGAACCCTCCATGGCTTGGGACCTGAATATCTGACAGAGCGTATCTCCCCAAGGTCAGAGCGGGTCAGAACCCACCAGAGCCTCACTGGCCTTCTCGCTTCTTTGGCTTTAAGAAAAGGAGACTGGGGATCAGTAGGAGAGCACTTTTCAAATATTTGAAAGGTAGTCATACAAAGAGAGGGTCCGGATCTGTTCTGGATCATCCCAGTGTATAAAACACGCCATCATGGGCTCAAGCAAGATTTTGGCTGAATAGCAGGGAAAACTTCCTAACTGTTAGACAAGTGCAACCATGGAACTGATGACTTCAGGAAGTGGTTAAGTGCTCCAATACTGGAGCATCCAAAAAAAAAAACCCCTGGGCCATTATTTGACAGATTTGCTTTGATTGGATCCTTGCCTTGAGCAGAGGGTTGGGACGTAATGGCCTTAGAGGCCCCTTCCAATTGAGTTCTCTGATTCTACAGTTTACCTCGTCCTAGGCACATCTCCTTTTTGACAGGTTGCAATGCCAGGGTCCTGTCGTGGAAGAGATGACAGACTTGATCAGAAGCTAGGTGAAACGAGGTCAAAAAGAGACCGGTTGAGGGCGGGCAACAGCAGCAAACAAGTCAGAATAGATTTCAGTAGAGGCATTAACTAGACCTTTTTGGGCACCATCTCTTGGCCATAAGTCATGGGCATAAGCACTCTGAAAAAGGAGGAGAATATCCCCCACAAAAGAAAGAGACAGATTATTTGTGTGTGTGCATGCACGTTTAAATAAGGATAAGAGCATAAGACCATAAGAAGAGCCCTGCTGGATCAGGCCAAAGACCCATCTAGTCCAGCTTCCTGTATCTCCCAGTGGCCCCACCAGATGCGTCTGGAAGCACATGAAACTAGATGTTTGTCTCCTGATACCACTCCCCTGCCCCTGGCCCTTGAAGGACCCTGGTTCTAACCCTCACTAGCTGTGCTACCATCCTGTCCACACTCCACTAGTGATGTGTTGCAGCTAAGAGAAATCAGTGTAATTTGAATGGAAGGGAGGGGCACTGATACACCTTTTCCCTTACAGCCTTGCTGACACTAAAGCAACTACACCTCCCCCCCCCGCTCCTCCTTTACTAAACAGACCTGGCTGTTCTGCATGTGGTTTGTGGGGTAAGGAGAATATACTAGCTTTGAAAGTCCTGAGCTCAGTGATTCTTGCCTCTCACACCATCTTGGTTTGATTATGAGGTCAGTAAACTTAGTAGAAATGTTAACATGACAGAGAAAGCAACACACACACACACACACACACACACAGAGAGAGAGAGAGAGAGAGAGAGAGAGAGAGAGAGAGAGAGAGAGAGAGAGAGAGAGAGAGAGAGAGAACATCTGAGATTCAGTTTTGTATTAGAAGGTCTGCAAGGTGTTGACATTTATTTTCCTAACATTCATCAGTAGATATAACTAGATTTCAGTGTCCTCTAAATGTTGCAGCCTTGGGGCAGACCCACAGTGGTTTTACTTTAGTTACAGCCTTGGATTCAACGACAGATCCATGTGGAACACGTGGCAGTGTTTTTGGATGCCACCGCAGTGTGAGCAGTGGTTTCAAGACTCTCTCTGTCTTGACTGCCACACCAAACCTAGATCTGATCCTTTGGCATTCCCTAGAGCCATGGTTCCCAATCTGGAGTTAGAGGCCATTGTACTAGACCGGTGGTGGTGAACCTTTGGCACTCCGGATGTTTTGGACCACAACTCCCACAGTCCTTTGTCATTGGCAGTCTAGGCTCAGAATTCTGGGAGTTGTGGTCCAAAACATCTCGAGTGCCAAAGGTTCACCACCACTGCACTGGAGGATAGATGGCATGTGGGCATTGAGTCCTTTAGCACTGGAACAGCTTCTCAAACTCAAGGACTGCTGTCGCCCAATTGGTTGAACCATCCACCATGAGTAACAGCAACTCTAACTGAACAATAAAAAGCAAAACACCAGGGATAATTAGGCCTACCAACTCGATTTAACTGCCATTAAAAATAATTACAACAGAGTCTCCTGATGATAGAGGGACAAAGCAGCGCTAGGTTTTTATCATCCATCTAGCATCCTCCATATATGTCGAATTACAATTTCCCATCCATGCCAGCCAACAGTCTTTTAAAGAAACAGGAAAAAAACAAATTGGTGGATGTTGTATCGATAGCCAAGGAGGTGGTTTGTTTTGAGCTGAGATCAGAACACGGCATTTAAAATATAATATCCAAAACTCCTGCAGCTGCCTAGATGCCCTAAACCAGGGGTGCCCAAACTTTTTGTAAGGAGGGCCAGATTTGGTGGCTGAGAATGTGTCAGGGGCCGGTTGCTCCCCGACCCTGCCCCCCCACTGCAAGCCCCACCCACAGACCCATAAGCCCCACCCACTGACCCCCTGCAACCCCACCCGCAGGAAGGAAGGCGGGAACCAAGGGAGGGAGGGAGGAAGGTGGAAACCAAGAGAGGAAGGAAGAAAGGAAGGTGGGGAACAAGGGAGGGAGGAAGCAAAGAAGGAAGGTGGGGACCAAAGGAAGCACAGGGAGCCGTGGCCACAGGTCACCCCTTGGAAGAGGCAATCTGTGCGACCTTGCACCCCCCCAAGCTCCCTAGCGGTGGCGACGACTTGCCTGCCAGCCCACCCCAAAGCTCCTTGGTGGTGGCAAAGGCCCGCTGGCCTGCCCACCCCCACACATTCCCCTGCGGTGCCGGTGGTGGCAGACTGCCGGTCCGCCTGTCCGCCCAAGCTTCCCAGTGGTGCCGGTGGCGTGGCCCGGCCCGATCACTGCCCCGCGTGTGCGCCCAACCTCACACATCCCCCTGCGGTGCTGCACAAGCTTCCCAGCTATGCCGGTGGCGGCAGCCCGCCCACGCGCCGAGCTTCACAAAGTTCCTGGCAGTGTCAGTGTTGGTGGAAGATTTTTTAAAAAATGGGGCAAAGGAGGGGGAGGGAGGGGCAGGCCAGCCAGTCACGGGCCACTCAGAATGGCCTGACGGGCCGGATTTGGTCCCCAGACCGGACTTTGGGCAGGCCTGCCCTAAACACATCCGATCTCGCCTGATTTTGGAAGCTAAGCAGGGTCGGCCTTGGTTAGTACTTGGGTGGGAGACCACCAGGGAATGCCAGGTGCTGTAGGCGCCTGGAGTAGGAAATGGCAAACCACTCCAGTATTCCTGCCAAGAAAACTCCATGGACATGGAGTCACAAAGAGTTGGTAACAACGGTAATGACACAACACACACACACACACACACACACACACACACACACACACGAAACTCCCAGTTTCTCTTGTGGGATGAAAACATTATCCAGATAAAAGGCATTTGCTCTTGAAAGCATCTTTTAAAAAGTGCCCGTCAAGAGGAATTTGATCTAGAGGCCATGAGGGTGGTGTATTATAATAATATAATAAAACTCTGGTGCACTAGAATTGGTCTTGAGCAGACAGAAGGGGAATAACATTGAACATTTCCCTTCTGGGCGTCTCATTCTTTGCCAAAACTGCTTGAACAGATCTAAGTCTTAGAGAGAAAACATGGAAAGAGGCTTAAGCAGTACAACAATCCTGGGAGGCGTTATTTGAGCACCCTACCCTACGTGTCACTCGACACAGAGACTGGGGAGAACAGCTAAATGCACTTCAACAACACTTGGGATTGGAGCGCTAGACCCTGTAGAGTTCGAAATCCTTATATAATTCTTGCACACAGCCTCCCCTCCAAAATCCTATTTCAAGAGAGGAGAACAGAGGCATGAACTCTGCTCTCCTCCTTCCAGCCCAATGGGGTAGCATGCCACTGTTACCTCTCCTGACCCATGTCAATCTCCTGGCATGCCCCACGTGCCACAATACCCACCATGCCAGGAGAGGGGACCAGACGACTGCCATTGGACCGTGTGTGTGTGTGTGTGTGTGTGTGTGTGTGTGTGTGTGTGTGTGTGTGTGTGTGTGTGTGTGTGTGTGTGTGTGTGTGTGTGTGTGTGTGTGTGTGTGGCTGGCTTTGCACTACCAAAAGCAGGGGTGTCAGTAAGGCCCACCTTTTTCGGGCCACATCCTGGAGACGAATAGTAGCCAAGGCTTGGTTATAATGTTATAATCTCTGTACAGTATAATCGGAACCACGTTGCTTGGATGGGTGCAATTCAAGGGAGAGGGGTAGAGTTAGAATAGAGAGCCGAAAGTCACAATGCTACAACTACCTGCTGTTTCTCTCAACACCACAACCTTGATGTGATGGAGAACCCGAGCAGAAATGTACTGATTTTGCAGAAATGCAGGTGCGTTTCTCCCTGAATCTTCAGATTGGTGACAAAGAGAGCAATTAAAATGATTGCTGGGCTTGGGGACCTCCCTTATGAGGAAAGGCTAAAACATTTGGGGCTCTTTAGTTTGGATAAAAAGGTGTTTGAGGGGGAATATGAATGAGATGTACAAAATAATGCAGGGCATGAGTAAAGTGGATAGAGGGACGCTCTTCTCTCACACACAAAATACCAGAACTAGGGGACATACACTCAAACTGAGGGTTGGGAGAGTGAGAACAGACAAAAGAATTTTTTTTACCTTACCTGTTGTTAGTCTGTGGAACTCCTTGCCACAGGAGGTGGTGATGGCATCTGCCCTGGATGCCTTCAAAAGGGGATTGGACAGATGCCTGGAGGAAAAGTCCATCACAGGTGACAAACCATGATGGGGAGATGTGTCATCTCCAGGCTTAAAACCAGGGTACTTCAAGGGCCAGATGCAGGGGAGTGGTATCAGGAGACAGAGATCTAGTCTCGTGCGCTCCCAAAGGCATCTGGTGGAGCCACTGTGAGATACAGGAAGCTGGACTAGATGGGCCTTTGGCCTGATCCAGCATGGCTCTTCTTATGTTCTTATGTTCTTAAGAGTTACTTAAAAAACAAAAGCAAAATAAAAACAAAAACAAAAACAGAGAAGCATCTTCCCTTGCATTCTGGGAGTTGTGGGTCAACAAACCTTGCCAAGCTCTCTGTGTGGATCTCTTTGTTCAGTAGGGCAGCTTTGGGGCCGACCTGATGTAGACCGAAGGTATATCCGGTGTAGTGGTAAGGGTGGTGGGCTCAGGAAAACCCACTTAAAATCCCTTCTCAGTCATAAAACACAATCGTTTGAACCTTGGACCAGTCATGTTTCCTTGGCCTGTCCTTCCTTGCAGGGTTGTTATGACAAAAGGGGGGGAGAGAGAGAGAGAGAGAGAGAGAGAGAAATTCCTGAGAATTTGTGTGTTTAGTATTTGGCCAAATCCTGTATGGCCTCAGTAAAAAAAATCCGGCCATTTGAAGCAAGTACCAATACTTCTGTCGTCGTTGTCGTTGTCGTCTTGTTGTTGTTGTTGTCGTCTTGTTGTTGTTGTTGTTGTTGTTGTTGTGTGCCATCAAATCACCTGTGACGTATGGCAACTCTATGAATGTGTGACTCCCAACATGTCCTCTTCTCTGCAACCTGCCTCAGCCCTTGCAAACTTAAGCCTGTGGCTTCCTTTATGGAGTTAATCTATCCCATATTTGGTCTTCCTCGTTTCCTCCTGCCTTCTGCCATTTCCAGCATTATCGTTGTTTCCAGGGAATTCTGTCTTCTCAGGATGGGCCCAAGTAGGACAGCCACAGTCTCAACATTTTTGCCTCGAGAGATATTTCAGGATTGATTTGATCTTGGACTTTTTTTTTGTCTTTCTGGCAGTACCTGACAAACGGTTATCCAGCACCACTTTAATATTTTTTTTTAAAAAAAACATGTTGGTATTGACCATCTTCCTAAAATACAAAAAAGGCTGGGCTCTGGCAAGCTTCCCTCATGAGGGAATTTCTTTATGTCAAATGACCACTGAAAGCTGTCACTGGAGCTGTCCTTTAAAACCCCTGGCTCCATTTTTGGGCTTGATTTAATCTCTCCTCTCAGCAGAAAAGCATCATCATCATTCATTCAGCCATTTCTTATTCAGTCTTAACTGAAGCGGGCCTGGAAATCTCTCTCTCTCTATCTCTCTCTCTCTTTCTCTCTCTCTCTCTCTCTCTCTCTCTCTCTCTCTCTGTGTGTGTGTGTGTGTGTGTGTGTGTATATATATATACGATATATATATCGTATATAATCTACGAAAACAAATATATATATATATATATATATTTTCTGAGCGGTCTTTCTTCAGAACATCAACTCTTCCTTGACTCACACTAGGCCAGGTGACATACAGAGCAACTGTGCCTTGGAGGGGGAACGGGTGAGGAGGAATTTCAGGATTGATTAAATGGATTCCGTTTTCCTCCCAGCAATGGAAATCAGAATAATATCTTGACTGTCTCTCAGCATAATTGTCATCCCCTCAAAATAAGAAACAAAAAGACTTCTCAGTTCTTCTGTGCACATCTCATTCTGTAAGTATTGTAAGACCCTGGTATCTGCTGGGGATTGGTTCCAGGCCTTCCCATGGATAACAAAAACCATGGATAAGTGAGAACACCAAACCCCACCCAAAACTGCTGTTTTGTGACAGTAGCTTGCTGTACAGCTGTTGTTTTACAACAATAGCTTGCTTTACAGCTGCTGTTTGTGATAGTAGCTTGCTCTGCGGCTGGTGAATTTATTTATTTATTTATTTATTTATTTATTTGTTAATCTTATACCCCGCCCATCTTCCCAAAGGGAACTCTGGGCAGCTTACAATAAAAATAAAAGAAGCAGATAACAAGCAAACACAAACAAAGAAAAAGGAGCAAGATGGCGGGCAAAAAAAGTATTTTTTTATTATTTATTTAATTTTTTCTCTGCCAACCTGAATCAGTGGTTAATGAATCAGTGGATACAGGGGTCCTACTGTAAATGCAATAAGGAACACCACTGGGAGTCCGAGAGAGTCACCCCAGAAAGAGGTGGGACTGGTCAACGCTTTATGAACACGACAGACCTAGAAAAGTTTGGACGGAGAATTGGAACGAACATGCTGCTCATTATGGTTGTTAGATGCCTCCAGCTCTCCTCTGACCCTCGGCAACCCTATGAATGAGGGGGATCCCCAAAATGGCCCTGTCCTCAACAGCTCTGCTCAGGTCGCTTGCAAACTCAAGCCGGAGACTTCCTTCAGGGAATAATCAATCCATTTCACATTTGGTCTTCCTATTTTCTGGCGCTTTAATAATTGTGTGTGTTGTGTCGTTCCAGTCGTGACCGACTTTTTGTGACCCCATGCCCATGGACTTTTCTTGGCAGGAATACTGGAGTGGCTTGCCAGTTCTCATAATTAGTGTTTCCCTTTTGGTGTGTTTCGGGGTGTTGCCATCATCTTCATGAGATAGCACACTTATGGGCTGATGCTTCCCTGTCTGTGAAATTCAGGGCATCGGAGAAAGCCATTTTCACATCACCTTAGGGGAAAGCCACAGTTTTAGACTTCTCTGTTTTTAAATGTCATAAGTCAGGCTAAGAGCTCAGTTGCACATCCTGTCTCAGCAATGACCAAAATCTTTTAAGTTGCTAAACCAGTAAAAGAAGTATAAAGGTTTGGAAGAAATGTCTTATGAGGAGCATCTCAAGGAGCTGGGAATGTTTAGCCTTACAAAAAAGAAGTTTGAGAGGTGATATGATAGCTATGTTTAAATACTGTATTTGAAAGGATGTCACATTGAAGAGGGACTGGATTTGTTTTCCATGGCTACAGAGACTAGGACTCGGAGCAATGGTTTCAAACTACAGGAGAAGAGATTCCATTTGAACATTCGGAAGAACTTCCTGACAGTTATACCTGTTTGGCAGTGGAATATGTCGCCACTGAGGGTGGTGGAATCTCACCTTCCTTGGAGGTTTTTAAGCAGAGGCTGGATGGCCATCTGTCGGGAGTCCTGTGATGGGGGTTCCTGCATGGCAGGGGGTTGGACTGGATGGCCCTTGAGGTCTCTTCCAACTCTGTGGTTCTATGATTCTACGCCAGTGTTGGCGAACTTATGGCATGGGTGCCAAAGGTGGCACTCAGAGCTCTTTTTGTGGGCACCCAACATTGCCCCTTCACAGCCACCTGTATTCAAGTTAAATTGCTGCATTGGCACTTTTTGAAAAAATAGTGGGTTTTGAAATGCAGTTTGGGCACTCGGTCTCTAAAAGGTTCACCATCACTGTTCTACACAATTGATATGTTCTACACCTCTCCAAAATGTATCTTTTTGCCCATTTTCTCCAGTTCCCATCTTTTCCCAAACGTCCTTGCACTCTTACCTTATCTGTAATGTCAGCTTGCCTCGGGCAGTGCAGTCTGTTTAGGTTGACTGTATGCCCACAGTATTCTCTTTACTCCTCATTTGCCTACATTTGCATACATGAGCACTTGCCAGGGCTTTGTCAGCATAGCACCTCCTCCCTGTTAAATGCAGTCAGTTAAGTGTTGAATCATTTCCAGAAAGGTTGAAGTTATGCTAGAGTAGTGGGGGAGAAATCATGTGTGTTTTTCACACAGGAGGAAATGGAAATTTAGCTCGAGGGAAAATATGCTACATGTAAGCCTCTTTACCAACCTAACATCAGAGGGTTACCTGATGAACCAAAAAAATCTTTCCACCTGTAGATTAAGTGTCAGTAATTGGAAACCAACCAGCAAAGATGACACTGGAGCTGCCTTTTTTCTCTGGCGAATATAAACTGCAGTTTATCTGGAAGTTGAGTCATGGCTACTGGACTGTCTTCACAGACATAAACTGCAGTTGCTTCTTTGCATTTGAAAGTGGCTTTGAACCGCTCTTTTCCTCAGTGCAAAGGAACTAGAAAGAGCAGATCCCATGTGCTGTGTTACATAACCCTCCTTCTGGTGGCCGAGGGCTCAAAATCATTTTGGGAACAGTAAAAACAGGCACATATTGAAATGTTTTATTCAGTAGCCTGACAGGAAACATTTCACCATCTAAATGCTTCAATTCGTTGGGAGGGAAATCCTTGGAAAAGTGGAAAAATCTGCACCCCAGAATTGCTTCCTCTGCCTTCCTTTGCACGTTGAGCATATGATGCCCCTGGGGGGCGGGGTATCAGGGCTTCCAAGCAGGCTGTAAGGAATGTTCTCAGCCCTTCTGTTTTGTCTCAGCAGCAGGAGACGGCAATGGCAATGAAGGAGAATTCAAGTCATTCAGAGAAATGCAGGGCATTTAGAGCTGGTAGCTTCGGAAGAGTCAAGTACAGTATGATCCCCATATCCGTGGATTCAGCGGTCTGAAAATATTATACATAGTATGGTATCTAGGGGCCAGTTCTAGTGATGCATGTTAAAATATTTATTCTGAGTTCCCCCACCCCCTTTGTTGTTGTTATTCAGTTTTTCAATCGGGTCCGACTGTTCGTGACCCCAGAGCACACAAGGCCTTCCTGTCTTCCACTGCCTCCCGGAGTTTGGTCTAATCCATATTGGTTGCATCGATGACACCGTCCAACCATCTCATTCTCTGCCATCCTCTTTTCCTTTTGCCTTCCATCTTTCCCAGCATCAGGGACTTTTCCAAGGACTCCTCTCTCCTCATGAGGTGGCCAAAGTACTGGAGGCTCAGCTTCAAAATCTGTCCTTCCAGTGAACATTCGGGGTTGATTTCTTTCAGGATGGATAGGTTTGATCTCCTTGCAGTCCAGGGGACTCTCAAGACTCTCCTCCAGCACCACAGCTCAAAAGCATCAATTCTGCAGCGATCAGCCTTCTTTATAGTCCAGCTCTCACTTCCATACATCACTTCTGGAAAAACCATAGCTTTAACCATCCTGACCTTTGTTGGCAAAGTGATGTCTCTGCTCTTTAAGATGCTGCCTAGGTTTGCCATCACTTTCCTCCCAAGAAGCAGACATCTTTTAATTTCATTGCTAAATTCACCATCTTAGTTGATCAAGGAGCCCAAGAAAATAAACTCTGTCATTGCCTCCATTTCTTCCCCTTCAATTTGCCAGGAGGTGATGGGACCAAATGCCTCTGGGAGCACACTAGATTAGATCTCTGTCTCCTGATACCACTCTCCTGCCTCTGGCCCTTGAAGTACCCCGGTTTTAAGCCTGGAGACTACACATCTCCATCATGGTTTGTAACCTGTGATAGACTTTTCCTCCAGGAATTTGTCCAATCCCCTTTTGAAGGCATCCAGGCCAGATGCCATCCCCACCTCCTGTGGCAGGGCATTCCACAGACTAACAACGCGCTGGGTGAAAAAACTATTTTCTTTGGTCTGTTCTTACTCTCCCAGCCCTCAATTTGAGTGTATGTCCCCTAGTTCTGGTATTTTGCGAGACGGAGAAGAGCATCCCTCTATCGACTTTACTCATGCCCTGCATTATTTTGTACGTCTCAATCATATTCCCCCTCAGGCACCTTTTTTCCAGACTAAAGAGGCCCAAATGTTTTAGCCTTTCCTCACAAGGGAGGTGCCCCAGCCCAGTAATCATTTTAGTCGCTCTCTTTTGCACCTTTTCCAGTTTCACTGTGTCTTTTTTTGAGATGCGGTGACCAGAATTGTACACAATACTCCAGGTGCGGCCTTACTATTGTTTTGTATAATGGCATTATAATGTTGGCTGTTTTATTTTCAATCCCCTTTTTGACAATCCCTAGCATCGAATTGGTCTTCTTCACCGCTGCCACACACTAGGTAGACACCTTCATTGACCTGTCAACCAGCACAGCAAGATCTCTTTCCTAATCCACCATGGATAGCTCAGAGCACATGAGCTGACAGATAAGGTTTTGATTTTTTTGTTTGCCCAATATGCATTAGTTCACATTTTCCTACATTGAAACACATTTGCCATTTCGCAGCCCATTTCCCCAGTTTGGAGAGATCCTTCTGGAGCTCTTCACAATCTTCTCTGGTTTTTACTACACGGAAAAGTTTTATGTCATCTGCAAACCTGGCCACCTCACTGTTTATCCCTGTCTCCAGGTCATTTATGAACAGATTGAAAAGCACCAGTCCCAGGACAGAGCCCTGGGGCACACCGCTTTTCACTTATCTCCATTGTGAAAATTTCCCATTGACACCTACTCTTTGTTTCCTGGATCTCAACCAGTTCTCAATCCATAAGAGGACCTGCCCTCTTATCCCCTGACTGTGCAATTTTCTCAGCAGCCTTTGGTGAGGGACTGTGTCAAAAGCCTTTTGAAAATCCAGATAGACTATATCCACCGGTTCACCCAAATCTACATGTCTGTTGACCTTTTCAAAAAATTCTAAAAGATTTGTCAGACAAGACTTACCCTTGCAGAAGCCATGCTGATTTTCTCTCAGCAAGGTTTGTTCTTCTATGTGTTTTAAGATTTTCTCTTGGATGAGGCATTCCACCATCTTCCCTGGGACAGATGTAAAGCTAACTGGCCTGTAGTTTCCCAGGTCCCCCCTCCTTCCTTTTTTAAAAATTGGTGTGACATCTGCTATCCTCCAGTCCCCCGGCACTGTGGCCATTTTAAGAGACAAGTTGCATATTACAGTTAAGAGATCTGCAAGTTCATTTCTCAGTTCCCTAATAACCCTTGGGTGGATGCCATCTGGGCCCGGTGACTTGTTAATCTTCAATTTATCAATTAGTCCTAAAACATCATCTCTTTTAACCTGTATTTGATTTAATTCTTTAGTCAAGAGGGGCCATTCAGGCAGCGGAATCTGCTCAAGGTCTTCTGTCATGAAGACAGATGCAAAGAACTCATTTAATTTCTCTGCAATTTCCAAGTCCTCCTTAATCTCCCCTTTTCCTCCCTCACCATCCAGAGGGCCAACTGTTTCTCTGGCAGGTTTTCTACTTCTAACATATTTAAAGAAGCTTTTATTATTTCTAGTCAGAGAGCCCTCCTGAAAGAGCCATCCCTTAAGGAGGTGAAGGGGATGGCTTGCAGGAATAGGGCTTTTTCAGCAACTGCCCCCAAACTTTGGAATGCCCTCCCAAATGAGACACCATGGCACCACGTTGATATCAGGTGCCAGGTAAAAACCTTCCTATTCCAAAAGTTTTTAACTAATGATTGTGGGACCTGATGGCAATTTTTAGTGGTGTGCTTTTAATGTACTGTATTTATTGTATTTACTGGTTTTTATTGTTCTAATTTTATTGTATTTTGATGTTTTAATTGTTTTGATTGTGAGCCGCCCGGAGACCTTTGGGTAGTGGGCGGCATACAAGCTATATAAATAAATAAAATAAAATAAAATAAATTTCCCTTTATATTGCTAGTCATACGTTCTTCAAAGTCTTTCTTTGCCTCTCTTATAATCTTCTTACATTTTTTTTTTTGCCAGAGTTTGTGTTCCTTTTTATTTTCCTCAATTGGGGAGGATTTCCATTTATGGAAAGACTTCACAATGCGCTTTAGGGCCTCTCTAACTCCACTCGTTAACCATGCCGGTGACCTCTTGGACTTAGATGAGCTCTTCTTTCTTTGTGGTATGTACTTCCGCTGAGCCTCTACTACCGTTGTTTTGAACAGTCTCCATGCACTTTGAGATTGGATTCTTTTTTACCTTCCCTTTCAATTCCTTTCTAACTAATTTCCTCATTTGAGGGAAGTCCGCCCTTTGGAAATCAACGGTTTTTATGTCAAATTTGCTTGACACTCTTCCCCCAACATGTATGGCAAAGGAGATTGCAGCATGGTCACTGTTCCCCAGAGGCTCAGTGAAATTCACATCCCTGACCAGGTCCTGAGTATCACACAGTATTAGATCCAGAGTTGCCTGTTCTCAGGTGGGCTCCATGACAAGTTGCTCTAAGGCACAGTCATTCAGCATGTTGATAAACCCGGTTTCTCTTTCTTGCCTCAAGCTCGCATTGACCCAGTCAATGTGAGGATAATTGAAGTCCCCCATGATTACTATCCTGTCCCTCTTAAATACCTCCATGATTTGTCTCATCATTTCAAGGTCCCCTTCACGATTTTGATCTGGTGGACGACAGCATACCCCAACTATCACATCGCTCCTTGGACCTGGTAGCGTAACCCACAGTGATTCTATGGTGGAGTCAGACCCAACGTCAATCTCCATTCTGCTGGATTTTACCCCTTCTTTGACATAGATGGCCACTCCACCTCCAACCCACCCCCTCTATCCTTTCTCTAGAGTTTATAGCCTGGGATTGCGGTACCCCACTGGTTCTCCACATTCCACCAGGTTTCTGTTATGGCTATTATATCAATGTTATCCCTAGCTGCCAAATGTTCAAGTTCTCCCATCTTTGCTCAGGGGCTACGAGCATTTGTGTAGAAGCACCTGTACAGTGCGTCCCCCAAGAACAGTTGCTTTTAATTCCAGTAGATAAACCACCACATCCCATTATTCTCCCAGTGCTAATACCTACTATGTCATCACTTGGTCGTTCTCTACCCTCTGCAACCTCGTTTCACGGGGACGATGTGTTCCGAACCGGATGCCGCTCAGCTCCTGTCAGCTTTCCCCTAGTTATCAGTTTAAAAGCTGCTCTGCAGCCTTTGGGGTTGAGTGCCAGCAATCTGGTCCCATCATTGTTCAAGTTCAACGCGCCCCTCCTGTACAGGTTTGGCTTGTCCCAAAAGGTTCCCCAATTCCTGACAAATCTGAAGCCCTCCTGTCAACACCATCACTTCATCCACGCATTGAGGCTTCTGAGCTCTGCCTGCTGGGTGGGTTGTTGATATTTCTTCCGGCAATCTTAATTCTGGTTTGTGATTCATCCAATCCTGCCTTTCACATGATGTACTCTGCATATAAGTTACATAGCCAAGGTGACAGTATACAGCCTTGTTGTACTCCTTTCTCAGTTTTAAACCAGTCAGTTGTTCCATGTCCAGTTCTGACTGTTGCTGCTTGTCCCACATATAGATTTCTTAGGAGACACTTAAGGTGCTCCGGCACTCCAAATCCTTTAAGAACTTGCCATAGTTTGTTGTGGTCTACACAGTCAAAGGCTTTGGCATAGTAAATGAAGCAGAAGTAAATGTTTTTCTGGGATTCCTAGCTTTCTCCATAATCCAGTGCATGTTGGGATTGTAGACCGATCTTTTCCAGTCCTCTGGCCACTGCTGATTTTTCCAAATTTGCTGGTGTATGTGTGTATGTATGTATGTATGTATGTATGTATGTATGTATGTATGTATGTATGTATGTGTGTGTGTGTGTGTGTGTGTGTGTGTTTGTTTGTTTGTTTGTTTGTTTGTTTGTTTATTTATTTATTTATTTATTTATTTATTTATTTATTTATTTATTTATTTATTTATTTATTTTTGCACTTGTATACCGCTCCCATTTCCCAACGGTATAGCACCTTTACAGCATCATATTTTAAGATTTTAAATAGTTCAACTGGAATGCCATCACCTCCACTGGCCTTGTTGTTTGTGATGCTTTTTAAGGCCCCCTTGACTTCACTTTCCAGGATGTCTGGCTCGAGGTCAGTCACTACACTATCTTGGTTATCAGGGACATCCAGATCTTTCTGATATAATTCTTCTGTATATTCTTGCCATCTCTTCTTGATCTCTTCTGCTTCTGTTAGATCCCTACCATTTTTCGTCCTTTATCATATCTATCTTTGCATGAAATGCCCCTTTAATTATCTCTAATTTTCTTGAATAGATCTCTGTTTTTTCCTTTTTTATTGTTTTCTTCTATTTCTTTGCACTGTTTGTTGAAGAAGACCGTCCTGTCTCTCCTTGCTATTCTTTGCAAGTCAGCATTCAATTTTCTGTATCTTTCCCTTTCTCTATTTTCTTTTCTTTGGAATAGTTTTCATTGCAGCCTCCTGTACAATGCTGCAAGCCTCCATCCATAGTTCTTCAGGTGTTCTGTCCACCAAATCTAATTCCTTAAATATATTCTTCACCTCCACTGTGTATTCATAAGGGATTTGACTTAGATTATACCTGACTGGCCCAGTGGTCTTCCCTACTTTCTTCAGTTTAATAAGTTTGAATTTTGAAATAAGAAGCTGATGATCTGAGCCACAGTCAGCACCAGGTCTTGTTTTTGCTGACTGTATAGAGCCCCTCCATCTTTGGCTACAGAGAACATAATCAATCTGATTCCGGTATTGTCCATCTGGTGATGTCCATGTGTAGAGTCGCCTTTTGTGCTGTTGGAAAAGAGTGTTTCTAATGACCAGCTTGTTCTCTTGACAGAACTCGATTAGCCTTTGCCCTGCTTCGTTTGGAACTCCAAGGCCAAACTTGCCAGTTATTCCTTTTATCACTCGACTCCCTAATTCTCCCCTTTTGAGCCTTTCTCTGAGGCCCAGGCTGGGACAAGTGCGTAGGACAGGCAGTTCTCCCTGGAAGAAAGTGTACTGCAAGGTACTGAGTTCCCAAACCATTAGGGGTATTTATGTAAGAAATCAGAAAGATTATTTTTGGGACTAAATCTTCCAGGATTCTCTAAGCACTTTTCCAAGTTCTCCTTCTGTTAGTGTGTTTGGTCTCTTAGATGTCTCAGATTTCCTGTTTTAACGCAGGGGTCTGCTATTAATCCTTTCAGATTGATGGGTGAAAATTTTTGACACAGTAAAGGCTGGATGATGAGCTGCTCACCATTGGTGGGTTTTTTTGTTGTTGTTGTTTTGTTCGTTGTTCAGTCGCAGTGACCAACACTGCCACAGAGCTGGCAAATATATTAGGTTGTAAAACTGTCACAGCTATATTAGACTAAGAGATACAGTTCCTGATTGGAAGCAGCACGGAATAAATATGAGCGTTTGCTATTTCCACCTCTTGCATATTTCAGGCACCTCATTAATTTTCTCTGCCTTTTAAGAAAGAAGCCACGGGCATCCACAATGCAGGGTGAGTTGGGAGGTATAACATTTTGTGGACAGGGTAAAGAGATGCTGCGAGAGGGGCAGGATCCTGTTCTCAATCAAACCCAAGTTCAGGAAATACAATGGGCTCAAGTTACAAGAAGCCAGATTCTGGTTGAATATCAAGAAAATCTTCTTAACTGTTAGAGCAGTATGATAATGGAACCAGTTACCTCAAAAGGTGCTGGGTGCTCCAACGATGGAGTAATTCTAGAGAAATTTGGACAACCACCTGGCAGGTATGCTTTGCATTGCATTCCTACTTTGAGCAGGTGGTTGGACTCAGCCTTGTAGGCCCCTTCCAACTTCACAAATTTGTGATTTTGTGAGGGGACTTGACTTAGGTTCCCCAGCAGCTGGGAGCATTGCTGCATGCAGAGCCTCGTGGAGCAGTGGTTAGGTGCCTGTACTGCAACTAAAGCTGTGCTCACGACCTGGGGTTCAATCCCAGGTAGCAGGCTCATGGTTGACTCACCCTTCCATCCTTCTGAATTCGGTAAAATGAGTACCCAGCTTTCCTGGGGGGGGGGCAATGCGTAGCCTTCATAATTAAACTGTAAACCGCCCAGAGACTATTTGAAGTGGTATGGGGCGGTATATAAGCAGATCGCTTTGCTTTGATTTGCTTTTGCGCAAAAAGCCCATGGACGGCAGCTCGGCAACTCCCAGGTTGATAAGAGGTGATGGAAGAAGGGAGGCTGGACAAATACTTGTATGCAAATGCAAAATGCTAATCATCTCCTTTTGGAAAAAAACCCCACTTACTTGGCTTATTTATCAAATTTGCCTTTGGCTGGCTTTGAATTCCAGGTCAAAGCTAGCTGGAAAAGTCACCTTCTCACAACACAAAGCAGATATAGAGGATTTGCATAGTTACAACACCACATGCTATGCGTGTGGGCCGGGAGAGTAAGAACAGACAAAAGAAAATATTTTTTCACCCAGCGCGTTCTTAGTCTGTGGAACTCCCTGCCACAGGAGGTGGTGATGGCATCTGGCCTGGATGCCTTCAAAAGGGGATGGGACAGATTCCTGGAGGAAAAGTCCATCACAGGTTACAAACCATGATGGGGAGATGTGTAATCTCCAGGGTTAAAACCAGGGCCCTTCAAGGGCCAGTGGCAGAGGAGTGGTATCAGGAGACACAGAGATCTACTCTCATGTGCTCCCAGAGGCATCTGGTGGGGCAACTGTGAGATACAGGAAGCTGGACTAGATGGGCCTTTGACCTGATCCAGCATGGCTCTTCTTATGCACCATGGGCATGACTGTGCATACTACATACCAAGTCGTGACTCACTGTTGAGTTGGACTTGAGTCACGCCAGCAACTCCACTCCAATCCTTTTTTTAACGCCAGCAACTCCACTCCAATCCTTTTTTTAAAAAGGCTCGCACTCGACTTGCAACTTTTCTGAGTTGTGTTGTCGAGTCGCAATGTCAAGGGTGGGCCTCCCAACCGACTCCCACCTTTGCCATCCTCCTCCAATGCTAGAAGACTGGCTTCCCTCCCTTCCGGAAGCCGGCTGCTACCTCTGCCACACACACCGTGCCCAGTTCTTATGCCAGTGCATGTGCAGAATCAGGGGGTGGCTGTATCTGTGCATGTGCTAGTCGGGCTCCCCCCCCCCAGGCTGCCACCAAGCACAGTAAATCAAAAGGGTGGTTGCAGTAGCCGAGTTCAAAAGTAAAGAGACTTCCTTTTCTCTGAGGCAAAATATATCCGTTTAAAACATATCCACCATCTGATTTACTCTGGGTTCTTTTCAAAACAAGAGGCCACGTTAATTTTCAAAAATAGTATTTTATTTTCTATTCTTTAAATGCAACAATAAGAAATCAAAAATAGCAAAACTTAACAAATCTCAATCATAGTCTTATTTCCACTAAAGATAATAAAATCTAAGTCATCCTGACTAACTGATTACATTCAAGGTTTCTTCTAAGCTAACTTTTCCTATTCTACCTAATTGCAGTGAGCTCCATTGCTCAAAGCGATCCTAAGCCCATCATCAGCATAATGATCAGAATAATTAATCAGAATAATAATGGCTTCTCTCTGTCTTCTCAACTTCTTCCCACAGCTTCCAGATGTCACATGACATAATTGACCAATGTCAGCTGACCATTGTCTGTGCTGCTGGCTTGTTATGTCCGTTCCTCTACATTCCTCAGAGAAGCTCTAATACATACCAAAATGTGCTCTTAATATTTTATTTATTTATTTATTTATTTATTTATTTATTCAACTTATATGCAGCCCACTACCCAAAGGTCTCTGGGCGACTTACAATCAAAGAATTAAAACAATTTAAAATAATTATAAATAAAATATCAATAAATCATCAAACAGTAATAAAAACCTTCTTTAAAATCATCATCCTGAAATTGTCATCAGCGGACCCACAATCTATATTGTATCAATTAAAAGCCTTCTGGAACAGGAAGGTTTTTACCTGGCGCCGAAATGTAATCAGTGTTGGCGCCAGGCGGATCTCAATAGGGAGGGCATTCCATAACTTGGGAGCAGCTGCCGAGAAGGCCCTTTGTCTACAAGCCATCCCTCTCACCACCTTGATGGATGGCTCTTTCAAAAGCCCCCGGCTCAATCTTAAGGGGTACGTATGGAAGGAGGCGGTCCTTCAGGTATCTAGGTCCTAAGTCATGTAGGGCTTTATATGTCAAAACAAGCACTTTGAATTGGGCTCGGACAGCAACTGGTAACCAATGCAGGTTACGCAGAATCGGCGTGATGTGATCCCTGGCGGCTCCACCACTTACCAGCCGCGCCGCATGATTCTGAACCAGTTGCAATCTCCGGACCGTCTTAGAGCGCATTGCAGTAATCAATACGGGATGTTACCAGTGCATGCGTAACTGTCATGAGGCTCTGAGGGCGAAGCTGGTATATTTTCCGCAGCTGAAGGAAGGCACCCTGGCCACCGAGTCCACCTGGGCTTCAGAGTTAGACCAGGGTCCAGGAGCACCCCCAAGCTGCGGACCCTGTCCCTTAGGGGAGTGCAACCCCATCCAGGACAGGAAGATGGCCCTCTAACCTTTCCGGCAAAGCACCCATTAACAGCACTTCCGTCTTGTCTGGATTGAGTTTCAATTTGTTAACCCTCATCCAGTCCATTATCTGGCCCAGACACGAGTTCAGCACAGAAACCGCCTCACCTGGATTGGTGGAGAACGAGAGGTAGAGCTGAGTATCATCAGCATATTGCTGACTCCTCAGCCCAAACCTCCTGATGACCTCTCCCAGCGGTTCCATGTAAATGTTGAACAGCATGGGAGACAGTATGGAGCCCTGGGGAACCCCGTGACGTAAACGCCACGGGGCAGAGCAACTGTCCCCCAGCACCACCTTCTGGACACGGTCAACCAGGAAGGATTGGAACCACTGCAGAGCAGTGCCTCCAACCCCCAACCTGGCCAGCCTATCCAGAAGGACACCATGGTCGATGGTGTCGAAAGCCGCTGAGAGGTCCAGGAGTATCAACAGGGTTTCTCAGCAGAGGTCATCAACAGGGCGACCAAGGCAGTCTCCGTACCAAAACCCGGCCTGAAACCAGATTGAAATGGATCCAGAAAATCCGTTTCATCCAGCAGTGCCTGGAGTTGCCCGGCCACCACCCGCTCCAACACCTTGCCCAAATAAGGGAGGTTCGCTACTGGACGGTAGTTAACCACCAGCCCTGGGTCCAGGTTTGGTTTTTTTAGGAGTGGTCTTTCAAGGTGGTGGGGACCACTCCCTCTCTTAAGGATGCATTAACAACCTCCTGGACCCAGGTGCGAACCCCCTGGCAGATCTTTCAATTAGCCAGGAAGGGCAAGGGTCGATTAGCACGGACAGATCCAAGCACCCTGTCCACATCCTCAAGTCTCAATAATTGAAACTCATCCAATAATACTTAAAGCTGCACACTGGATACATCCCTTGAATCTGCATCAATAGTGGAGTCCAATTCCGAATCTGAGCGATTTTCCCTCAAAGTGAGCAGCAAACTGGTCACCAGGCTGATGAGTTGTCCAGAACCTCCACTGTATTTCTCGGTTGAAGAAGGTCCTGGACCACCCGAAACAGCTCTGCTGGACAGCACTCTGAGAAGCAATAAACCGTATCGCCACGGAATAGGCCCGATAATGGGCTCTGAGCCGTGTTCGGTCGGACTCACAGTGATATTTTCTCCACTTGCGCTCCAGCCGTCTCCTGCTTCATTTCCCGCAGCTCAGATGTATACCAAGGAGCTGTCTGGGCTCTGCGCAAGGAGAGGGAGGGCCTAGGTGTTTCGTGTCAACCTCCCAGGACATTTCCCTGTTCCATAGGGTGACCTGAGCTTCGACAGGAGCGCCGACCATATCAGACAGATAATCCCCAGAGCTTTCAGGAAACCATCTGGATCCATTAAGGCGGATCATCTTAATGGATCCCCCACCCTTGCAGAGGGTCGGAGTAGCCAATAGCCTAAACTTGACCAGAAAGTGGTCTGACCATGACAATGGAGTCAAAACCAACCCCTCCACATCCAAACCACCATCTCCCAGTCCCGTTGAGAATACTAGGTCCAGAGTATGACCCTTCTCATGTGTTGGGCTGATGACATGTTGAGACAGCCCCATGGTTGTCATGGCGGCCATGAAGTCCTGAGCTGCTCCAATTAAGGTAGCCTCAGCATGGATGTTGAGGTCCCCCAGTACCAACAGTCTGGGGGTCCTCAACACCAGGTCCGAGACCACCTCTGTCAGCTCAGGCAGGGAGACTGTTGGTACGCAGCAGGGTGGGCGGTACACCAAAAGAATCCCCAATCTGTCTCGTGAGCCCAACACACAATACATGCCCTCTAGACCTTTTCCCAAGGAGACAGGAAGCCTGGTCAAGGAGATAGAACTCCTGTAGACTATGGCAACTCCCCCTGCCCGGCCCTCCGGGCGACACTGGTGCTGAACCGAGTACCCAGGTGGGCATATCTGGGAGAGGGGACTCCACCCTCCTCTCCCACCCAGGTCTAGTAATACATGCCAGGTCAGCACCCTCATCCAGGATAACATCATGAATGAGGGCGGTCTTATTCTGTACTGACCTGGCATTCAACAAAGGGGTGGAACCAGAAGAGGGGATAGGTGTAAGATATCTAACCCCTCTTCTCCTATGCGGGCACGTTCCACTCCTACCGCCATACCTTCCCCTACCCAGCACAATTTCAATGGCTGCCCCCTCCATTGCCCTCCCCCCTTCCTGTTCCCTTAGATCTATTTTGGGTTCCTACCACCTATCACTGATGACAAGGAAAAGAAAAAGATGGCACTGGACTCTTGGGTCAGCAGGAAAGGTCCCAGGCAGCTCCCAGGCCGCTCCGCTTTTCAAGCCTTCCCTCCCTCGGGCAGGTGGTGAGTGTTGAGGTGGAAGGCAGCTTGAGCAACAGAGCAAGGGGCCCAGTCCTGACTTGCCTCAGGAGTCCAAGAGGCCAAACTCCCCCAGAGAAGCCACAGAAAGGTCCCCTGTCTCTCACCCAAGGGCGGAGGGAGCGGCAGGTGGCACTGGACTCTTGGGTCAGCAGGAATTCAGCTTAGCATTTCACACTATGTCCCATCATGCTAATTTCCATACAGGAGACAAGCTTTCAATTACACCTACTTGTGTTTTTTTCAGTTAATATACAGTGAATTAGAATCATAGAATCATAGAGTTGGAAGAGACTTCAAGGGCCATCTAGTACACCCCCCTGCCATGCAGGAACCCCCATCACAGGACTCCCGACAGATGGCCATCCAGCCTCTGCTTAAAAACCTCCATAAGAACATAAGAACAGCCTTGCTGGAACAGGCCACAGCCCATCCACTCTAGCATTCTGTCTCACACAGTGGCTCACCCTTTGCTTCATGGTATTCCCAAGCAGATGTCTTCACCTGCTTACGATTCCCTGCAAATGGCATTGAGAGATATCCTGCCTATCTCTCCAACCCGGTGGTTGTCCTTAGGTATCCATAATGGTAGCCATTGATACCCTTGTCCAATCCTTTCTTAAAGCTGTCAAGGCTGACAAGTTTCCAAAGGAGACCCCACCACCTTCCTTTGTGTTAGCATATTCCACTGCCGAACAGCTCTAACTAGAGATGGGCACGACTCAAAAAAATTGTGTTTTGTTTGTCGTTTGTCGTTTAGGGGGTCCGTTTTGGTTTGTTTTCGTTTTTCGTGAATTTTTTTGCAAAAAAATTCATTTTTGTTACGTAACGAAATGAAAAAACAAAAACAAAAATGAAAAATTGCTGTTTCGTTAGCATTCATTACAGTTCAATGTATTTGCCGCAATGAAAACGAAACGCACGACAAAATTTCTGTTGTTTTGATTTGTTTCATTTCATTTTGGAGACAAAATTCGTTTTTCATTTCGTTACGTAACAAAATGAAAAAACAAAAACAAAAACGAAAAATTCCTCGTTTCGTGCCCATTCTAGCTCTAACTATTAGGAAATTCTTCCTAATGGTCAAATGGAATTTCTTTTCCTGTAACTTGAAACCATTGCTCCGAGTCCTAGTCTCTGGAGCCATGGAAAACAAGCCAGCCCCCTCTTTGATATGGCATCCTTTCAAATATTTAAACATGGCTATCATATCCACTCTCAGTCTCCTTTTTGTAAGACTAAACGTTCCCAGCTTCCTAAGCCGCTCCCTCGTAAGACATTTTCTTCCAGACCTTTAACCATCCTGATTGTCCTCCTCTGGACCCATTCCAGGTTGTCAACATGCTTTTTAAATTGAGGTGCACAAAACTGGACACAGGACTCCAGATGAGGTCTGACCAGAGCAGAACAGAGTGCTACTGTCACTTCCCTTGATCCAGACACGATGCTTCTGTTGATGCAACCAAGAATCCTATTGGCTCTTTTGGCCACCGCATCACACTGCTGACTCATGTTCCATTTGTGGTCCACCAAGATCAATTTGTGGTCTACCAAGAAAATTGTTTTTGTTAAAATCATATGCACAATCACTCTAATATTTATAAGATGTAAATCTTGTCGTTGTTGCAATGCTTCCAGGCAACTTCCGTTTATCTCACTGCACCAGCTTTATTTCTCTGCACTGGGTCTGGGCCCCATAAAGCAGAAAAATGCTTCACAAAGTAACAAGTCAAAATGTACTGAAAACATTCTCACAGCTATGGAGAAAACTGTAAGCACAAATGCTTAAAGCAGTGGTTCCCAACCTTCCTAATGCCGCAACCCTTTAATACAGTTCCTCGTGTTGTGGTGACCCCCTTGCCCTGCTTGGAAGAGGCCACAAGACCCATTTTGCAGACCACTGCCGTAGGGGCCATAGAGAACTTCCCTCTAGTCTACAGGCACCCTCAGCCAATCGCAGCCTCTGTTGCCATTGACTGACATCCCCTCCAACCTATCAAGCTGTAACTCACTCTTCCTCCCTCCTTCCTCCTCCAGACCCAAGCCGTTTGTGCCTTTTTCTTCACTGACTCATGGCGACCCCTGAGAAATGGTCGTTCGACCACCGCCTAGAGTTCTTTCTCGAAGATAGGCGGGATATAAATGCAATAATAAATAAATAAATAAATAAATAAATAAATAAATAAATAAAAATAAAGGGGTCCTGACCCCCAGGTTGGGAACCGGTGGCTTAAAGAAACACACACACGAGGACTAAACTTAAGTTGCAGACAAATCTTTAATAACCATACAGTATTTTTCCACATTTGAGACTATATTTTTGTCTAAAATTGTTAAAACTAAAAATTGAGGGTCTTGTGCACAGAAGTAAGCTGAGGAGAGAACTGCATGGTTGCGAAACTGTCATTTTGAGTTGGAAAAGTAGGGGCTTCTTATACATGGGGGTGTTTTATAGATGGAAAAAATATGGTATATAAGTAAGAATTCAGTCCAAAACATGACAGTGAGGTATCTGGAGGATGATACAGTACAGTAGGTTGCTGGTTCCTGTGGATAACAAAAAACATGGATAAGAGAACGCCACCCTCAAAAAAACCCTGCTGTTTTGTGACAGTAGCTTGCTTTACGGCTGCTGTTTTGTGATAGTAGCGTCCTTTGTGACTGTTGTTTTGTGACAGTATCTTGCTTTACAGCTGTTGTTTGCGACAGTAGCTTGCTTTGTGGCTGCTGAATTATTTAATTTTTTTCCTCTCCACCGCAGATAACTGAATCAGTGGTTAATGAATCAGTGGATATGGGGGTCCTACTAACACCTCCACACCTAAATGTTGTTGAGGATTCCAAAATATGTGTTGTGGCAGCATCTTCATTAGGTCAACCAGAAAGATCGAAAGATCCATGTGCCAAGTTTCCTACACATCCTTTTGGATGGAAAGATGTTCCAAGAAAGCAGGGTTGGAGAAAAGACTGAGCCGTGCTTCCTGCCAACATGTTGAGATGCCTTGAGAGCAAGGCTCTGCTGAATCTCAAATTGGATTCTTAATTTAATTCTTTCATTTTCTCTCCCCCCCCCTTTCACAGTGGGAACGCCTCTGGTTCTTAATCCTCACATTCTCATTCTTCCTGACCTTGATCTGGTTTTATTTCTGGTGGGAAGTTCACAATGACTACAATGAAATCAACTGGTGAGTAGAGAACGGCCCTTGCTAATTTATTTGTTTGTTCGTCCATTCATTTCTTTGTTCATTCGTTCAATGTGTATACCGCCCAGCTGACTCCCAAGGCATAAAAGGCAACAATGACACATTAAACAATGACCACAAAAACATAATAACGATGCAGACAATGGAATAAACATATCAATTCACTTGAACTTAAAGGAGAGAACAATTGGATGCAGACACAAGTATTAGGCATTCAATAGACAGAGCTATCACTTCCGCTTTGGGTCTCTGCAGACCCAGTCCCTCTCTGAGAGTCACATTGCATGTGCTGTTTAAACCTTGGCTCTTAGCTGATATTGCAGCCGTGGAGCCTTGCCTAGCTGACCTTCTGCCCCACAGGGTAGACAGAGAAACGGGGTCATATGCACCAGGTTCTCTGGGTCAGCCGTCATCTTGGTTATAGCTGGCTTTTTGAAGGATGTGTTTGTGTCTGACCAATGCACCTGGGAAAGAAAGCATGTACTTTGTCAGTTCATCTGACAGTGGGCGTTTATACACGACCCCTAAGCTCCGCTGCAAATGGCTCCCAGCTCCGGAGCTTAAAAATGTTTCCCCACCAGCTCCGGAGCTAACAGAAAATTAAGTGCGACCCTGCCCACCTAAGCGCGACCCGGCGCACCTTTCAAGTACCTGCTCTGGGAGAGTGAAAAATTTTGATGCGGAGAGTGCCGGGCTCTCCTCGCTTCTTTTTGTTGTTGTTTTTTTGCCTCCCGCCCCTTTAAGAGGAACCAGGAAGTGACGGGGAGTCGGAGCAACTTCCACCGGCACTCTGGAGGTAAGAGTGCATTCTTTTCTCCCTTTTTTTCTCCCTCCCCTCACACAGACAGAACAAGGAAGTGCGAAGGGGGTGGGAACGCAGGGAGAGCGACAAACCCTCAAGATCTCTGGTCCGAATTTAAGGGACCAGCGGATCTTAGGGGTCGTGTAAAAAGGCCCAGTGACACCGAGCAGCGCTTGACTGTTTGTTCCCACAGGTGTTTGTTTATTTGCTGCGTTGCGACAGGTTTAGCTGTCTCTGTGTATATTGTGGAGCACGTAATTGTACAAATTAACCTGTAGTCACCCAGATGTTGTGGGACTCCAGTTCCCATCAGCTGTCAGTCAGGTCAGCAGTGCAGGATGATGACTGTAGTCGTTTCTCAATGTCTGGAGTCCCTTGGTTCTACTTGAATCCTTGTACAGAATCAGAATCTGGAATTCTTTTACAGTAGGACCCCCTTATGCACTGGTTCAGTACCCACTGATTAACTTATCCATGGTGAAAATACTAAAAATATTACAAGAAAAAGGGAAGAGAATTTCACATGTATTACCAGAACCAACCATTAGAGGAAGCCAGAGGTCATGCAATGAAAATACTTGGTGAAGGATACAAAATATGTTATCTGGTACCCTCTAGTGGCCAAGTCTGTTAAAGCATGTGAATATAATTTCTGTTTTCCTCCCTTTTACCATGCTATCTATCTATCTATCTATCTATCTATCTATCTATCTATCTATCTATCTATCTATCTATCTATCTATCTATCTATCTATCTATCTATCTATCTACATTTTTGCTGTTATCAGTGGTTTTCAGTATCCACAGGGATCGGGGGAGGACTTGGAGCCAATCCCCAGCAGACATAGAGGCTCTACTGAATTAGACTAGAATTCCCAAAGTGATGGAAAAGACTGAAGACAGGAAGAGCAGAGGAAGATGCATTGAACCCCTAGAGCAGTGGTTCTCAACCTGTGGGTCCCCAGATGTTCTTGGACTGCAATTCCCAGAAGCCTTCACCACTAGCTGAGCTGGCGAGGATTTCTGGGAGTTGCAGTTCAGGAACATCCGGGGGTTCACTGGAAGGACAGATTTTGAAGCTGAGGCTCCAGTACTTTGGCCACCTGATGAGGACTCCTTGGAAAAGTCCCTGATGTTGGGAAAGATCAAAGGCAAAAGGAAAAGAGGACGGCAGAGAATGAGATGGTTGGACGGTGTCATTGATGCAACCAATATGGGTTTGACAAAACTCCAGGAGGCAGTGGAAGATAGGAAGGCCTTGCGAGCTCTGCTTCATGGGGTCACGAAGAGTCGGACACGACTGAACGACTGAACAACAACAACAACATCTGGGGACCCACAGGTTGAGAACCACTGCCCTAGAGGAAGCCACAGTTCACAAGAGCTGAGCAGAGGTGTTGAAAACAGGACATTCCAGAGACTGCTCATACATAAGGTCATTAGAAGTTGAAGGTGGCTTGATGGACACATTACAACCATAAGAAGATCACTAATAGTTTGCTATCCATTTTATTATACTGTATCTGAAATCTATTCTCATTTAGTTATCTAAACTATTTCTATACTGATAGTTGTTGTGAGTTTTTCGGGCTGTTTGGCCGTGTTTCCAGAACATGGCCAAACAGCCCGAAAAACTCACAATAGCTATCAAATCCTGGCTGCGAAAGCTTTCGAGAATACATATTTCTATCCTGCCTTTCTTCCCAAAAGGGCCCAAGGTGTCTTACATCATAAAGCAGTGTTTAAAAGCTACAAACAGGATTTATATAAATATTAAAAAAGGAATTAAGCAAGTATTATATTAACATAATAACTAAGATCAATATTAAAACACATTCTAAGCAATAAAGCAGAATAGTCCTTTTAAAAAAAAACCCTCTCAAATCCCTAGTCACTAAGGAAAAGCCTGCCCCAGCCTGCTTCATGGTAGGGCCAGCACTGTTCCTGAGAGGGACAGCGATTCTTTAAGATCACGTGTAGCAGGTGGTGGAAAAAAGCAAAAAAATCAGGACGGAACCTGGATTTGAACCCAGGAGTACCTGTGTGCAAAATATGTGCTCTGCCATTCAACTCTTTGGCCCTTCTCCGACATCCTTGCCATTATCTGAGTGTGCATTCATTGGGTGTTGGGCAGAGCTTGGAGAGTTACTTTTTCCTTTCTTGGGAACTTCCTTCTGCAGATGTAACTTTCTAAACTCTTCTGTCATGTCTCCCTGCAACTATATATTGCAGATCTCGGTTCAGTTGGTGACCATAGAATCATAGAATCATAGAGTTGGAAGAGACCTCAAGGGCCATCTAGTCCAGCCCCCTGATCCAACTTGGATCAAAGCCGGTGCTTGTATCATTTGCAACATATTCCTTGGGGATGGCTTTTACAATTATGAAATTTCACATCTCACAATTTCTTTGTGGGTTCAGCCCCTTATTTCTGGAGCTTTTGCCTTGGTTTGCATCATTCCATAGTTCATGATTTGGAGAGGAGCCCTGCCTCGCCTTCCAAAATTGCAGCTCTCCATCACATGTCTTTTTTGGAGAGAGAAGGAGACGGTAGGGTGGCAGCATAAATAAATATGCTGTGTGTGCCTTCGTGATCAGATTTCAAGGGAGGGAAGTGTCATTAATTATAGCACTACTTTCTATGGTAAAATAATCAGGAAGGAAATAGCTGCACAGCAGAAGAGGCTCTAATTATCTCACGGCTTGCTTATTCTTGGCGAAGGAGGAAATGCCGTTTTCCCAAGAGGCCTGGTGTCACAAACCTGACAGGTGTGCCATCTCAGGGTGACGCTTGCTTCTGCATCAGCCCAAAAAAGAGGGCTCCAAATCTGGACGGAAGATGCTGTCGATGTGCATAAGTTGCATATGTTAATCAGAAGGAATGCATGCAACAATGGTTGTTATTGTGGTGGTGGGGTGCTATCCTGTCATCTCTGAACTATGGCTACTCTGTGAATGAGCAGTTTCATATGATTCCATTTTTTTCCTCTGTTGGCTTTCCTGGCTGTCCGGCTTTCACACCCATACAAGGTGACCAGAAAAGGATGTTAGATCACTTAAACAGAATTTCATCTCAGAAATGTAATGGTTCCTTGTCAGAGAACAGGTTGCTATCCTAGCAAGCAACCTGAAATAAACCTATGCATATTGGTTTGTTGGTTGGTCTTAAATTTATATGCTGCCCCAGCAGTGCAATGCATAAGAACATAAGAACAGCCTTGCCGGAACAGGCCACAGCCCATCCAGTCCAGCATTCTGTCTCACATAGTGGCTCACCATTTGCTTCAGGGTATTCCCAAGCAGATGTCTTCACCTGCTTATGATTCCCTGCAAATGGCATTGAGAGATCTCCTGCCTCTCTCTCCAACCCAGAGGATGTCCTTAGGCATCCATCATGATAGCCATGGATACCCTTGTTCTCCATGAACTTGTCCAATCCTTTCTTAAAGCTGTCAAGGCTGACAGCTGTCACCACTTCTTCTGGCAGGGAGTTCCTCAGACCAGTGATCCTCTGGGAGAAAAAGGACTTTCTCTTGTTTGTTTGAGATCTAGCACCCAAATGTTGCATGGAGTGCCCCCTAGTTCTAGTGTTGTGTGATAGGGGAAACAGTTTTTCCTTATCTACTTTGTCCACACCGTGTATGATTTTATAAACGTCAATCAGGTCACCTCTTAGGTGCCATCATTCAAGAGTGAAGAGGCTGAGCCGTTGCAGCCTCAGATGTTAAGGAAGGTGTTCCAGTCCCCGAATCATTCTGGTTGCCCTCCTCTGCACTTTTCCCATTTCCATAATATCCTTCTGGAGGTATGGTGACCAGAATTGTACACAGTACTCCAGATGGGGCCTCACCATAGATTTATAAAGAGGCAAAATTACACTTGCTGACTTATTTTCTATACCTTTCCTAATGATCTCTAGCACTGAGTTTGCTTTTGCATGGTTCTGGGGTGGTTTACAGCAGGTGAAAACTCTCAAAGAGTCAAATTAAAATAAAGCACATGGGTAATTGCCATCAACTCAAAGTGGTGTAAATTATAGCTTACAGGCAGGATGTGAGGCAGAATGAAAACTCAAACCGGATCACAGAGAAATGCCTCTCCGAAAAGAATTGAGAAGTTTCAGAAGGTGGAAAACGAAGAGAAGACACCATGCAAGGCTCCACCAGGATTTGATTCCAGTGTGAAATCCATCAGCTGGCACAAGGCTCTGCTTCCCAGTTAGCTCCCAGACTCCACATGAACAGCCCCCAACTCAATATTAATTAACTGGGGGGGGTTATCGTCTCTATTTAAATGCAAATTTTGACATTTTTCATCTAGGAAAGGGCGGGAGGGAGGGTGTTGGGGTTTTTTGCCAACACAAATTTATAGGGGATTGAGTGACTTTTTTACTGTTACTTTTTGGAGCCTTCTTGCTAATGTCGCTCTTCTCTCAGTGAGCTCATGGGCACATGCAGTGATGGATGGCACAGGAATGATGATGACTCAAACGCTTGTGAGATGGGGTGCTATCGGAAAAAAACAAAAGGGCCATATGTAAAACCAGAAAGGAACGTGGAAGAGGTCAATGACGGCAGGTTGGGTGCAGAGAGGTGCAACTTCACACCCAACGTCCCAAGCGGAATGAGGCGTGAATCAGCTCCAAGCACCATCTGGCTGATTGTTCTGTTTCTGTAGCAGGGAGCAGGATTTGAGCGCCGCATCACCCTCCTGCCAGAGTTTGCAACAGTTACTTAAATTGGAAGCTGTCTAAATGCCCTAAGAGCACATCTCATCTCGCCTGATCTCGGAAGCTAAGCAGCGTCGGCCCTGGTTAGTGCAGTACAGTGGTACCTCGACTTACGAAGTTAATCCGTTCCGAATGCATGCTCTTAAGTCGAACTACTTTTAAGTCGGGGCACCTATCTAAAAAAATTGGGGGGAAAAGTTAAAAAATGAAAAAAATGTAAGTCGAGCAGACCATATTTATTTATTTATTTTATTTATTATATTTATACCCCGCTTATTATCGTCAAGATCTCTAAAATTTGCAAGGCAGCAGTTAAAATGGCAAGAGTTTTCCGCTCTTAAGTCGAATTGCTCTTCAGTCGAGCTGCTCTTAAGTCAGGGTACCACTGTACTTGGATGGGTGACCACCAGGGAATACCAGGTGCTGTAGGCGCCTGGAGTAGGAACTGGCAAGATACTCCAGTATTCCTGCCAAAAAAACCTCCATGGACATGGGGTCACAAAGAGTTGGTCACAACTGTTAACAACACAACAACAACTTAAATTGGACTCCCAGGATTCTTCTCTTGCCCTCAGAGACTAATGGATCCGGATGGTTTCCTGAAAGCTCTGGGGGATTATCCAGCTGACATGATCGGCGCTCCTGTCGAAGCTCAGGTCACCTTATGGAACAGGGAGATGACCCGGGCAGTTGACATGATTGCACCTAAGCGCCCTCTCCCCCTACGCAGAGCCCAGACAGTTCCTTGGTATACATCTGAGTTGCGGGCAATGAAGCGGGAAGGGAGACAGCTGGAGCGGAAGTGGAGAAAATATCGCGGTGAGTCCGATCAAACACGGCTTAGAGCCCACTATCGGGCCTATTCCGTGGCTATACGGTTGGCGAAAAGGCAGTATTTCGCCAACCGTATTGCTTCCTCAGAGTGCCGTCCAGCGGAGCTGTTTCGGGTGGTCCAGGAACTTCTTCAGCCAGGAGATAGGGTGGAGGCCCAGGACCATTTGGTGGCACGCTGTGATGAGTTTGCTGTTCACTTTGAGGGGAAAATTGCTCAGATTCGCAGTGAACTGGACTCCACTATTGGTACAGTATCAAGGGATGTGTCCAGTGCACCGTGCTCAGGTCCAGTGTTATTGGATGAGTTTCAATTGTTGAGACCCGAGGATGTGGACAGGGTGCTTGGATCTGTCCGTTCCACCACCACGCTGCTCGACCCTTGCCCTTCTTGGCTAATTGAAAGATCTGCCAAGGGGGTTCACACCTGGGTCCAGGAAGCTATAAATGCCTCTTTAAGAGAGGGAGTGGTCCCTGCTGCCTTAAAAGAGGCAGTAATTAGACCATTCCTAAAAAAACCTAACCTGGACCCAGGACTGGTGGTCAACTACCGACCAGTAGCGAACCTCCCTTATTTGGGCAAAGTGTTGGAGCGGGTGGTGGCCGGACAGCTCCAGGCGCTTCTGGATGAAACGGATTTTCTGGATCCATTTCAATCTGGTTTCAGGCTGGGTTTTGGTACAGAGACTGCCTTGGTCGCCCTGTACGATGACCTTTGCCGGGAGAGAGACAGGGGGAGTGCAACCCTGTTGATACTCCTGGACCTCTCAGCGGCTTTCGACACCATCGACCATGGTGTCCTTCTGGATAGGCTGGCCAGGTTGGGAGTCGGAGGCACTGCTTTGCGGTGGTTCCAATCCTTCCTGGCTGACCGTGTCCAGAAGGTGGTGCTGGGGGATAGTAGCTCTGCCCCGTGGCATTTACTTCATGGGGTTCCACAGGGCTCAATACTATCCCCCATGCTGTATAACATCTACATGAAACCGCTGGGAGAGGTCATCAGGAGGTTTGGGCTGAGGAGTCAGCAATATGCTGATGATACTCAGCTCTACCTCTCATTCTCCACCAATCCAGGTGAGGCGGTTTCTGTTCTGAACTCGTGTCTGGACCAGATAATGGACTGGATGAGGGTTAATAAATTGAAACTCAATCCAGACAAGACGGAAGTGCTGTTAGTGGGTGTCTCGTCTGACAGGCTAGAGGGCCACTTCCCTGTCCTGGATGGGGTTGCACTCCCCCTAAGGGACAGGGTCCGTAGCTTGGGGGTGCTCCTGGACCCCGGTCTAACTCTGGAAGCCCAGGTGGACTCAGTGGCCAGGGGTGCCTTTCTCCAGTTGCGGAATATATACCAGCTGCGCCCCTACCTAGATGAACGGAGCCTTATGACAGTTACGCATGCATTGATAACATCCCGTATTGATTACTGTAATGCGCTTTACGTGGGGCTGCCTTTGAAGACGGTTCGGCAATTGCAACTGGTTCAGAATCGTGCTGCACGGCTGGTGAGTGGTAGGGCCACCAAGGAACACATCACGCCGATTCTGTATAACCTTCACTGGTTACCAGTTGCTGCCTGAGCCCAATTCAAAGTGCTTGTTTTGACATATAAAGCCCTAAACGGCTTAGGACCTAGATACCTGAAGGACCGCCTCCTTCCATATGGACCTACCCGGCAATTAAGATTTAGTCAGGGAGCCCTCCTGAAAGAGCCATCCCTTAAGGAGGTGAAGGGGATGGCTTGCAGGAATAGGGCTTTTTCAGCAACTGCCCCCAGACTATGAAATGCCCTCCCAAATGAGACTCGCCTGGCGCCGACGTTAATAACATTTTGGCGCCAGGTAAAAACCTTCCTGTTCCAAAATTTTTTAAACTAATGATTGTGGGTCCTGATGGCAATTTTAGTGGTGTGTTTTTAATGTATTGTATTTATTGCATTTACATGTGTTATTGTTTTAATTTTATTGTATCTTGATGTTTTAATTGTTCATTCTGATTGTGAGCCGCCCAGAGACCTTTGGGTAGTGGGCGGCATACAAGCTATATAAATAAATAAATAAACCTAGCCTAGTCCAAGATAAGTAGCTTCCTAGGTTTCTGCTTTATTCCCTTGAAACTAGTATTCAGGGTCAAACTGCCTCCTACAACAACTATGATTTGTAGCTGGATGGGGGGGGGAGTGGGACTCCGTCCTCTGACTGACGGGTGACATGGAAGCAAGAGGCCCAATTAGAATCCAATCCAGTGGGTAGAGAGCCGTTAAATCATCGTAACTTATTAAGTCCACCAATACCTTGGTTTACGAGCATAATTTGTTCTGCAAGCATGCTTGTGAATCGAAACACTCTTACCTGTATATGGAAGCAAATTCCCCCATAGGAAATAATGGAAACTCAGGTGATTCGTTCTGCAGCCCCAAAGACCACATATTTATACACAGAAAATGCCAAAACCCACAAAAGACGTTGGCCAGAAGTCCACATCCACACCATGGTTTACGTACCTGGCTATGGAATCTGCTCTGCTTCGGACTAGCAACTGGATTTTACTCTGTGTTTTAAATGTGACAATAATAAAATGCGGTTTGTAGCCCTGTACTCACTTAACTAGCTGCCCCATGACTTTAAAAATAAGAAAGTATGTTGAAAACAAATTAAATACAGTAAAAATATAAATATAAAGAAAAATAAAACCCTAACCTGTACTCTACTTTAAAAACGTTCCTGGCTGATGCAAGGGAGACCTCCGTTCCTCTCTCCTCCCTCTGCTTTGGGGTCTGCCTGAGATAGGACATTCCAGACAATCACTTACAGTCCAGCAGAGGTGGGGGTAGGGGTGGAGAGCCACCATTGTCTGACTTGTAATCATGTGAACTGCTCCAACTATAGGAGTACCTCAACTTATGAATTTAATCCGTTCCGAATGCGTGCCCTTAAGTCAAACTACTCTTAAGTCAGGGTACCTATCTTAAAAATGGAAAAAATAACTTTAAAAAAAAAAAAACAAAAAAAGATGTACGTTGGGCAGACCATATCTAAAATTTTTAAGGCAGCAGTTAAAATGCTAACAGTATTCCGCTCTTAAGTCAAATTGCTCTTAAGTCGAACTGCTCTTAAGTCGGGGTATCACTATACTTATATTGCAAGACATTGCTTGTTGATCAAGGCAAAATTTAGAAGAAATGTTTGCCTGGCTTGCAAAACGCTCTTAAACCAAGGTATTACTGTAATTGCTTTGAAAAACCAGCATGCCATCTAGGCTGTTTCTGTGCCCCGTCTGGGAAACACATGCAAGCTAATGGCTCCAGGGTCGTTAAGGCCACTCTGGGTTTTAGTGTGACCTTTTGAGTGAGGTAGAACCTATATTGGGGATAGAATTCAGTGCCATGGATAGCTTCTGTAATGTGTGGGCTAAAATCAGGTATGGATTATGTGTTCCACCGACACTGGAGCCACCACTGTTATGCCCAGAACCTGGAAATGTTACTCTCTTTTTGAGGGTGGGGGAAATTACACTTCCCAGATTCCCTATTCTGCATGGCTGTGAATTTTTGGAGTTAAAACCAACACTGTGTGTTGTGTCGTTATAGTCGTGACCGACTCTTTGTGACCCCATGGCCATGGAGTTTTCTTAGCAGGAATACTGGAGTGGCTTGCCAGTTCCTACTCCAGGCGCCTACAGCACCTGGCATTCCCTGTTGGTCGCCCACCCAAGTACTAACCAGGGCCGACCCTGCTTAGCTTCCAAAATCAGGCTAGATCGGATGTGCTTAGGGCATCTAGGCAGCTCAAAACCAACACTATATCAGTGCAAAGTGAGATGAACCAGCAGTCCACACTAGTCTATGCAGAGGTCTACATTTTACTTTTCAGACAAATGCTTAGTTCATGCTCTTCATTCTGTTCGTGCCATTTGTTTTTCGAAGAAAAGAGCTTCATCCCTGACACAGTCTCGCCAAGCTTCAGTGACATGAGATGCCTACATCTAACCTGCTTTTTTCTCCCATTCCTTCCTTTGATCCTTCAGGTTTTTATATAATAGAATGGGATATTGGAGCGACTGGTCTATTCCAATCCTCGTTACAACAGCTGCCGGCTTCACATATATCACATTTTTGTTGGTAAGCTATTAAAACTCACCTAAGCACCACAAATTCCTGGCAAAACGTTGCTTCTTGGGCACAGAAAGGCTGCGTCTGTGGGCATTCATGTTTTCTGTTGTACAAGACCAGACCTGTCCTCACATCATGACGGGTTTCAGCCACAAGCTTTAGGATTAAAAACCCAGTACAGTAATACCTCGGATAAAGAATGCCTCGGATAACAATTTTTTCGGATAACTAATGGAAATGTCCAGGTATAGGGCTGCCTCGGATAGCGAATGTTTCATAATGCCTTGCAAAACGTGTGTACCTGCATGCATTGCAGGGTTTGGAGATACCTACATTTCAAACCCTGGGTTTCAAACCCCCCTCTCCAATAGTCCCTTTGTTTGGAGAGCTCGGGTTTGAAACCCAGTCCTGGACTTTGATGCGTTTTAACACCAGCCTTGCTTCCTGCCCCATCGGAAGTGTGCCTGGTTGATATCTTCTGGCCACATAGAATCTCAACGCCTGGCAACCTACATCTTCTGCCAAGAATGTACTTTTTGGTACAATGCTTTGATAAAGATGGCTTGCCGTCGAAAGCTCGGCTTGCATTTATTTTATTTTATTAGTGACCTATGAAGGTATCACCTATCTTACTTTTGCATTTGGTGTTTTTGATCACATGGCTCAATCCCCCACTTTTTACTTGTACAATTATATATACTAGCAAATCTCTCCCCCCCCCTTTCCCCCATCTTTGCAGATACTAGCTCTGTGTCACATAGCAGTAGGACAGCAGATGAACCTCCACTGGATCCACAAGGTACGTTCCTCTACCGTACAATAAATGCAGTTGGGTGAACAAAAGAAGGCAGATGACACACTGCCTGTTCACACAGCCCATAAGTCAATAAGGACAGGAGTTCACTCCAGGAGTGCTCATTTGTATTTCTGCTCATGGCCTAATTCAGTGATGACGGACCTTTCAGAGACTGAGTGCCCAAAATGCCATCAAGTCTAACTCCCTGTTCAAGGCAGGATTGCACATCAACGGCCCATTTCCCATCTTTGCAGCTTTTGGATTTGGTTCAGCAGCCCTTATTAAAGTTCCTGGTGTGTTTGTTGCTGTCTTTGGCGGTTACTTCATGTCCGTTTTGTCTCTGTTAGTGTTGCGTTTAGGAGCGGTACAAAAAATGTTACTTCATGTCCGTCGTGCAACTACTGAATTTTGTCTTGACCACGCCCCCAGAACGGATGCTAAGCGTGACAATCCTGTACCTGGTGCTGGGGTAGGGTTTTCCCTTGTCACTCTTGGTTCCTGCTTTCTGTTCCGAGACAAGACACCATGTAGTAATGACTGTCATGCAACAAAACATTCGTTTCTCTCAGAAAACTGTCCGTTGTTTGTTTTTTATTTGACTCTGCTGCATTGGCGTATGAAACCCTGATCACCAGTAATTAAAAATACCAAAAAAGTTTTTTTAAGCCTCCCCCCCCCAAAGGAAGAAGGAAGCTAGACAAATGCTGTGTTTGTCACGGTACACAAACGTGAGATAACACTTGTCATGAGACAAGCTATCACGACCATAGGAACACTGAAATAGGGACAAAACCATGTGATCACGACCAACGCTGTCACAGTACAACACTAGTCGCAGAACAAAGAAGGATGTGAAGTAACCGCCTTTCAGTGGTTCTATGACACACAGTGACAGGGGCTTGGTCCCATTGGTGCGCTGCGTCCTATGGAAACATGGGATTTGTAGTCTGGCAAGGAGGTTCCTATATCCGCGCTGTGGTGCAGGGCAGTGGGCTAGAGCTCTCTACCAGAGGATTCCCCGTCTTTTCCCAAACTACAAGTCCCATGATTTCATAAGGCAGAGCCATGGTGACTCAACTGGAAGCAAGCATTTTGGACTGTGTAGCGTAGGTGACCCCCGGGCCGACCCTCGCTTCTCCAAACAAGACTGACAGAGGTTTTGTCAAACAGATCCCAGATGCAGGAAATAGATAAGATAAAGGAATGGAACTGGTACTTCTTTCTCATCTGAGAAATTTCTTGCTTTGCAGATTGGGTTGGTAACGAGCTTGATATCAACCGTTGTGACCATGTGTTCTGTAGGTCAGCTGTGGGATGATGAGTGGGACATGGTGGTGATATCATTGTATGTAAGTATCTTACCCTAAAGCATGGAGTGGGTTCTCTCTCTCTCTCTCTCTCTCTCTCTCTCTCTCTCTCTCTCTCTCTCTCTCTCTCTCTCTCTCGGGAACAGGGATTAATTTTCTAGATCTAGGGGGAAAATAAACGGTTCTATACTGTGAAAGGTCTGTCCTTGGAAATGGATGAGACTTGTGTTTTATTCTGTGGGAAAGGGATTACGGCAGGACCTCCCCCATCATCTCCTGGATCAACATATGCTGATTCACTTAGCCTCTACCTGAAAACATTAAAGGAAAAACCCACAGAAATACATATTTCCATAGTGTATTTCATATAACTAGCCACTAGAGGGAGCCAGATGCAGTACAACACATAGCTTTTGCTACTTCCCTGTTTTTCAGGTTCTGGGGAGTGGGAGTGTTGCAAGTGATCCCCTGTGGATACTATGGTCCTACAGTACAGTGGAACCTTGACTTGCGTCATTAATCCGTTCTGGAAGTCTAGACATAAGTCAAACATGACTTAAGTCAAACGAACATTTCCCATAGAAAGTAATGGGAAAGTGGATTAATCCGTTCCAGATGATGAAAAAGACCCCCGAAAACAGCAATTTAAACAAATTTGACTGGGATAGGAGATTCCTTCTGGGGATGTAAATGAAATGTCTCTTCAAAGAGAGGAGGAGGCAGTGGAATTATAGTCCATGAATTATACGCCTCCACTTTTTAATGTTCATAGCAACAATGTCTAACATTTAAGTTTTACTGATTTTTAACCTGATGTTCTAAGTTCTGAACAACCCTATGCTTACCATTAGAGTCCCGCAACTGTACAGCTCCCCAACTAAAATGCTTCCATTGTGGACCAGAATTCTGCAGCCCGATTTTTTTACAAGACTGAGCCGACTGTCTAACCAGCGAGGCAAGCCCCGAGCTCCAGGCCCTTCTTCTCCTCCGGCAGCGGCGGCGGCTTCGGCGAGGCCGAGGACCAGCTCCAGGTGCTCTGAGCTCGCCTCGCCGAAGCTGCCGCTGCTGGAGGAGGGGAAGAAGGCAGGAGCAGTTTGGAGGCAGCATCCGTGATGCTGGGTCGTGGCTGCCATCCGATTCCGGTGCCTTGCGCCGGGGCTCCGAGCTGTAAGTCAAAGCCTGCGACTCAAGTCAAACAGGCCCCTTCTTGCTGCAAGTCAAATATGATGCAAGTCAAGCAGCATGTAAGTCAAGGTTCCATTGTACTATAATGACCTGATAAATCTTCAATGTGCAGAACTTTCAGGACTTGGAAATGTGACTGATTTGGGTGAAAAATCGCAGAACCCCCCCACCCTCACCCTCGGGCATGTAGTCCACCACCCCAATGATTCCCAATTCAGCCTGAGGGCAGTATTCCAAATCCAAACACGCCACTTCATTGTGAGACAGAGCGCTTGCCCATCTCAGCCCTTTATTGCCAGTTCAGGCTGGCAGTTTCTCTCCGAGATTGCAAGCTCAGCAGTTTTTCCCCGATTATCTCTTCCATGATCCTTTTTAAAGAAGGATGCTCGGCGGTGTGTGTGTGTGTGTGTGTGTGTGTGTGTGTGTGTGTGTGTGTGTGTGTGTGTGTGTGTGTGTGTGTGTGTGTGTGTGTGTGTGTGTGTGTGTGTGTGTGTGTGTGCTGAACCCAGGTGCAAATCAGGAGCTCTGCCCTTGAACTGCAGCTTTTCCTTGAGTAGAGTCGTCGTGACTGTTCTTGCATCATGATCATCATCATCATTGTGGAGAAGAAAAAAGTATGAATCATTGATGTTGCTATACCAAATGATAGTAAAGTCATCGAGAAACGACTTGAAAAGATTCCCCAATATCAGGACCTGAAAACTGAACTTCAGAGACTCTGGCATAAACCGGTACAGGTGGTCCCAGTGGTAATCGGCACGCTGGGTGAGGTGCCTAAAGAGCTAAGCGAGTATTTAGAAGAAATTGGAGTTGACAAAGTCACCATCAGTCAGATGCAGAAAGCCGCCTTACTGGGATCTGCTCGCATAATTTGCCGATACATCACATAGTCCTAAATGCTTGGGAAGTGTTCGACTAGTAATTTGTATAATAATAATAATAATAATAATAATAATAATAATAATAATAATAATAATAATAATAATAATAATAATAATAATAATAATAATAATAATAATAATTCAGGGTGACATTTTCTAGAAGCAGTATGTGCAATATTCTCTCAGGCTGCAGTTGTCATGGCAATGCCTTGGCGCCTTGGTATCTTTTTGTGGGTCAGAAACGGCAGCTTTATATTTGGAATGAACTGACATGAGCTGTTGCTTCTGTGTGATTTCGGCACGGCTCTTCTGCCGGGAGACTGCCAGTGGCTGCAGGAAGGTCTGGCAGGTAAAGATGAGCACGAAGGACCGGTTTTATCGCTTTGTGCTGGTTCGTTTTTCAGGCGTTTGGTACTTCCCAGACCCGCCTACTTATATTGGGCGCCCACTCAGAGGGGATGCCTTGCTTTCGCTGCCCATCGTTGCGTGGGTGCATGCCCCTTGGCTGTATCTGAGATTCTGAATGGAAGATGCTGCCACAAAGGAAGGTGGTGGAGTCTCCTCCTTTGGAGGTTTTTAAGCAGGGGCTGGGTGGCCATCTGTCGGGAGCCCTGTGATGGGGGTTCCTGCATGGCAGGGGGTTGGACTAGATGGCCCTTGAGGTCTCTCCCCAGGTCTATGATTCTATAATTCTCTGAATGTTTCGGCATGGGCATGGGCTACACACAGGCTGCAGGCTGCATGTTGGGATTGTGGCTCAGAGTGGGTTTGGGAGGGAGTTTATAACTAATTCCCCCAGGTGGACGTCCTCCATGAATGAAAGAGGCTATTTTTACAGTGAGTGCAGTTTCTGGTCATTTTGGCTGAAGTTTTTTTAATATAGAAACACGGAAAGCTGCTTCCCCGAAAATAAGACAGTGTCTTATATTAATTTTTGCTCCCAAAAATGCGCTAGGTCTTATTTTCAAGGGATGTCTTATTTTTTCATGGAAAAAAATACGGTACATATTTATTAATATCTTATTATGGGGAGGCCTTATTTTCGGGGGGGATGCCTTATATATCAGTGTGGGGCAAAACTGTAAGTAGGTCTTATTTTCAGGGGATGTCTTATTTTCAGGGAAATAGGGTATATGGAGCAGAACCCTTGGTCTACCCACCCCAGCCTGGCCAGCTCTGTTTGAGAGATGCTTCCCTGTCCTGCCTGCAGCTCGCTTATGATGTTGTCCTGTGTAACTTGTTGAAGCTCTGGGTGACAGTCCATGAGACCCTGGAGGGACAGCATCTGGTGTGGCCATCGCCCTCCTCTTAAAGACGTTTACCGCTCATGCAGGATTGCTATCCATGGTTTTATTTATCCATAGTCTGAAAATATTCAGAACATTTAAACAAAGCTAACACTTTGGTGCTGGAGGAGAGTCTTGAGAGTCCCCTGGACTGCAAGGAGATCAAACCTATCCATTCTGAAAGAAATCAACCCCAAATGTTCACTGGAAGGACAGATTTTGACGCTGAGTCTCAGTACTTTGGCCACCTCATGAGAAGAGAGGAGGTTTTATGCTGGGAAAAATATCGACATGAGATGGTTGAACGGTGTCTGAAAATATTTTCGGGAGGAACATTTAAACAAAGCTAACACTTTGTTAGCTTTAAAAATAAAAAATATTAAAAAATAAAACATTTTAAATTAAAAAAATTAGAAATGTGTATTATCACAATGGATTTATCAGAGGTGGCCACTAGAGGGAGACAGAGACCATGCTATGTCTTGGTGAATAATACATAGCACAGTCTATAGCTCCCTCTAGTGGCTGGTTCTAATAATACATCATGAAAATGTATATTTCTGGGGGTTTTCCACACTTTTACCATGCTGTTTTTCTTATTATTCCTACTTTTCTAAGTGGTTTTCAGCCGTTCTTCATGGAATTGTGGTCCTGTTGTATTTTCTCTATGAAGTAAGGGCTGGAATTTCTCCTGTTGCTCTGTCCCCTATGGCACAGAACTGTCTTTTCACCACTTTGTCAGCTATCCTGACTCCATATTGCTCTAATGCAGGTGTGAGGAGCCTTCAGCCCTCCAGATGTTTTGGACCGTAACTCTCAGAATTCCAAGCCTAGATTGCCAATGATAAAGAGCTGTGGACACTGCGTTCCAAAACATCTGGAGGGCCAGAGGTTCCCCACCCCTGCTCTAAAACATTAACACTTCTGGGGTTTTACCTTTTGACTTTTTCTCCCTTTCCTCCAGGCAACTGCCCCCTTTCTCCATATAGGAGCCCTGGTGGCTGTCACTGCTCTCTCTTGGTTGGTCTCTGGGCAATTCGCAAGAGCGGAAAAAGCCGGTGAGTTGCAGGGCATTCCGTCGGATTCCCCCAGGGCAGGCATCCTGCGAGAGAGTGAAATAAGGAGATCTGAACTGGACGGGGGTGGGGTGGGGATTCGAAATGGCTTGAGGAAGTCCAGTGTAAGCTCATCACTCTTATTGTTCTCCTTGGGAAAAATGTACTGCATTTGGTATACGTCGAAAGAAAAGTGTTGCTTATTTATTTGACTTACATACTACAGTAGGACCTCCATATCCACTGATTCATTATCCACTGATTCAGTTATCCATGGTTTGCAGAAAATAAATGAATAAATAAATAATTCAGCAGCTGCAAAGCAAACTACTGTTACAAACAGCAGCCAGAAAGCAAGCTATTGTCACGAAAAGCAGTTTTGGGGGAAGTTTTGGTGTTCTCTCTTATCCACGGATTTCATTATCCATGGGTAGGCCTGGAACCAATCCCCAGCGGATACCAGGGTCCTAAATGTACTCCATCCAGCCTGGAGGCCACTTTTACAAAATTTAAACATAAATAATACGATATAAAATATACAGGATAATAATAATAAACAATAGATAACAATCAAATAATCATTGGCACATCCTTGTTCGCATTCTGCAGCCATTCCGCAAGAACAACCTGTATGGGGTTTCTGCTCTCTCTCTCTCTCTCTCTCTCTCTCTCTCTCTCTCTGGGGTGTGTGTGCTGGTGGGGAGTCTTGAACTTTCCATTTCATCACCACCACCACCACCATCATCTTTCTCTCTCTCTTCTCTGCCTTCAGCTTCTCAGATACTGACGTTTGGTGCCTACCTGGCTGTGGTCCTTGCGCTTTACCTCACCCCGCTCACCATCCACTCCCCTTGCATCATGGACAAGAAGGACCTGGGGCCCAAACCTGCCATTATTGGTCACCGCGGAGCACCGATGGTAGGTGTGTCTCTGGTCACTCTGCCCCACACCCCCATTTGCCCCCCTGCTGTTTCCACCAATGCTTTATTTCCATCATCCTGGCTTGAAAAGGTCAACACAACACAGAGAACGCTTATCTCACAGTTGTTCTCCCAATTTTTTTTTTCAAATTCAAAAATTTGGAGAAATGGCCTGAGATGAGAAGGCAGATCTTGGCGATGTCACTTGTTTAACAGTTCAAACCTCTCAAGGAAGTAACATATATCCTTGGTCTGTTTTTCGACCAGTTAATTATTTATTGAAACAATTCCTCTGTGTCATCCAATATGTTATTTATTTATTTATTTATTTATTTATTTATTTATTTATTTATTTTATTTATTCCAGAGGAACTCCAGGCGGTTTTCAGCTAAAAACAAACATAAAAACAAAGAAGCAATAACAATAATAATAGTCAGATAAAACATAATAAGACTAAAAGAACACACACACACACAGAGTGGTACCTTGTATAAAGGAATTAATTCATTCCAAATGAAATTATGTTAAGCAAATTTTCCTTTATACAAATTCCCCATAGGAATGCATTGAAAATGGAGTAATCCCATTTTTATGTTGTACAGATTCGCCCCATAGGCAATTATGTTAAGCAAATTTCCCCTATCTCCAGAATATGTTATGTTGTACAAATTTTATGTTATACAAACTGTTTGTTTGTTATACAAGGTTCCACTGTGTGTGTGTGTGTGTGTGTAAGTTGGCATGATGGCGGAATAATAGTTTGGGGGGGGGGAGAATTAAGGCCAGGTCTTTAAGGCCTTTTTGAAGGCTGGCAGGGACTGTGCAAGGTGCAACTCACTCGGGAGATGGTTCAAGACAAATTTATTTTTGAAATGTTTCAGGCAAAAATCAAGAAAAACAAAACAAAACAAAAGACACAAAACATGTGGCGCCTTAAAGACTAACTTCCATTTTTTAATGTAACATTTTGTGGACTACACATCCACTTCTTCAGACATATATATCTGCTGCTCTATGTCTGAAGAAGTGGATGTGTAGTCCACGAAACGTTACATTAAAATATGAAAGTTAGTCTTTAAGGTGCCATACGTTTTGTGTCTTTTGTTTTGTTTTTCTTTGATTTTTGCCTGAAATTCTTGAAAAGACTAACACGGCTACCCTCTCTGAAACTTTTTGAAATGCGAAAGTGGAGGCAGCCTTACTGCCCAATAGACTGAAGCTATTGCTAACCATTGAAACTGTTGTGCTTTCATATTTACATTCCATATCTCAAAACCACTCTCTGAAAAAAATAAAAGCCCCTCCTCATGTCTAAAAGGTTATCTTCAGCCTCTGCAATCTGAAATAAAATTTGTCCTCACTGAATTAATCAAGCTTGAGTGGATTAATCTGGTGTGGACAAACTCAAGACTGAGTTGATGACTCTCTCTGTGTGTTGCGTCATTACAGTCGTGACCGACTCTCTGTGACCCCATGTCCATGGAGTTTTCTTGGCAGGAATACTGGAGTGGTTTGCCAGTTCCTACTCCAGGCGCCTACAGTACCTGGTATTCCCTGGTGGTCTCCCATCCAAATACTAACCAGGGCCAACCCTGCTTAGCTTCCAAAATCAGGCAAGATCAGATGTGCTCTTAGGGCAGGGGTCTGCAACCTTTAAGACATAAAGAGCCACTTGGACCCGCTTCCGACGGAAAAAACTGGGAGCCGCAAAACCATTGCGACATTTAAAACAAATATATACAACCGCTTCGTTTCGCTGTCCGCCTCAGCAACCGGGCGTTGGGCCAGCCGTCGTTCAAGGCTCCGTGAGGCGATGACCTGCGCTCCGGGCCTACCAGCGCCGCCACCGCCGCCGCCGCCGCCACGGTGAGCGGCGCCCGCCTCAGCGGTTGAAAGGACGGGCCTCCCCCCGCAGCTGGGAGCGGCGACCTCTCCACACACACACACACACACACACACACACACACACACACACACACACACACACACACACTTCTTGCAGCCGTGGTGTGTGTGCGTGTGTGGGCAAAGCTTGTGAAGGAGACGGAGGGAAGGGGCGGGTGATGCACACACACACACACACACACACACACACACTTCTTGCAGCCGTGGTGTGTGCGTGTGTGGGCAAAGTTTGGCTTGTGAAGGAGACGGAGGAAAGGGGCGGGTGATGCGACACACACACAAACACACACACACACACACACACACACACACACACACACACACCCTTCTTGCAGCCATGGTGTGTGTGCGTGTGTGGGCAAAGTTTGGCTTGTGAAGGAGACGAAGGGAAGGGGCGGGTGATGCGACACACACACACACACACACACACACACACACTTCTTGCAGTCGTGGTGTGTGTGCGTGTGTGGGCAAAGTTTGGCTTGTGAAGGAGACGGAGGGAAGGGGCGGGTGAGGCTGAAAGAAGCGGGAGGGCGAGTGGCGCGCTGGGCCATCGTGGATCTCCCTGGTCCGCTCCTCCATTCTGCTTTGGACCCCCTTTTGTCCGTCCAATTCCGCCGCGCCACCACCACCACCACGAACCGACCAGCTGCTTGGGCCTTCCCCCTCGCCCTTTTCCCAGCCGGGCGCGGCCATTGTGCCCGCTTCCCCCTCGCCGCCGCCTCCGCCTCCGCCTCCTCCACTTTCGGTGCCGGGAGGAGGAGGAGGAGGAGGAGGAGGAGGAGGAGGATTACCAACACGCGTGGCTTCCTGCTGCTGCTGCTGCTGCTGAGCGGCCCCTGACCCCGTGGCGGGAGGAGACGGTGGGCGGCCAACGATGCCACCCCCACCACCTCCAACGCCGCCGCCGCCGCCATCCTGGCCCTGGCTGGCCCAGGAAAGCAGCGGCTGCAGCAGCACCAGGAGGAGGAGGAGGAGGAGGAGGAGGAAGATGAAGACGAGGAGGACGGCGGCGGCGGCGAGCTGGAGTTTCCCCCGCGGTCCTAGTTTAAATGCCGCGGGACCCCTTCCACGAGGGGAACCTCCCGGAGCCGCGGCAAAGGTTCGCGGTTGCAGACCCCGTCTTAGGGCATCTAGGCAGCTTGATGACTCTCTAGATTCATATAATTCTTCTTGAAGTACATCCCTAGGGGTTACAGTTAACAGTGGTTTCCCTCTTTGGGTAACCCAGATGTTCTTGGACTGCAACTCCCAGAAACCTTGGCCAGCACACCTGGCAGCGAAGGCTCTGAAACCATTGTTTCAATTCCCAACAAGATTGGCTGTTTCCTACTGCTGCCCTCTTGCTATTTTGGTTGAACTTCTGTGACTTCTGACGTATGGGTCGACTTGGAAAAATCTATATATTCCCCCCTCCCACCTCGGTTTTCTGATATGCAAATGAGAGAAACAGTCGGTAGAAGCTGATTGGGTTACTGGTTGGCAGTGTCTTCAAAGTGTGCCCTTGGGGAATCTGCTGGCTAGTGAGGTCATCAGGCGATGTCCCTTGGAAGGCTGTAGGTGGGCAGCTGAGCCCATGCTTTACAGGTTCAATCCCCAACATCTCCAATTCAGGGAAGTGTTTTGTTGGAAAGTTACTAGATGTCAGAGTGAGCAAACGGGAACTTTTTACACTCAGGCGGTGAATCGGGACAAGTTACCATCTTTCAGAGAAGTTTCCTTGAACAAGCTAACATTCTTAGTAGGGATGTACCGCTCCGAAGCGCAACACTTAGAGAGACAAAACGGACGTGAAGTAGCCATCCATGTGTCCCTCCAAATATCATTACAGTAGACTGAAATTTCCAGCAGACAGGCAATGGGATGGGATACTGACATGCAATGACATCACCACCATGTCCCACTCATCATCCCACAGCTGGGCTGCAGAACACATGGTCACAGTGGTTGATATCAAGCTCGTTACCAACCCAATCTGCAAAGGCAGAAATGCAAAGTGGTCCATTACCTTTTCTTCTCCACCTCTACAACAAGCCAAGGAGAAGACACTGTTTCAGCTGTACAGACCATTTGCGAGGCATTATTCTTGTACTAAAGAGGACCTGCTTATTAATATTTCCCCCTCCTTCTTGGCTTTCTGACTGAACAACCCCTGCTAGCATCAGTCTAGCGCTCCAAGAGGAGAAAGCAAGAGTATGTCTCTTTGAACTCCCAGGCAGTTGCAGCACCGATATTGAGAAAGACCCTCTTTCTCTCCACTCTCCCCTTGTTTTTCTATTCCTCTTATTTATTATTATTTATTATGAGACTTCTATACCGCCCATCTTCCCGAAGGAACTCTGGGCGGTTCACAGTAAGCTGAATCAAGTTCAGTCATCCAAACAACACACAACAAATACTACAAACAGACAATATTAAAATGTACAACCTTGGCAAGTTTTTCCGTTGGAAAAAGATTTATCGGCTTCATAATTTTATTTTGAGGCAAGACAAGGCTCAGCCCTTGGTTCCCTGAGCTCCTTGCCCTCTGACGATGCCGGCCACAGAGTCGGGCGAAACGTCAGGAAGAAAAAGCTTCCAGAACCCGGCCAAACAGCCCTGGAAAAACTCACACCAGCTACAAGAGAAGACGGCTCGCCAACCCTGCAAAAGCACCTTCTGCCATGTGCCGGCACTTCTCCAGATTCCCCTCTCCTCGACAAGTGTGTTTACTGTCCCCTTCCCAATCATTAGCTTAATGCTTTCTGCCAGAGGCGTTCTGTTAAAAAGCTGCTAATTCCTGCACTAATACTTGTTGATCTTCGGCTTAAAGCAGGCATACTGTATGCTGCAGGAACAGAATGGGTGCTGGCAGGTGTTGCAGTAGGAGAAAGGAGTCAAGTGTCTAATTAAAAAAGCTTGAAGATATTTCAGGCCCCGAAATGGAGGGTTGTGTGGGCTTATCATTGTTCCCTCTCTCGCGCACCCCTGTGGTGCGATGAACGGAATCAATCTGTCGATTGGAAGCTCGCGGGAGCAAAACGGCTGGTGGAAGCTCGGGGATCTTGAGCAGGAGTTGAATAGAGAGGCCCAGGGTGACCCCAAAAAGCTTTGGCTTCTAAAGCAAAGGAGGGGGCGGCATCCCAGCTCTGATCCAGGGCTCAGACATTGATTAGACTGGCAGACGAACCTTACCACAACACAAAAGACTAGAGGTGGGCACGAACCAAACCACGAACCAGAAAAGCCAGTAACTGGGCTGGTTTGTGGTTTATGTCCATGACCCTCCCTCTCCCTCCCCTTTTCCCCATGTTGGCTGTTTTTTCGTACTGCGGTCCAGCCCCCAGCGGTGTCTGGGGGGCAGTGGACTGACCCCTTGTTTGAAAAGTTTGAGGACCCCTGCTCTTTGCCTTCTCTTCCTCAGATTTGATTTTTCACACTTTTTGCCAACCTGGGCCCTTTATACACGACCCCTAAACTCCGCCGCAAATGGTTCCCAGCTCCGGAGCTTAAAATTGTTTCCCCACCAGCTCCAGAGTTTACAGATAAATAAGTGCGACCACGCCCACCTAGGCACGTCCCAGCGCACTTTTCAGGTACCTGCTCTCTGGAGGTGAAAATTCCTGATGCGGATATAACAGTAGTGACTGCCCGGCTCTCCTTGCTTCTGTTTGATGTTTTTTTGCCCCCCGCCCCTTTAAGAGATCTGAATGCTGCTGGAAACAGAGCGAGACCGGCAGAACGGAGGTGAGCCGGCATTCTTTTCTTCCTTTTTTCTCCCTCCCCTCACGCAGCCAGCAGCCAGGAGTGCGGAGGGGGTGGGAACGCAGGAACAGCGACAAACCCCTAAGATCTCTGGTCCGAATTTAAGTGGCCAGCGGATCTTAGGGGTCGTGTGAAAAGGCCCCTGGTCACCCTCCTCTGTGCAGGCCAGGCATGTCCAAACTTTGGCCCTCCTGATGTTTTGGACCACAACTCCCAGAATTCTAAGCTTAGCTGCCAGTGACAAAGGACTATGGGAGTTGTGGTCCAAAACATCTGGAGGGCTGAAGTTTGGACATGCCTGGTGCAGGCTCTGTCTTCTCGGTGTCCTTCTTCTTCTGCAAAGAAGGGAGAAGCAGACAATAGTCCTTTTTGAACTGTAACTTTTTAAAAGGGATTTTGCTTCCTAACGCAAAGGAGTGGGTGGCATCCCAGCTCTGATCCAGGGCTCAGACGTCGGTTAGACTGGCAGACAAACTTTGCCACAATTCAAAGGACTAGAGATGGGCACGAACCAAACCACGAACCAGAAAAGCCACTACTGTAATTAGGCTGGTTTGTGGTTCAGGTCATGATTCATTTTGTAAAATCTGTCCCTTCCCACTGCCCCCATCACCTACCTACCTGGTCTGTCCTCCTCCTCCTCCTCCTCCTCCTCCTCCTCCCCCTCCCAGGATAGGAAGACATTTATGAACAGCAGAGTTTCTCTGCCTGCCTGCTTTGCTGTGACATCTCCTGCCACCCCCTGGCTTTGGCTGGAAAACCGAACCGATGGCTTAGAATGATAACAGGCAAAGTGCATTTCTCTCTAGGGAAGTGGTTGCCATCCTCGAGTCCCCAGGTGTTCTTGGTCTGTAACTCCCAGAAGCCCAGGCCAGTGAAGTTGGTGGCAAAGGCTTCTGGGAATTGTAGTCCACAAACACCTGGGTGACCCAAAGTTGAGAACCACTGCTCTCTGTGTTGTTGGACCCCGTCTCCCAGAATCCCATCCCATTGCCTGTCTGCTGGAAATGTTAGTCTACTGCAGGGGTGCCCAAACCTTTTGTAAGGAGGGCCAGATGTGGTGGCTGAGAATGTGTCAGGGGCCGGTTGCTCCCCGACCCTGCCACCCCACTGCAAGCCCCACCCACTGACCCATTGCAACCCCACCCACAGGAAGGAAGGCGGGCGCCTAGCTTCACAAGGTTCCCGGTGATGCCAGTGGCAGCAGCCCGCCCCCGTGCGCGCACCCAGCCCCACAAGCTTCCCGGTGCTGCTGGTGCTGGTGGCCCACCCCCTTGCCCGCCCACCCAGCCCCACAAGTTTCTGCTCACTGGCCGGCCGGCCCGCACAGCCCCTCAAGCTTCCTGGTGGTGTCAGTGTTGGCGGAAGATATTTTTTTAAAAAAACATGGGGGCGAAGGAGGGGGAGGGAGGGGCGGGTCAGCCAGCCGCAGGCCACTCAGAATGGCCTGAAGGGCCGGATTTGGCCCCCGGGCCGGACTTTGGGCAGGCCTGGTCTACTGTGTACTGATATTTGGAGGGGCACATGGAGGGGTTTTCAGAAGCATCCATCGCTCTTCTGCAACAAAGCCCTCTGTGGGTAGTTAGATCTTGCCTCGGGCATTGTGTGTGGAACTTCCTCCGTTCAGTGGGCCCTGTGCTGGTGAAGTCAAGGAAGGCACAGAGTCTTCCTCCCTGGGTTGCTCCGGCTATTTCAACAAGGTCAAGCCCCTTCTGCGTGATCTCACTCACAGATCCGATTGCCAGAGGCGAAGTCGGTGGTATGTCGGAAGAGGCTTGCAGGGATCAGGTGGCCCTTCTCCACAAGCCTCAAGGTTCAGAGTTGAGCCCCCCTTCCCTGCCCACACCAATCTGCAATGTAATGGATTGTCTCCTGTCTTCCTTTTAAACAATGCAAATCCCCGTCCTTCCGGAAATGAGGCTTTTAAGAACTCATTTAGACCAGAAGAGACACTCGCCAGGTTTCAAAAGCCTTCTAATCCTCCCCTGCTCTGCTCCAGTCTTTTGTAGAAGCCGCTTTCTTTTCATGGATGGATAACGGATGTTTTCAGCTTAGCAGGAGTGGGGAATGTACACACACACACACACACACACACACACACACACACACACACACACACACACACACACACACACACACACACACACACACACACACCACGCCACACCATCTCTTTGCAACCTTCCCTGTATTTGTTGGCTGCTACTTTTCAAACTTTGTTTAATTAATTTTAGCAATTCATATTTTTGTTTCTGGAAAGGAATCTTTTGGAGGAAAAAGAGGGTGCCGTGGGAAGGAGATTGTTTTTTTGAGAATCATGTTCTCCCTCCTGCTAGAGAAAAAGCTAGCAGATGATCTTTTCACTAATGGGGTCTTTCTAAACGACTCAGGCCAACTTTTGGCAACCTGGTGCTCTCCAGATGTATCCCGTACTACAAATCCCAAGCTAGAACTCCCTGGGTGGTGGAAAGCTGTCCTAGGGAATGGGATCACTTAAAGCCTTATCCCATGACTGCTAAAAAAAAAAAAAAAAAGCTTGTAGATGCAGGAAAAACTGTCTTCAAAAATCGTGCTCCCACGAGCTGCCAGCTTTTTAAAAAAAAAACTGACCACGCCCTCTTAAGCACATTCCAGCGGGAGAGCAGTAGCTGAATTGTTGGTTGTGTTTTTCACATTCTGCTTTTCCTCCAGGTGTGATGTACGCTACGTTCTCAAACGCTCAGGGCCTTTTTACACGACCCCTAAGATCCTCTGGTCCCTTTAATTCAGACCAGAGATCTTGAGGGTTCGTTGCTGTTCCCCGTCCCCACCCCCCTCTGCACTTCTTTGTTCTGTCTGCGTGAGGGGAGGGAGGGGAAAAAAGCCTTAGACTGGGACAAAAGAATAAAGCCTTACCTCCGGTGCTGGTGGAAGTTGCTCTGACCTCCGTTTATTTCCTGGTTCCTCTTTAAGGGGCGGAGGCAAAAGAAAAACAACAGAAAGAAGCGAGGAGAGCTCAGGCACTCTCCGCATCAAATATTTTTCACCATCAAAGAGCAGGTACAAGAAAAGTGCGCTGGGTCGCGCTAAAGTGGGCGGGGTCGCACTTAATTGTCTGCAAACTCCAGAGCTGGTGGGGAAGCATTTTTAAGGTCCGGAGCTTGCAGCCATTTGCGGCGGAGCTTAGGGGTCGTGTATAAACGCCCTCAGTGACATTCTCAGTGCTGGCTGGGGCATTCTGGAGGTTGCAGTTCAAAACAATTAAGCCCATTACCCCACGTCCACTTTGTTGCTCCAGAAAGTGCTTTGAGAGGCAGATCTTAAAATTGTCCCCCCACATCCGTCGCACTTTAAGCAAAATAACACGTGATCACCACCAGCCCGAAGCACAACTCAGCGCATCTTCCTTGTACCTGGCCTCGGGGTGGTGGAATCTTTGTTGCTGATCCGCTGCATTTTTTTTAAAACCAGTACACGCACCCATGGGGTACCCTTTAATCCGCAGCATAACTGTTCCATCACCATAGGGCCACCTAGTGGCACGACTTGGAGCAGTCACATGACAGTAAATCCACAGTACGAGAAGCCACTATGCACGGAAGTCAAAAAAGAAGTATTTGACGTTTGACAAACGACAAAGGAAAATCAATATACTGATATACCTACCTATTGGGTTTTAATTTTAAAAAAATTAGTGCCACGGGAAAACAAAACAAAATGCACTTTGATGAAGACCCTGTCTGTGGAGTCAGAGAAGTTACGTAACAATAAAGTGTGTCTTTGGGGATGCAGGAACAGCAACAAATCCACGTGACCGCAACAAGATTTATTACACATTTTAGTGTGTTGTGGTACAAAGTGGACGTGGGGGTAACAGCCTAACTTTCCCAAACTCAACAAGTTCTTTTTGTCTTCCGTGTTCCGCCCATAACAATGAATTCTTCCTCGTCTTTGTCATCTTTGTCATGGCAAAAAAAAAAAAGAAAAACGCCCCCAAATCCTATGTGGGTGTAATGGTCTAATGGGGCTGGATCCACAGTTCCGCTCTGTTAGAATGTCTATTTGCTGCCATGTTTAAATGTCTCGGGGATCTGAAGGGCAGATCCACCGCCAGTACCATGTCCCGCTTGGCAGCCGGCGAGCCTGAATACATTCACTGTGTTTGTTTTCCGTTTTCCTTCTCCAGCTGGCACCGGAAAACACTCTGATGTCCTTCCAGAAGGCAGTGGAGCAAGGGGTCTACGGTGTCCAGGCAGATGTTGTGATAAGGCAAGCTGCTCTTCGTGTCTGCATTCCTGGCTTTAAACGGGATGGTTTGTCACATTTGCTCCAGGGTGCTTGTAAGAAGTGGATTGGATAACTTGGCCAGCTTGGTGTCTTTTTTTACTGGTAGGTGAAGAGCGGGCACGCTTCTGAGCTACGCAGGGATCTTTGTCAGGCTGAAAATGGAGTGCTCAGAGCTCCTGTGGCCCTTTTGGTCTTGGAATCAAGGGTCTGGAAAAAGGGCGCCTGGGGGGGGGGATATGGCTGAGACGTACAAAATAATGCAGGGCATGATTAATGTGGATAGAGGGACGCTCTTCTCCCTCTCACAAAATACCAAAAGTAGGGGACATTCACTAAAATTGAGGGCTGGAAGAGTGAGAACAGACAAAAGAAAGTATTTTTTCACCCAGCGCATTGTTAGTTTGTGGAACTCCCTGCCACAGGATGTGGTGATGGCATCTGGCCTGGATGCCTTTAAAAGGGGGTTGGACAGATTCCTGGTGGAAAACTCCATCCCAGGTGACAAACCATGATGGAGATGTGTCATCTCCAGGCTTAGAACCGGAGTCCTTCAAGGGCCAGGTGCAGGGGAGTGGTATCAGGAGACAGATATCTAGTCTCGTGCGCTCCCAAACGCATCTGGTGGGGCCACTGTGAGATACAGGAAGCTGGACTAGATGGGCCTTTGGCCTGTTCCAGCAGGGCTCTTCTTATGTTCTTATGTGATTTTGCTGATTCAAAGGAAACTATGTAAACAATCGGTTCTCTTCTGCTCAAACTATTGGAGTGTGTTAGCTGGTTCTGCTTGAAGCTAACCTAACCCACAGGCTATACTAAGTGAAAATCAGCTGACTGCAAACTTGAGAGTTTCCACCTCATTATTTAAGTCTTGAAATTGTCCTACGACTGGCGCATGAGACTTCTATGTTGCCTAGAAAGGCACAGGGCTCCAGATGGACACAATCTCCTTTTTGCATCTTAATGTATACAAACGGGGAAATTCATCATCCCTCGTATGAGCTGAAATTCTGCTCCGTACCTCCACGTGATGTCAACATCAGCTGCTGGATGCAGGCTCGCTTTTGGGGTGCATCCGGCTTGGCCACACTGTCTAGGAGTTGTACCCATCCCGAAATCGTCTTGGCTCTGCAGTGATTTGCCACTGAGGATGGCATCCTCCCCGTGGCACACGCAGGGCTGCACGACGTGATTTCAACCATGAATTGCTTCTACCTCCACGTTTCACATCACGGACGTTGATTTTTTTTTCTTCTCAAAAGATTTCCAGCCATGATCCCCTGCCTTTCTTCCAAATTGGACTTTGATTGCCTGCTGCTCTCTCTGCCCGCCTGCTTATTTGCCTGTCTGAAACTACCTGAAATGCAGCTTGTATTTTTCCCCCAAACCTAGTTCCACACTGTGTTGTGCGCCATTGCAACTTCTTTTAAATCTGAAAATCACGCTTAGTTAAGTTCAGGGAGAATTGCTCACAGGACAAGGTTTGCTTTGTATGTGATTTTGTTCATTCTGTTGCATTTCTCTTATTTTCCCCTTAGTTTGGTGGCCAGGATACTGTTTTGAGTGCCTTTGGGGCAGGACTGGGGCACTGGGACAGGCTTTTCTCTGCCTGAGCTTTTTGGAGAGAAATACAGCAGTTATTCTGGGCTAGATGGAATCATGTATGGAATCAATAAAAACATCATCCTATTGATACGTATGTAAGAACCTAAGAACCTAAGAAGAGCCCTACTGTATCAGGCCAAAGGCCCATCTAGTCCAGATTTCTGTATCTCACAGCGGCCCCACCAGATGCGTTTGGGAGCGCATGTGAAACTAGATATCTGTCCCTTGATACCACTCCCGTGCATCTGGTCCTTGAAGTACGCTGGTTTTAAGCCTGGTGATGATACATCTCCATCATGGTTTGTAACCTGTGATGGACTTTTCCTCCATGAATCTGTCCAATCCCCTTTTGAAGGCATCCAGGCCAGATGCCATCAACACGTCCTGTGGCAGGGAGTTCCACAGACTAACAACACGCTGGGTCCTCCCTCCCTCCCTCCCTTCCTATAGCAAAGTAAGCTCACCAGTAAGGGGTAGCAAGAGCTGCTTTTTGCATCACATTAAGATTTTTATCCCTTCCATTATGTTTTGCATCTCTATGCAAAGTTTTAGTCTGCCGAAAAATCCCTGTGTTTTTAACCACCTCCTCCTCCCATGTGCATTTTGTATGCAATCTCCTTTGCAGTGCTTGTCTGCCTTTCTCCCAGATATATGAGGGTGGGTGGGGGTGGTTGTGTGTTCATGGGTGCATGTTGGTTTGGTATGGCTTTTATGCATTCTTGAGACGTTTTGTAAAACCAGGGATGTGTGAAAAGCGGAAGATAAGAACCTTCCAGTTTACACCTAGGTTCAAGAAGTGCAAACTCCCTCAAGTGGTACCCAAAGATGAACAGGATGAGTTTCTTGTCCTTTGCCCCCAAAAAGGTTTTTGAGACTTTGACCACTACTGCACTTTAGATTTGAAACGCCTTTTCCTTAAAGACAAATTGCCTTAAAAATCACTGTCCGCTTTTCAAATCGCTATTTCTGAGGAGCCCCCTTTGGCCACGCCCATATTTGACCGCTGTGTGACCACTGGGGTGTGTGTGTGTTTTTTTTAATCGGTTCCTGCACCCCCTTTTAAAGCGATTTGGTTGTATTTGCGGACATACTATGCCGCCTTTTTTCCGTGCTAAGCAACCGCTGAAGTGCGGACTGCCGAACCGCTGTAGCGACCACCGCGGGAGGAGATAAGGTGATGCAAAACAAAAAGCAGCTGGTCAAGGAATTAAGGTAGCGGCCATATCTGCCCCAGAGTCAACAAGGGTGCCAGGTGTGGGAAGGGTGTCCTGCCTCTCTCAGGGGCTGCCTCCGATGTTGAAGGGAGATAATTCTTTCTCTGACCCACAGTTACGACGGCGTGCCTTTTCTGATGCATGACAGAACCCTGCGGAGGACGACCAATGTGGAGGAAGTGTTTCCCGAGCGGGCCTACCAGCGTTCTTCCATGTTCAACTGGACAGACCTGGAGAGCCTGAACGCTGGAGAATGGTTCCTCAGGGTACGCCCATAAACCTCAGGTTTGGATGGACGGACGGACAGATGACAGGCAGGCAGGCAGGCAGGCAGGCAGGCAGATGGAAGCTCTGACCATCACGGAGAAACTGCATAAATGTGGGAGTTTGCTGGGAAAGTGCCAAGCGAACTGATCTCAGGAGAGCAAAGAAAGCACACACACACACACACACACACACACACACACACACACACACACACACACACACACACACACACACACACACACACACACACACACACACACACTGTTTCTCAGAACCAGCTGAGATTCGGACACAGAACAAAGAAAGTCCTGCGTGTCTGCCTCAGCAGCCCCCTTTTATTGAGCTATTTAATGTTGATGAATACACATTGGATTACAAATGAAAACATTGCCTCTAATAGGGAGCAAATGCACTTGAGCCTTTGTCCTGCCTCAAAGCAAAGGTGAAGAGGAAATAGAAGCTCACTTCCCCCTAGGGATGCAACGTGGCAAGGTCAGGATGGTGTGCCTTCAACTGTAACACCCCCAGGAAGTATACCCTACAGAGAAAGGTTCCCCACATGAAAATGTTACGAGAGGGAAGTTTTCTAAGAGAAACTCTCTCTCTCTCTCTCTCTCTCTCTCTCTCTCTCTCTCTCTCTGTGCGTGCGTGTGTGCACATGGCTTCTACTTCAAGGTGCTTTATGCATGCACTCTGCTCATTCTCCCTTTCTGCATTGGTTCAAGCGATCACACACCTCAACAGATGTGAAAGGGTCCATGTTTTAAACTGGAGAAGCCCAGGCAAGAGAAGGGGGGAACCCTATGGATTTGGGGTCAGGGAACTCTGGACTGATTTATGTTTCCCTTTGCAACGTACGATCAATGGGGAGAAATGCAAATCAGCTCACCCGACACTGGTTCCCACATTCCCCCATCGCCATATAAATCGCAGCCTCAGTCTTTTCTTTCTCCTCGGGCTGCAGCTGAAAGAGCAGTCCAAGGAAAGGGGATGGTCCGTCCGTCTGTCCGTCTGTCTGTCTGCCCATCCCACCCACTTAGTGCCAGAGCTCCTACTCAGGGCAGCAAACAAATTATAACAACACAAACAACCCTCATAACAAAGGCATAATTGATCAACGCAAAACATCATAAAATATGTAGTTAAAAATACTAAATTTATTTATTTATTTATTTATTTATTTATTTATTTATTTATTTATTTATTTATTTATAATGGAACTCCAGGCGGTTTACAGCAGTCAAACTCAACAACAATTTTAAAAAATCTGAATAATAATATTAAAAGAGTAAAATAAATAAAAATGAAAATAATGAGAATATTCGGCAAAGATGGCAGCAACGATTTACAAAAGCAAACCAAATCAAAGCAAGAAAAAAAACCATACACACACCAACACTAAAGGTCGCCAAATGCCTCTCGGAAAAGCAAGGTCTTTAATGCTTTTTTTGAAGGCAGGCATGTTTTAATGTATTTAAAACATTAAATACAATAAAGGCAGCAAAAACTGGGCAGGTAGATTAACAGAGGAGCCAAAAACCCCATCAGTTGGCGAAGGGAACCTGGGGTAAAACCATTGATGGCTTGTGAGAAAAATAACAGGTTTTAACTTTCTCCTGAAATGAAGGGGCGATGGGGGGCTGACCACACCTCAGGTGGGAGCGAGTTCCAATGTAATGGAGCCACTACCGAGAAGGCCCAGTTTCAAGTGGCATACCGTATTTTTCTGTCTATAAGACACCCCCATGTATAAGACGTCTGGCTGCAGAGACAAGGCATGAGCAGTTTCGCAACTGCACACAGCTCTCTCCTTGGCTTATTTCAGTGTACAGTAGGACCCCCGTATCCACTGATTTATTATCCACTGATTCAGTTATCCACAGTTGGCAGAGGAAAAATAAACAAATAATGCAACAGCCACAAAGCAAACTACTGTTGCAAAACAGCAGCTGTAAAGCAAGTTACTATTACAAAACAGCAGTTTTGGGGACATTTTGACATTCTCTCTTATCCATGGTTTTCATTATCTACGGGAAGGCTTGGAACCAATCCCCAGCGGATACTGGGGTCATACTGTATAACACAAACCTCAATTTTTAGTCTTAACGGTTTTAGACTAAAATATAACCTTATACTGTACGTGGGAAAAATACGGTATTCGTGATCCTCCCTCACGGTTCTTGCCTGTCAGATCCCAGTGTATGAGGTACAGGTGGGACGAGTAGGCGTTTTGAAGGAGATGCGCTCAGACAGGCAGGAAGGCCCTTTACTTTTCGAGGCGTTACAGAACCTCCATCCTAGAGGCACCATGAAGCATTATTAATTACACATACACCGTTTAGGGGTACAAACATCTCCTGGTCCCAGGCTGTGTCTCTCTGTGTGTGGGTGTGAGTGAGTGTGTGAGAGTGTTTCTGTGAGCTGTGCCTGGCACCCAGAGGTCTTTATTGGTAACAGTAAACAAGTACCCAAAGGGTGGAGAGAAGCATGGACAATAGGACAGGAAGATAGAGGAAGGATGGTCCTTAGTCACGTATGCATTCCATGGGTAGGGGGAGTATGCACCCTTATCTAGGAGGAAAATGCTGGCTAGGAGGACTCATTGATAAAGGGAGAGGAAGGAGCTTTGGGAGGACTCTGATATCCTGATAAAGGGAGAGGAAGGAGCTTTGGGATGGTCACAGACCAGATGCTGAGGTAGTTCAAAGCAATGATATCCTGATCTGGAGCAGGAGGCATCTGAAACAATGAATTGTCATCTGTTGCCCCTTCCCCCTTTTTCCATGTCGGACTTTTTTTTTTTTTTTTTTTGGACTGTGGTCTTGCCTCTTGACTGGTTGAAAACTTTGAGGACCCCTGCTCTAGCCTCTTGACCTGTGCCAGGTCCAGGTCATCTTAATCACACACTGGGTTTCCTGCTTGCTCCCTGGAAATGCCTATCCATGGCTTAAGGCTTCCTCAGTGCTGCCACGTTATTTTGGGCTTTAGAGCCTATTGGGGTATGGAATCCCCACAGCACCTTTCTCAAAAACCACGTTTTGGACTTTGGAATCGGAACCGTGACTCCACATGTGATCGGCGTCTTTTCTTTTTTTTTTTTTTTTTTTTTTTGGCAGAACGATCCCTTTTGGACAGCCGATTCCCTCTCCAGTTCGGATTTCATGGAAGCCGCCAACCAGTCCGTCTGCAAACTTGCGGATATGCTGGAGATCGTCAGAGGCAACGCCACTGTCCTTCTGAACCTCCAGGATTTGCCCATGGCTCACCCCTACTATGGAGCGTCCGTCAACATCACGCTGGAGACCGTTCTTGACTCGGGCATCCCTCAGCAGGCTGTGAGTTCTGCGTCACTTTCGTAGGTAGATGCTGGTCAATGTTATGGCTCCTTGCATCACTTGTCAGCCTTAACGGCCTGCAGCAGCCGTTGGGTCCCCGGATGTTCTTGGACTACAACTCCCAGAAGCCTTTTTCCCCAACTGGCCAGGGTTTCTGGGAGTTGTAGTCCCAGACCCTCTGGGAACCCCAGGTTGGGAACAACCGCTCTGGAGTGATTGATACACAAGGCAATGGTTTTTTCCCCCTGTGGTTTTGCTGTTCCAAGAACTGGGAAGGAGGATTGGATTTCATCCACTACACAGTGGTGTCATTTTTTATTTCTCTTTTTACTTTATGTGCACACTGGGATCGTGTGGCCGGTAATAAAAGGGTGCAAGTTGAGTTGTTTTTTTTGAAGGCATTTGGCCAGTGCTGATGCAGACTGGATAAATCCACTGCCGCTGCATTCAAAACCCTTTGTCTTGTCTCCAATAAATAAATAAATAAATAAATAAATAAATAAATAAATAAATAAATAAATAATAGAATCATAGGGTAGTGAAGAGGCCTGTAAGGCTATCAAGTCCACACCCTCCCACTCCATGCAGGAATACAAATCAAAGGAGTGAATGAATGAAAGAACAAACGAAAGAACAAATGAATGAATGAACGAACTTTAAGCTGCAGAGCTGGAATGCACCCTGTGGATCATTCAGTCCAGCTCCTCTTAAGGTGGCCCAGTAGGGAATCAAACTCCCAAACTCTCGCTCCGTAGCCTCAGATCTAAACCACTGAGCTATCCATCAGTTAACATGAATACAAATAAGATTTGACTGGTGTGGTCAGAGTGAAGGGGCCAGTACTGTGGTTCCCAGCTCTGAATCCTCTGACTGTTCTTGCACTGCAGCTCCCAAAAGACCCAGCCAACATAGACTGTGGTCAAGGATTCTGGGAGTTGTAATTGAAGAAAATCTGGGTTGGAAACAACCGGGACACCTCCCTTGCCTGCAGGCTTCTAGGTCTTCCTTAAATGACACCCATTAATCCTGGACGAGTTTTGAGCCGACAGTATCTAATTAGCCATGTGTCTTTCACTTCCACTAGTGTCGGTGTTAAACCTAGAACGTAATCCCAACGTATGGGACAATTAACAAATGAAGAGGATCCATATTTAATTTTCCATCTGCTTTCCTAACGACTGATGCTGGCACTCGGATTTCAATTAGGCACACAGCTGATCCCACAGACTCTAATGCGAGGAAGCTGCTACCATCTGTTGATGCTTATTTTTCCTTCCTGTCCATGCCCAATCCGTTCTCTAAGCAATGTCTGTGTTTGTTTGTTTGTTTGTTTGTTTGTTTATTTGTTTATTCTTATATTTCTATACCACCCATCTTCCAATGGAACTCCGGGTGATTCACAACAATACAGTATAATACTACAGTAGCATCAAACCAAGTGTTTGTTTCCAACATGGCGTGATCTAGGGGAGCTAAGATTCACACACACCTTTCTCTCTCTCTTCTTCCCACCTCTTTCCAGTGGATGCTCCTTAATTTATAATTGTATTTTTAAAAAAAATATATATATTTAATTTCTTTCCCTCTACATACTGGGAGCCAAGGTGGTTCGGAACTTGATTTAAAAAAACCATAGCAAGACCATTAAAACACAATGAACTGTCCGCTGATCACAAGTTATCAGGTTGGTTTAGCCACTGAATTAAAACAATTTGAAAGTACTCAAGGAGAAAACAACAATGTATATCAGCTCTCAGTAAGGTACTTTAGGTCACTGGCTACAAAGCCAGAGAGGTTGGGAGTTTGATTCCCCACTGGGTCTCCTTGACAGAGACTTGATGATCTCTAGAAGGTCCTTTCAAGCTCTATAGTTCTATGATGATGGTGGTGGTGGTGGTGGTGTGAACCACCCAAATTCATGTTCAGTCATTTAGCTGGTTGGATAACTCAGTGGTTTAGATAAAAGGTTGGTAGTTCAATCCCCCCCCCCGGGCCTTCTTTACAGGGGCTGAATGTGATGATCCATAGCTTCCGTTCCAGCTTTGCCATTCTAGGGTGGTGGTGGTGGTGGTGGTGATGATGATGATGATGATGAAGAAAAGCTTGTTTCTCATCCGCTGGTCAGTTGTTTTAATAAATGCAGTCTTTGCCTGCTGGCTAGCCTGGTCTCCTTTGGTAGGGAGTTCCACAGCCCGTGGGTAACCACCAGGAAGGTCTTCTCCTATGCCTCCATCAGATGTCTCTGGGAAAATGTTGAGAGGGAGAGATGATCTTAAACCCTGGGGAGAAACGCAAAATGTTCTGCTTATATACCGCTCCGTACCACTTCAAGTAGTCTCTGGGTGGTGTAAAGTTTTTTAATTACAGTAATGCAGGCTACACATTACTTTGTACTATGCAGGCCTTCAGGAAGTCTAGAAGGACTGGGATGATGCCTTGCTTACTTTACGCTTGCTTTCTGACTTCCCTGGCAGCGGAAGTCATCACTGCCTATGTAAGACCAATACGAAGGTTGGGGTTCAATTCCCCGCCTGGGCCTCCTGGGGTTGAGTCCCAGGTAGCAGGCACATGGTTGACTCAGCCTTCCACCCTTCCGAGGTCGGTAAAATGAGTACCCAGCTTGCTGGGGTGTGTGTGTGTGTAATGTATAGCCTGCATAATTAAATTGTAACCCACCTAGAGAGTGCTTGAAGTGCTATGCGGCGGTATATAAGCAGAACACTTTACTATTTCTCCGTAACTTTGTTTCCCACAAATATCTGTAGCATTTAGAAGAGGGGTCCTCAAAGTTTTCAAACAGCGGGCTGGTCCACCCACCCCCAGACACCACTGGGGGCCGGATCAGCTTTCCAAAAAAAAAGGCTGACATGGAAAAGGGGGGCTGCACCGGGCGCCCCGACCATCTGGGAGGTGGTTGGGGTGAGTGGGGGAACATCCCGTAGCCCTCCCACTTTGAACTGCCCCACTAGCCAGCATGCTGATCATCTGGGTGGTAGTTAGGGGGAGTGGGAGAAGCGACATAGCCCACTGCTTTGAACTGCCTCAGCAATAGAAGCAGCTGCGGAGGCTGGCTTGCTGGCAAAGCGGCGGTAGGTGGGGGGGGTTACAATTAGTCCCGGGGGCCGGATTCAGGAACTTGGGGGCCGGATTCAAGACCTTGGGGGGCCGCATCCGGCCCCAGGGCCTTAGGTGGAGGACCCCTGATTTAGAATATAGTTGTGTTACGTTTCTCCCTTAAAGGGAGAGAACGTTCCCAATTTTGTTGATGGGAGGAAAAGAACGCAATCAGCACCATTCTAAAATTTCAGCAGTGTCTGATGTTTGCTTTTTTGGAGAATCGCCCCTCGTTTCTCAAAGTATTTGCCAAGAAGTTGGTTTGTCATCACTCCAGGTCATGTGGTTGCCCGACTCCCAGCGGCATTTGGTTCAAGAAATTGCCCCGGGCTTCCAGCAGACCTCCGGCTACAAGGGAGACGTCCAACAGTTGAGGGACAGAGGCTTCCAGAAACTCAACCTGCGGTACACCGGGGTCACCAGCGAGGACATCAGGTGCCGTTCTTGGCTTTTCCGGTTCTCAACGAGACCTTCCTCTCCAAACAGCTTACGGGAAGATGTGATGTGGCTACCAAAAACAAGAGGGCCAATGCTGATTTAGGCTGCATCGACAGAAGTACGGTTTCCAAATCCCATGAGGTGCTCGCCCCCCCTCGGTTCAGCATGGGTTAGGCCCAGTTCTGGACACCACACTTCAAGAAAGATGGTGGCAAATTGGAACCACTTCAGAGGAGGGCGACAAGGGTGATGGGCGGACTGGAAAGCAAGCCCGACGAGGAAAGATGGAAAGAACTGGTTTAGCCTTGAAAAAAAGGAGACCGAGGGGAGATAGGAGAGCACTTTTCAAATATTTGAAGGGCTGTCCTACAGAGGAGGGGGCAGGATCTGTTCTCCGTCATCCCAGAGTGCAGAATACACAACAATGGGCTCAAGCTACAGGAAGCCAGATCATAGAATCATAAAGTTGGAAGAGCCCTCAAAGGCCATCTAGTCCAACCCCCTGCCATGTAGAAAAACCCATCACAGGACTCCCAACAGATGGCCATCTGGCCTCTGCTTAAAAACCTCTAAAGAAGGAGACTCTACCACCCTCCTTTGTGGCAGCATCTTCCACTGCCGAACGGCTCTAACCATCATGAAATTCTTCATAATGTTTAAATGGAATCTCTTTTCCTGTAGTTTGAAACCATTGCCCCAAGTCCTAGTCTCTGAAGCCATGGAAAATGAACCTATTCCCTCTTCAATATGACATCCTTTCAAATATTTAAACATAGCTATCATATCCCCTCTCAGTCTTCTTTTTGTAAGGCTAAACATTCCCAGCTCCCTAAGCCGCTCCTCGTAAGACATTTCTTCCAGACCCTCAATCACCCCGGTCACCCTCCTCTGGACCCATTGAAGATTGTCAACATCCTTTTTAAATTGAGGAGCGCAGAACTGGACACGGGACTCCAGGTAGGGTCTGACCAGAGCAGAATAGAGTGGTACTATCATGTCCCTTGATCTAGACACGATGCTTCTGTTGACGCAACCAAGAATCGCATTGGCTTTCTTGACTGGATGTCAGGAAAAACTTCCTAACTGTTAGAGCGGCACAACAACGGAATCAGTTACCTCGAGAGGTGGTGAGTGCTCCAAGAGGAGGCTCACAAGGCTGGATGCTGCTTCATTTTTTAAAAAACCAATCTGCAACAGCCAAAATTTCAAAGAGAATAGCATCCTTGCACCTAGAAATCTAGTGTGATGTGGAGGCGTTCTGCTTTATCTGCTAATTTTCAATGACGGGGGTGTGTTTTTAATTTGAAGGAGGAAGTTAATCAGCTGCTTAGAGAGGTGTAATGTAGGTACATTTCTAGTCCAAATATTTTGTCACTTTTCCCCTCAACAACACCTAACAGAGATTTGGGTGAGCAAGACTCTCCATGTGTTTCACTGACTCTAGTGGCAGTTCTCTAGCTATGGCTTTACTGGGTGCCAGTCACAGGGATTTCGGTCTTGATTTTGCAGGATTGCTAGGCCTGGATGCCTTCAAAAGGGGATTGGACAGATTCCTGGAGGAAAGTCCATCCCAGGTTACAAACCATGATGGAGATTTGTGTAATCTCCAGGCTTAAAACCAGGGTACTTCAAGGGCCAGATGCAGGGGAGTGGTATCAGGAGACAGAGATCTAGTCTCGTGCGCTCCCAGAGGCATCTGGTGGGGCCACTGTGAGATACAGGAAGCTGGACTAGGTGGGCCTTTGGCCTGATCCAGCAGGGATCTTATGTTCACTCTGTTTAGGTAACAGAAGCGGGTCTTTGGAACAGATTTATTCCCTCGAAACCACGTTGAATGGCTTCCTTCCCACTAAAAACACACAGGATGAGGAAGTAAGTTAAATACAACATTAACTTGCAAAAGGAGGGCCTTGGACATCCTTCAGGGTCACGCTCAGCTCGGAGGTGCAGGGCGCTTGTTGGGGTAGAGGAGGTCTAGCGCATGTGCGATTGAGCTCTTCTATAAAATTGGCTGCCTATGAACGGTTTCAGCTGCTGCCTTTTATCTCCTCCGCAGCCACGGCTGTTTCCATGGGAGCTGAGATGAAGTCCAAGCTCTCCCATTTATTTCAGAAATTACTTTTGTGCACAAAATGCGTCCCGTTAATGATGCTTAATCAATCTGCCTCGTCTTCATTTAACAGCTTTAATGGATGCTTGGGCACTTGCAGGTGTCACCCTCATCAACTTCTTCTTCATCCTTTGTTTCGCTCATCAAGGAATCGCCCGAAATAATTCTGTACACTGTTTTGCAGCAGCTGCAGTAGCTTCTCGGGTAGAGGACGTCTGTACTTTGTAGAGGAAAATTTCCCCCCGATTGCTTCCTTTAAGTGAAATATATCTCAGCTTTTTAATGATCCATCCCTCAAGGTGGTTTCCAGCATGAGCTTGGAAATGACACATTTGATGTAACGTGTTAATGTCAAGATTCTTACTTTTGAAACTTGTTGAGGGCAAGTTGGTGGATTTCTCTCAAGAATTAAAAGTTGAAAGGAAGATTTTAGCATCTCTTTCAAAATGCTGATTTTTTTAAAAAAATTAGATGCATTTCTTCTGTTGAATTAAAAAATAACATTTTCCCCAAATGCAGATAGCTCTGTGGCTTGGGTATCTGGCTCTGGAGCCAAAAGAGTGGGAGTAAGGATGGGCAGGCGGTCCTCAGAACCAGTTGATACACGTAGATCCAATTGCTTTACCTTTCTCTGTCTCACGCCAGGTTAAAATCCAAGGAGGAAGCACACTGCAGTGTCATCTTTCCTGCTTTGTGCTGCTGTCCAGTCAGAGAGGGAGGCGGGAGGATGCCTGTCCCTGCACAGCTCCTGATTGGCCAGCATCACAGCTCTAGCACAGATGACATCACAGCGTGCTTCCTCGTTGGATTTTAACTCTGCGCGAGACAGAAAAAGGTAAAGCAATTGGATATGCATGTATCAGCTGGTTCCGAGCACCACCTGGGCTCGTGTGGTTCATTTCATAGCCTACTGGTTCCGAAACCAAATGCCCATCCCTAGTTGGGAGTTAGATTCCCTGCTGGGCTTCCTGTATGAGCAGAACCAGCCTGGGTGGCCTTGGGCAAGCTGCACACACAGAAGAAGGGAATGGGAGTATTCTTTACCTGGAAGATCTTGAAAAGGGTGACCAGAAATCCGAAACGACTGGGTTATTATTATTACAGTATTTGCAAAATTCTTAATGATGATGGAAATTATTTAATTTATGGCTTGTATGCCGTAATACTAATTTGTTTTTAAAAAATAACTCTCCAAGTCCGGGTTCCCAGTTCACCTCTTTTTAGGGTTAGAGTTAGGGTTAGGGCTAGGGGTTAGGCTTCTTCCCACTGCTTTCATTGCTTATTTGGGTTTATTATTTAAGATGATGGTTATTTCTGCTGATGATGATTATGTTTTGGGTTTTGTTATTGATTTTTGTTAATGTTATATAATATTGTGTCTTTCTTATTCCCTATTTGATTGTTTTATAATTTGTACAGTGGTACCTTGTATAAAGGAATTAATTCGTTCCAAATGAAATTATGTTAAGCAAATTTTCCTTTATACAAATTCCCATAGGAATGCATTGAAAACGGAGTGATCCCATTTTTATGTTGTACGGATTTTCCCCATAGGCGATTATGTTAAGCAAATTTCCCCTATCTCTGGAATGTTTTATGTTGTACAGATTTTATGTTATACAAGCTGTTTGTTATACAAGGGTCCTATCGATCTATCTATCTATCTATTGGAATTTGCAACAAAACATTCTATCTATCTATCTATCTATCTATCTATCTATCTATCTATCTATCTATCTATCTATCTATCTATCTATCTATCTATCTATCTATCTATCAGAATTTGCAACAAAACATTCCTCTCTCTCTCTCTCTCTCTCTCTCTCTCTCTCTCTCTCTCTCTCTCTCTCTCTCTCTCTCTCTCTATCCTGTTGAAAAGAAGAGTGGGGGGAGATAGGATAGTTCTTTTCAAATACAGTGGTACCTTGTGTAAAGGAATTAATTCATTCCAAATGAAATTATGTTAAGCAAATTTTCCTTTATACAAATTCCCATAGAAATGCATTGAAAACGGAGTGATCCCATTTTTATGTTGTACGGATTTTCCCCATAGGCGATTATGTTAAGCAAATTTCCCCTATCTCTGGAATGTTTTATGTTGTACAGATTTTATGTTATACAAGCTGTGTGTTATACAAGGGTCCACTGTATGTTGTTGTTGTTCATTGCCTAGAGTGAGCCCCAGGTGAGATGGGCAGCATATCAATCAATCAATCCATCAGGTAATCTCCTCTTTCTTCTCTTTGCACCTCTCCCTCTGCTCTCCCAACAGGGAATACACCACAGCCAACCTGAGTGTCAACCTATACGTTGTGAACGAACCCTGGCTTTACTCCATCCTCTGGTGCAGCCGAGTACAGTCGGTCACTTCTGACAACCTCAGTGCCCTCAAGAGCATGTCTTACCCCACCTGGCTGATGGTACGTGGCTTTTATTTTGCCTCTCTGGGTCAGGATTTCAGTGGGTGGACCCCTTCCGATCCCGTGTTCTCCATAGGTTTTCAGCAGAGGGAGCGTCTCTCTTGTCTGAAGGCCAGTCATCAAGGAAGCCAACGCAGACCCATCCAAGTCTTGGTTTATGTGATCATGGTGACAGACAGCGTAGGAGCAGGAATGCTGAATATTTCCCTGCTTCTGGCATTGATTTTAATGGCCTTATTGATCGGTCTTTTGTTTGATGTATGTTTTGTTTCTGATTTTACGGACTTCTTTTGTTGTGAACCACCCAGAGTTCTACTGGAAAGTTGGGAGGTATACAAATACAAATAAAAAATAAATAAATAAATAAATAAATAAATAAAATAAATAAATAAATAAATAGAACTTCAACCGGTTCAGCTTTCTTGGGACCACAATTCCCAGAATCCACCAGTCAGCAATGAGCACTTCGGGTTATTAAATCAATGACCTCCTTAATATGTCTAAAGAAGAGATTTTTTTAAAAAAAAAATAGAATTGAAAAATATATTTTAAATACCGTTCCCCCCCCCCTTTAAATCCGTCTTTTAAATTTAAATTACTGTAGTCACGGCCAACAGCTGTGAGCCCCCCCCCCATAACAGTGGTGGTGAACCTTAGGCACTCCAGATGTTTTGGGCCACAACTCCCACGGTCTTTTGTCATTGGCAACACAGGCAGGCTTGGAATTCAGAGAGTTGGGGTCCAAAACATTTGGAGTGCTGAAGGTTCGCCACCACTGCCCTATAAGAATCACAATGCTATACATTGAATGGTCTCTGGCTCCTTCTAGTCACAAGTCCCAGCAATTTCATCATTAGAAATATATGTACTTTAGGGATGGGCATTTCGTTTCGGAACCAGTAGATGCTCAGAACCGCCTGATACATGTGGAGCCGATCACTTTGCCTTTCTCTGGGCCCGTGCGGAGTTAAACTGCAATGAAGAAGCACACTGCAATGTTATCTTTCCTCCTTCGTGGTGCTGGCCAATCAGACAGGGAGGCGGGATGATGCCTGTCCCTGCACAGCTCCTGATTAGCCAGCACCACAGAGCAGGAAAGATGACATTGCAGCGTGCTTCCTCATTGCAACTCAGCTCCGTGCTGGCAGAGGGACAGGTAAAGCAATTGGCTGCACGTATATCAGACGGTTCTGAGCACCACCTGGGCTCACGTGGTTCAGTTCGTAACCTACTGGTTCTGAAATGAAATATACATCCCTAATGTATAGTCATCCCCCACCAGTTCACGGGTTATATACTGAGGTACTGGTATATCGCGGGACCGCAGTATATGAAATGCAAGGCCCCCTGGGGCAAGCAACTTGGGCCTGTTTGAGGCCTCTTGCACTTACCCTAGGCCTGGCACTGCCCGAACGGGCCTCCAACGGGCTTTCTGGACCTTCTGGAGGCACTAGAATTGGTTATTGGTGAACCCGAAGTGACTTCTGGATCACTGGAAACCACTCCTTGGGCCTCCAACAGGCTCGGAAAGCCAATTGGAGGCCCATTTGGGGCAAGGCCAGGCGTGGATTTTCCATTATCGCGGGTCAGGTCGGGTCAGGAGATTACTGTACAGAATTTGGGGGTTTTCTTTTAATATTTTTAGATTTGTCAGGCCCTGGATAAGTGAATCAGTGGATATTGATCCTGTGTATAAGGGGGATCCTACTGTAGGTATTATTAATGTTAAAAGCTTTTAAAAGTAATGAAAAAGTAGGTTGCATTCTTTGGAGGTTTTTAAGCAAAGGCTGGATGGCCACCTGTCTGGAGTCCTGTGATGGGGGTTCCTGCATGGCAGGAGGTTGGACTGGATGGCCCTTGAGGTCTCTTCCAACTCTATGATTCTAGGATTCTAATAAGGAACTATATGATGATAGCTTTAATGTAAAATTTATTAGAGTTGGGAAAAACTGTTATGGAATAGGGCTTATAATCAAGTTGTATGTTTCAAGCCATGTTTGTATGAACTTTTAAAAAATGCTGTGCAAAATCGAACCAGCAGTTTTTCAAATGGGTCCTCAGTCAAGAACATAAGAACAGCCTGGCCGGAACAGACCACAGCCCATCCAGTCCAGCATTCTGTCTCACACAGCGGCTCACCATTTGTTTCAGGGTATTCCCAAGCAGATGTCTTCAACTGCTTACGATTCCCTGCAAATGGCATTGAGAGAGATCCTGCCTCTCTCTCCAACCCGGAGGTTGTCCTTAGGCATCCATCATGGTAGCCATTGATACCCTTGTTCTCCGTTAACTTGTCCAGTCCTTTCTTAAAGCTGTCAAGGCTGACAGCTGTCACCACCAGTGATCCTCTGGGTGAAAAAGTACTTTCTCTTATTTGTTTGAGATCTAGCACCCAAATGTTGCATGGAGTGACCCTTAGTTCTTGTGTTGTGCAATAGGGAAAACAGTTTTTTCCTTATCTACTTTGTCCACACCATGTATGATTTGATAAACTGCAATCAGGTCACCTCTTAGGTGCCGTCGTTCGAGAGTGAAGAGGCCCAGCCGTTGCAGCCTCCGATGGCTCCTCCAGTACAGTGGTACCTTGTATAAAGGAATTAATTCGTTCCAAATGAAATTACATTAAGCAAATTTTCCTTTATACAAATTCCCCATAGGAATGCATTGAAAATGGAGTGATCCCATTTTTATGTTGTATGGATTCTCCCCATAGGCGATTATGTTAAGCAAATTTCCCCTATCTCTGAAAATTTTTATGTTGTACAAATTTTATGTTATACAAGCTGTTTGTTATACAAGGGGCCACTGTATTCAGTTGCATCATCTGTCTAGAGAATAAAAGACAGTTCCCAAGACAGCTATCTCTTGCTATATTTGTTCATAGAAATATGTGGAGATGAGGAATGACAGACCTGATTAGCTCCATTGTCTAACTCTGAATGTACTTATTCCTGGAGGGGTTACCTCCCCCTTTCCGCCTCCCTTTTGATATGATATAGTCCTAGAAGCTGGACTGGACCTCCAGGATTGCTTCCTGTACGCTCCTCTGAGTAATGTTCATTCCTTTTAGAGTGGCTGTCCATCAGGGCAAGGAGATTGCAGAAAAATATGTATTATAGAAAGTATGTATTAAGTTTATATAAGGCAGGATCACACTTTTGAAGGGTGAAATGACACAATTAAATCAGTTTTTAAAAATCACCTGTTTTGAATGAGCAGGACTTCTATCCCCCCCCCCAAGGTAAATGGATTTTCAAAAACTGGATTACCAGTCTAAAGGGAGCCCATTTCTTACAATTGTTTTCTAAAACCTCCACACACTCACCTTCTCCGGTGTGGAAATATGCAACAATCTGAATAGGGAGGCTGTTGAGTGGGCCTGTGATAATTCCAGGCAAAAATCAAAGACACAAGCAAAACAAAAGACAAAAAACACGCGGCACCTGTTCCTGTGATGTTTTGTTTACCCATGTATTAGATCAGGTTGCCATCTAGTGGCTGCTAAAGTTTTTGCTTTATAGACTGATAAATGCAAAAAAGGGGTTGAGTCGTGTGGCCATCACAAAAAAACTAGGCTGCAGGCAATAGCATTGAAGGCCACGAAATAAAAATAAAATAACAAGCTTTCTAGTGCAACACACTCTTCTTCAAAGCAAGTCCCAGACGTTCAAACCTGGCAAAAGATGTGCTTTGTCATGGGGTTATTCTTAAAGTTCTTGGCTCGATGATGTTGTACGCCAGGCAAGGAGTCTTCTTAGGAGCAGGAAGTTGGAGGGCAGTTGGAAAAGCTGCTTCAGCATTGGGTTTCACAGCTCCGTTCTTCAAACAAAGGGACATGGGCATCCTTCAGTCTCAAGAGACGATGGTATCGTGCTCTGTATAGAAGCCCTAAGGCCGCATCTAGTGTGGCTAAAAAGGCCAATTTGAGAGTGATAATCCCTTCCACACTGAGGACAAATACAGTTGGCCTCTTACCTGGCCCCCAGATCCGTCTCTTTTCCTCCGCCTGTTGGACAAGTCTCCCTTCCCGTTGTTGAAGTCCATTCTGTGTCTTCTTCCTCCAGGATGAACGGTTGGAGGTCAAGGTTTCCCATCTGTGAAGGTCCATTCCCAAAGTCTTCTCTCAGATACAAAAAAATCTTCTGGGGCGGCATCAATACAAAAAACCATTGGCATCCAACCATTGGCCGATGTCACGGCATGCCCAACCCAGCTGTTTCAATAATGTATATATACACTGACAGATGAAAACTCTTAATTAATCATAGGAAGGGGCAGAGATTTTAATTAGTAAGACTGGTTGCTGGTGGAGACCAATTAGCAGACATTGATCTGCTTCCTCCCACCCCCAAATTTACTATTTATTTATTTATTTATTTATTTATTTATTTACCTACCTACCTACCTACCTACCTCCGGATTTATTTATATACCACCAGGCGATTAACAGGTATAGCATACAACAATTCAAAACAAATAATAATCAGTTCCGCAGAGCAACATATGAAAGAATCAATAGCAAACACTAGAACCAAAAGCTAAAAATTCAGAATACAAGTGGTGCCTCGGATAATGAGAGTAATTCGTTCTCCGAGGTTAGTTGTTATCCAAAACACGTCGTTATCCGAAATGCGGTTTCCCATAGGAATGAATGGGAAACCTTTTAATCCGTTCTGGGGGCCTAGGAAAAGGCGCAGACACCTGTTTTTTTGCTCAAAACTCTTTAAAAAGTGCACTTTAGAGGTACAGATGCAATTTTACCTGGGATAACTTTTTTACTGATGCATGCTGGAAATTCATTATCTGAGGCAATCCATAGGGAAAATTCATTATCCGAGGCAGCCCATAGGAAGATTCGTTATCCAAGGCAGCCCATAGAGAAAATTTGTTCTCCAAGGCAGACCTATACCTAGGAATTGCGATTTGTTATCCGAGGCAGCCCATAGGGAAAATTCGTTATCAGAGGCAGCCCTATACCCGGAAATTTGCAGTTGTTATCCAAATTATTCGTTATCTGGGGCAGTTGTTATCCGAGGTGCCACTGTAATACTAAGGCAAGATGGTGAAAACAGGCAGACATACAAACTCATGATCCCTACTCATATTAAAAACGACTTGGGGACACGTTATTTCTCTGCCAACCCAGAGTTGTTCCATGTTTTTCCAACAGCATAAATTAGGGGATTTGTTGACTAATTGTTCAGTTCATTTCCAGTTGCAAAATGGGTTCTTTTTGGATCCAAAAGGGGAGGAGATGGGTGCCGCCAAGGAGAAAAGAGAGGGTACCGGGAGCTCAGTTGAAAATCTGGGCTAGGGAAACCAAACCTTTTATTTTTGTGTTAATCCAACTGTGCACGAACAAGAATAAGTATGTGCTGTCAAGTCAATTCTGATTTTGAGCTACCTTTTGGAGGGGTTTCCAGATAGAGAGTACGGCAGGACGCCCGTATCCACTGATTCATTATCCACTGATTCCGTTATCCACGGTTGGCAGAGGAAAATAAATAAATAAATAAATCAGCATCCGTAAAGCAAGCTACTGTCACACAGAGCAGCTGTAAGCTACTGTTGCAAAACAGCAGCTGTAGAATCATAGAATCACAGAGTTGGAAGAGACCTCAAGGGCCATCTAGTCCAACCTCCTGCCATGCAGGAACCCTCATCACAGTAATTCCGACAGATGGCCATCCAGCCTCTGCTTAAAAACCTCCAAAGAAGGAGACTCAACCACCCTCCTTTGGGGCAGCATATCACAAAACAGCAGTTTTGGGGACATTTTGGCGTTCTCTCTTATCCACGGTTTTCATTATCCACGGGAAGGCTTGTAACCAACCCCCAGCGGATACTGGGGTCCTACTGTACTCAGAAGTGGTTTCCCTTTCCCTTCTTCTGGGACTTCTTGAGCTTGCCCAAGGCTACAAAGTCTGGCTTTTCTACTCCCAGGCTTTGGCTCCGCAGCCAAAGATCTAAGCCGCTATGCTAGCCCACCAGCCAACACTACATTTGGTGAAGGTGAAACTTATAAACCGAGTCTGTTGTATTTTGGACCCCTCTTGAGAAGATAAGACTTACTGGGAAAGACGGCCATAGTAGGTTTGAGGCAGTCGTGGAGAAAAGGAAGCCTGATCACCCGATGGTTGGACTCTAATTCTCGTTTCCTTGTTTTCTGTCTCAGGCTCCAGAGGAATACAATCTGATTTGGATAATGGCTGACCTTATTTCCTTTATCATAATTGCAGCTGTTTTTATATTCCAGAAGTAAGTAGCCTTGGCTGAAGGTTTTCTTATATCGCCATTCGTCCACCCGTCCTTGGGCTCTGGAGATACTTCTAAAGGATGCAAGGTCTCCTCAATAGCCTTTTAAAATGGGTATATATCTAAATAGATAGATGATAGATAGATAGATAGATAGATAGATAGATAGATAGATAGATAGATAGATAGATAGATAGATAGATAGATAGATAGATAGATAGATATGTTGAGAATAAAATAATGAGAGGGAATTTTAGTGCTGGAGGCCTTAAATCAGGGCTAGACCATTGGTGGCCTCCATATTTAACTTCATTTTTAACATATACTGTGTGAGAGCCATTATATATAGCTGGCTAGGACATTGGCCAGAAACTTTCTGGAGGGTTTTAATTGCCCACCCCGACCTTAGCATCAGGCTCATGGCCTTTGGTGTAGATGGCTGGGTTAGGAAAAATAACAACATGCCACTACCAGCACTCAAAAATGGGAATTACTTGTCTCTCTGACCCCATGGTTTGATTCCTCTGTATTCCACATTCACAGCTAAGCCTTTGACTGATATCCAACCATTAGCCTACTTTTTTTGGGTGGGTGGGGGTGTAAAGGTGGACTTGGATTCAAAAAATGGATGCAAAGATGGGACCTCTCTTTGCCTCAATTATTTTTCTTACTGCTCTGACGTTTGTTGCATGTCCCTCTTCTTCCTCCCTCTCTCTCTCTCTCTCTCTCTTTCTCTCTGTCTCTCTCTCTCGTTCTATCTTCTCTGCTGCTGCATTTCGGCCTCTTTACAGCTATCACATACTCAGGTAATTTCTGGTGCCTCCTTCCTCATTCCACTTTTTGTCTTTACTTTATTATTATTTCCCCCCTTCCTTCCTTCCTTCCTTCCTTTCTTTTTTTTTAAACACTGCTACGGATTGGGGTGAAAGCAGGACAGATTTCCCCAGTGCTGCTTTTCTGGTTCCAGAAAAAATCCAGTGAAGGTCAAAGCCAAAGATAGACACAAAGGCACAGTGGCGAGGAACACTGGGTACTTTATTTATGTGCAGAATTCCAAAGAAGCCTAAGCAGCATCTGATAGCATATCAAAGGCCAAATTCTAGGCCGTCGTGTTCTTTTTTTTTTTTTTTAAATAAGGTTGCATCTGTGGTGGTCAATAAATAATAGGATCAGGGCAGGTTTTGAGAGGGGAAATTTCTTCTAGATTTCTTTTACAGAAGCTGGTATTTACATTGGGAAGAAATGTGATTCCATAGCTTGAAAGGGTCCTCTCCTTTTCTGGACTATAGGGTTTAGAACTATCCAACCAGCACAGCTACTCAGAGAGGCTTTGAGTGCTGTAATCTGAAGAAGTCACTTTTTCAAGCTCTAGGATTTCCTTCCAAATATGTTATTCAAGTTTCATCATGTGTTGATATTAATACAGTGGTCCCCCACCCATTTGCGGTTCATTACTGCATCCCATTATATCGCGGGAATGCAGTAGATGAAAAAAGGCCCCCTTGGGTAAGGGGGGAAGGCCTGTTTCTGGCCTCCTGTACTTAACCCAGGACTGGCACTGCCTCGGAGCCTTCCTGGGCCTTCTCGAGGCCCGAAAGAGGCTTCCCTGTGAACCGGAAGTCACTTCCGGTTCAAAGTCACTTCCGGTTCACAGAAAATCATTCCTGAGGCCCCTGAGGGCTTTTCTAGCCTGTCGGACGCCTCAGAAATGATTTTTGGCAATCCAGAAGTCACTTCCGGTTTATTGGAAGTGACTTCCGGTTCGCAGGGAGAAAGGCCCTCGCAGGCCTTTTCAGGGCAGCGCCAGGCTGTGGGGGGGGGAGTACAAGGGCCCCCAGCTAGGCTCCCCCCAGGCCCAACCCAACCTGCATCCGCATCTTGCAGATTTTCAATTGTCGCAGGTCGGGTCGGGTCCCTAACCCCCATGATAGGTTGGGGGGTCACTGTACATAGAAGAGCAAATCAACAGATGTGTGTGTGTGTTGCATAAAGCATACTAAATGACTAAATTAATCAAGTCAATCAACAGTCAGATGCTGAGTAAACAATAAGCAATGAAACATTGGATAAATCAAAAACAAAACAAAGGCAAAAAAAAGATAAAATTATTGTTGTTGTTGATTTACGAGCCTCATTGTTGACTATTTATGAGCCTCCTTCAGTGACAGCACCTTCAAATGCCCTGCCTGAGATGACCAGGTACTAGTAACCTGCGGTGAGATACACTCTGACAGGTAGCAAGATCCTAAACCATTTAAGGCTTTATAGGTCATCATTAGACCCTTGAAGTCAATGCGGTAACGGATCAGCAGCCAGTGCAGAGCGGCCAGTGTAGGGGTGAGACGTTGGTGTCTTCTCAACCCCGTAACTAATATGGCCACGGAATTCTGCACCGGCTGGAGCCTCCGCCTTAACTTCCAAGGCAGCCCCACGTACAATACCATCATCCTTCTCTCACCTCATCCAAGCTGCTTCCGCACACACGGATGCTTTATCGGCTCAGTGTATCGTGGTCACCTTCTCTCTTTCCTCTGCTTTTTTTTTTAATATAAAGAGGAGATCTTTCTGGGTTTTCTGTGGGCTGTTTTGGAGCTTTCCTAGGCAGTGGTAGTGGTGGTGGTCTGACCCCCCCCCGGGGGGTGTCCATTTGGATCATTCTAGGCCTATACGGTAGGACTGCAGAATATGTGGGGGACTTCCCCAATGGATGCTGAAAAACACAGATACAGACCATGGTTTACTGACTCTCTAAACTGTGTAAATCCCAGTCATTCAATGGGGCTTCCAACTAGGTGTAGCCACACACACACACACACACACACACCAGTTTTGAGGTTGTTGTGTTTCTCTGGGTTCCATATATGCTCCATTCCCATCTTGGTTCCACATCAGGTTTGCCAAACTTTATTTCTTAACTTCTCACCAAGGAATTTGAATAGCGTTCCCCCAATTTTTAAGCAAGCTAACAGACGTGTTTTAAACGAACTTCTTTGCCCCCCTGTTAAAAACGTGTTTTTCCTCATTAAAGACGTGTTTGTGTTTATCCCTTAATCCTTAATAGGATGTTTGAGCCATTTGTTGTGTTTCAAATGGACGCATTGTCGAGTGTGCATTTTTGTTTTTTTTTTTCCAAAGCAAACGGCAAGCTTTTCCGATGGGGGTAGCATTCTGTGATCACGTGTGCTGAATCTCACAAGTCTAACGTGGGACTGTTTCCAGCAATAAATAAATAAATAAATAAATAAATAAATAAAATAAATAAATACAATTTTTAAAAATGGGAACCGGCAACATTCTCTCCCATTGTAATTTATGATTCTGCAGTGCCATAGAAGAAGAATTTGAGAATGTAAGCCAATGGTTTGCAGTGAGCACATCTTCTCTATTTAGAATAGTTTTAGAGAAAAAAACAGATTATGCTACCAGTTGCCAACATTCTATGAGGACATGTCAGTTAAAGAAGAAGATAAGAACATAAGAAGAGCCATGCTGGATCAGGCCAAAGGCCCATCTAGTCCAGCTTCCTGTATCTCACAGTGGCCCCACCAGATGCATCTGGGAGCACACAAGACTAGATATCTGTCTCCTGATACCACTTGAAGTATCCTGGTTTTAAACCGGGAGATTACACATCTCCATCATGGTTTGTAACCTGGGATGGACTTTTCCTCCAGGAATCAGTCCAATCCCCTTTTGAAGGCATCCAGGCCAGATGCCATCACCATATCCTGTGGCAGGGAGTTCCGCAGACTAACAACATGCTGGGTAAAAAAATATTTTCTTATGTCTGTTCTCAGACAGGCATGTGGGAGGGTTTCTGTCCTCACCCAATTTTTTTTCTCTTTGGGCTGGATCACATGTTGCTACAAAGTGCTTCCACCATCGTGCTGAAGTTCGGGCTTTGGAAAATTCCTTTCTTGGACTACAACCAGCTGAGTTCCACCCTGCACCCTCTCCCCCAAATGCTAGCTGTTGTCCAGAAAGCTCTGTTTTGTCTTGTGTGGATAAAACAAGGGTCATTGTTTTTTAATTGCCATAAATTGAAATTAGAAGACTCGGTGAAAACCCACGAAACATAGTCTTTTAGCATATGCGTTTGGTGTCTCTGAGTGCTTTCTACTTGAGGTTGTGTGTCCTGTGTTTGTTTGTTTGCATTTGGTCTTTTTGTGGGATAGATAGTTTGGGAATTAGGTTTCAGGGAAGAGGTCACAGTTCCAGGGCATTGCATTTAGAGCTGCAGCCCAATTTGGGGGAATTGGAATCAGTTTATCCCAGGAAGGGTTAGTTGATGTCACGTGAGATGGAGCATCTAAGCCAGTGGTTCTCAACCTGTGGGTCCCCAAATGTTCCTGGACTGCAACTCCCAGAAATCCCTTATAGCACAGCAAGTGGTGGAGACTTCTGGGGATTGCAGCCCAGAACATCTAGGGACCCACAGGTTGAGAACCACTGATCTAAGCCTTGCTCTAGGAGGAAAAGTCAGGATGTGTCCCTGGGGGCAAACTCTCTTTAGAAGTGCAAATGACCTAAGCTGTCGTACTGCGGACATTTCTTAAGAAAACGAGACTCGGACAAAGGCTGGGGAAAGTGGAAGTCTGTAGGAAATGAGGAAGACCAAACACAAGATAGACAGACTCCATAATGGAAACCATGGACTCAAGTATAAATAAGACCTGAACTGGGCTGTTAATGGTAGAGTCTTTTGAAGGTTGCTCGTTCCTAGAAAGCCCATAAGTCGAAAGCCACTTAATGGGATAAAACAGCCGAAACTCGTCTTGTCTTCATTTCATCTGTTGTTGGTTTTTTTTTGGTCAGTCCTTCAGATCAGGAGTGGGTCTCCTTTATAATGGAGGGCAGGCAACTGGAGAATAGAAACCCTGAAAGCCATAAGGGTTTTAAGAAGGGAGTGGAGGGAGAGAAGGGTTGACCCTATAATGTCAAATCTGACTCATGCCCAATCAAGCCCAGGGACAATGAGAAAGTGTATGAGATAAATCTCAATGCCTGGGGAGTGTAAAAGAGGTTCTTTATTTCCATTGGTGGGTGAAGCTGCCAGTCAGTACTTCCTGGTTCTTCGGCCTCTCCTGTGTATGACATTTAAGTGTTCTGTTCTCCTTTCCCAGCTTTTTTTTACCGTGTCTTGATAAAAGGTTAACTCTTTCTAGACTTATTGTTTTTCCTGTGTGACCTGGGATGGTCTGGATCTGCTCCAGAACAGGGCCAAAGCTACTGACCTCAATCCAGAGCACTTGGGTTGATGCAAATAGTTCCAGTTTGACCCGGAATCCAGTATTTGACCAAAGCCGACGAATAGCTCTAGTAGTTAACGCCAAAGAAGAAGAGGCAAAGTTATTGCCCTTCATAACTTAACCATCTTAGGCCTTCTTATTGCAACAAAATACAAAGCAGTCACCTGTTATTTATTTGTTATTCCGAGTACAGTAGTACCTCGACTTAAGAACAATTCGATTTAAGAACAATTCAACTTAAGAGCGGAAAACTGTTGGCATTTTAACTGCCACCTTACAAATTTTAGACATGGTCTGCTCGACATACAAATATTTTTTTCACTTTTTAACGTATTTTTTCAATTTTTTAGATAGGTACCCCGACTTAAGAGTAATTCGACTTAAGAGCATGCATTTGGAATGGATTAAATTCATACGTTGTGGTACCACTATAGTGGTTTTCTTTTAGGACACTGCAGAAACCAGGTGCAAAAAGAGAGAGGAGCCTTTGGTTTGATCCCACTGGCCTCTTAGGGGTGTTCTTAGGTTTGCAGAATTAATATCTTCTTGGCAACTTAGCCCGCTCTATCCATCTGGGTGTACCTAGAAAAGTAACACTTGACTTCTCCTTATGGATCTGGATCCTGGGGGCTCTTCGTGTCTGTCTTGCCGGATGGAGCAATGTTGAAAGCGTAGAGTAGTGCCCCCCCCCCCGGGAAGGGGATGACCAGCAGCACTCTTGCACATGTAAACACACAGAGCAAAGACGCCTCAGGGCAGCTGCTTGACGGAGTGAACCGTTCAGTGCCAAAAGAGGGTCGAGCCTGTGGAAGGACCCGCCGTTTACGTTCTTTGCCTCCCTTGCAGGTGGCGCCTGGGAAACATCCGCAGCTATAATCCAGAGCAGATTATGCTGAGTGCAGCGGTCCGCCGGTCCAGTCGGGATGTCAACATCATGAAAGAGAAGCTGATATTTTCTGGTAAGAGGGAGAGGCCTTGGCGTCTGGGGGGGCTGCAGGGATGGCAGAATGGGATCTGCAGCCTAGAGCAGTGGTGGCGAACCTTTGGCACTCCAGATGTTTTGGACCACAACTCCCACCGTCCTTTGCCATTGGCAGTCTAGGCTCGGAATTCTGAGAGTTGTGGTCCAAAAGATCTAACGTGCTGAAGGTTCGCCACTACTGGCCTAGAGGGTTTTTTTCTTGGGTTGATTCATTTTCTTCTTTGCCTCTTTAGGACTTTCTTAACTCTGCCTTTCCTACTCTTCTGTTTCACTGACTGATTTGGAAGCTATAACTTCCAGTGAGGTAGTTGCTCTCTGAGTCTCTATTAAAAAAATAAGCAAACAAACTTTTTACACATTGATGGTTGTGAGTTTTTCAGGCTGTTTGGCCGTGTTCTGGAACTTTTTCTTCCTGATGTTTTGGGCCAAATAGCCCTAAAAACTCACAACAACTATCAGATCCCAGCCGTGAAAGCCTTTGAGAATACATTACAGACTACCGAATGTATAATAGCCTATGCTTTCAGTATACAGATAACGCTCTGACCAGTCACTGTCACCTGTGTGGCCTACTTCATAGGAGTATTGTGAGGATAAAGGGTGAAGCAGGATGAAGGAGACCCCCCCTTTTTTTTGCTACATTCTCTCATTCTTTGTGCTAATGGTTTCATAGCCAGGACCAATAGTATTGGGGATAGTGGGCATTCCTGCTTTGTTCTTCTCTCCACTTGAAATCTCTCAGTTAAAGAGCCATTTACCCACACTTCAGCATAATTGTCTTTATATATTTCTTTTACTGCATTCCGAAATGGCCCTGTGATATTCATCTGTCTCAATCGTTTTAATAAGTAATGATTACTTATTAGAATAGAATAGAATAGAATAGAATAGAATAGAATACTTTTATTGGCCAAGTGTGGTTAGACACACCCAGAATTTGTTTTGGTAAAAATGCTCTCTCTATATAAAAGGAAATATAAGAATCATATAGTCAACAATAAAAACACAGTACAATACTACAATATAACCTATTAGTTAAAAAGGAAGAAGAAATGTAAAAATTAATTATTCAACAGTTTGATAGCACTTGGAAAGAAACTATATATCTAGTTGTCCTAGTATGCAATGCTCTAAAACGTTGCCCTGAGGGTAACAATTGAAACAGATTATGTCCAGGATGTGTGGAATCTGTATATATTTTCATCGCCCTCTTTTTAGCTCGTGTGGTATACAATTCCACAATAGATGGCAAATTAGTAGCAATAATTTTTTCTGCAGTTCCAATTATCCTTTGAAGACTATATCTGTCATGCTTAGTCGCAGAGCTAAACCAGACAGTTATAGAGGAACAGATAGTACATTCAATAACACCTCTATAGAATTGAATCAACAGTTCTTTTGGCAGTCTAAACTTCCTAAGTTGATGCAGAAAAAACATTCTTTGTTGTGCTTTCTTAATAATACTTTCAATATTAGATGACCATTTTAAATCTTGAGATATAATAGTACCTAAAAATTTAAAGGACTCCACTATTGACACTAAGTTATTTGATATCACAAGAGGTGGCTGTATAGAACGAGTCCTCCTAAAATCCACCACCATTTCAACAGTTTTGCATGTATTTAATTCAAGATTATTTTGAGTGCACCATAAAACTAGTTGTTAAATCTCTTGCCTATAGGCAGATTCATCATTGTCTCAAATGAGACCAATCACCGTAGTGTCATCTGCAAACTTCACTATTTTAACAGAGGAATCCTTTGAGGTACAATCATTAGTATATAAGGAAAACAGAAATGGAGAAAGCACACAGCCCTGAGGGGCTCCTATGCTAACCTTGCTAATATCTGATATAATTTCACCTAACTTCACCTGTTGCTTTCTGTCTGCTAGGAAGCTTACAGTCCATTTACAAACTAGATTACTTATGAACGAGACCCATTTATACTCATAGGAGGAAAGATGGGCTCTAGGAGTCTACATAAATTTAGGTAGGTAAATTTAAAATTAGGTAAAATAAAATAAAAAAAAACCTCACTGAAGCAATACAGTTGTGGATGTGTTATCACCACTTGAATTATTTAAGCAAATTCTGTCTTATAGTTTTTGTGAATTTTTCAGGCTGCTTGGCCGTGTTCTGGAAGTTTTTCGTCCTGACGTTTCGCCAGACTCTGTGGCTGGCATCTTCAGAGGGCAAGGAGCTCAGGGATCTAGGAGTTCTCTCTGTGCTCTGGGCAGAGAGCTCTGTACTGCTCTGTACTGAGGCCCATTTAGACATGGCTCAGCTTAGCTTCCTATTGCTGCCCTTCATAACCGGTACATTTCCATATGGGTCAGTTTTGTGTGAGTAGGAACAGAAAATGGGCCCTCTTAATGGCTCAATTGACCTCCTGTTCGCTCTCCGGAATTTGAAAGTATGTTGAAACCATGTCTTACAGGTTCTAGCCACTAGGTGGCACCAATGACCTTGATAATTTGTTTTCTTAAGCCTGCGAGGTAAGAATCCCCGTTTTTCAACGCCTTCGTGCACACTGGTGGAGGGCTGCAAGAATCCCTGCATATCACAGACCCTTGGGTGCATTTTCAGCTTGCTTTGCTGCTCTGGGAACATCTTAACCCTCTGCTGCCCTGCCCATTGTATGGTGTTGGTGTTTCTTCCTGCATTGCTATTTTTGTTTTGTTTTGTTTTTTTGGCCTCTCACTGGGTTCTGGAGGCCGGGCACTGGGTTTCAAGCAGGATCGTATAAGAACATAACATAACATAAGAAGGGCCATGCTGGATCAGGCCAAAGGCCCATCTAGTCCACCTTCCTGTATCTCACAGTGGCCCCACCAAATGCCTCTGGGAGCGCATGAGACACGATATCTGTCTCCTGATACCACTCTCCCTGCATCTGGTCCTTGAAGTACCCTGGTTTTAAGCCTGAAGATGACACATCTCCATCATGGTTTGTCACCTGTGATGGACTTTTCTTCCAGGAATCTGTCCAATCCCCTTTTGAAGGCATTCAGGCCAGATGCCACCACCACATCCTGTGGCAGGGAGTTCCACAGACTAACAACGCGCTGGGTATATTAGAGTCAGCTGGGAACGATAAAAGTGATGCACAAGAGAGCGCCTTATGGAATGCCATCCCATCCTCTGGCGCCACCTAGTGTTTGGGAGGAGCCGTTGTGCAGGGGTGCAGGCCACGCTTTTTGTACTCAAGGCTGAATGGAGTTCAGTTCCTAGCATCTCCAGGCAAAGGTGCTCAGTTGGTAGGAGTGGGAAGTCGAGATGGGCACGAAGCGGTTTGTCGCGCTTCGCCCCGAATAGTCCCTGCGGCACCACAGCTGCTGCGCGTCCCTTTCCCCCACCGCTGTCACCAGAGCCTCCCCTCACCTGCTTCGTGGATTGTCTTCCAGGACTGGCTGCCCAATCCAGGCAGGAGCTCGGCGTTCCCTGCCCCGCCTCCTCCAGCAACCTGCCACTCCGATGAGGAGGCAGGATGGGGAGGCTGCCGACGTGGCTGTTCATTGGCTGGCTGCTAGGGAAGGCGGGGCAGGGAATCCCAAGCTCCTGCCTGGACTGTGGGCACCCAGCCCTCGGGGATGATCTGGGTGGAGTGCGTAGGCAGGTGAGTAGAGGTGCCGACAGGATCTGCTGCCACACAGACGAATTGGTACGAAGCACAACGAAGCATTTCACGCCCATCTCTCGCGGGGAGATCTCTGCTGCAGATTTGGTAATGCCTGTGCTGGTTATTGTATATGGGGCTAAATGGATGCATGATCTCCCAGGCGCCTCCTTTAACTCTCCAGATATATGTAGGGATTACTACTCCTAGACATTCTCCACAGTATATCTTTTCTTGGCTTATTTAATGCCACTTTGGACCTTCTAAGCAAGCACACAGGAAGCAAGGAGCAGAATTCTGCTCCCTGTATCCTTGTCTTATCTCTGGGATACACAAAACCACCATTTAACCTGGAATCGCCAATTGTCTACATTTTTTTCTCCAGCTCATATCTGGCCATGCCTCACCTTGTCTGATGTGCACTGAATTCTGGGTAAATGCCACTGCGATAGTCATTTTACTCAATCTTCACATGGATGTACATCAGCCTTCATGCTAGTTGAAGGGGCAAGTGCATCAACGCCAGCCGTTCTGCAGATTCCCCATTCTATTTTGGGCATTACACATACTGGCAGAATATTTTGCAGGTGTGATTCACGGGAAGGCAGGAAGCCAGGATGGAAATATTTAAAAATGCATGCCTGCCCATTCACCGTTTTCATGTTCCGTCAAGTAGCCTCAAACCTCCAACAATCCTATGAATGAGCAATCAGCAAAATGTCCTGCCCTCAGCAGCCCCGCTGAGCGCTTGTCGACCCAAGCTTGTGGCTTCCTTGAGAGTCAACCCATCCCGTATTTGGCCTTCCTCTTATCCTTTCCGCCTTTGACAACGTTGTTGTCTTTTCCAAAGAATCCTGCCTTCTCTTGACGCACCCAAAGTAGGACCGCCTTCCGCTTCAACATTTTTGCTTCCACAGAGAGTTTTGATTTTAATCCTGGACCCACCAAGTCGTCCTTCTGACAGTTGAGGGACTTTGCAAAGCTCTCCTCCACCACCACCTTTCAAATGAAAATTTCCTGGCAAAATCCAGAGAAACAAAACAAAACAAACCACAAAAACACATGGCACCTTAGAAACTAGCTTATATTTAAATGTAAGCTTCTTTAGATCGAGGCCACTTCCTGTCTACTATTCCGCAGCACTTTCAAAAAGTGTTGGCGTACACGATCCATTTAAATGCCGATAAGCCTTACAAAAAAGTGGCATCAATCTCACGCTTCGGTGACCGCTCCTCTTTGATTTCGGGACGTATCGCTCTTTGCCGCTCACGGCTTCAGCGACGGCAACTCTTCTTTTTTGCTTTCTTTCCAGAAATCAACAGTGGGGCCGAGATGACGGACGAGCTTTCGTTGTACTCCGAAAACGGCTACGCCAATGAGGTCGTCACACCCATGGACCACCGAGAAGTGAAGCTCCGGATGGACTGAGGGTGGGCGGGTGGGGGGACCAGTTGGAGAGCTGGGTGGTGGGCTTAAGTGAGGAGAGACCGGCAGTCTTCCATCGCCTCGTGCCTCGCCACCTCTGGACGCAACGGCTCTTTTGCGAGCTTGGGGCAACTCAACGCCCTTGATCAACTTAATTAACGCAATGGACCCTGTGGGGAGTGGGGCCTGGTGCCTCTTTAGAAACAGAAGCTGGGCTGGGTTTCTTTGACTTTGTTTTTCTTTGTAAATACGTGCCCCCCCCTTTTGACCCTCGTCTTTCCTATTGTGAGGGCCCTGGAGCATGCTTGTGAGGAGACAAAACTGGCAATTAGAAGCGCTCCCATATTGGCTGGGCCATCCCTTGAACTTAAGACACTGTGACACACGCCAGTGAAGGAACACATCCTGGTGGTTTCCTCTCTTCCGTTCCTCGGTCCAGCGATTGTTAGCTGAACGTTATTTAAATATGGATGTTGTGAAGTTCTGGCACGGTGTCGTTCTCGTTATTATGGGCCTTTGAAATCTTCCACACATTTAACGGTTTTATATACCTAGCTCACTTGGAGCTTTGAGGGCGATTTTGGAATTCACCACCAGCAAGGACGCGGGAAGTTCCACAAGGAAACCTTTGGAGTTGCCGAGATTATGGTGGGAACTTGAGGCATGAGGGAATGGGGCAAATGTGGAGGCTGTAACAACAACACAGATGCCGTTTCAGCATGGAGAAAGTATGCAGAAGAGACATAAAAGATGCAGAGCATCCGCTTGCCATGGTTCTGCTAAACCTGTTTCTACAGAAAGTGGTCCTCAGGTGCACCCATACTGCAAAAATACCACACTGTTTGTCTCAGAATTTTTAAAACAAATCAAAACAGAACAAAAAAACAAAACAAAACAAATGTTGATACTGCCCAACGTAGTGAAGACTCACTACTCTGGTCGCCAACCAAAGAAAACAGAAAATTCACAATAAGCAATACAATAGTGATACAAACCTAATGACACAATAGACACATGCAAACCAAATCGGGGAGTGGGGAGCATAAAAAAAATACGTCAACACCCCAACATAGTTCTACTAATCTTCTGAAAATGCTAAATAAATAAATAAATAAATAAATAAATAAATAAATAAATAAAAAGTACTGTATATACTCAAGTATAAGCCGAGACATCGAATTTTCCCCCAAAATGGGAAAACCTATTGACTCGAGTATAAGCCTTGGGTGCCCTTTTCCAACAGGCAGGACTTGTCCCCGCCGCCCTCCCCAAGCCGACTGAGTGCTCAGGAAGGGGCAGAACAGGCAAGACTAGCCCTCTGCTGTCTTCCCCAAGCCAGACGAGCACTCGGGAGGTGGCAGAAGTGCGATAACTATATTCATTCAAATATAAGCCGAGGACTTTTTTTCCAGCCAAAAATAAGGGCTGAAAAACTCAGCTTATATTTGAGTATATACGGTAAATAAAGCAGGGGGCCTGGGGCACCTCTAGAGGAAGGATAGTCCACAAGAAAGTGACATAGCGCTCCACTGGTTTAACAAAATTAACAGCTTAATGCAATGTTTTGTCCTTTTCGTGCAAAACTGATAGGCTTTGTCAATTTCATCTGGATTCTCGCAGGCTTTCAGGTCAGGGTGTGAATGCTGTTGTTTGGGGCAGGTGTCTCCCCTCCCACCAAAACACCATGTTGATTTCTAGTCCAGATACGGATGCCTGGAACGAGTGATTCCCAATCTATGGAGGAGAGGTACCACCATTGCAACTCATATCAATCCAAGCCACACACCTCACTTGGATGGGCCCCATAAAGACCGTGGGTGGTGGGAAGGAAGCCAGTTGAGTAGCAAGTGATGCAGCCTTGCTTGCACTGCAACGCTTATCTGTTGTTGTTGTTCAGTCGTTCAGTCGTGTCCGACTCTTCGTGACCCCATGGACCAGAGCTCGCCAGGCCTTCCTATCCTCCACTGCCTCCCGGAGTTTTGTCAAATATTTTGGTTGCATCGATGACACCATCCAACCATCTCATTCTCTGCCGTCCTCTTTTCCTTTTGCCTTCGATCTTTCCCAGCATCAGGGACTTTTCAAAGGACTCCTCTCTCCTCATGAGGTGGCCAAAGTATTGGAGCCTCAGCTTCAAAATCTGTCCTTCCAGTGAACATTCGGGGTTGATTTCTTTCAGGATGGATAGGTTTGATCTCCTTGCAGTCCAGGGGACTCTCAAGACTCTCCTCCAGCACCACAGCTCAAAAGCGTCAATTCTGCGGCGATCAGCCTTCTTTATAGTCCAGCTCTCACTTCCATACATCACTACTGGAAAAACCATAGCTTTAACCATCCTGACCTTAGTTGGCAAAGTGATGTCTCTGCTTTTTAGGATGCTATCTAGGTTTGCGATTGCTTTCCTCCCAAGAAGCAGGTGTCTTTTTATTTCGTTGCTGCAGTCGCCATCTGCAGTGATCAAGGAGCCCAAGAAAATAAACTCTGTCATCTGATAAAGCGCTAAATTTTTCTGCTTTTAAAGAATAGAAATATCATTTGGATGAGAGAGCACAGCTGCTCCTTTGAGGGGAATTGCCATCGAGTGGGACACGTCTGCCAGTCCTCCTCTGGACGGAGAGGGGTGACCTCGTGCCAGGAAAGTGATGACAGCCGAATTGGTTTAAAATAATCCCCAGCAGCTGAACTCAAAGACTGGTGGGGAGGGGACACCTTGTGGGGCTTGTACGCCTGTCTTTCTCGTGGGCTTTCTCTGGGCCATACTGGAGGGTGTTCCAGAGGAAGGTGAGGGTACGGAAGCCAGGCTCCAGGGTGAATGTTTGAGGGGCCTTGGCGTGCTGATCCTGGAGAAACGAGACATTTGGAAGCAAGAAGAGAGCCAGACGCCTGCAGGGGTTGCCACACGGAAGATGGAGAGAGCTGGTTTTCTGGAGCTCCGAAAGGTAGGAGTATCTGAAGGAATGGAGTGGCGTCACAAGGACCCTCGCACTCTCTCCCAGCTTGACCTTCCCATGATTCGTTGGTCGTAGGCATCCACATCACCTCCTCCCCATTTCTTGCTTCTACATTTCTCATGTATGCAACAGGATCCCTGCTGGGGATTGGTTCCAAGTTCCCCAGTAGATACTTAAAACTGCAGATAATAGCAAACACAATATATATAGCATGGTAACGGGGGGAGGGGAGCTCAACATTTGTATTTTCACTGTGTTGCCAGAACTGGCCATTAGAGGCCGCAAGAGGTCATGCGATGTATTCTTCACTAACAAGGATTCATAGCACAGTCTCTGGCTCCTTCTAGTGGCCAGTTCTGGTAATACATGTGAAAAAAATCTTGATTTTTTCCCTTTTAATATTTTTAATATTTTCAGACTATGAATAAGTGAAACCATGGATACAGATCCTGTGGATGTGGGGGATCCTGCCATACAAGGAGGTGGATTTTTATTTAGTGATGAGGGTGCATGTTCTGAATGAATCCTGTCCCGGTTTCATTACTGACATAAGAAGTCCAACTGGAAAAACGCTAAAGCCCTGAGTAGGCCAAGAGAAAACTTTTTTTTCAGCTCACTGTCATGTTCCCTTAAGAGCAACTGGCTGGGAGTTGGGGGGGGGCATATGCTAACAAGAGGAAGCTGCCATCTCCTTTCCCCGGTCCATCTTTTGCCATTTTCCTTCCTCCCCTTCTGCTTCTGAGAGAACAAATCAATCAATCTTTATTTACAACCAAACACCCAGTTTTTGCTATAAGTGAAACCAAAGTGCTTGCAAGGAATTTTGGGGAATTTTTTTTTTTGGGGGGGAGGCAAAGAACCATAACTAATTGGCCTTGTTTGTTCTTGATCCAGCCCATAGTCGTCTTCTGCAAAGCAGGTGCCCCTGGAAAGCCCATTGGAACAGGAAGAGGGCTGCCGGTCTTCTTTTAACCACTACAGTGGTACCTTGTATAAAGGAATTAATTCGTTCCCAATGAAATTATGTTAAGCAAATTTTCCTTTATACAAATTTCCCATAATGCATTGAAAATGGAGTAATCCCGTGTTTATGTTGTACGGATTTTCCCCGTAGGTGATTATGTTAAGCAAATTTCCCCTATCTCCGGAATATTTTATGTTGTACAAATTTTATGTTATACAAGCTGTTTGTTATACAAGGGGCCACTGTAATTCCATGACTTTCCAATGCAGGAAGCAAGAGAGTCCAGAGGGGGGCAGCCACTGGTAGCCAGAATCAGACGTTGTCAGGCAGTGCCCGGGCAGAATGGGTGTTTACTGTTTAGGTGCAGAAACAGGTAGGCTGAGCAGAAAAACCACCCCCACTCTCCAAAATTCTGTGCCAAAAGTTGAACAGTCGACCTGTTCACTCCCTACCCAGATCAGGGCTTTTGAGTAACTTTCTACTTAACATTGAAATAAAAGAGAGGAGCCGTGTGGCCATTACAAAATACAAATGCAAGAACAGGCTATAGCAGGCAATACTTTTCACTGATTTGAAAAAGAAAACAAAATTCACTACAAGCATGGGTGAACCAATGCCACTATTTCAAAGCAAGTACCAAACGTCCAAACGTGTCAGGAATCATCACAATTTATCTTGTCATGAACTTGACATGTAAGATTAACCTCCTGGCAAACCCTATCTTGCCACGTCTGGTCTTTTGGTACTCACCTTGAAGAAGTGGCATTGATTCACCCAAGCTCGCAATGATTGTTGTTTTTTTCAGTGGCCTCGCCTATACCGTGGTACCTCGGTTTACGAGCGCCCTGGTTTTTGCAAGACGAGCAAAAATTTTGGAACATTTTTGTTCTGCTTAACAAGCTTGTCTTACAAAAGGAGCACTGGAGCACTGAGTGGCGCGCTTCCTCCCCACTGTCGCAAGGACACAGACGCCACCGCTGCGCCCAAGCAGAGCGCCATCACTGCCACGGCTACTGTATCCACAGGCAAGGCGCCATTGCCACAGCAGGCACATGGGTACAGTATATTGGTTTGCAAGCATGTTTCCAGAACAGATTATGCTCGTAAACCAAGGTACTACTGTAGTCTGTTCCTACTCGCAGTGACCCTAATGGGATTGTCAGCATATGTGAGGTGTTGAGATAACGGTAAATCAAAAGGGTGAATGCACTGGCCGAGTTCAAAAGTAAAGAGAATTCCTGTTCTCTGAAGCAAAATATTCCAAAACATCTCCACCTCTTGAGTTACTCTGGGTTCTTTTCATAACAAGAGGCCACACTACTTTTCAAAAATAGTATTTTATTTTCTATTCTTCAGAGGCAAAAATTAAGATTTCAAAAATGAATTCAAAAAAACCGATGACGCTGTTTGGATGAACAGCGAAACGTTTCTGTCTCTCAAAAAAGAAGTCCAGTAGCCATGACTCAACTTCCAGAAGAATTCAAAAAGTATCAAAAATATCAAAACCTTAACAAATCTCAATCATAGTTTTATTTCTCTAAAAATAATAAAACCTAAGTCATCCTGACTAACTGATTACATTCAAGATTTCTTCTAAGCTATTTTTTCCTATTCTACCAAACTGCAGTGAGCTCCATTGCTCAAAACGATCCTAAGCACATCATCAGCATAATGATCAGTATAATAATGGCTTCTATCTGTCTTCTCATCTTCTCACAGCTTCCAGATGTCACATGGCATAATTGACCAATGGTAGCTAACCTTTTTCCGTGCTGCTAGTTTTTTTATATCTATTCTTCTACCAGATAAGCTCTAACTCAAACTGAAATGTACTCTTAATATTCAGCTTAACAATTCACACCAGGTCCCATCATGCTTATTTTCTGTACACCAGCTCTTTGTGAGTTCCCACGGCCGAGTGGGAATTTGAAACCAGGCCTCTGGAATCCTAGTCCTGAAGATGAATCCATTCTTCCCTTTCAAACACACTTGTTCCAGCTGTAGGTCAAGAAGGCAGTAAAAAATCTGAAGCCAAAAATTAGATGTGGTGACTGTCTTCTCTCCCCAGCTTCCTGTCCTGAAGCCCTGTTGTGAAGTGCTTACCATATGTGTGTGTGTGGGGGGGGATTCAAAATGGTTGCTGCTGCATATGCAATATATATAATTTCCTTATTTTCTACTCACCAGAGAGTAGGGCAGGGATTTACTATTGTCGAAGCGTGGGCAGGAGGTGAATATCTGCAGGAACCCACGTACAGTAGGACTCCTGTATCCACTGATTCATTATACACTGGTTCAGTTATCCACAGTTGGCAGAGGGAAAAAAATTAATAATTCAGCAGCCACAAAGCAAGCTGTTGTCACAAACAGCATCTGTAAAGCAAGCTACTGTCACAAACAGTGCCCATAAAGCAAGCTACTGTCTCAAAACAGCAGTCAGTCATAAAGCAAGCTACTGTTAGGAAACAGCAGCTTGGGGATCGGTGGGCAGGTGTTCTTTCTTATCCACGGTTTTCATTATCCACGGGAAGGCCTGGAACCAATCCCCAGCGGATACCGGGGTCCTACTGTACACAGATTTTACCAGCATACAAAAACTCCCAACAGCTCATGTTTGGGGAAGACGCCCTAATTAATAAATGGGACTTCAAAGGAAATAGGCTTCTGAGGAGAACGTAATGCCACAAAATACTGTAGGTCTTACATTGAAACAAACACATCAAAGGATCCGCGAATAATCGAGAGAAAAGGAGAAGGAGGTTTTAGGAGAATATTTCTGCTGGCTTTCAGGAGAATATTTCTCCTTGACTCTCTGGGTCAGTCTCATAAATATTTGGTTGATTTTATTCCGAATTCAAGCTTGCACGCATGGCATCAGGCTAGCTTGGAAAAGGTGCTTGTTAGGTTACCATTCCCAGGTTGCGGCTAATGAAGCTGTCGTCATCATCAGCATCATAAAAGTGCAGAGATGGAAAGAGCCCTATGGATCATCGGGTTAGGGTTCCCTATCAAGGAGGGAATTGGTAGGGAATCCAAGTCCTAACCTTTGGCTCCACAGCCTGAGACCTAAACTCCCCTGAGCTATTCGGTCCAACCAGGATCCTGGCCATGCCAGTCAGGGGAAACTGGAAGTTGTAGTTCTCTGAAAGGTACAGCGCAGGTGTTTTGGTTTGCCTCTCGGAACCAGGCAGCCAGTGGGTGGATCTCAAGAGGTCTCCAAGTTCAGTAGTGCCAGCAGGCAGGGAGTGGCAGCACCACCACCACCCAGCCCTCTGCCGCCCGAGGCCCCAGCTTCACCTCGTCTAACAGCAGATCCAGGCTTGCAACCCCTTTCATAATGCTGAATGCAACCAGGGCTACCAGCATCAAGCTGGCTCAAAAGCGGCCCCTTTCTGGAAAATAGCCCATTCCTTTTTTTTAAGTGCTAAGCTCCTGGTCCCTGGCATGAATCTCAAGTCATACTTGAGTAGTGCCTCAACTCGGATGCAACTCGGTCTGGATCTGTTTTTGATTGAATCTAAAATGATTACTGGGCTGGGGCACCTCCCTTATGAAGAAAGGCTAAAACATTTGGGCCTCTTTAGTCTGGAAAAAAGGCGATTGAGGGGGGATATGATTGAGACATACAAAATAATGCAGGGTATGAGTAAAGTGGATAGAGGGAAGCTCTTCTCCCTCTCCCAAAATACCAGAACTAGGGGACATACACTCAAATTGAGGGCTGGGAGAGTAAGAACTGACAAAAGAAAATATTTTTTCACCCAGCACGTTGTAAATCTATGGAACTCCCTGCCACACAATGTGGTGATGGCATCTGACCTGGATGCCTTCAAAAGGGGATTGGACAGATTCCTGGAGGAAAAGTCCATCACAGGTTACAAACCATGATGGAGATGTGTAACCTCCAGGGTTTAAACCAGGGTACTTCAAGGGCCAGATGCAGGAGAGTGGTATCAGGAGACAGATATCTAGTCTCATGCGCTCCCAAACACATCTGGTGGGGCCGCTGTGAGATACAGGAAGCTGGACTAGATGGGCCTTTGGCCTGATCCAGCATGGCTCTTCTTATGTTCTTATGTTCTTATGTTCTTATGTTCTTATGTTCTTATGTCCTGACTCACAACTTTGAACCTCCTTGTTATTCTCCCTCAGGGAGAAAGCATGTTTTTGATATGGCCCCAGACTTGAGCCTTGGGACTTGGGGACCGGCGCCGAAGCCTTGTCAGTAGTATCCCTGGCAGGGGAGCATCGTGAGAGGAATTGTGAGCCCGTCCACTGAGCCAAGGAGTTCCCTTCTTAGCGTGCGGCTTGCGACGTGCACAGGCAGCTGCCCTTGCTGTTAACCGGCTCCAACTGGGCTTCCAGATGGACGCACGCCTCCTAAGGGCTCCCCTGGGTGAAATCTCTTTCTCTCCCTCGTCACGGCCCTCCCTTATCTCACGCTCGCTGGGTGGAGGGGGTGGCGGTGTGTCATCCCAGGCACACACACACACACACTCCCGCCTACCCAGAACGCACGCTGTTAATGGACAGCTGCAGCTCATGTCAAGCTGATGAACAAAAGCGGATTTTACTTGGAAGGATGCCCCTGTATTTATGGTCTTTGTCCCAGACAAGCTGAAGGAGGCATTCCTTGTATTTCTCCTGCAGAGTCGGCATCGGTTGCGGCAAACCGAGCCAAAGGCTGTCTGATGCTTTTGAAAGAACTGTACCTGTCTCGGCTGTCCCCCTTGCAACCTACTGACCTCACAGGTGAGTAGGCCTTTCCTAAACAGAGACCTGACCAGTAGAGTTGCTGGGTGAGGTGGGAAAACAGCCTGCTGTACCTTGAGCGGGTTCAGAGGAGGGCGACCAGGATGGTTGAAGGTCTGGAGGAAATGTCTTATGAGGAATGGCTTAGGGAACTGGGAAGGTTTAGCCTTTCAAAAAGAAGACTGAGGGGGGATATGATTGCTGTGTTTAAATATTTGAAAGGATGTCATATTGAAGAGGGAACAGGTTTGTTTTCCATGACTTCAGAGACTAGGGGCCTTTTCACATGACCCCTAAAATCCGTGGCAAAGGGATCCCAGATCCGGAGCTTAAAATTGTTTCGCCACCAGCTCCGGAGTTTACAAAAACTTAAGTGCGACCACGCCCACCTAAGCGTGTCACAGCGCACTTTTCAAGTACCTGATCTCGGGAGCTGAAAAATTTCTGATGCGGATGTAAAGTAGTGAGTGCCGGGCTCTCCTCGCCTTGTGTTTGTTTTTTTGTCCCCGCCGCCCCTTTAAGAGACAGGAATCATGATGACGACGGGGCTCAGGGTGGCTTCCACTGGCAGACGGAGGTGAGCCTGCGTTTTTTCTCCCTTTTTTCTTCCTCCCCTCACGCAGACAGGAGCAAGGAAGTGCGGAGGGGTGGGGACGTAGGAAGAGCAACGAACCCCCAAGATCTCTGGTCCGAATTTAAGTGGCCAGCGGATCTTAGGGGTCGTGTAAAAGCGCCCTAGGATGCAGTGCAATGGTCTCAAACTACAGGAAAAGAGATTCCATTTGAACATTAGGAAGAACTTCATGATGGTTAGAGCTGTTTGGCAGTGGAATCTGCTGCCACAAAGGAGGGTGGTGGAGTCTCTTTCCTTGGAGGTTTTTAAGCAGAGGCTGGATGGTCATCTGTTGGAAATATTGTGATGGGGTTCCTGCATGGCAGGGGGTTGGACTAGATGGCCTTTGAGGTCTCTTCCAACTCTGTGATTCTATGATACTATGATTCTATGGTTTGTAGCCTCAATGATGGATTGGGGCAGGGTGGAATCCAGCATCTCGTTCTTCGCCTCAGGGGGCGACATACCTTGGGTTCGCTCTGCAGGCCCAGTGCGCATGGGGAAAGAGTGCTGGCAGAGGTGTGCTCAAAAAGGCTTAAAACCAGGGTACTTCAAGGGCCAGAGGCAGGGGAGTGGTATCAGGAGACAGAGATCTAGTCTCGTGCGCTCCCGGACGCATCTGGTGGGGCCACTGTAAGAAACAGAAAGCTGGACTAGATGAGCCTTTGGCCTGATCCAGCATGGCTCTTCTTGTGTTCTTATGTTTTGTTGCCTCCCGAATAAGGTTCAAGGAATTGGTTTTGGTTTACAAAACCCTCCATGGTTTGGGACCCGACTATCTGGCAGAACTGATCTCCCAGAGGTCAGCATTGTCCTGACCAAACAGAGCTTTGCTCACCTACTCCCTCCGGGTGGCTACTCCAAGGGAGGCCTGAAGGGTTTCTACCGTATTCGGGCCTTCCTGGTGGCCGCCCCAGCATTATGGAACAAACTGGCCATGGAGATTAGACTGGTGGAGTCTCTGTTGGCCTGTAGGAGAGCCTTAAAGACCTGGCTCTTCATGGAGAGTTTTGGTGATTGCTGAGTGTACAGTGTGTGTGTTGTGTGTTAGTTGTATTATCTTGTCCCAGCCCTTTTTCTTGCCGGACTGTATGATGTTGTATTAGTGTTCTACTTATATACCACCCCTAGTACTTCAAGTACTCTCTGGGTGGTTTACAGTTTAATTATGCAGGCTACACATTGCCCCCCCCCCAGCAGGCGGGGTACTCATTTTGCCGACCTCAGAAGAATGGAAGGCTGAGTGAACCATGAGCCTTCTACCTGGGATTGAACCCCAGGTTGTGAGCACAGGTTTACCTGCAGTACAGGCATCTAACCACTGCACCACGGGATATGATGTTGACTGTTATTATAGAATCAAAGAATCATAGAGTTGGAAGAGACCTCAAGGGCCATCTAGTCCAACTCCTTGCCATGCAGGAACCCCCATCACAATATTTTTGACAGACGGCCATCGAGCCTCTGCTTAAAAACCTACACAAAAGGAGACTCCACCACCCTCCTTTGGGGCAGCCTATTCCACTGCCGAACAGCTCTAACTGTCATGACATTCTTCCTAATGTTCAAATGGAAGCTCTTTTCCTGTAGTTTGAAACCATTGCCCCGAGTCCTAGTCTCTGAAGCCATGGAAAACAAGCCTGTTCCCTCTTCAATATGACCTTCTTTCAAATATTTAAACATAGCTATCATATCCCCTCTCAGCTTTCTTTTTGAAAGGCTAAACATTCCCAGTTCCCTAAGCCGTTCCTTATAAGACATTTCCTCCAGACCCTCAACCATCCTGGTCGCCCTCCTCTGCACCCGCTCGAGGTTGTCAACATCCTTTTTAAATTGAGGTGCACAGAACTGGACACAGGACTCCAGGTGGGGTCTGACCAGAGCAGAATAGAGTGGTACTATCACTTCCCTTGATCTAGACACGATGGTTCTGTTGATGCAACCAAGAATCGCATCAGCTTTCCTGGCCGCCGCCTCACACTGCTGACTCATGTTCTATTTGTGGTCCACCAAGACTCCCAAATCCCTTTCACGGGTACTATTTTCCAGCCAGGTATCTCCCATTCTATATCTGTGCAATTCATTCTTTTTATCCAGATGCATCACCCTACATTTCCCTCTGTTGAAATCCATTCCATTAGCTTTGGCCCAGCATTCTAATCTGTCAAGGTCCTTTTGGATTTTCATCCTATCTAGGGAATTAGCAACCCCTTCCAATTTGGTATCATCTGCAAATTTAATTAGCATACTCTCTATTCCTTCCTCCAAGTCATTAATAAAGATATTGAACAGCACTGGACCCAGAACAGAACCCTGGGGCACCCCACTGGTCACGTTTCTCCAAGCTGAAGAGGGGCCATTTATGATCACTCTTTGGGTGCAATCAGTCAACCAATTTTGTTCTGTTTATTACAGGGTTTGTGTTTGGGCAAATTGTTTTTCAATCTGTTGTACACTGCCCAGAGTTCCCAAGGGAAAGTTGGGCGGTTAATATGTAAATAAATAAATAAATAAATAAATACTGCCCACAGATATTATGATGAGCCCGTTAATGAAGGAAGAATCCAGTTTTGGGACCAAGGGCCCTGATCAAAAGGCAGCTCTGCACCAAAGAAACAGGAGGCACCCCGAGAAACTGCGCAACACGTCCTGCCATGCAGACAGAATGCTCAGGACTCTCAACGTTTATCGGCGGGAGGGCAATTTGACTGATGTGGTGCTCAAGTCGGATGGGAAGAGGTTTCCCTGCCACCGGGCTACTCTGTCAGCCAACAGCGCTTCTTTGCGGGCTCTTTTCTTTTCTTTTCTTTTCTTTTAATAATTTTATTGGGTTTTTAAGGGGGGGGAAGAAAGGGAGGGGGTATGGGGAAAAGGGGGGGGAAAGCAAAGGGCGGGATACAATTTTAAAATTTACATTGAATATGTCAAGCAAAGTAGAAATAGTAATATAACATATTGATAAATTGCCAAATATTATCACAGTACTAATAGGTTTGTTACTTCTTGCCATCTTTTCTGAGAAATCCCATCATAGTCTCCCTTTAAATAGCCGGAGAGTCTGTCGATTTCGATGCATTCTCTTATCTTTTCGTGGAAATTCTTCTCTGTTGGCACGTTTGGTTGTTTCCAGAATTTCGCATACAGTATCCTTGCAGCAACAATTACATGGTGAAGTACATATCTCTGATCATATGAAATATTTATATCTACTATATTTAATAAGAAAAGTTCTGGTCTAAGCTCTATCTTAATTTTCAGACATCTTTCTAAAATAGTTTTACCATTTTCCAATATGCCTTTGCCTCTTTACATGTCGCTGGGGGGCTGACGGAAGCCACCACCATCCACCTCCAGAACATCCCACCCCCCAGCCTGAGCCTCGCCTTGGACTACATGTATGGAGAGAAGGTTGCCATCCGTCCGGACAATGCACCAGGGCTGTTGGAGCTCTCCCACGTGCTTCAGATCCCCAAACTCCGAGTGGCTTGTGCCACCATCTTGGAAGGCCACCTTTCTCTTGGCAACTGCTTGCCACTCCTGAAGCTGGCCACCTCCTTCTCCCTCTCCTCCCTGGCCGGGAAGAGCAAACTGTTGGTCCTGGGAGGTTTCGCGGAGGTCTCTCGCCACAAACAGTTCCTGGAGATGGACGCCCAGACGCTCGAGGGCTGCCTGTCGAGTGAGCGGCTGGCCGTCCCCAACGAGGCGGTGGTCTTTGAGGCGGTGATGCGGTGGGTGCGCCACGATCTCCCCGCCCGGAAAGAGGTTCTTGGTGACCTGCTGGGACATGTGCGCCTCCCGTTGCTGGACCCCGTTTACTTCTTGGAGAAGGTGGAGTCGGAGGAGCTCATCTGGGGAAGCCCAGCTTGCCTGCCTTGGCTACGAGAAGCCCGCCGGTCTTACATCCTGGGAGCGGACGTCAGCTCCCCACGCTTGAGACCCCGGAGGTAAAAAGAGCAAATGACCAAATGGCTTTTCTTTCCCTTTTCTGTTGTAGGAGCTCAGGGGGTAGCTGCTTAGATGCCCTGAGCACATCCGATCTCGCCTGATTTCGGAAGCTAAGCCTGATTTCAGAAGCTGATTTTGGAAGCTAAGCTTAACCTGAATACAGGAGACTTATGGCGCAGTGGTTAAACAGCTGCACTGCAGGTAAAACTGTGCTCACGACCTGGGGTTCAATCCCAGGTAGCAGGCTCATGGTTGACTCAGCCTTCCATTCTTCCGAGGTCGGTAAAATGAGTACTCAGCTTGCTGGGGGCACAATGTGTAGCCTGCATACTGTAAACCCGCAGAGACTACATGAAGTGATATGGGGCGGTATATAAGCAGAAGCAGTTGGCTGCGAAAGGGCGATGTCGGGTGCCCACAGAAAGGGCTCTGAGCGCCACCTTTGGCACCTGTGCCATAGGTTTGCCAACACAGCCCTAGTGCTAGGCCTGGTGGGTGTCAGGGATGGGGCCCCTTCCGGATTGGCCCCCATTCTATCCTAAGCACATCTGATCTCGCCTGATTTCAGAAGCTAAGCAGGGTCGGCCCTGGCTAGTACTTGGATGGGTGACCACCAGGGAATACCAGGTGCTGCAGGTGCCTGGAGTAGGAATCGGCAAGCCACTCCAGTATTCCTGCCAATAAAAACTCCATGGACATGGAGTCACGAAGAGTCGGTCACGACTGTAACGGCCTCCCCCTCACACACACAGCTTAGAAGGCGTAAAAGGAGCCAGCAACCACACTTTGGGGAAATGGCCTTTCGGGATTACAACTCCCAGAATCCTCCAGCCAGCATGGCCACCAACTTTCGTAGCCCAAAGAAACCACCGATACTTACAATTTTGTCTCAATGTGTTCCAAGTCATTAGTCAAGTCCAAGTTGTATGTGAGAGGGCCCGCCCTCGGGGGCTCCTGGACCCTGCCCTCGGGGGCTCCTGGACCCTGCACGGTTCTCGGAAGCCCTCGGGGGTGTTCCAGACGGCTTGGATGACGATCCGGCCGACTCCCTGGTCCAACGGTGGTTTGAGGAGGTGACTGGGGTAGTTGACCGGATCGCCCCCAAGCGCCTGATCCGATGCCGAGCCCGTCCGGCCCCTTGGTTTACCGAGGAGCTGCGGGCGATGAAGCAGGAGCGGAGAAGGCTAGAGAGCAGATGGCGGAACGCTCGGACGGCTCAGAATTGGGCTGCGGTTAAGGCGTCGACTGGTCGCTATTCTCATGCGATAAGGGCGGCCAGGAGATCTTTTGTCGCCCTGAGAATTGGTGAGGCCTCGAATCGCCAGGCAGAATTGTTCCGGGCGGTCCGAGGCCTCACCAATCCCGGTCCGCCAGGGCCTCCTCCTAGTGATTTCACTAGTGAGTCTTTCGCAGCCTTCTTTAAATCTAAGATAGAGGCCATCCGTTCCGAGCTGGACGCGGTTGCACTGGTCTAGCCTCTGAGGTGGCTGGTGTCGCCTCGGTTTGTTGAGTTTGGGGCCGTTACACCTGTGGATGCCTCCAGGGCCCTGGGATTGGCCTCTCCGTTCGACCCTTGCCCTTCCTGGCTGATTAAGACCGCAGGGGGAGCATGCCGAAATGGGCTTCACTTATCGCCTCAGCCTCCTTCAGAGACGGGATTTTTCCCAGTCTCCTGAAGGAGACGGTGGTGAAGCCCATTATTAAAAAACCCGGCTTGGCTGTGGACGATCTGTCCAACTATCGTCCCATAGCCAATGTTCCCTTTTTGGGCAAGGTGATTGAGCGAGTCGCCGCCCTGCGTCTCCAGTCGTTCCTGGAGGAGAACCATGTCCTGGATCCCTTCCAGTCCGGGTTCAGGCCGCGTCATGGGACCGAGACAGCCCTGGTCGCGCTGCATGATGATCTGTTGAGGAGGGCCGACAGGGGTTGTTCTACCCTGCTGGTCCTGCTCGACCTGTCAGCGGCTTTTGATACCGTCGACCACGGTATCCTGCTGGAGCGGCTCTCAGAGGTTGGGATTGGAGGCCAGGCTTTTGCCTGGCTCCGGTCCTTCCTTGAGGGCCGCACCCAGCGAGTGAGCTTGGGGGGTGAGTTGTCGGCTCCCTGGACACTCCCTTGTGGGGTGCCTCAGGGGTCGTCGCTCTCCCCAATGCTCTTTAACATCTATATGAAGCCGCTGGCTGAGATCATCCGGAGTTATGGAGTCTGCGGTCATCAGTACGCTGATGACACGCAGCTCTATCTCTCCTTTTCCACCGGTGCAGTGGAGGCCGTTCGGACCCTTGACCGTTGCCTGGCTGCGGTTCTGGACTGGACCAGGACGCACGGACTCAAGCTCAACCCCGGCAAGACCGAGGTTATGTTCTTCGGGGGTACCTCGGAGGGGTATTGTGGCCCTCTTCCCAGTCTGGGCGGGTCCGCCCTCCAGCTGGCGCAAAGAGTGAGGAATCTGGGCGTCGTCCTGGACCCGGATCTGGCCCTGGAATCCCAGGTGTCGGCCGTGGTCAGGTCGGCCTTTTACCACCTTAGGCTCATCGCCCAGATTCGCCCATACCTCGATGAGGGCTCCTGAGGACTGTGGTACAGGCACTGGTCATGTCGAGGCTGGACTACTGCAACGCTCTTTACATGGGGCTTCCCTTGAACCTTGTCCGGCGATTGCAGCGGGTCCAGAATGCGGCGGCCACCGCGCCGCTTTGACCGCGCCACCCCCATCCTGGCTCGCCTGCACTGGCTACCCGTTGCCTCCCGGATAAGGTTCAAGGTGTTGGTTTTGGTCTACAAAACCCTCCAGCTTGGCCCCTGCCTAAGCGTCTTTCCCGACAATTAGATCTAGCCCGACCCACCCGCTCCTCGATGGCCCTTTCACTGAGGACTGTCGCCCCGAGAGAGGCCCGTAAAACAAGAACCCGAGGACGGGCCTTCTCGGTGGCCGCACCAACTATGTGGAATAAGCTTCCCGGTGAATTACGGCTGGCCCCTTCGCTGGCATCATTTAGGAAAAACCTAAAAACCTATCTTTTCCGTGACGCCTTTGGTGATCTCTAGGGATCCAACTGTTTTTTTTTTTTTGTCTTTTTTTTTTCCCCCCGCCAATTTATTTATTCTTGGAAACTATTGTTCTTAGCTTTTGTATTGACTTGCTGTTTTATTTTTATTGTTGTAAACCGCCCTGAGTCCATCTATGGGAAATAGAGCGGTATATAAGTGTAAATAATAAATAAATAAATAATAATTGTAGGGAAAAGAAGGCAAGGTCTTGTAGATCAGTGTGGTGTCCCAGGGCTGCACCCAGGGCTGCAATTTGCAATTGAAAACCAGCCTTGAGAGGTTTTTTGCTTGGGAGTTACTGTCATCTTTCTGTGCTGGAAGTTCATCCTGGAGCTTAATTTAATTTCAATCTGTCTCCCTATTCATCCATCCGTCTGCCTACCCATTGGCACTGTTTGGCTCACTGGTGCGTCCACATGCAATGTACCATTTGGTACTGAATGCCTGCAGTGTAAACTACTCAGAGTGGCCTTGTTGCTAGATGGTGCGGTATATAAATCTAATGAATGAATGAATGAATGAATGAATGAATGAATGAATGAATGAATGAATGAATGAACTATTCCCTCTGACCAATAACAGAGATTCCAGGTCACATAGTGTTGCATTTTATCTTTTCTATATCATCCTCCCATTGTCATGATTGAGTATGCAAATCCAATTTGTCCAGGGTGGTCTGTCTCCCACAGCATGACTCTGGTGTTCCAAAGCCTCTTTAATATCCAGAGATGTTGACAAGTCTTTGGACCCAAGTCCCAAGTCTGAGTCTTTAGTGTCAAGTTCCAGTCTAAGTATTTAGTCCCAAGTCCAAATTTTGGTATCAAGTCCCAGGTCCAAGTCCAAGTCTTTGGTCCTACGTCTGAGTCTTTGGTCCCATTTTCTAGACCTTGGTACCAAGTAGCAAGTCCGAGTCTTTGGTGCCAAGTCCCAAGTCCCAGTCCAAGTCTTTAGTCCCAAGTCCCAAGACTAAGTCCAAGTCTTTAACCCCAAGTCGAAGTCTTTGGTCTGGTCCAAGTCCAAGTCCTTGGTCCAAAGTCCAAAGTCCCAGGCCCAAGTCCTAGTCCAAGGTTTTGGCTCCAAGTCTTTGGTCTCAAATCCCAGTCCAAATCTTTAGTGCGAAGACCCATGTCCAAGTCTGTCTTTGGCTCCATGTCCAAGTCCTTGGTACCAAGTCCAAGTGTTTGGTACCAAGTACAAGCACAAGTCCTTGGTCTCAAGTCCCAAGTTCCAAGACCAAGTCTTTGGTACCAAATCCCAAGTCCAAGTTTGATCCAAGGACCAAGTCAGACTCTTTGGTGCCAAGTCTGAGCCCCTGTTAAAAGCAAGCTCTCCCCTCCCCAGAAAAAAAGGAGGGTGGGTGTATTCCAAGTCATGAGTCAAGTCCAAGTTATGGGGGAAAGAAGGCAGGGTCTTGTAGATCAGTGTGATGTCCCAGTGTTGCACCTAGGGCTGCGGTCTGCAGTTGAAACCCAGCCTTGGGAGGTTTTTTTGCTTGAAAGTTACTGTCATCTTGGGCTCTAGAGTCTCTGATTCTGGAGTGGTGCTGAGGCACCGAAAGATCCATGCTGGCAGTACTAATTCTTCTAGATCAATTGTTCCCAACTTTGGGTAACTATCATGGAATCCTAGAAGAGTGATGTTGGAAGGGACCTACAAGGCCATCAAGTCCAGCCCTTTGCTCCATCCAGGAATCCAAATCAGAGGATGCCTGCCAGGTGGTTGTGCAGATTTCTCTCACTGGCGTCCAGCGTTGGAGTACTCACCACATCGTGAGGTCATGGGTTCCACTGTTCTTGGACTCAGACTCCCAGAAGCTTTCACCACGAGCTGTGCTGCCCAGGATTTGTGGTTCAAGAACATCTACAGACCCAACGTTGGGAGCCACTGTTCTAGACTCATGCCCAGGGTTATGGCTGATCCGCGAGGGGTCATGACATCTCCTGTGGGTTACAGGATCCAAGGAGATTCCCACCTAACAGAGACTTGGTGCAGGTCATGCTGCGGGTTGAGGTCTGCGGTCTGTTCATACTGCCACTGTTTCCCCTTGCATCCTAAGACATAGTCCTTACTTTCCGTCATTCCAGATTCATGGAAGTAGCAGAGATGATCGCTGTGATTGGAGGCTGTGATAAGAATGGACTCCTGCAACTTCCCTTTGTGGATCTCTTCCATCCCACCAGCAGGCAGTGGAAGCCACTCCCAAGTTTGCCCGGATATACCAAATCAGAATTTGCAGTCTGCACTCTGAAGAATGATATCTATCTCTCAGGTACATCTTATGACACCTTGTGTGATATCCTCATGGCAGCGACAACTCTGGGAGATGCAGTCCTAAACCGTAGCTTTTAGTTCATGGATTTAGATGGCACTGGTCCACTCAAGACCTTTTTCAGCTCTTATAGCCCAGTTCTTGTCTCCCTTGGAAAGAAGCTAGCTTTCCAAGCTTCTTAGGGAGACAAGTGAACACAGGACATTCCAAGGGATTTCCTGTGTCTGCTCAAGAGCATCATCCTGTCTAGAAAAAAAATTGTTGCAGGTTTTATCCTCTGTCAACGGGATCCAAGTGGTTCTCTTTTCAATTAAAACTGAAGACAGAAGCAGTCCTGACGGTGCTGAAAGGAAACCACTTGTGAATATTATGGGCTGGCAGAAAAGTAAGAGCCTCATTGTTCAGGATTTGATCTTTCCATTCTCACTCTGAGCTCTGCTCCCCCCCCCTACCTATTTTAGACCTGAGCTTGGTTTATTTATTTATTATTTATTTATTTACCCCACCTTTCTCTTTAAAAAGGACCCAAGGTGGCTTACATCACTGAAAGGTAATATTTAAAGCTAAAAGTACTGAGTATACAACAGCGTTTTTCATCATTAAAAGGCAATATTTAAAGCTAAGAACAATGAGTATATAAAGGCAGGGTGCATGATTAAAAGACAGTATCAAAGCTGAAACAAAAAGCATAATAAGAACAACAATTAACTTGGGGAATCCCTACCTTGGATAGATAACCTGCCATTGGCATTGGATTCATCACAAACAAAATCCAATGAAAAACTGGCAGTGATTATATGATGCAATGCTCAATGTAGGGAAGAATCATTTTTTTTTTGTTTGGGAGGCAAGCAAGAGTGATTTAAATTTTCTCCCACTGGCTGGCATTGTCTTTTTTCGCTTTCATTTATGTGTGGTCTCCTGATCTGGAGACAAAGGGCTGTTCCTGTCAAACTGTTGATTTCTCTCCTCCCTCCTGCTTTTAACAGTCTTTCAAGTCTGCCCTGCAACATATGACTAGGATGTTTAGGAAAAATAAATTTTAAAAAACGAAGACAGGCCTGGCCAATTAGGACCTTATCAGATCCATGGCCGCTTCTACTCTTGTAACTCCATGCCAATACAGCTTTCTTGTTTGGATGGCTGCAACGATTTCACCCACAGAGGCCTGACTTGAAAAACTTGATCATGATGGATCAAAGCATGTTTTCTCTCACAGTATAGCTTTAGTTTCTTCTCCTGAGCTGTAGAGAAAGAAAAAGGCAGTTACTTTACGTCCTTCTTTGTTCCACGACTAGTTTTGTACAGTGACAGTGTTGGTCGCGATCACGTGGTTTTGTCCCTGTTTCAGTGTTCCCATGGTTGTGATAACTTGTCTCGTGACAATTGTTACCTTATGGTCTTGTACTGTGACAAACACTGAATTTGTCCAGCTTCCTTTTTCCTTTTTTGGGGGGCGGGGGGTGGGGCTAAAAATTCTTTTTTGGTATTTCGCTTCTGAAAAGTCAAAATAATAAAAAAACCACACAGTTTTCTATGAGAAATGAATGTTTTGTTGCATGGCAGTCGTTATCGTTACTACACAGCGTCTTGTCTTGGAATGGAAAGCGGGAACAAAGAGTGACGAGGGAAAACCCTACCCCAGCACCAGGTACAGGGTTGTCGCGCTTAGCACCCATTTCGAGGGCGTGCTTGAGACAAATTTCAGTAGTTGCGCGATGGACGTGAAATAACTTTTTTTGTACCGCTCCTCAGTGCAACACTAACAGAGACTAAATGGACAGGAAGTAACCGCCAAAGAGAGAGAGAGACAGAGAGAGAGAGAGAAGTGTGGAAATAAGATTAAATCCTCTTGCATGCTCCCACATTTGTTATGGGAATGCTCTGTGTTTGTTTCCAAAGGGGGCCACATCAACAGCAGAGACGTCTGGTTGCTGAGCTCTCGGCTGAACGTCTGGATCAAAGTCGCCCGCTTGCAGAAGGGCCGGTGGAGGCACAAAATGGCCACCCTCCATGGAAAGGTACTTCTTAGCCTCCCGTGGGGTGGGGGGCGCACACTCTGGGTAGCCAGAGCACCAGGGGCTGCCTCAGAGACAGCTGGTAGTTACGGGGTGCAGTGTGGCGCCAAGATGTTAGCAGACAGAACAGTTTACCACCCATCCTGGCTGTGGATGCTCTTTCCATACTGTATTGAGGTTAGGCTACTTGGGCCAAACTTCAAATCTACACCCACATGCACATGTCTGGAGTCCAGATTTTTTTTATAAAACAGCTTTTTCATGCTTTACAGTAGGGCCCCCGTATCCACTGATTCATTATCCACTGATTCAGTTATCCACGATTGGCAGAGGAAAAAAATAAATAATACAGCAGCCACAAAGCAAGCTATTGTCACAAACATCAGCCGTGAAGCAAGCTACTGTTTCAAGACAGCAGTCATAAAGCAAGCTACTGTTGGGAAACAGCAGTTTGGGGGTGGGTGTGCAGGCGCTCTCTCTTTTCCACAGTTTTCATTATCTACGGGAAGGCCTGGAACCAATCCCCAGTGGATACTGGGGTCCTACTGTATATTGTTTGTGGAGCCAGTTGGAGAGCTCAGCAGTTTGCGTATCTGACTGCAGAGCCAGGGGTTGGGAGTTCGATTCCCCACTGTGTCTCTTGGGAGAAGAGCCAACCTGTGTGGTCTTAGGCAAGCTGGAGAGTCCCAGGACAACCCCAGAAGAAGGGAACGAGCAACATTTATAGTATCCGCTACCTGGAAAACCATGACATCTGGGTCACTGGAAGCCAGAAATTCAATGGCACATGATTATTAATAATACATATCTGTTGTGAGTTTTTTGGGCTGCTTGGCCGTGTTCTGGAAGTTTTTCATCCTGACGTTTCGCCAGACTCTGTGGCCGGCATCTTCAGAGGGCAAGGAGCTCAGAGGAACTAGGAGTTCTCTCTGTGCTCTGGGTTATATATTGTTTGAGAGAGTCAACATGTTGAAGTGCACAGAGGGTCAGACTGAGTCCCAGGAAACCTGGAAATCCTTAGTTCTGTGAACAAGGGTGGGTAAATTAATACCAGGCAATAGATAACCTCTCAGGAACAATATGGGAATGAGTATATTTAATTACCATCATAGCTTATAAGGTGGCTTTTTTGTTAGGAAGGATATACAGCACGGAAATCAGCAGATGCAGCATAATTATTGCAGTGTTTTACATTGGATAATGCCAAAGACTGGCTAATATTGAGTCTATGTATATGCATTAAATAAATGTATATCTATAAGGACACTCAGTGGGCCCCGTAATGAAGTGGGAATTTCATGAATTATTTTGTGTTCACTTTAAGTCTATGAAGATTCTCAGTCACCCAGGTGAGGTTGTTAACTCTAACTACTGCCCCTCCTTACCCCTTGCTTTTTACATGTTTCTTTATATGTTCCCCCAAATTAGACACCCACAGATTTAATTCTGTCCCTCTCTTGTTGGCAGATCTACGCAGTGGGGGGATACGATGGCGTTCACCGCCTGGCCAGTGTGGAATGCTACGACCCTTTCTCCAACCGCTGGGCGTCCCTCCCACCTTTGCCCGAGGCCGTGAGCTCGGCAGCTGTGGCCCCCTGTCTCAGCAAGATCTATGTCATTGGGGGCGCCGTGGGTGGCGGCACCAGCACAAGCAAGGTAACGCCATGTCCACGGGCCACGGGTGGGAGGCAGAGAAGTAACTGGGACAGGGAGAATTTTCCTAACAATTTTACCACAAATTTGAGGGATGGTCAGATGGGGGAGATACCTCACGTCCTGGCAAGCCTCACTGTGTGACTGCCTCCCACCCACTTGTCAAGAGGATACGTATCCTTATTTCACCATGGCCTGATTTATTTGTTTATTAGTGGCATGAGGATCTAGCATATTATTTAAGATTTATATTATGCTATGTTATGTTGTGAATCACAAGCCGGAATTAAGATTGCCGGAAGAAATATCAACAACCTCAGATACGCAGATGATACTACTCTGATAGCAGAAAGTGAGGAGGAATTAAAGAACCTCTTAATGAGGGTGAAAGAGGAGAGTGAAAAAAATGGGCTGAAGCCCATCACCTCCTGGCAAATAGAAGGGGAAGAAATGGAGGCAACGACAGAGTTTATTTTCTTGGGTTCCTTGATCACCGCAGATGGCGACTGCAGCAACGAAATAAAAAGAGGCCTGCTTCTTGGGAGGAAAGCAATGGCAAACCTAGATAGCATCCTAAAGAGCAGAGACATCACTTTGCCAACTAAGGTCAGGATAGTCAAAGCTATGGTTTTTCCAGTAGTGATGTATGGAAGTGAAAGCTGGACTATAAAGAAGGCTAATTGGCGCAGAATTGATGCTTTTGAGCTGTGGTGCTGGAGGACAGTCTTGAGAGTCCCCTGGACTGCAAGGAGATCAAACCTATCCATCCTGAAAGAAATCAACCCCGAATGTTCACTGGAAGGACAGATTTTGAAGCTGAGGCTTCAGTACTTTGGCCACCTCATGAGGAGAGAGGAGTCATTGGAAAAGTCCCTGATGTTGGGAAAGGTGGAAGGCAAAAGGAAAAGTGGACGGCAGAGAATGAGATGGTTGGACAGTGTCATCGATGCAGCCAATATGGATTTCACCAAACTCCGGGAGGCAGTGGAAGATAGGAAGGCCTGGCGAGCTCTGGTCCATGGGGTCATGAAGAGTCGGACATGACTGAACGACTGAACAACAACAACATGTTATGTTATGTTGTGCCTACTTCACTTTGGATGTAAACCACTAACACTCTGGATGTCAACCACTAAAACTGCTAGTGGTAGTGTTTACCACTAATTGGTGTGGTATCAGGGGCGTATCTGGGGGGGGCAAAAGGGTAAATCTGCCTCGGGTGCAGCAATCTGGGGGTGCCTGGAGTGGGAGCAGGAGGAGGAAGCCGTGCACCCTCCCACTGCACAGCAGTCCTCTTTCCCCCTAAGGCTGGGTGGGCACCCCCTCCACCACTGCCTCAACCGCTGCGCACCAGGCGAGTGGCGAAGCAGGCAGGCAGCAGGAGCATGGTGGCCGAGCCCTCCTCCTCCTCCTCCTCCTCCTCTTCCTCCTCCTCGCCTTAGTGGAAGGTGCGAGCATGCTACCGCATGCACATGCACGCATGCACCCAACCCACTCCCACAGGGTCCCCCCCCATTGCTGGGTGGGTGAGATGTGGGAAGGGCAGCAGGTCCAAGAAGAGACAGGGCACACTTCTGATGATGAAGTCACTTCCCCAACTCAGGAGGTAGATGGGTGGAGGAATGTGACTCAAAGGAGTAGAAGGCCAAGGGATCGGTCAGAGAGTCTCATATTGCACAATCAATTTGAGGCTCTTTCCCTCAGCACACCTCATGAGGCACACACAGAGGAACAATTGGTTCCACCTGAGGATCTCTCCCTCATCACTATTGATGAGATACAAGATCAGGTACATGTAGATGAACAGGCTGCAGGAGAGAAGCTCCTTGTACTAGGGGATTCTATAATTAGAAATACAGAGGGATGGATTTGTGAGGAGCATGATAACCGTATGGTCACTTGCCTACCAGGTGCAAAGGTTGCAGACATCACGAGAAATCTAGATAGCTTGTTAGAGAGAACTGGGAAGGAGCCAGTGGTTATGGTACACGTTGGTACCAATGATGTCGGGAAGGCCAAGCGGTCAGTCTTGGAAGCCAAATTCAGGTTGTTAGGTAGAAGATTGAAGTCCCGGACTTCCAAGGTAGCATTTTCAGAAATGCTACCTGTTCCTCGTGCAGGACCCGCCAGGCAGGCAGAACTCAGAAGCCTCAATGCGTGGATGAGGCTATGGTGTCGAGAGGAGGGCTTTAGATTTGTCAGGAACTGGAGAACATTTTGGGACAAGCCAAACCTGTTCAGGAGGGATGGGTTGCACTTGAATCATGATGGGACCAGATTGCTGGCACTCAACCTCAAAAGGGCAGCAGAGCAGCTTTTAAACTGATAACTTGGGGAAAGCCGACAGGAGCTGAGTGGCATCCGGTTCGGAACACCTCATCCACAGGGAATGAGGTTGGAGAGGGTAGAGAATCACATAGAGATGGCATAGCAGGTATTAGCACTGGGAGAATAACGGAATGTGACAGTTTGTCTACTGAAAATAAAAGCTGGGGGAACAAGGCAGCAGCTGTTGTTGCGGGACCCACTGTACAGGTGCTTCTACGCCAATGCTCGAAGCCTCCGAGCAAAGATGGGAGAACTTGAACATTTGGCAGCTAGGGATAACATTGATATAATAGCCATAACAGAAACCTGGTGGAATGTGGAGAACCAGTGGGATACAGCAATCCCAGGCTATAAACTCTATAGAAGGGATAGAGAGGGGCGGGTTGGAGGAGGAGTGGCCATCTATGTCAAAGAAGGGGTAAAATCCAGCAGAATGGAGATTGACAGAGGGTCTGACTCCACCATAGAATCACTGTGGGTTAAACTACCAGGTCCAAGGAATGATGTGATAGTTGGAGTATTCTATCGTCCACCAGATCAAAAACTTGAGGGGGACCTTGAAATGAGGAGAGAAATCATGGAGGTGGCTAAGAGGGACAGGATAGTAATCATGGGGGACTTCAATTATCCCCACAATGACTGGGCCAATGCGAGCTCCGGGCAAGAAAGAGAAACTGGGTTTCTCGACTTGCTGAATGACTGTGCCTTAGAGCAACTTGTCATGGAGCCCACCCGAGAACAGGCAACTCTGGATCTAATACTGTGTGATACTCAGGACCTGGTCAGGGATGTGAATGTCACTGAGCCACTGGGGAACAGTGACCATGCTGCAATCTTCTTTGCCATACATGTCGGAGGAAGAGTGTCAACCAAATCAGACATAAAACCCTTGATTTTCAAAGGGCAAACTTCCCTCAGATGAGGAAACTAGTTAGAGAGAAATTGAAGGGGAAGGTTAGAAGAATCCAATCTCTTCAGAGTGCATGGAGCCTGTTTAAAACAACGGTAATAGAGGCCCAGCACAAGTGCATACCACAAAGAAAGAAGAGCTCATATAAGTCCAAGAGGACACCGGTATGGTTAACGAGTGGAGTTAGAGATGCTCTAAAGCTCAAGGAGAGGTGTTTCTGTAAATGGAAATCCTCTCCAAATGAGGAAAATAAAAAGGAACACAAACTCTGGCAAAAGAAATGTAAGAAGATGATAAGGGAGGCAAAGAAAGATTTTGAGGAACGCATGGCTAGCAATATAAAGGGTAATAATAAAAGCTTCTTTAAATATGTTAGAAGTAGAAAACCTGCCAGAGAACCAGTTGCCCCCTGGATGGTGAGAGAGGAAAAGGGGAGGTTAAGGAGGACTTGGACATTGCAGAGAAATTGAATGACTTCTTTGCGTCTGTCTTCACAACAGAGGACCGTGAGTGGATTCCGTTGCCTGAGCCGCCCCTCTTGACTAAAGAATTAAATCAAATACAGGTTAAAAGAGAGGAGGTTTTAGGACTAATTGATAAATTGAGGATTAACAAGTCACCGGGCCCAGATAGCATCCACCCAAGGGTTATTAGGGAACTGAGAAATGAAATTGCAGATCTCTTAACAGTTATATGCAACTTGTCTCTTAAAACGGCCACAGTGCCGGAGGACTGGAGGATAGCAGATGTCACACCAATTTTTAAAAAAGGAAGGAGGGGGGACCCGGGAAACTACAGGCCAGTTAGCCTTACATCTGTCCCAGGGAAGATGGTGGAAAGCCTGATCCAAGAGAAAATCTTAAAACACATAAAAGAACAAACCTTGCTGAGAGAAAATCAGCATGGCTTCTGTAAGGGTAAATCTTGTCTGACAAACCTTTTAGAATTTTTTGAAAAGGTCAACAGGCAGGTGGATTTGGGTGAACTGGTGGATATAGTCTATCTGGATTTTCAAAAGGCTTTTGACACAGTCCCTCACCAAAGGCTGCTGAGAAAATTGCACAGTCAGGGGATAAGAGGGCAGGTCCTCTAATGGATCGAGAACTGTTTGAGATCCAGGAAACAAAGAGTAGGTGTCAATGGGAAATTTTCACAATGGAGAGAAGTGAAAAGCGGTGTGCCCCAGGGCTCTGTCCTGGGACCGGTGCTTTTCAATCTGTTCATAAATGACCTGGAGACAGGGATAAACAGTGAGGTGGCCAAGTTTGCAGATGGCACAAAACTTTTCCGTGTGGTAAAAACCAGATAAGATTGTGAAGAGCTCCAGAAGGATCTCTCCAAACTGGGGGAATGGGCTGAGAAATGGCAAATGCATGTTAATGTAACCAAATGTAAAGTAATGCATATTGGGGCAAAAAATCCAAACTTCATCTATCAACTCATGGGCTCTGAGTTATCCGTGACGGATCAGGAAAGAGATCTTGGTGTGTTGGTGGGCAGCTCCATGAAGGTGTCTCCCCAATGTGTGGCAGCGGTGAAGAAGGCCAATTCCATGCTAGAGATTATCAAAAAGGGGATTGAAAATAAAACAGCCAACATTATAATGCCATTATACAAAGCAATAGTAAGGCCCCACCTCGAGTATTGTGTACAATTCTGGTCACCGCATCTCAAGAAAGACATAGTGGAACTGGAAAAGGTGCAGAAGAGAGCGACTAAAATGATTACCGGGCTGGGGCACCTCCCTTATGAAGAAAGACTAAAACATTTGGGCCTCTTTAGTCTGGAAAAAAGGTGCTTGAGGGGGGATCTGATTGAGACATACAAAATAATGCAGGGTATGAGTAAAGTGGATAGAGGGAAGCTCTTCTCTCCCAAAATACCAGAACTAGGGGACATACACTCAAATTGAGGGCTGGGAGAGTAAGAACTGACAAAAGAAAATATTTTTTTCACCCAGCGCGTTGTAAGTCTATGGAACTCCCTGCCACAGGATGTGGTGATGGCATCTGGCCTGGATGCCTTCAAAAGGAGATTGGACAGATTCCTGGAGGAAAAGTCCATCCCAGGTGACAAACCATGATGGAGAAACCAGGGTACTTCAAGGGCCAGATGCAGGGGAGTGGTATCAGGAGACAGATATCTAGACTCATGCGCTCCCAAACGCATCTGGTGGGGCCGCTGTGAGATACAGGAAGCTGAACTAGATGGGCCTTTGGCCTGATCCAGCATGGCTCCTCTTATGTTCTTATGTTCTAAGGGTGCTAAAAGGAACTTTGCCCCCAGGTGATCCAAATCATAACTATGCCTCTGTGTGGCATAAAAATTAAGTAAGTGAGTAAGTAAGTTAGTAAGTAAGTTAGTAAGTAAGTAAGTAAGTAAGTATTTTTATTTATTTATTTATTTTATGGCTTATATACCGCCCGTCTTCCCGAAGGAACTCCGGGCGGTTCACAACAGAAGAAGAAAACAACAAATCATGTAAAGAAACAACAAACAATTTAAAACCATTTAAACAATATAACCCCATAATATAAAAGGCAAAAAGACAGATGGCGGGGAAAGGGGCAAAAAAAAGAAAAAGAAAAAGAAAATTAACAGTCACCAAACACCTCCCGGAAAAGCAAGGTCTTTAATGCTTTCCTGAAGGCTGGCAGGGACTGTGCAAGGCGCAATTCGCTGGGTAGGTGGTTCCAGAGTGTAGGGCCAGCCACAGAGAAGGCTCGGCTATGAGTAGACATTTTCCGGGCCTCCCTGGGCGTGGCCACCCGCAGCGAGTGCGCCTGCGACAACCTAGTTGGACGGGCCGAAGTTGACCGGTGGGGGATCCGCTCTGCCTGGTAATCAGGTCCCAGGCCATGGAGGATTTTATAAATTAAAACCAAGACCTTGAATCTGATTCGGGATGCAACGGGTAACCAATGCAGGCGAACCAGAACTGGGGTGATGTGGTCGTACCGAAGCACACCCGCCACCAGTCTGGCTGGCGCATTTTGCACCCATAAGTAAGTAAGTAAGTAATTTTTGGGGGGAGGTCTAAGCCAGAGTGATTCCCACGTGGACAAATGTCTCACTTTAAGGGAGATCAGCCCCATCAAAAAGATCCTTCCTAGTGTAATCGGCCAAGATCCTTTCTTGCTGTCTAAGTGCACCCTCACCATCTGTAAGCACAGCATGCTGCCTCTTCCTGCTGCAGGTTGTTGAATCATTTGGAATAACTGTGGACATTCCGTTGTTTCCCGTAATCCGTCCTCCCACTGGCCACCAATGTACTGAAAGTGAAAAATAACAGTATGTCGCTTATAGAAAAATAAAGATTTTCCTGTGTCAGAGTTCTGAATGTTCATCATGGCTTCTTTTGCTACACACTAGGACAGATCTCCGCAGAGGAGAATAGCTACAAGTTTCCTAGATAGTCCACCCCTTTCTCATTAGCTGGCATATCAAGTCTGAAAAACTCATTCAGAGACATTTGTAGGAGAGAGAATAAACAGCAAGTTACTTACAGTTGCATATTTAATTTATTTAAAATATTGTAATTCTGCCTTTTTCCTTCAAAGGGAAATTATAAACTTGTGCATTCTGCTTCCTTTACTGCACATATACTCAGCAGTCAACTGAACTGATCAACAGCAAACAAGCAACTGCCACCAACAAAGGAAAGAGAAGGAAAAAACACTCAGCAGAGAAGCAGGGCTCTGTTTGAATTCAAAAGCTGGAAGGAACAGTTGGTTAGTTCTGGATAGACAATTAACCCAGCCCAGATAAGTCACTCTCAGTCAAACGAGCTACATTCAAGGTTGTAGATAAAACTCCAATGTTTGTCTCACGACAAGACTCAGATTCTGAAAGATTAAGGAAGCAGGGAATTGCAACATTCTTGGCCTTCCAAGTTAGACTCATGGTTATCAGCTAGCCCTAAATTGGTGATCATTGTATTTAAATTGTATTTTAAGGCAAGCCAAGTTTGTTTTACTGTTTGTTTGTTTTTTTTTTTTTGTTTGCTTTCCTTATGTTTTGTGTTTTGGCTCTTTCTCTTGACAGGTTCAGTGCTACAACCCAGAGGAAAACACATGGAGCTTACTGTCCCCTTCCCCCTTCAGTCAGCGATGCATTGAAGCTGTCACTTTGGACGGCTCGATTTATGTCGCTGGAGGACTCCTGAGTCAAATCTTCTGCTACAACCCACAGAGTGACACGTGGACCAAAGCGGCATCTCTGCCTGGACCCCTGGTAAGGAAAAGCCATGAACGTTATGGTCATACCGAGGAGGGCAGGATCTGCTCTTGGTCCTCAAAGACACATCATAGTAGGCTCCAGCTACCGGAAGACAGATTTTGTCCAAACAGCAGGAAAAAACTTACTTACTATTAGAGCAGTACAACAACAAAACCAATGACCTCAAGAGGTGGTAAGTGCTCCGAGGCTGGTGGTGCTCAAGAGAAAACTGGACCACCATTCAGATCTGCTTTGATCTGGATCCTTGCCTTGAGCAGGGGGTTGGATTAGATGGCCTTAGAGGCCCCTTCCAATTCAATTATTCTACAGTTCTATAATTTGGCACAAGGGTTGCAAGAGGGCATTTACAGGAGGAGGTCGTGAAGGGTTTCTTAGTCACGATTTTACTTAAAAAAACAAATAAACAAATAGCAGGAACAATGTGACTTTTCTGCCCAAGGGGTTGCTTTGTGTTCCAAATTATGGCAACCCTAGTAGGGGTTTCAGCATAGGTGAGAGGCTCAAGCAATCTTTATATTATGTTATGTTACGTTATGTTGTGCCTACTTCACTTTGGATGTAAACCACTAACACTCTGGAAGTCAACCACTAACACTGCTAGTGGTTTGCCATTCTCCTTCTCTGCTAAGGGTCTTTTCCGATTCCTTTAATTTGTTCATTCCTTTAATTCAGAGCTGTTCTTTAAAGTCACCGCCGTTTTGATTTCATAAGAAGTCCGCTTGCCATGACTCAGCTTCCAGAAAAACTCACCTGCATGACTGAGACTCTTCATAGAAATATTTCTCCTATAATGCTTGCACAGATTAACACAGCCACCCCTTCTACAATTAGCCTCAGGACAACTCACTAGCCATAAATCACAGTGATTATTGATTACGTGATAGCTTTACAATTTCACAGTCAGGCCTTTAATGGGAGTTCATCCCACCGCTGCCACTATGTACCGGAATAAGGGCTGTCCCTCTCCCCAGATCCCATCTGCAATCAATCAACCTCAGCTGCTGAAAGCAGGAAGTCCACAAGCCTATGTGGATTCTTTATGTCTCCCAGCCTGGCTGTGATAGCTATTTCACTTACCAGAATAATTATCCAACATGAACCTTCATTAGAATAAGAATATAAAAGCATTTATTTACTAATAAGGATTACACAAGAATATTCTCTTACTAGAATATAATAACATGATTCCCTCCCTAAATTAAATGAGGCTTAAGAGGCAAAAAAAAAAAAAACCCTATGTCTACTTTAAAAGTACATTGCTAAGCATTAGTCCATTAGTCCATCTAAGAATATGGATGGACCATAAGAATCCATTCAGGAAAAAGCCTCCCAGTCTCTCTCTCCCAGACTCTTCACAGCATGAGAAAAATGTCACATGTTGCCTCTTTGATCGATTAGGATTTGCTTGCTTCTTAGCTGGAATGTGCCTTGGCTGATGTTTACACAGACACTTGAGATAAGCATTCTACTGAGACAAAAACTGCACTTTATATTGGCATTATTTACATCTGGCCTAGAGAAAGGCTTCCCTACTTCTAAAATTTGTTACAGTGTGTGCATTTCTAGGATATGTCATTTAATCTTTTAAATATTTTCAGACCGTGGATAATTGCATCAGTGGTTATTGATCCCATGGATATAGGGGTCCTAGCGTATTGGAGGTCTTTAAGCCAGCTGTAGGCTCGAGTGTTCCCACGTCTTCTTTTTATTCCTTTTCTTCAGGAGAGTTGTGGAGTCACAGCCTGTGGAGGCAAAATCTACATCCTGGGAGGCAGAAATGAACAGGCAGAAGGCACCGACCAAGTCTACGCACTAGACACAGCTACGGGCAAGGTGGAACCGCAGCCCCCTCTACGGCGCTGCACCAGTTACCATGGCTGCGTGACCATCCTCCGGCACACAAACCAGTGACCTCATCCTCCTTGCCTCCCCAGTCAATTCTCCAACACCTGCCTATATGGAGGCCGACATCCTGTTACTTGGCATAGTCAATGGCCCTAGAGGCATAGAATCATAGGCCGTTACTTCACGAACCTCTCGCTGTTGGAAGAGTAATTTCCGTGCGATCGGCCGCTTTTGTCCACGCTCCTCCTCTTTGGATTCGGCGCCACCCGACCACGCCCCCTAAACCGTGCTCCAAGCGGGGGAACCCCCCTGCCAGAGGCCGGGAAACCATCCCAGCATCCAAAGTCACGTGTGGCCACTAATTTTTCTTTTTTAAAAATTTTTTCAGTTACTTTTTCTCCGAAATACTGATGAACGCGAGGGAGGCATGATAGCTTTGTAATGGTAGTTTGAGGCGGAAGTTGCTTGGTCACTGCTCTAGGGATTTAGGAAGGGATTACTCGAATGCCCTTGGAGGACCGATGGATCATAAACAACAAATGTTGTGTGCTGGTCCACCTGCTGACGGGGAACAGCATTTTTTTATGGCCGCCAATGGACGAAGCAATACAAATCGGGAGTGGAAATGAAGGATCATACAGTAATTCAGCTTTGCCACAAATGACAGCCGGGTATCGATGCATCGAAATGGTAAATTTTTTTAAAATAAAAGAAAGCGAAAACCGGACGTTGAAAGAAAGCACCTCGAAGGGAGCACGTGAGGTGGCAATGGATTAAAATTTCGCTTGGTGAGGACAGAGAAAGAGGGGTTGAAGGGAGACCCGTAGTCATTCAAAGCGAAGGCAATCTCTGAAGACATGGTGAAATAACGGCCATAGAGTTCCCGACCTCGAGGGCCATCCAGTCCAACCCCTCCCATGCAGGAACCCCCTTCAAAGTACCCCCCAGCCTATGCTTAAAAACCTCCAAAGAAGGAGACTCCACCACCCTCCTTTGGGGCAGCATATTCAACTGCTCTAACCGTCATGAAGTTCTTCCTCATGTTGAAATGGAATCTCTTTTCCTGTAGTTTGAAACCATTGCCCCTAGTCCTAGTCTCTGAAGACATGGAAAACAAGCCAGCCCCCTCTTCAATATATGACATCTTTTCAAATATTTAAACATGGCTATCGTATCCCCTCTTGGCCTTCTCTCTGTAAGAATAAACATTCCCAGATCCCTAAGCAGTTCCTCGTAAGACTTTTTCTCCAGACCTTTAACCATCCTGGTCATCCTCCTCTGGACTTGCTTGAGGTTGTCAACATCCTTTTAAAATTGAGGAACACAGAATTGGACACTAGAGATGCGCACGACCAGAAAAAATTACGTTTCGAGTTGTCGTTTGTCAGGACAGGCCCATTTCGGGCCGTTTCCGTTTGTCGCGAAATTTTTCAAAAATTTGTCGTTTCTGTTTGTCGTCTGTCGTTTGTACAGTGGTTTAGGGAGCGTAACATGTAGCTGCCGTTATACATTATGTTGGGGTTGTTAGTGTGACAGGAAACCTCGTCGGCACTTCTCTGTCTCACTAAGAACATTATGTTAGGGTGGGGGTTAGTGTGTCAGAGGAACTTCTCTGACTCACTAAGAAGGAAAGCATACTGGCGTACTAGGTACAGCTTACGCTTAGGGAGGGAGGGAGTGGGTCTCTGGAGTTGAAGGCACCTCTCTGGGTGCATCACTCCTACCCACTAAGAAGGGAAGTGACAGAATCTGGGTTAGGGTTGGGGTTAGGGTAAGGGCTAGGCTTAGGGTAATGGTTCAGGTTAGGGTTAGGGTTAGGGTTAGGGTTAGGGTTAGGGTTAGTGTTAGTGGGCTTTTTATGCCCTCTCTGGCACATCCAGAAGTCTCAGCAAAACCTGGCCATGCGATTGGTGGAATGGCTCCAAAAATTTGCATGCTCCCATCCCATGGCCAGCCCATCATTGCACGTGCGCAGGTGTAAAAAAATAAAAATAAAAATAAAATAAAATAAAATAAAATCAATACGTTTTATTGCTATAAAAAACCCACTGCTGCTACTATAAAAATTCAGGCATTTAAAATACCTAATTTTCACATGTTTCTGTGGTGCTTTGGTGGGTTTTTGGACCACGATTTCAAAAGAAAAATTGTGGTCGTCATTTTGGATCCCCCCCCACCGCATGGCAAATGGAGATGACGAGGATGACCCCCCCCAGCCTGGTGCAAGCAGCCCAGGACAGGAGGGGGGGAGGCCGGGGGACCCCCCCCACATAGAAACCACCCCTCAGTAGGTGCCCTCACTGAGGCAGGCATATTTTCGCCTGCTTTTATGGCCGGGAATCGTTTGTTTGTTTGTTTTTTAACTTTTTTTCTGTGCTGCTTGGCATCACGCGATCGCCGCGATGCCATGAACGACAACGAAAAATCAGACCCAATTTTTCTTTTTCGGTTCGGGTTCGAGCTGGAGCGGAGTAATTCTCGTTACCGTTATCCGTTACGTAACGATAACGAGAACCGAAAACAGAAACGACAATTTCGCCTAGTCGTGCCCATGTCTATTGGACACAGTACTCCAGGTGGGGTCTGACCAGAGCAGAATAGAGTGTTACTATCACTTTCCTTGAACTAGGCCAGGGGTCCTCAAAGTTTTTAAAGAGCGGGCCGGTCCACTCCCCTCCAGACATGACTGGGGGCTGGACCACAGTAAAAAAAAAAAAAAAAGGGCTGACATGGAAAAAAAGGGGAGGGAGGGGCAAGTGGGCAGAGCCCCCCCTACAATTGTCCCATGATCAGTGTGTCTCCGGGGCCCCAGCAATTCCTCCTGCTCTGGATTGCTGCCCTGAGGTGCCACCGCTGGATTCAGGACCCTGGGGAGCCACATCGGGCCCCCGCGCCGTAGTTTGAGGAGCCCTAGTTTAATGCCATTGCTTTTCTTGTCTTTCGATCTAATGCTTCTAATTCTGCTGGGGACCAGTTTATAACACCTGCTGTGCATCGCAAGACTGGAATAGCCCACATGTTTATAGCTTGAATGGTATTCTTTCCATTTAATTTTGATTTTAGTCTATTTCTAACTCTTCTGATGTATTCTTGGCTAACTTTATTCTTATTCTTATTCTTATCATTATTACTTGACAGCAATAATAAAGCAATAATATTGAGCCATACTTATTCAGCCACCAGGTTTGTGACTTTCTGGGAGGAAGTTGGTTTGTCGTCATTTCATTTCTGATTTTTGTATAATGTATGTTTCGTATAAATTTAGTTTCCCCGCTCCCCTTTCTAGGGGCAAGTTACACCGACCAGAGAAGCAATTTGCTAGATGGGTAGCACATTAAACAAACAAATCTACAACACCCATTGCAGGTGGAAGGGCCGAAATGGCGTGAGTACCGTCTACCTTGGAGGCTCCCAGGCCTGCACCCCTTCTTGTCTGGTTTTATAATGAACTGTTTGCATCTGCTCTGGCTCTCTATCTCCCTGAGGCAAAATGCATTTCCCCCACAGATGCACTGCCCGTTTTAATCTCTCATTTGCAAGTTTATCATGTTGCAGCCCTTACAGCCCCCCTCCTCGGGGTGGGGTGGGGTGGGGGCTAAACTGTTCCTAAGCAGAACAAATTGGCATGGGGCTCCCCACGCCCCTGCCGTGGCTATGATGTGGACAGGCTAGAAGCGTCCGTGACCACCCAGCTGGAGGAAGGCGATAGCTGAGGCCTTCAAAAGAGCAATGAGTGAGGCAGGAGGAGGGTCCTGACTGAGGACAAAGAGGGCCCGGGCGATTAATAGAGATTAAGCATCCCCCCTCGGCCATCTGGGAAGGGCTGGAAGAGAGATATAATCAAGGGGAATTTGGGGGTGTGTGTGGCTAAGCAGGGATATCTTTGAGTCTTTGAGTCTGAGTCCCAAGCCCCAAGTCTAAGTTCACAAAACCAGCTTTCCCCTGCAAGAAAAAGGATTCTGACTAGTGGCGAGTAGAGTCCAAACCATTGGGGGTTAAAAAAATTAAAATGCAATTTTTTAAAAAAAACAAATATGCTGCTTATATATACTGCCCCGTAGTGCTTAAAGCACTCTCAGGGTGCCTGGAAGTTGAGTCATGGCTACTGGACTTCTTTTTTTTTTTTTTTTTTTGAGAGATAGAAACGTTTCGCTGCTCATCCAAACAGCTTCAGCACTCTCAGGGTGATTTGGAACTGAAATAACACTGGGAATGTGATTGCCATATATATTAATAAGAAAACATATAAGGAGTAAAACATCTTAAAGAACTGGAGAACTCTGAAGGGACTTTAAATTACAATTTATTTTTCTTTAAAAATTGCGTCTGGAGCAGTTAAGAATATACAGTAGCTGGGTGCTGCATCAAGAAGTGCTCCACCTGCTGGAAATTAAAGAAATGAACATAGAACTGTTGGAAGTTTATATTATTCTTCTATTTTCCACTGAGACCTTTCCATTCTTCTTCTCTGGTTAATAACAGTGAATAAGGTTATGGTTTTTGCTGAGGCCCTATGCGTAAGGGGTTCAAAGGGCGTACTCAACCTACTTGGGTGAGGAAAGAGGAAAAAGAAAAACCTGGTCCAAGTAATAAAACCTTTGGAAGATTGGTACACTTAGAAGCCTCTCAAAAAATTAAAATGCAATTTGTTTTAAAAAAATATGCTGCTTATATATACTGCCCCGTAGTGCTTAAAGCACTCTCAGGGTGTCTGGAAGTTGAGTCATGGCTACTGGACTTATTTTTTGAGAGATAGACACGTTTCGCTGCTCATCCCAACAGCTTCATCACTCTCAGGGTGGTTTGCAATTTAACAATGCAGCCAACACACTGCCCCACCACACACACACACACACACACACACACACACACACACACACACACACCCAAGTAAGCTGGACACTCATTTTACCTACCTCTGAAGGATGGAAGGCTGACTGAACTTTGAGCCGGCTACCTGGAACTGAACCGTTATGGCTGCCATACAGCAGTTTAACCATTGTGCCTCCAGTCTGCCAAGTTAACTCCAAACCACCCAGAGTGGCTGTGTTGCTAGATGGTGCGGTATATACATTTAATAAATAGAGTCCCCAGTTTGCAATGAGGGGCAAATACCTCCCCAGTTAACTGAGTTTTTGGGCTGGCCATTAAATCCGTTGCCAAGCCCTCACCAGAGATATTAACTTCTATCATCTCCAGCAGGCTGTTCTCATTCCTACCCTGTTGGTTGCAAAGGCCACCATTTTCTTTTAGATAGTATGACACCTATATTCCATAGAGGAATAGAAATACTTCTGTTGCTGAAAGCGCTCCTGTTTTTGCTGCTTGATCCGCTCAACGGGAAACGTTTTATTCTTTCTCTTTGGCACTTACTTCACGCCCTTCCTTGTTCCGTGACTAGTTTTGTACCGTGACAGCTTTGGTTGTGATCACGTGGTTTTGTCCCTGTTTAGCCCCTGTCTCCATTTTCACATGGTTGTGATAACTTGTCTTGTGACAACTGTTACTTCATGGTCTTGTTCTGTGACAAATTCTGAATTTGCCTTGCTTTCTTAACCCTTTTTATAAATATCATAAAACATTTTTGATATTTCGATTTACTGGTCTTCCGGGATTTACACATCAATGCTGCAGAATTTTCAGTACTTTCTTTAATAAACATTTGCACTGCATGATGTTTGCATAGGGAAACTGTCAAATGTCGCTTCAGCCGCTGACCACTAGGTGGACACTGGTTGTTGTGTGACAGTTGTTACCTCACAGTCCCTTGTCTTGGAACAGGAACCAAGAACAAACCATGACAAGAGAATACCCCAACCCAGTGCCAGGTACAGTATTGTCACACTCTGATCCCGCTCCGGGTGCGTGGTCGAGACAAATTTCAGTTGTTGCACGATGGACATGAAGTAAGATTTTTTTGTACCAGTCCGAAGCACAACACTTACAGAGACAAAATGGACATGATGTAACTACCTTACTAACGTCTCGGTGTGGATTACTGTGTGTGTAAGTGCAAGCTTGATGAGAAAAAAGGGATGGACTAAAAGGGGAGAATTAAAGCTATTCTGCTCTGCGGATCCCTGCACTTCTAGAGGACTTTAACCAAGAATTCAAAACCCCGAAAGAGGAAGCCTGAGACCTGAAAAGAGAAGATTGGGGAGCAAATATCCCAGTATTTCATACCAAGTATTGTGGAGCAAACTGCATGTGATGAATAATCCCGCACTGGAGCTTAAATCACAGGAGTGCTCCGAGGATATGATTTCCGCAGATGGTTACATCTCAGACGACCAGAGCTCTTGCTTGTGACAACCAGGCCTTATTCTGCCCTTAAGGAAATCCTTCTTCTAAAGACAGAGTACTGTTCCTATAATGTGTTGTTTGTTCCTAAAGGTTAGGAGAGCACAGACCTCTCTTTTACTTTGTACAGCTTCCTACAGGTGGACTACCTGATGAGATGCGAAGCCAGGGAGATGCTCTTATATAATGCTGAAATGCAAAATCCTCCCACCAAAAAAGGATGAAACACTACCCTGTTAATTACCCTTCTGGACCTTTTCCCTTTCTTCTCTAGACCCTCTTGCATTATTACGCAGCCCCGGTACGATCGCTTCCGGATTATGACAGATGGAGAACTGGAACAAATGATCTTGTGTTTTTCTATTTCTACGAATTGGATGCAAGTGGAGCATGTGGAAGGAAGGAAGGAAGGAAGGAAGGAAGGAAGGAAGGAAGGAAGGAAGGAAGGAAGGAAGGAAGGAAGGAAGGAAGGAAGGAAGGAAGGAAGGAAGGAATGTACTCTTGCCAACACACTCAAGGCAAGTTCCTTTAACCATGTGGATAAGAGGTTAAAACACACAACTACTGGTTAAGCCAGGAAAAAAGGAGATTGTGTCATTACTTTTCAGATGCCACTGTTCCCTCATTATTGGACAGAAGGAAGGAAGGAAGGAAGGAAGAAGTGGAGGGAGGGATGGAAGGAAGGGGAAAGAAAGGAAGGACAGAAAGAAGGGATGGATGTAGAGGGAAAGAAAGAAAAGAAAGAAAGAAAGAAAGAAAGAAAGAAAGAAAGAAAGAAAGAGGGAGGGAGGGAGGGATGGATGGAAGGAAGGGGACAGAAAGGAAGGACAGAAAGAAGGGATGGATGTAGAGGGAAAGAAAGAAAGAAAGAAAGAAAGAAAGAAAGAAAGAAAGAAAGAAAGAAAGAAAGAAAGAAAGAAAGAAGCCACCTCAATACACCTGAGTGTATTCTTACAATGTTTTTAAATCCATAAATCTCTACTGTTGGGATCAAGTGGTACAAACTCAAGAGAGAAGGAAATGAATGGGGCCTGTTGGGGAAGACCCCCATGGGGTGTTTTTCAGAAGGGCAAGAGGCCATTGTTTCTCCAGATCAGGTAATGAGAGAGCCCCCGGGCGATTTTTTCGATGTTCTGCTCGCTGAGGAACAGGAGCAGCGTCTCCGAGATGAACTCCTCGTTGAAAAAGTAGGTGTAGGTCAAGACCAGGAAGAGGAGGACACTGCAGCCCACCACCAGGATGAGCAGGACTTTCCCCAGGGTCCAGAGCCACTGCAGCACCTTCTTGGTCTTGGACTGGTTCAAGGCCACGTCCACCAGCTTGGCTTCCACGATTTCGTGCATCAGGGAACCCATCTGCAGCCGGTTCTCCTGGTCCAGCCTCAAGACGGTGGCCTGCTGGACGCAGCTCTCCAGTTGGGCCTGAAGATCCTTGATGTCCTGCCTCTTGGTCTCCCGTAGCTGGAGAAGGGTGCTGACTCGGTCCTGGAGCTGGGAGGACTGGCTCTTCTCCAGGCGGTAGCGATGCTCCGCCTCGTCCCGGCGCAACTCCAGACTCTTCAGGTGCTTCTTCACCTCATCCGAGAGCTTCCGCATCTCCAGGAGGTCCTCCTCCTGTGCGGCTTTGTAGTCTCGGAAGAGGGCCACCTGGGACAAAACCTCGTGCAGTTCCCTCCTGAGCTCTTTGTTGGCCTCCACCAAGGCCCAGTTCTGGACTTCCAGTTGGTGGATCTTCTGCTGCGCCGCCTCCACCCGCCCCCGAATGTCCTCCACCTTCTTCTGCATCTCCTCCATCGTGGCCTTGAACTGGTCCGCAGAGCTTTGAAGGAGCCTGTTCCGGTCCTTGATACATTTGCTCTCCACCAATAATTCCTGGTTGTCGGTATCAAGGCAGGCCACATCTTCACTCAGCTCACCGATTTGCTGCCGGAGGTTTTCGTTGCTCGCGGACAGATCTTCGGCCGACATTTTTCAGGTTCGGCGTCTCTCCTTCAAGGATGTATATTTTTCTGCAAAAGGGAACGGATGCAGTGTTTTTTTTTTTTAAAGTAAAATCAAGGCCATGGGTCCAAGATCTTCCTGTGATCATCTAGTATTTTACATTGCTACAGCTAGTTTTTTAGTGCTTAATATTATGCTTACCTTTTAATACAGTGGTACCTCTACTTACGAATTTAATCTGTTCCAAATGCATGCTCTTAGGCTGAACAACTCTTAAGTGGAGCAGCCCTATCTAAATAATAAATAAATAAATAAATAAATAAATAAATAAATAAATAAATAAATAAAATAGAACAGACTGCATCTAAAATTTTCAGTTTTTTGTTCTTAAGGCAAATTGCTATCAAGTCAAGCCGCTCTTAAGTAGAGGTATCACTGTATATGCACGAGTAGAGATGACACAAAACGAAATGCTGTTTTGTCATTTCATTACATAAATTTTTTTGTTATGAAACGAAACGGTAGAACGCGTTTTGTGATGAAATGCAACAAATTGCCATTTTTGGCTGTAGAAACGATATGATTTGTCCTAGAGGCACCAAATTTGGTGGGTAGCTTCCTTGGACTCATCCTTTAAGACCTCCGAATTTGGAGAGGTGTGGGCTTCAGGCGACCAAGTTATTGGTTGGGGTTGCTAAGAAGGGACTGGTTTGTTTTCCATGGCTTCAGAGACTAGGACGCGGGGCAATGGTTTCAAATTACAGGAAAAGAGGTTCCATTTGAACGTTAGGAAGAACTTCATGGTGGTTAGAGCTGTTCGGCAGTGGAATATGCTGCCACAAAGGAGGGTGGTGGAGTCTCCTTCTTTGGAGGTTTTTTAAGCAGAGGCTGGATGGCCATCTGTCAGGAGTCCTGTGATGGGGTTTCCTGCATGGCAGGGGGTTGGACTGGATGGCCCTTGAGGTCTCTTCCAACTCTATGATTCTCTGATTCTAATTACTTGTAAACTGCCCAGAGAGTGGTTTAAGCTCTATGGGGCCAAAACAAAATGAAACGATGAAGCAGCATTTCGTTACAGACAAAATGAAACTGTCATTTTTTCCCCATTAAAAAGAACAATTTTATTTCCTCTGTTAAATGCTGCCACGGGTAAAAAAAAATTGCTGACCTGGCCTGCGGGTCGTCTGGTCAGCACGAGAAAAGATAAATAAAAAAATAAAAAATGTGCCAACCCGGCTCGCGGGCCAGCTGATCAGCGCAAGAAAAAAATTTAAAAAATAAAAAATAAAAAAGCAAAATGAAACAAATGAAATACAAAATGATTTTTTGGTAAAAATTTGTTTTCTAATAAATGAAATGAAACGGGAGGGGGAGAAATTAAGAATGAAACGAAACGCCATTTTGCTGTTTTGTGCCCACCCCTAATCAACATTTTAATCTGCATTTAATTTAAATGACAAGCTTGGAAGAAATGGAGCAGCTCTGATATTGAGCCAAGATGTAGCACAAAGAATTAGGGGCTATAACGCGAGGTCTGACCAATTAATATCTATCAGGATTTGGGGGAAACCCATCAACATATTCATAGTTCAAGTCTATCACCCAGCTACAGATGCTAAAGAAGATGCTATTGATGCATGATGGGCACTCATAAAAATGGATTGAACATAAGTCAAGGTTTCTTAAGTCGTTACCAAATGTAATACTTCTGTACTGCCACTGGTATTTTCTTCACTACTACCAAGCCCATCTTCCATTACAAGGCTGTAAGGTAAAAACTGTCTATAACTCCCAAATTCCCTCCTGTCACCTCTACATTTAAAATTCTCCCCTCCTCTCACCCTCAAGTGACACACCGTGTTCTCACCTCCCCCCCCTCTCCTCTCCCCTGCTCCTCCTCACCCAGCTCTGGTGTCTGTTTTCTGCCTCCTGAGGAATTTGTACAACAGAGCCGTAAAACAACACAAGCCAAAACACTGTATGCCAATGAATATTTGGTAAAGCAAAGTGTTCTGCTTATATACCGCCCCATACCACTACATGAAACTTATATTCCGTGGTATATTACAGTACATTGAATATCTCATACTGCTACTATATGTCCGAAGAAGTGGGCCTGATCCACGAAAGCTTACATTAAAATATAATAGTTAGTCTACCTTACAGGAATAGGGAGATACAGTCTCATGGCACAGTGGTTAAACGGCAATACTGCAGTCAAAACTCTGTTTATGACCTGAGGTTCAATCCCAGGTAGCTGGCTCAAGGTTGACTCAGCCCTCCATCCTTTTGAGGTTGGTAAATTGAGTACAGTGGAACCTTGACTTACATGCTGCTTGACTTGCAGCATATTTGACTTGCAGCAAGAAGGGGCCTGTTTGACTTGAGTCGCAGGCTTTGACTTACATCTCGGAGCCCCGGCGCAAGGCAAGGGAATTGGGCGGCAGCCACGACCCAGCATTGCGGCTGCCGCCTCCAAACTGCTCCTGCCTTCTTCCCCTCCTCCAGCAGCGGTGGCTTCGGCGAGGCCAGCTCAGAGCACCTGGAGCTGGTCCTCGGCCTCGCCGAAGCCACCGCTGCTGCCGGAGGAGAAGAAGGGCCGGGAGCTTGGGGCTGGCCTCGCTGGTTAGACAGTCGGCTCAGTCTTGTAAAAAATCTGGCTGCAGAATTCTGGTCCACAATTTATTTATTTATTTATTTATACAGCTTATATACCGCCCGTCTTCCTGAAAGGAACTCCGGGCGGTTTACAATAAATGTACAGACAACAAATTAAAACAACAACTGAAATAAGCAATAAAACAAAACGGCTGCAGCAGATGGCGGGACCAAAAAAAAAAAAAAAAAAAAGATGTCACCCAAACGCCTCCCGGAAGAGAAGGGTTTTCAGCGCCTTCCGGAAGGCAGGCAGGGACTCTGCAAGGCGCACTTCTGCTGGTAGGTGATTCCATAGGGTTGGGCCAGCCACAGAGAAGGCTCGGGTGCGGGTGGAAGTTCTCCGAGCCTCCCTAGGCGTGGCCACACGCAGCATGTGCGCCCGCGACAACCTGGTCGGACGGGCCGAAGTTGACCGCTGGAACCAATGGAAACATTTTAGTTGGGGAGCTGTAAAGTTGTGGGACTCTAATGGTAAGCATAAAGTTGTTCAGAACTTGGAACGTCAGGTTAAAAATCAGTAAAACTTAAATGTTAGACATTGTTGCTATGAACATTAAAAAGTAGAGGCATATAACTTGTGGACTATAATTCCACTGCCTCCTCCTCTCTTTGAAGAGACATTTCATTTACATCCCCAGAAGGAATCTCCTATCCCAGTCAAATTTGTGTTAAATTGCTGTTTTTGGGGGTCTTTTTCATCATCTGGAACGGATTAATCCGCTTTCCCATTACTTTCTATGGGAAACGTTCATTTGACTTAAGTCATATTTGACTTAAGTCTAGACCACTGGAACGGATTAATGACGTAAGTGAAGGTTCCACTGTATTCAGTTCTTCTTCTTTTTTTTGGTGGGGGTGAGTAATGTGCAGCCTGTTCCCTCTTCAAATATTTAAACATAGCTATCCTATATATTTTTCAAATATTTAAACATAGCTATCATATCCCCCCTCAGCCTTCTTTTTGGAATGTTTAGTCTTTCACAAAGAAGGCCCAGATGGGATATGATAGCTATGTTTAATTTTGAAAGGATGTCATAATGAAGAGGGAACAGGTTTGTTTTCCATGGCTTCAGATTAGAAACTAGGACGTGGGGCAATGGTTTCAAACTGTTGTTGTAAAGTTGTTGTTGTTGGTTTCAAACTACAGGAAAAGAGATTCCATTTGAACATTTGGAAGAACTTCATGGCAGTTAGAGCTGTTCAGCAGTGGAATCTGCTGCCACAAAGGAGGTTTGGATTTGGAGGTTCTTTGGAGGTTTTTAAGCAGAGGCTGGATGGCCACCTGTCGGAAATACTGTGATGGGGGTTCCTGCATGGCAGGGGGTTGGACTAGATGGCCCTTGAGGTCTCTTCCAAGTCTATGATTCTATTATTCTAATTACTTATAAGCCGCCCAGAGAGTGGTTTAAGCGCTATGGGGACAGTATATATAAACAGCACACTTTGCTTTTTATTGGACTGAGGGTTTTTCAGAACCTTGACAAAGGCAGGGAAAGGAGTTTTGCTTGGTTTTACCTCTTGGTTCTTCATGCTGTTAGCTCGGCCTTTGGACCGGTGGTGGCGGCAGGATGCGAGTGTGGATTCGGACTATCTTGGCAGTGGTTTTTCTTTCTTTTTTTTTACCACGGTGCTGCTCCTGCTGCAGAAAATGATGAAAACCATACATTAAAGGCTAAGATTAGCAATGGAATCATTGTAATTAACAATGTAGTAAGCAAAAACCAGAGATGCAGGCAGACAAACACGGCTGCCTCTTCGAAAACTAAGAATAACAATTTGCTTTTATTACGAAAAACTTGGTTTGATTGAAAAGTGGTGCTGGAGGAGAGCTTTGATCTGTTGTGTCACCATCTGTCAGGGGAAACACAACAACAACAACAACAACAACAACAACAACAACAACAACAACAACAACAACAACAACATATTACTATTACAGCACTTTCCCAGCTTCTCCAGCTAAGAGATTCTTTGGCTGTGAGTTGTCTCCTTCCTACTCTTTCCCATATTTATTGCAACTCAGATGATCGGCTGTAATACTCTATGCATCTTGCTTCTCCTTCAGCTGACCAAAGCATTAGGCTGTTGTCATTATGTGCCATCAAATTGCCCCCAATTTATGGGAACCCTATGAACGAGCGATCTCCAGCATGTCCTGCCCTCATCTGCACTGATCAGCTCTTCTGAACTTCAGCCTGTGGTTTCCTTTAGGGTGTCAGGGCATCTGACATTAGGTTGTCCTCTTTTCCTGCTGCCTTCCACCTTTCCTGGCATTACTGCCTTCTCAAGGGAATCCTGCCTTTTCAAGATGTGCCTAAAGTAGGCCAGCCTCAGATTCAACATACAGTGATACCTCTGATAACGAATTTAATTTGTTCTCAGAGGCAATTTGTTATCTGAAAAATTTGTTATCCGAAACGTGGTTTCCCAGTGAAATGAATGGGAAACTGATTAATCCGTTCCGGAGGTCCGAAAAAAGGCAAAAAGCTGGGGGGGGGGATGTTTCCAGACTAATTTATAAAATGTACTTTAAAGGCTTGCACTGCTGGAACACTGCAATGCAAACATGGACAAGAGAAACCAGCAAGACTACCCCAGCCTGTTCCCACCCAAAGTGCAGTGGGGCAAAATGCAAACAAACAAACATAAGAAGGAAGAAAAATCCAGCCCATTTTTGCCTGCAGAGCAATGAAAAAAGACTGCAAACACGGAGAAATGAAACCAGCAAGACTACCCCAGCCTCTTCCAGCCAAAACCACAAAGAAAAGCAGTGCAAAGATTAATAAAGAATAGAGTTTTATTGTCATTATGCATATGCATACACAAGATATGCACAACGAAATTAGAGTGCTGTTCCACTACACACTCTATAAACATACAAAACACATAAAACACATAAAATACATAAAACACCATACAAAATATTAAAAACTCTTAAAATTGCTTACAAAATTTAAAACACTACTTAAAAACTGATTAAGATGGTGCTAAAACTGTCACATTTAACTTGGATACCGCTCTGGGATAAAAACTGTTCTTTAGTCTATTTGTCTTTGACCTAAGAGTCCTGTATCTCCTGCCAGATGGCAACAGTTCAAAAAAATTGGTGGCCAGGATGCGAAGGGTCTCTCAGAATTCTAGATGTCTTCCTCTAGCACAGGGGTGGCGAACACGCGGCTCGCGAGCCGCATGCGGCTCCCGGCCAAAATAAATGCAGCTCTTTGCGTTTCCCAACAAGCGGGGGGGGGAGGAGTAGATCGAGCCCTGGCTGAGACCACCCCCATCCCCCTGCACCTGAGGGTCCTGCAGCGGGGGGGGGGGGCGCTGGCCTTGCTGCGCTCTGGCCCACAGGCCGCCTACCAGCTGGCCTCTGTGATCGGAGCCCTGATAAGGGCTTGGGCAGGGGGAGCTCGGGGAGCGGCCTGGGAGGAGGACAGGCCGCTTTCCAGGCTGGCCTCCTCCCCAGCCGAGGATCGGGCCTTGAGCGAGGAGCAAAGGAGGAGGAGGCTCGTGAGGGCAGCAGGAGGCTTGCGCCTTGCCGCGCTCTGGTCGGTCTCTTTTGACAGGCCGCCTACCAGCTGGCCTCTGTGATCAGAGCAAAGGAGGAGGAGGAGGGCTGAGGAGGAGCATAGGCGAGGTGTGTATGTCTCTCTCTCTCTCTCTCTCTCTCTTTTAAAATCTCTCTCCCTTTTTATTTTTGTTTATTTACACCACTGCGTGGTGTGGCTCTCTGACTCTCACAGTTTAAAATTTTGGCTCTTTTGGTCGAACTTGTTCGCCACCCCTGCTCTAGCATCTGGAGTTGTATAGTTCTTCCAAAGGAGGAAGAGGACAGCCCACTATCCTCTCGGCAGTGTTTATGACCCTCTGGAGCGCCCTTCTATCTGCCACTGTGCAACTGGCGAACCAGACACAGAGGCAGTAAGTGATAGTGCTTTCTATAAAGCCCTGGTAGAAGGTTACCAACAGTTTCTTAGACAGTTGTTCCCTCCTGAGAAGTCTCAGAAGATATAATCTCTGTTGGGCCTTCTTAACCAGTGCTTCAGTGTTGGCACTCCAGGTCAAATCCTCCTGTAGAATAACTCCTAAGAACCTACTGTCCGTCACCCGCTCTACACAAACTCCATCAATAATCAGGGGCTGAGTGTCTGATTTCCTTTTTTGATAGTCCACTATAAGTTCTTTGGTCTTGTTGATATTTATTATCAGATTGCACCACCGTAGCAGCCAATGCACCTCCTCTCGGTAGGCTGAGTTGTCTCCACCAGAGATGAGTCCCACTACTGTTGTGTCATCGGCAAACTTGATGATTTTATTTTCAGGATGAGTATGAGTGCAGTCAGAGGTGTAAATACTAAACAGTAGTGGGCTCAGCACACAGCCCTGTGGAGTACCCATGTTGAGAGTGAGGGCTGACGACATGTAGTCACCTAATCTGACCCTCTGTGAGCGATTTGATAAGAAATCCATGATCCAGGCACAGATGGAATGACAAAAACCAAGGTCCTTAAGTTTAGATATCAGCTTGTGAGGTATAATTGTATTGAAAGCAGAGCTAAAGTCCACAAAAACTAGCTCCCTATCTTACCAAGTTTGAAAGGTCCAAATCCCTCAGCAAAACGTGTCCAGAATGGTAACAAAACACCATGAAAAAATGCTCTAACTCCTCCCACCCCTGCATAAACTATGCATCCTGCAATGCATGCAGGGTACACATTTTTTTGAAAGGCATTATGAAAGATTTGTTATCCGAGGCAGCCCATAGGGAACATTTGCTATCCGAGGCAGCCCTATACCTGGAAATTTCCATTTGTTTTCTGAAAAATTTGTTATCCGAGGCATTCTTTATCCGAGGTATTGCTGTACTTGCCTCCAGAGTTTGTTCAGGCTTGATTGGATGTAGGACCCACTTGTCGGGCTCTCTGGCAGTCCAAGGTATCTACTAGAGATGGGCACGAAATGAACAATTTTTCATTTTTGTTTTTGTTTTTTCGTTTTGTTACGCAACGAAACGACAAATGAATTTTATCTCTAAAATGAAATGAAATGAACAGAAACACCAGAAATTTTGTTGTCCGTTTCGTTTTCATTACGGCAATACATTGAACTGCTTTAAATGCTAAAAAATCACAAAAAATTAAAATAAGTGGTAACAAAACGGTAATGAAACGAATGAAAACGAAAACGATTTTTTGCAAAAATTTGCGAAAAATGGAAACGAACCGAAACGGACCCCTTAAACAACAAACAACAAATGAAACACCATTTTTTTATTCGTGCCCATCTCTAGTATCTACAGAGCTCTCCTCCAGCACAACCTCAAATTGACATCAACAAGCTCTCAAGGCTATTTAGAATACTTCACTTTCCAAACAACAACAACAACAACAACAACCCTAGCTTCGGGCCTGACCACTCACTCCTCCCAACCTGGTCATCTGAAAACATCAACCAAAAATCGGGCTTTCTCGGTGTTAGACCCTCAGTTGTGGAATAAACGGCCCACTGAAATAAGGCCATCTCCCACACTCATTAGCATTAAACGGCTATTAAAAACATGGCTTTACAGAACAGCTTTCCCGGAAACTTAATTCTTTTAACCTATAATATTCTTTTAACCCTCCACCTCTTGTCATGTGTCTTTGATTTTTATTGACTGCTTAACTGTTAATTTTGTTTATTTTTATTATAATTACATTGATTACAGTTATTTTTGTTATTTTGCATTTGATTTACACTTGATTTCTATACATATACTGTACAGCAGACCCTTGTATAACAAACAGTTTGTATAACAAAAAATTTGTACAACATAAAAAATTCTGGAGATAGGGGAAATTTGCTTAACAGAATCACCTATGGGACAAATCTGTACAACATAAAAATGGAATCACTCTGTTTTCAATGCATTCCTATAGGATATTTGTATAAAGGAAAATTTGCTTAATATAATTTCATTTGGAACGAATTAATTCCTTTATACAAGGTACCACTGTATATGTTCTATAATTTGTATTCTTCACCTTGTAAACCGCCCAGAGTATCCTTCGGGCTAGATGGCCACGGTATATAAATCTAATAAATAAATAAATAAATTCTTGACCCAACAATGCATGCTTGGCAACAAGTGGTATAAATTGATATCTTAACATCAATGTCAGGCGCACTGAACCAAATGCCAACTCATTTCACCATGTAACTCTACCCTCAGTTGCTTTTTTGGAGCATACCCTGCAGATTCCACCAGACAGCGGGATGATGGGGATTGTAGTCCCAGAAAAGCAACCTTTCTCAACCTTGAATATGTGCAAGAATTACAGGGGTTGCCCAATTTTCTCTTGTGAAATGGACCCTCTCCAATGGAAGGGATGTGTCCATGAGGAATAGTCACCCCATGAGCTTCCATTATCTTATTGGCTTTTTTAATTTACTGTGTTTACAACCCAATAGGGATGGGCAATTTCCATGGTTCTCATGCAACAAATGAAAAACAACATGCTGTTTCATTGTTTCGTTAGCTAATGAAACAAAATGAAATGAAACGAAACGACAATGTGGCGTGGCGTTACTTACAAAACGAATCTGCATTTTTACATTGAAATGAACTGATTCATTTCTCTTTATCTTGGCCCCCTGAGGCCCTAGAGACACCAAATTTGGAGTGATCCATCCTTGGACTCTCCCCTTTAAGCCCTCCAAATTTGGAATGATTTGGTGTTCAGGGGCCAGAGAGTGGTTTAACTTCATAGTGGGTACCCCCTGGAAAAAATTCTAAGTGCCATTTTCTGTGCTGGGAAATACTGTTCCCGGGCAGCTAGCAGCATGAAATTTGCTGTGGACCTCCCTCAAGCTCTCCCCTTTAAGCACCCCAATTTTGGAGAAGTTTGGGGGAAGGGGGGCCACATTATTCAACTCTAAACAGGCTGCCCCATTAGAAAAACTTTTGTAAGTTTAAAGTACTTGAAAATACTGTTCCCGAGCACCTAGCAGCATGAAAATCACTGTGGACCTTCCTCAAGCTCTCCCTCGAAGCACTCCAAATCTGGAGAGGGTTGGGATATGGGGGGGGCAAATTATTCAACACCAAATGGGGTGCCCATAGGAATACATTGTTTTTTTTGTGGGGGTTGGTTGGTTTGGGAACAGGGGAATACCTTTCTTTTCATAAAGAGGCACAAGACAGCAGGAGAACACGATGCCCTCCTGTTGGACTGTCCTCTTCCGTACAATATTAAAGAGACGGGGTCATTTCCATAAATCCACTCTACATCTCAGCAGGATAGATGCCACAGTAAAACAGCAGCATTAAGCCTGGCACAACCTCTGCCATAGAGGCAGAGCCCACGGCAGGGGTTAGTGAGAAAGGTCCATTTGCCCCCCCCCTTGCCTGCCTGCCCACTTTGATCGCTGCCTCTTGACATCACTGTTGGGTCATAATCAAGAGGTATAATTCATTTCCCTCCCTAACCTTAATGCCACTGCCATTTCCCAAGGAAACAAATCTCCCCACACACAAACACACACACATACACTCCCTTCCTGAGAGATGATCCATTTTAAATCTGACAGGAAAACAGACCCAGCTTTCCTTACATTAATGTCTGTTCTGGCTTTTTAGGGCTTGGTTTTCCTCTACCTTTAAAAAAATAAACCTAGTTTTGCCAGCACCGAAAAGAGACCCTGCGGATGGGAGAAAAACATGAATGTCATTGTATTATCCCTCGCCGTAGCAACCCCTCGGCCAATCACAGAAGGCAGGTCGGTATAAGGACCAGTGGCTTAACTTTGGCCTGTACAAATTTGAAACCTGGACTTCCTCTTTTCCCTGTTTCCTCCCACTTTCCCCTTCGTTATTGCTGTTCCCCAGAGAAACCAGCCTTCTCTGGAGGTGCCCATTAGTATGATAGCCTCCATGTCAACATTTTGCCCCCCAGAGAGACTTCAGGCATGGTTGGATCTAGCCCCCCCCCTTTGTTCATCGTTCGGGCTGTCCAGCTTTCACGCCCATACCTGGGAATCCAGGAATACAAGACCCTGGGTGTTCTTGGTCTCCAGCGACGCATCTGTACACGGGATGATCTTTGCTAATTCCTTCATTGCTGTTCTTCTGACTTTTGGACTTCCAGTCTCCCTTTGGACTGAGAGTTAAACCCAGGCGGAATAGCCGGTGAAACCATTCAGACATGCAGAGAAGTGCCTTTTTGATTCCTTGTGTTTGTTACCTAGAGCTGCTTCTTCCAGAATTCAACCTTTCACCTTGGGGGTGAAAGTCTAATTTTTACAGAAATGATGTTGCAAGAATAGGACTCTCTCTCTGTGTGTGTGTGTGTGTGTGTGTGTGTGTGTGTGTGTGTGCGTGCGTGCACACGCGCATGCGCATATGTTACGGAAGTATGCCTGTTGTTTGGGCTTTGAGGGGGCAGGCCAAACTGTCAGGGCTCTTTGTACCTAGGCATCGCCTCCAATCATCATCATCGTTTGCATCTCCTCCATATACTGTATATAGGGAGCTGGGAATGTTTAGCTTTATAAGAAGGCCAAGAGGGGATGTGATAGCTATGTTTAAATATTTGAACGGATGTCACATTTGAAGTAGGGACTGGTTTGTTTTCCATGGCTTCAGAGACTAGGACATGGGGCAATGGTCTCAAACTACAGGAAAAGAGATTCCATTTGAACATTGGGAAGAACTTGGTGACAGTTATAGCTGTTCAGCAGTGGAATATGCTGCCACGGAGGGTGGTGGAGTCTCCTTCTTTGGAGGTTTTGAAGCAGAGGCTGGATGGCCATCTGTCGGAAGTCCTGTGATGGGGTTCCTGCATGGCAGGGGGTTGGACTAGATGGCCCTTGAGGTCTCTTCCAACTCTATGATTCTATGATTCTATATATGGGAACCTTTGAAAAAACCTAGAGATTTGTGAACACTGATAATATCATAGACCCAGAGTTGAAGAAAAGCCTTAAAGGTACATGAAGGACCCGCACTATCTAGAAACTCTATATTCATGTTCTTTGTGGAGATTGCTTTTAAGAAACAGACCTGGGGTGGTTGTCTCCCATGTTCTCTGCAATACCCACCATATTTTAGCAGAACTCTTCATAGGTATACGTAATCTGATGAAAACTAGTAGAGGCCAAAAGCTAGAAATTGCTTAATTTTCTGGAGGGCTAACAAAAAGCATTGTCTGCCCATGCCTAAGGATTACTCTGGCTCCACATGTGGCCTAGGTTCCTTGACTCTGTTGCATCTGATCGTTGCTTGGCAACAGATCCTTCCTTTGCTCCTTGCACTCCACCTGAGACAGGATTGGACAGACCTCTCTCTGGTGCAAACCTTGGTTGTGCTCCTGCTACTCCATCCTGAAGAGGGTTGTTCATTGCAGCTGGATCCCATATACACAGGATCACTGTTTACTGATTCACTTATCCATGGTCTGAGAATATTAAAACATATTAAAAGAAAAAGAAAAGCAGGAAAAAAAACTATTTTCTCATGTAACTGGGAGTTGAGTCATGGCTACTGGACTTCTTTTTTGAGAGATAGAAACGTTTCACTGTTCATCCAAACAGCCCACCAGATAGGCCTGCTCCTGGACCTGTGTCTGAACACCACATATTTCATGTACAGAGGGGACTTCGACAGACAGAAGCATGGCTGTGCCATGGGTTCCCCAGTGTCACCAATTGTAGTAAACCTATACATGGAGGAAGTGGAGAAGAAGGCACTCAACACCTTCCCAGGGACAACACCATCCCACTGGTTCAGGTATGTAGATGATACCTGGGTTAAAATAAAGACGCAGGAAGTACAGGCCTTTACAGACCACATCAACGCAGTGGATCCTAATATTAAGTTCACTAGGGAAGACACCCAAGACAACAGTCTGGCTTTCCTGGATTGTGCAGTCATCATCAGACCTGACCGTGGCCTAGGAGTAGAAGTTTACAGGAAACCCACCCACACAGATCAATACTTACTGTTTGACTCCCACCATCCACTACAGCGCAAACTAGGAGTCATCAGGACCCTAAGCCACAGAGCAGAGAGCATCCCCACCTCCTCAGAAGCCAAGAAGAAGGAAGACAGGCACCTGAAGACAGCACTTAAGGCCTGTGGATCTCCAAAGTGGGCCTTCAACAAAGCAGTGGGCCATCCCAGAAGAACAAGGGATCAGTCTGAGACCCAGACCCGACGGAAGAACCTGGTCATTCCTTACATGGCTGGAGTGTCGGAGAAGCATAAAAGGATTTTTGGCAAACACCACATCCCTGTTTATTTCAAACCCATGAACACACTAAGGCAGAGACTTGTCCACCCAAAGGATCCGATACCAAACCAAAAAAGGAGCAATATATATATGCGGTCCAATGCAGTGAAGAGTGTTCAGACCTCTACATTGGAGAAACTAAACAGCCATTAAACAGAAGAATGGCCCAACATAGGAAGGGTAACAGCTCAGGACCCGAATCAGCAGTACACCTCCATTTGAAGGGAAAAGGCCACTTCTTCAAAGATGAGGATGTACACATATTAGACAGAGAGAGGTGGTTTGAGAGAGGAGTAAGGGAAGCCATTCATGTTAGCATTGAAAACCCCTCCCTCAACAGAGGTGGTGGGCTCCGGCATAGTCTATCTGCTACTTATCAGGCTGTACTTTCCAAAGTACCCAGGCAAATCAAGGAGCCTTCACCACCAGGTCACAGCTAACGACCCATTCTTGATGGGTTTCAGCACCTTAGGCCATTGTTTACCTTAAGGCCATGGACACTAATGTCTCCCTAACGAGCCTATTCAGGCTTTGTTCATCTTATGAGCCAATCAGACCAGGGGACAAGAGGTCAAGCTGACTATAAGAAGGTCTCTTGCACTACCTGTATTCAGACCGATGAAGCTGTTTGGATGAACAGCGAAACGTTTCTATCTCTCAAAAAAGAAGTCCAGTAGCCATGACTCAACTCCCAGTTAAACGAACCTGGATGACTGAGAATCTTCACAGATGTATTTTCACATGTATTACCAGATGTGGCCACTAGAAGGAGCCAGAGACTGGGCTCATACTTGTTAGTGATCACTGTTAAATACAAAACACGGCCTATGGTGCTCTCTAGTGGCTATTTCTGGTAAAACATGTCTGGCATTTTTCTCCTATATATATATATATATACAGTGGTACCTTGTATAAAGTGGTCTGCTTATATACCACCCCATACCACTATAAGTAGTCTCTGGCGGTTTACAATTTTTTTTAATTACAGTGTGCAGGCTACACATCGCCCCCAGCAAGCTGGGTACTCATTTTACCGACCTCGGAAGGATGGAAGGCTGAGTGAACCTTGAGCCTGCTACCAGGGATTGAACCCAGGTCGTGAGCACAGTTTTACCTGCAGTACAGGCATTTAACCACTGCGCCACGAGGCTCCTTAATTCGTTCCAAATGAATTCGTTCCAAATGAAATTATGTTAAGCAAATTTTCCTTTATACAAATTCCCATAGGAATGCATTGAAAACGGAGTGATCCCATTTTTATTTTGTACGGAGGTTTCTTCCCGTGTAGAAATCTGGTTGTTTTGGCGACGTTTCGACGAGGTCTCACTCGTCATCTTCAGGCTGGTGTTCTGGCTTCTTTCTTCTTGAAGCAAAGCGTGATCTCAGTTGAAGTCCTTCTATAAATACTGCTGGGGGTGTGTGGTTTGCTTGCTCTGTTGCTGATTGTAGGTTCCTTTGTTCTTTTGTGATCTGCTGTGTGGCTGAGGCGATCGTTAAGGGATTAACTGCTGGTGGGTTAGCTGGCTGTTTAGAGACATCCTGTGTGGGTGAGGTGCTGGATGTGTGTCTATCAGCCTTTTGTTTCTTAACGACCTTGGTGGTGGGCGTTCTGGCAGCATCCTGGGCTTTGGTGGAGTGGGGTCCTGTGTCTTGTGAATTCATTTTGGTCTGGCTACGTGTCTGTGGTCTCCCAATGTTTTTTTGGCGTGTGTAAGTGTGCTCCATGTGGTGACTGGAGTGGGGTGCCGCAGTAGATGGTGCAGTCGTGGTTTTGTTATTGGATGGTGGTTTCGTTTCATCTGTGGGAAGGGTCTGGGTTTGTGTTTGGTGTGGATGGAAGGTGGTGGCATCTTGTGTCCTTTTGGACCTGGTGTCAGTCTTTGTGACAGAGGCTCATCTGTTGACCAGGGCTAGTTTCCAGATGTCAGGCAAGCGGGAGGTGTCATCACGTTTATTCATGTTGTTTGGGTGTTTCTCTATTTCAATGGCTTCCATGATTATTCAACTGTAGAAGTGTTCAGTTTTGGAGATGAGTTTGGTTCTTTCAAAATCAATTTCATGACCTGTTGTTTTTATGTGCTGGAAGAGAGAGGAAGATTTTTTCTTCTTTTTGACTGCGTTCTTGTGTTCTGCGATGCGTGCGCTTATTCTCCTGTTTGTCTGTCCGATGTATGTGGCTGGGCAGACTTTGCATGGTATTTCGTAGACTCCTTGGTTTTCTAGCTCAATCTTGTCTTTGGGGTTTCTTAAAATGTTGGCTATTTTTGGTCGGTGCAAAAGGCTGTCTTGATATTGTGTTTGTGGAGAATTTTGCTGATTTTGTCTGTGGTGCCTTTGATGTAAGGGAGGAGGGCGGTGCCGTTGTTCTCTTCTGTTTCTTGGTTCTTGGGGGTGTTTCCTTTTGGATTAGTTTGGTGATGGTGTTTTTTGGAATCCGTTGCAATTAAAACATTCGAGAGAGTGTGTAATTCAGTTTTTAGGTGGTCTTTGTCAGCGAGGCGTTTGGTTCTGGAGATGAGGGTTTTGCTACGGAGTTGATCTGTGCAGGGTGGTGGTGTGATTGTGCATTTAAGTAGCGGTTTGTATGTGTTTTTTCTGGTAGATGGTATGTCCTAAGGAGCCGTCGGGTTTTTGTAGATTAGGACGTCCAGGAAGGGAAGTTGGTTGTTGGCTTCTATTTCCATAGTGAATTGTATTTTGGGGTGTAGGCTGTTGAGATGTGTGAGGAAGTTGTTCAGTTTATCTTTCCCGTGTGGCCAGATAACAAAGGTGTCGTCAACATATCTGAGCCAGAGTTTGGGTTTATGTTCGGACTTCTGTAACGCGTTGGTTTCAAAGTGTTCCATATATAGGTTTGCGATGACCGGTGAGAGGGTGATCCCATGGGTGCTCCTTCTATCTGTTTGTATCTTTGTCCATTGTGGATGAAGTATGTGTTAGTTAGGCAGTGGTTGGTCAGATCTAGGATGTGCTTGGGGGTTGTATTTGTTGTGGATAGCTGTCAAGGCTTCTTGAATGGGCACTTGTGTGAAGAGCGAAACAACATCGAAGCTCACGAGTAGGTCATTGGGTTGTAGGTCTTGTTTCTTTATAATTTCTATGAAGTGGAGCGAGTTTTGTACGTATGAAGTGATGGATTCTGCATAGGGCTGGAGTTGTTTGGCAAGAAATTTGGCGAGGTTTTGTAGAGGTGAGCCTATGGAGCTGACTATGGGTCTGAGAGGTGTTCCTTCTTTGTGAATCTTGGGGAGGCCGTAAGCTTGGGGCATCTGGATGATTTCTCTCTGGGGATGATGCTTGGCTTGATTTCTTCACTTAAGGGAGAGGCTTTTATTTTGGCTTTGGTGGTTTTTTTCCAGGTAGGTGGTGGGGTCTGTGTTCAAAGGTATGTAAGCAGGGTCTTGTAGTAGGTTGGATAGTTTGGCTTGGTAGTCGGATGTGTTCATCACCACTGTGGCATTGCCTTTGTCTGCTGGGAGAATGATTATGTTGTTGTCTTTCCTCAGGTTGGTGAGGGCTTTTTGTTCTTCTTTGTGTAAATTGCTTCTGGGTGGTTTGCTGGAGCAGAGGACATTGGTGACTTCGAGTCTGATTTTGTTGCCTTCATCTGGGTTGATTTTGGTTAGGCTGGCTTCCACTCCGCATATGATGTTTTCGGTGGGGATGTGTCTGGGGGCGACTGCAAAGTTGAATCCTTTGGAAAGGACTTTGGTCTCTGCGATGGTGAGTGTCCTGTCTGATATGTTGTGAACTGTTTGTATATATATATATATATATATATAGCATGTACCCCAGTGGGTACGAGGGCTCCACTATACAATACAGCAACCCCCCATCTATCCTGGGGGTTAGGGACCCACCCAACCCGTGATCACTGAAAATCTACGCTATGTGGATGCAGGTCTGGTGGGGGGGGCACAATTTTAAACATTGTGCACCTCTTGCCAGCACCCCGAGTGGGTGGGAAGAAGCGGCACATGATGCCTCTATGGAGGCAAGCCCCGGGCTCCAGCTGATTGGCACTGGGGTGGGGGAGAAAAACCTTTAGTTTCCCCACCCCAGCGCCAATCAGCTGGAGCCCAGGGCTTGTGGGAATGGGGGAAGGTTTAAAAGCTCCACAACCTTCCCCCTTCCTCAAGCCCTTGTGGGGTACTGTGGTCCCGCGATATAGTGGGACCTCAGTATATGAACCGCGAAAGAGCGGGGGACCACTGTACTTCTAAGCTATGCTGCATGCCTCAGAAGGTCCTCACCCTTCCTCCTCCTCAGCTATTCTAACCGCAGGAAGCTTCAGGGATCTGCTTTTGAGCTACTGGTTAGGGATGTGTAGCGAGGCCTTGACAAAATTTTCCTCCTCAAGTTTCTAAGTTTTGACATCACTCATCAATACCAACCCTCCCCTCCAGAGACACTTCCTAACTTCTCATCAAAAGCCGTCCACTCTAGTTCCCCCTTATTTTAATTTTTCAAATTTTGTGCAAGAATAATAATAATAATAATAATAATAATAATAATAATAATAATAATAATAATAATAATAATAATAATAATAATAATAATAATAATAAATCTGTCAAATACTGTGCACTTGAGTGTGCTTACCTAGTGCAGCAAAAATTCAAATTTGGACAAAACTGTAATAATTCTGTTTAGTTTGTTTTGTTTCTGGAGGGAAAATTACCACAAAAGACCCAAAACTTTTTTTTTACATGAACATTTATCAGAAATAAAACTTTATACAGAGAAAATTCACTGCAATAATGAAAAGGGAATCTCCATTTCCTGTTGAAGTAAGCATGTAATATATTCCCTAACTGGTATTTTTTACTTAGACTCTGAAGTGAAGCCCTAGATAGTGTGCCCTTACTTCATATCCAGGACTTTTTTTTAATTTGGACCCCTGTGTCCCTGAGGGATTGGTTCCAAGCACACTGATGCTAAAAATTGTGGATAACAGTAAACCCTATACATAGCATGGTAATAGAAAGAAAATCAGGAAAAAAATCATTTTTCTCCTTGTATTACCAGAACTGGCCATTAGAGGGAGCCAGAGACCATGCTAAGAATGCATACCACTGCCTCTGGGTCTCTCTGGTGGCCAGTTCTGATAAATACATCCTGAAAATATGTATTTCTGGTTTTCTAATGTGTTCAGACCATGCATAAGGGAAATCACTGAGAGCAATCCCACAGATTTCGTGTCCTAGTGTATTGAATTTGGATCTTGATGCATACTGAACATGTGCTTTCACTTGAGTCAGGAGATTTCCTCCTGTGCATAGTGCACAAGTATCTCATAGTCCCCATAGCCAGGGCTGCTTTTTTCCATCTCCGCAGGATTGCCCAGATCCGTCCGTATCTCGATGAGTCCTCCCTGAGGAAAGTTGTGCAGGCCCTCGTGATCTTGAGAATCAACTACTGCAATGCCCTCTACCCTTGTCCAGAGGCTCCAACGGGTGCAGAATGCGGCAGCCAGACTGGTAGTGGGTGCTCGTAGATTCGATCACATCACCCCAGTTCTGGCTCGCCTGCATTGGCTGCCCGTTGTCCTCCGGATCAGGTTCAAGGTCCTGGTTTTGACTTTCAAAGCCCTCCACAGCTTGGGATCAGAGTACCTGGTGGAGCGTATCTCCCAGAGGTCAACTGGGGTCAGGCCCACTAGAATGACGCAGGCGCACTCACTTAGGGTGGCCACACCCAGGGAGGCGCGGGAATCGCTCCCACGTAGCCGCGCCTTCTCTGTGGTGGGCCCCACCTTGTGGAATCATCTCCCTAGTGAGCTGCGCCTTGCACAGTCCCTGCCTGCCTTCAAAAAGGCTCTGAAAACCTTCATTTTTAAGGAGGCATATGGTGACCTTTTCATTTAATTTTTTTCTTCATTTAATTTTTTTTCTTGCCCGCGTCGCCTCTTGCCAAGGGTTCTCCCTTTTTACTTTATTAGTTTTTTGGATTTTCCCCCTTCCTTTTTACTTGTTATACACTGCTGTTTTTATTCTTGATTGTAAACCGCCCAGAGTTCCTTTTGGACAATGGGCAGTATAAAAATGCAACAAATAAATAATAAATAAATAAATAAATAAATAAATAAATAAATAGCCAGTCCCATCTGATGGGGAGAGTCTATATACATATATCAAAAAATGATCAGCGGGTATTTTGTACAGTCAATATCTCTTAATTGCCCATTCAAGACCAACCCTCCTTCAAACATTTTGCATAACAGCATGGGTTGTTTCTTATTCCTGTCAAAATCCACGTCTCTCCCAGCTAGTAGGAGAATGACCATGCTTGGAAGAAAGGATCCTGCAAGGGTATGAGTGAAAAAAGGAACACTGCTTTTTGCTTTATTTTAGTGTTCGGTTGTGCTCTTTTTAGCAAAACTGTGCCTCCAATTCCTTCACTTCTGGACTCTAAAAGTTCCTTTTCTCTGGGGAGCCCGGGAGCTGTTCTTTGGAGCTGCTTTGCTCTCCTCAAAGAGAGCCACCTGGCAGGAGAGATCCTGGGGCTGTTTCTTCAGTTGGTTGTTGGTGCCAGTTGGGGCATATTTCTGGACTTCCAGCCGGTGGATCTTCTTATAGGCCTCGTCCGTCCGTTCCCTCATGGCTGCCATTTTCTTCTGCATCTCCTCCACTACGTTCTTAAAGTTTTCTATAGTTTCTTGTAAACTGTGGCTCATCTTCTTGATTTATCCAAGGTGTGTTTTGGCTTGTGGAACACTTCTTTCTTTCTCAAGGTGAAGCCAGACCGCACTGTTTTTTAGAGGGAAGAGCTCTGGTATCGTATGTGATATTGTTGGCTACAGAAAGTTCCTTCATGGACGAGGACTTTACAGTGATTGTTCATACAGGAGGGAGGTGCCCTTTACTGCTTTGAAAACAGAAATATTTATTTATTTGACTTATATATCACACCATCTGGCATAAAAGCCATATACAGGGTGTATGTATATATATACAGTAGACCCTTGTATAACAAACGGTTTGTATAACATAAAATCTGTACAACATAAAAAATTCCAGAGATAGCGGAAATTTGCTTAACAGAATCGCCTATGGGGCGAATCCATACAACATAATAATGGTCGTGATTAGGGATTACTCTGTTTTCAATGCATCCCTATGGGAAATTTGTATAAAGGAAAATTTGCTTAACAGAATTTCATTTGGAACAAATTAATTCCTTTATACAAGGTACCACTGTACACACACACACACACACACACACACACACACACACACACACACACACACACACACACACACAGTGGAGCCTCGGATAACGACGGTAATTCGTTCTCTGAGGTTAGTTGTTATCCGAAACACGTCGTTATCCGAAACGCAGTTTCCCATAGGAATGAATGGGAAACCGTTTAATCCGTTCTGGAGTCTAGGAAAAAGGCACAGACACCTGTTTTTTGGCTCAAAACTCTTTAAAAAGTGCACTTTAAAGGTACAGATGCAATTTCACCTGGGATAATTTTTTTACTGATGCATGCTGGAAATTCATTATCTGAGACAGCCCATAGGAAGATTCGTTATCCAAGGCAGCCCATAGAGAAAATTCATTCTCCAAGGCAGACCTATACCTAGGAATTGCGATGCATTATCCGAGGCAGCCCATAGGGAAAATTCGTTATCAGAGGCAGCCCTATACCTGGAAATTTGCAGTTGTTATCCGAATTATTCGTTATCTGGGGCAGTTGTTATCCGAGGTACCACTGTGTGTGTGTGTGTGTGTGTGTGTGTGTGTGTGTGTGTGTGTGTGTGTGTGTGTGTGTGTGTGTGTTTGTGTTGTTTCAGTCGTGACCGACCCTTCGTTGCCCCACATCCATGGAGTTTTCTTGGCAGGAATACTGGAGTGGTTTGCCAGTTCCTACTCCAGGCGCCTACAGCACCTGGTATTCCCTGGTGGTCTCCCATCCAAGTACTAACCAGGGCCGACCCTGCTTAGCTTCCAAAATCAGGGAAGATCGGATGTGCTTAGGCCTAGGGCATCTAGGCAGGTCACCTGAACGTCAAAGCCTCCCAGTGTCGGTCTCTTTCCCAGATGTCATATTTAGAGTCTCCAGAATAGGAAATTATGGGATTTGTAGTCAGAAAATCCAAAGATTCCTTCCAATACATCATAACCTAAGAATAGCCCTGCTGGATCAGGCCAAAGGCCCATCTAGTCCAGCTCCGTGTATCTCCCCGTGGCCCCACCAAATGCTTCTGGGAGCACAGGAAACCACTAGACTCCTGTCTCCTAATGCCACTCCCCTGTATCCAGCATTTTGAGGCATCCTCCTTTTAAGCCTGGAGGTAACACATCTCTCCATCATAGCTTGTCATCTGCGATGGACTCTTTGTCCAGAAATCAGTACAACCCCCTTTAAAGGCATCTAGGCCAAATGCCATCACCACATCCTGAGGCAAGGAGTTCCACAGACTAACAACACGCTGGGGGGAAAAATACTGCATTTTCCTCATCTATAAGACACCCCCAACTTTTCCAACTCAAAATTACCATTTTGCATCCACGCAGTTCTCCCCTAACCTTACTTCCATGTATAAGATGACCATCAATTTTTAACAAGGTAAGACAAAAATATAGTCTTATACATGGGGAAAATGTGGTGTTTTATTTCATCTTTTCTTACTTTCCCAGTCCCATGGAAAGGTGCTGGCTTTTGTATCAGATCTGCTTTGTCAGATTAAGGCTCCAGGGGTGCAGACCCACTAACACCAATCTATACTGCATATTTCAGTTACTATTTGGGACTGCCAATCCCAGAATCCCCGAACCGGCATGGCCAATACCTGTCAAAAATTATCCTCTCCAAAAGATATTTTGATCCCCTTTCGCACCCTGGATTTAGGAAAACTTTGGAGAATTGTAGGGAAGTAGGGCAGTGCTTGGCGTGCTCACAGGAAAAGCTGAGATAAGGAATCAACCAGATCTCCTGGAAACCTTGAATGGGGACTGTATCTCAGATAATACATCCTTTTCACACCTTATTTGGCTGAGTGGATTCATCTAACTCTCTTTGTTGTTTACTATAATGAGGAGCCAGCTAGTCAAGGGGATATCCCCTGGCCCTGAAACCTTAAATGTTCCACCATCCATAGCAATAGTAGTCCGTAGTTAAGAGGGCCAGACAGCTTCTGTTCTGCCTTCTCACTTCAAATCCAAGCACTGTGTGCCTATTATAAAAACAGACACCCAAATACAAACACTATACTGTAGGACCTCCGTATCCACTGATTCATTATCCACTGATTCAGTTATCCACGGTTGGCAGAGGAAAAAGAATTAAATAATTCAGCAGCCACAAAGCAAACTATTGTCACAAACAGCAGCTGTAAAGCAAGCTATTGTCACAAATAGCATCTGTAAAGCAAGTTGTTATCACAAACAGCAGCCATAAAGCAAGCTACTATCTCAAAACAGCAGTCACTGTGAGGAAACAGCAGTTTGGAGATGGGTGGGCAGGTGTCCTCTCTTATCCACGGTTTTCATTATCCACAGGAAGTCCTGGAACCAATCCCAGCAGATACTGGGGTCCTACTGTAATCGCAAATTCTATACATAACATGGTCTCTGCTTCCCTCAAGTGGCCACTTATGGTAACTTCATCTTTAGGAATATGCATTTCTAGGATTTTTCTTTTATTTTTAAAAATATTTTCAGACTGTGGGTAAGTGAATCAGCAGGTGATGTGGATACAAAAGCCAGGTGGATACAAAAGCCAGGTGGATACAAAAATAGGGGAAATGCTATTTTAGGCAGCATTAATGGAAGTGTAGTCTTCACATCCCACAAGGTGCTCGTTCCTCTCTTTTCAGCAATGGTCGGACCTCATCTTGGGCAGCTTTTACATGACCCCTAAAGTCCGCTGCAAAATGCTCGCAAATGCAGAGCATAAAATTGTTTTCCCACCAGCAGCGGACTTTTTTTTAAAAAAGTATGACCACACCCACTTAAGTGCTCCAGCCCATTTTACAAGTACCTGGTCTGGAGGAGGTAAAATCCTTCTTGCTGTTCCTTGTTGCTGTTTTAAAGCATTGCATGACTGGCCCTCCTCCGCTTTTTGTTTGTTTTTGTTGGGTCCCCCCCCTTTTAACAGACAGGAACCCTAACGGGCTGGAACAATTAGCTGCTGCTGACGGCAGGGGGAGGTGAGCCTGCATTTTTCTCTCTCTCCCCCCACAGCAGACAGAAGCAACAGAATCAGAGTGCGGGAGGTGGGAACACAGGAAGCAGAACAAATTCCACGTTGGGGGGATCTGCATTTAAGTTGCCAGTGGATTTTAGGGGACATGTAAAAGCAGACTCGAATACTGCATCCACATCTGGACTCTGTACTTCAAGAAGGATGCTGACAAATTAGGAGAAGTTCAAAGGAAGTCAACAATGAAGATTGGTGGGCTGGAAATGAAGCCATAGAAGGAAAGACTGAAAGAAATGGGGAGGTTTAGCCTTGAAGGGGGGGGGGAGACTGAGGGGAGATATGATGGCACTTTTCAAATATTTGAAAGGTAGAGGAGGGGCAGGATCTGTTCTATATCAGTGCAGGGTGCGTCATAATGGGCTCAAGTCACAGAGAACCAAACATTGGTTGAATATCAGGAAAAAACTTCCTGACTGCTAGACCAGTACAACAACGGGACCAATTACCTCAAGAGGAAGTGAGTGCTCTAACACTGGAGGCATTCGTGAGAAATTTGGACAACCACCTAGCACAGGGGTGTCCAATCTTCAGCCCTCCAGATGTTTTGAACCACAACTCCCAAAATTCCAAGCATGCATTGCCAGTGACAAAGGACTGTGGGAATTGGGGGGGTCCAAAACATCTGGAGGGCCGAAGTTTGGCCACCACCGACCTAGCGGATGCCCATTGATTTGGGTTGTTGCCTTGAGCAGGGATCTTAGCCTGATTGGCTTTGTAGGCCTCTCCCAGCTTCACTCTTCCATTCTATGATAAAACAAAACCCACCTCAGTCTGGGAAGCTGACACTTCTTGCTATACTTGGTTTTTCATTGAGGCATCTTTGCAGATGTGTCCCACGCTTAGCTTCATTGTATTGTCAGTTGACACAGACAGATGTCATCCAATATTGTGAAGGTCCAGTGTGATGCGACAAACAAGGGACCCTGGCTGTAAGGGCTGCAATGAGAAAATAAGCTAAAGGTAACTCATTAAAGCTAAATTTCACTCATTTATTTTATGTTCCATCTTTCAATCAAAATATAGTTCCTTGTGACTCAGGGCTTATGCATGTTTTATTTTGTATTTTTTTTCCGAATGGGGGCATAACAGCGATCAAAAGGATGCTAAGACTTTGTGATGTTTTCAGTTTGCCTAGAAAAGGCAATTGAAGTCATTTGGGGAAGTATTTGGGACTGAGATGTAGAAGGGTCGGACCCTTATTTAATCCTTCTTTTGCCAAGCCCAAAGTTCTTCCACCCACCCACCCCATTCCCATCCCCACAGAAGTTAAGAAATTCCAATCCTGGAATATGTTTTATAGTTGGCTAAACACAAAAAGGATGGAGTATAATAATAAGAATTGAATCTAGGTTGAAGTTAGCTCTTTTCTTTTCCCCTTTTTTCATAAAATAATAAAAATATTTAAAACAAGAAGTTAAGAAATATGATGGCAAATTGTTCTTAAAAATGTAGTCGAAATAATTAACTTTCCCATCTCAAAAGCAATGAATTATAGTTTTTCCAAATATGAAATGAACATGGATGGGGTGCAAGCTGTGCTGATCCTAATGCATTGAATTCCAGACTCGATTCTGCTGTTGAACTCTCTCCTTCTCAGTATCTGTGTGTGTAGTTTTATTAACCTTGCATGCTGCCTGGGGTAGAGTGACTGTCAATCTATTTAGCACTAACCAATCATTCCTTCCCTACCTCTGAATTCAAAGAAAGCCCGTCCTCTCTGCTGAATCTTCCCATCGTCCCCTTTCCTCTCTTTAGTCTGTTGAAGTCAGTGTTGTTAGTTTTCTGTTGATCTCTTCACAACTGTAAGCAACAAAGCATTTTTATTCTTTCTCCTACAAATGTCTCAGAGTGTTTTCGTGAGGCATTAAGTGCCAGTTAATGAGAAAGAAGAAAACTATTCCATTCTGGACCTCTCTACTACTAGGTAACAAAAATTTTACCAGAGATTCGAAATTCTGCAACAGTGTGTACACCCAGAGTATAGTAGATAGATTTGTCTCGAAAATTGAAAATGTCATTTTGGCCAAACTGGCTAAAGGATCCTGGGAGTTGTAGTCCAGAACAGTCAAGTCACCAAAGGCTGGTTAGACAGCAAGATAAAGATGGAAGTTGTCAGCAGGACTCTAGATCAGGAAAGACTAACAACGTCAACATTACATAATAACTGAAAAACTGGAGCAACATCCATAAACACCAGTGGCCGCAAGCAATATCGAATTTTTTTTTATCTAGCCATAATAAAAAAAGAAAATAACAGCCTGAGGGCTGAAACGTTGCGTCTCGTTCTGCTTGGTGAGTTGACTTGCTAAAAGCTTTTCAAGTCAGTTGCTTTGTTGAGATTCATGTGCCACCCTTTCTGGTTTTGTGGCAGGCGGACTGGATGTTTTCGGTCCCAGACTAGGATTTAACATTTTCCAGAATGTGAAGCACTACTACAGGGTATCAGCAGATAACAGGCATTCTTCTTCTGGATGTCCTATTGCAGCTGACAAAGTGAGGCTGACAGAATTTTCTACCCCAGAGGTACTGAAGATATTCAGAGACCTCTCATTCCATTCGCTTTATTCACTCCAGTTATCGCAAAATTAGAAATGTTCCTACCTGTGTCTGTTTTCCTCCGCACCAGAATTCACTGCTGCCAAGCAGATGTGCCGTGAAATGACATATCTTTGTCAACCTGCGTGTCTCAAATAACATTTTAAAAAAATTAAGAGAAAAAGATTAACGGACAACTGTGTTTCATTATCCTTCCTCTGGGGGCAGGAGTTGACTGTAATTGTAATTTGTTTGGCAAACTGAGATCAGAGACCTCTCTGTTTTACCATATATTGCGTTGTACAGGTGGATAACCTGGTGAGATGGGAAGACAGAAAGATATTTTTATATAATGCTGAAATGCAAAATGCTCAGATAAAATACCAGCTGAAACACTACCCTGTTCCCCCCCTTTCTAATCTTTTAGGGTCTCCCATATCTCTACCTTTCATGAGCACCATTTCATGAACAATTCCATGCTAGGGATAATCAAAAGTGGATGGAAATTATGATGAAGCTGTTTGGATGAGCAGCGAAACATTTCAGTCTCTCCAGAAACGGGTGGGCAGGGCTCTTCCAAGAGTCTTCTGGTGATGTTATACAGTATAATTCAGGAGCTCCACCTCTCCCCAGTTCCAAGACACTTGACTGCAGGAACCAGAACTCAAAAGTGAATTATGGTAGGATGTAGGGAATATCATTCCCCCATATTTCTGAGCCACAAAATTGGCCAAGCACATAAAGGCAACTGTAGGTCTGGGAGGCCTGCTTGGCCTAGATTTCCCAGCAACCCCCGGGGCCGAGCAGACACCGATGTGCTGATCTAGGCAAGATCAGAGGAAAAACAGGACATCAGGGCCATCTGTTCTATCACCTTTTGTAAGGGAGGACATTTGACTAATTATATATTTATAAATATATATGGCTGCTTCACTAACCACAGGTATGGACAAGCCCTCATGTATTCAACAACAATGTATTCTAAGCAATACATATATATATATAGCCACACTAGTGACACGAATAATGTAGTTATATTCACTTAAGCACTCCACGTATATATATATATAGATAGACATATATGTATCATATACACATGTATCTACAGTTGTATTCTTGTAAACTTAGAATCTTTGGTCAAGCCTTTCCGGCTAGAATAGAGAAAGGAACTTCCGCTAAGTCAGCTAAGGCAATTATGAATTCAAGGATCCAATTAAGTTCCTAAGCTTTGAGGATCACACACTAGCAATTAACGTGTGTCCAAGGCGTACCAGGAGGCCTTATCTCAGCGTCTGGTGTTCGTAACTGTCAAAATGTCCAAGGACATAAGGATGATCCTACCCTCCCTGCCTGTGGGGAGGAGATCAAACGTACCAGTTAGAACTTCTAGGCAAGTGTCAGGAATACAAAATAAATGACCAAAGATGTCAATCAGTGTTTGATGCATGTAACAAATGTATATGACGTAAATTCGGATGGGCGGAGGGGATAGAGTGCTGGAAAAACCTTATAAAAATATCTCCTTTCGTTTTCTGGGTGGACTTCTCACCACCAAAAAGTGTGGAAGTCCCTTGATTGATCAATCAATAAATTCTCGTCTCCTGAGACTCAGACTTGGTCTTTTGCAGCCCATGAAGCGCAGGCACGCTGGCACGGGACCCTCATAAATTTAAATTCCTTACATTTCTGGTGGAGATGCCGGGAAAAGTGCCACTGCCCCAGCGCTCTTGGGAGTCTGACTTAAATCACAGTGAGGATTCATGCTGACCCTAGAACAAATCTAGTCCGGACCCTCTGATTTTGAGAGGAGACTTGTTCTATCAGCATTGGACACAATACTGTTATTTAAGGAGAAAACAAAGCCGGCAGAACAACGGAGGAACTGTAAGAGGACTGCGCAAAAGAAATCTGGTAAGAAGAGAAAACTAGTTGTGGGGTGGCGTGAGTTCGAATCTAACAGCTCTGTGGAGTGGAGAAGATTGCGGATTCTTATGAGTCGGCCCCGGGAGGGAGGAAGACGAGAAGAGACACTTGTGTGTGTCTCTAGCATCCCGCGGACCAGGGTGGACTCAGAGTTGAGAGACTCTGAGGGCCCCGAGGGTGGAGGAGAGCTCCTCTCGAATAACCCTAGTGTCCCCCTCCCCAAGTGTTTGAAGAATTAGAAGCAGAGCACTGCTCTGGCTTCCTCAGAGGATTTACTGATGTTTAAATATATATGTGGGTGTTAAGTTGAATTCTTTTTGGTAACCATAGGGAAGTGGCCATTCCTGTGTCTTAAGCAGGGGCAAAGACTGGCAATCTTTGCCCCACAATACCAACGAAGTTCCACCATCTTCGTTTGATTTTAGAGAAGTTAGAAAGATCTATTCTTAGGCAAGGGATCGCAGTTAACTGGGGAAACAGAAATGTGGGAGAGTGGTGTATGGTTGCTGAATCACATGTTGGCGTGTATGATGGGCATTTGATTGTTGAGGTGTGAGTCCGTTTGATGCTTGTGTGGGAGAAATCATAGGAACACAGTTAGACCTTTAAAGTAAACCTATGGGGATAAATTAGTGCAGTTTATGCACCCCCTTTTTGATGTGCGATGTGGTAACATTGGAATTCTGCCACCAGAAGTAATGATTTTAGTATTAAATGGAACATGAGTAAGCTTTAAGAAGAACCCCTCTAACTAGGATGAGGCAGGACTTTACCATCTCAAATTAAGATTCTAGCCCTCAGGGAGGACAGACCAATTATGACCTGCTAGCAAGAGGTGTGTGAATGTACAAGGACGTGCTTAGTTAATTAATATAAGAGACTAAAAACTCTGCCAACTAGGAGACCCCTCCAGCAATTTTGATAATACCAGGGGAATATGGGCAGTGAGAAAAATACTTTTGAATACTCAGGGATAAACAACATCCCGCATATTTTGTGACTGCCTGGTCACGCAACAAAATTTACCAGCTGAAGGGATATTTTACAAGGAAAAAAAAATAGTAGAAGGAAGGCAGCAAGACAGAAGTGGGATGGATAGGTATGATGTTGAGGGAACAGGAGGAGAGCACGGAGCATTGAGGGGACAGGAAGTGCTAGATGGGGGATGCGTACCCTAAATTGCCTTATTCAAGCATTCAGGAGGTACTTCCATCCCGCTACGCCAATGCCCAACTCCTTGGATATGGAAGCTTTAAACAGAACTAAGGGTTGCTATGTACCACATGAGGAGACAGGTAGGGACGTTATTTCTGAACTATTAATTGTCAAAAGCAGGGAAATCAAATCTTAGTATCAACTGTTGTGTGTGCTTGATGTGTAATTAATTGAGTGTGAGTCCGTTTGGTATGCGGGAGAATTTATGAGCATACTACTAAACCTTTAACAAAAAGGTAGATGGGCATAACTTAATTCAGCTTCTGTGCCCTTTGTTAAGGAACCCTGTGGCAAGATTGGCACATTGCCATAAGGAGACCTGATTTTGATATTGAATGCAACAAATGTAAATTTCAAGAAAGTCCCCTCTGACAAAGGCAGGACTTTAACATCCCAAAGATTAAGTTTCTAGCCCTCAAAAAGGGGAGGGTGGCAAGCCACGTATTGCCTGTTAATATGTCCAGAGGCAGTAAAAATCACCCAAAATGAGAAGACCCTAATTTTATAAACCAGGGGAAGTATAGACACTGCAAGAAGATATTTTTGAATACTCAAGCCGCATGTTTTGTATAACTTAGCCTGGCTTGTTACACAACATAATTCACCACCTATAGGGACATTTTAAGAAGAAATCATCACAGGGCGTTTGAGAGATACGTTTTTTTTGCACGGCCGGTCCCATGGGTGAAATGAACATCCACCCCTTTTCAGACCGACTATGTGCTCTGAAAAGACAGCTAGCATTTTTGTACTCATAGCCCAGCAAGCTAGCAATTAAAAAACCAAGTGATAACATCATTCCTTAAGATTTTGCACCTAAAAGGCTTAGGGCAGCCTTTCCCCCCCTCCCCTTGCAAGTAAGCCCTGGCTGGAACCATAAGACAATTTAATTTGGAACAAGGAGATTCTTAGGAGCAACTGAAAAAAGAATTCCCTCCCGTCTCCTACCTAGATCAGGACCTTGGAGATGCCATTAGAACGGGGAGAGGAAAGGAGAGAAAGAGACGAAGAGAGAGGAGAGAGAGAGAGAGAGAGAGAGAGAGAGAGAGAGAGAGAGAGAGAAAAGAAATAGTTAAAGGAAACGAGGTAGAAGGAAAGTGTAAGTCAGGGACGAGAATGGGCAGGGTTCATGATGGGCAGACTGAGGCAGCAACCCACAGAACGCGCCAGCAATTGAGAAGCAGAGGCTCTATTTGTATCCCATTACATTATTTAATCCAAGCTTTTAGACAGTTCCTATTTCCCCAACAAAATTTGTCTAAATCTCTGAATATGGAATCTTTATCCAAATCCCTTGTAGTACGTCAGCTCCATGAGGAAAACGAAGGGCCTGAGACTTCTGTGCTGGAAGTGGTCCAAAGCAGGGACTCCCTTCCTCTTTTTAAAGCAGCTGCTAACAGGTTTTTGAGAGCAGGACAAGGTTTTTTTATTTAGAATACGAAGGGGTTCTTAAAAGCCGCCAAAAGGTAAAAATAACATAAAATAAAATCATTTTTCTTGTTCTCACATTCTGGCTGGAAACGCCTGTGACATTTTTTTAAGGCGTATCAATAACGCGGGGTCTCACACTCTGGCTCTTGTTTCTTTGTACGAGAGCCATGCATCCCAAATTAGGCTTAAGTAGATAACTTCACAAACCACAGGGATAATAGGTTGCCTTAATTAGTTTAGTGCCCTTTTTCACCTAATTACAGGGTAATTGAAGGGGCTCACCTTCCTGCCTCAGGCTGTGTAATGCAGCCTGCGGGGAGAATTCAAAGTCCATTGCCCCGCCTTCCTTTTTCTGCCTTCACCCCCTCCTTCCCCTTCACAAAGTAGACCTCATCCCTCTTCCCTCAGGAATTTCAAGCATGCTGGCAACCAGCCTGATTTTTTTACACCTCTTTCACATCCTATATTCCTAAAAATCTCGAGCAGACGTTCTCCTTTTTGACTTAATAATGCTCACCTAGCCTTATTTCCGTCTGAGTTTTTTTAACCCTTTCCTTTCCAAGTAGGACACCTGCTGGAAATAGACTCTTAGTTACTTGATAGCTATTAAACTACTATCAGCCTTTTTTCCTCTCCTTCTATCTCTGTGTGGTCAAGCAGTTTGTGCCATGGCATGTGTCACTCCTAACCAGCCAGCAGAGACACTAGGAGAGGGCTTCCTGCCTTCCCCCCCCTTTTCTCTCTATTGTTTTGTGGGGGAATGGGGCTTTTGCAAGCACCTGACTTTTACTTTGAGGTGAGGCTGACAGGCCAGCAACTTCACCCTTTTTATACCCTTTTGCGCCAGCATAGAGAACTAGCTGTTTTTGAACCTGGTGACATCGTCACTATTTTTAAACCCATGGCAGATGCCAACATGTGTGAGGCTGTGTACTCGTGGGTGTTTGCATGTATTTTTTTTTTCTTGAGCGACGAATCAGAAGAGCTCGTCTTGCCTCGCACACACACACACACCAGCCCCCGACACGCACTAGGACAGATTGGCGCCTTTGCAGCCTTGCAGAGAGACACTAATTCTCTTTTACCATTTTTTCTCTCTCTGTCTGCGTGTGTGTGTGTGTATAGTATGGGCCATGGCTTCTATAAATCCTAACCAGCAACCAGAAGAGGGCCACCCTGCCCGACCCACCACACACAGCCCCGACGTGCACCTCCGATTGCTGGACGTGGGGGGCGTAATATTTTACGTATTTTAAGGCCAATTCATTGCACGACTCGCCGTGTTGTAATTCTGGGGCACAGTTTTATATTCTGGGCGTTTAGATTTGCCCGGATGTCGGCGTGGGGCGTGAATTTATGCCTTGGCCGCCCCCTTCAAGTGCTTTGGAAAGGGATCAGGGAATGTCCTGGGATTCGTTCTTGAAACCGCGACCCTTATGGCTCGCGAATGTGAAATTGATATTTTGCTCATCCATTTGGGAGGCAATGATCTGGCCACGGTGAGAGGTCCGGCCCTGACTCGCCGCATCATAGCTGACTTGCGGACTTTTAAGCAACTTTACCCACATACAAAAATCATTTGGTCCTTCATGCTCCCTAGGCTCATATGGAGAGGGGCATCTAATCCCCTCAAGATTGAAAGGGCTAGGAAACATTTAAATCAAAAAGTTGCTGCATTTTTACGTCGGCATTCTGGCTATGTGATTACTCATCCAGCTTTGACACTCCCTCCGCCTGACTTATTCAGGAGGGACGGTGTTCATCTCACGGATGCCGGATTACATATATTTCTGCACGATTTCCAAATGGGAATTCGCCGTGCCCTTGGGGACTTGGTAGTAATATGAATGTGGTGCCTGCTCCTATTTTTCCCCAATCCTGTATCAGCCGTACTTTTCCGAGACTATACCACGCCACATTCCAAGCCCATCTCCCCCTGGCGCATTTTGCTTCATGCTCAGAGATCACTTTGCGACCCTGGGACATTTTTGCCTGTTCCATTTTTGATTGTCCCCATGTAGCAGAGCTATTTGACTTTGGGGCTGAGATCTATCTCAGGTGCCTGTTTGGGAACGCCTGAGCCCTCGCTTGTGAGATCCTGCGAGATCATCTTGCAAGCACTCATCATACACGGCCGACTACAGATGCGTCCTCACCATAAACTTTGGCTTCCCCCATTCACAGACTGGTTCTACAAAAACGGAAGCCTTATCCTACCTGTTGCAACATTTTTTTTCTCTCCTTCCTGTTTTTAAGACTGTCAGATAGACTGTGCCACCCTGCCTTGCAGCACAAAGACAGCTGCGGGGCATTTCGTGTGTGTTTGTGTTCTGTGTTTGTCTGTGGTCGTGTGTCTGTTCTTCCCTTACCCAGGTACATCCTGGAGGTCGGGTTTTGCTCTGGGAAAACGCCCACCCGTTCTTTATTTTTGGATCACGGAGTCGGTCGGGTTCGAAAGCTGACGCCGCCGGTCGTAGATGCTCAGATGGGGACCCTCCTGCCCTCCATTCTGCCATCCCTCCTGGACCTCCCCTCCCCGCCTTTGATGCCTTTGATGATGCCATCTTCGTGATGACTTCGCTCCGCAGGTTCGATCGATGTGGGCTCCAGGATCCAGTGATGTCAGCCTTTTCACCCAGCCTGACCCGTACCCGCGACCGAGAGGGAGTGAGGCCTGACCGGTGACGCCTTCTGCCCTCTGCTGTAGATTGCCCCTATGCCTTAGATGACTTCACCCTGAACGGCGGGCGACAACATGAACCTGACCTGTGGTCACCGCATCCTGCCCATCCTTCCCCAGATGACAGCGTGCGTTTGATACTTCGGAGGGTCCCAAAGCAGCCTGCGGATTCACTTTCAACTCAGGTTGACAGATTAAAATCCTGTCTTCCTGTCTCTCATTTCCTTCTTTTCTTTTCTTTTCTGTTTGTTTCTGGGGGGAGAGAGTGGGTCTGAAACAGCCACTGACTCTTGTTTTGGATTGCGGCCAACAGACTTCACGTCTGCAATTTAACCCCTTTTTCACCGGGACAGAGACTTGGGGTTTAAATACTGCTTTCAGACCTTCATTGATGCCTGTGCGCGTGCCCTGGATCACCATGAACTTGTGTTGCCACACACGCACACACCAGCCTCCCAGCATCTGACAAGTGAGCGCTTATTTTTTTGTTCTCCTGCGCACGGTAGGCTTCAGAGCAACTTCACATATTTACATTACCCTGGGCTCTATTATGATAGTGTTTATTGTCTATTATTGATAGTCACTGTGAAAACTCTTACTGAAGTGCTTCTCTGGATGTGCCTTTTTATGTAATGATCATGCTTGGCCACTGAAAATGCTTTTTACTCACAAAGCATTGAGTGCCAGAGATTATGACTTGCCTTTCTATGCAATTTGTATTGAATGAGAGACATTTTGGTGCCCATGGGTGTTCACGAGCCTTTATACCAAAGAAAAAGTGGCTTTATGAAGTAGCTATATCTACATTATTTTCTTCACCAAAGACACTGATGAACTAATCTTGGCCCCATGTTTACGAGGCAGATTTTTGTGTGTAAACTATCAGCCACAGAGACATTTCTGACCGGATTTCAACGGCTCATTCATGACTTTACCATGAGAATGTATGGCGCAAGGTGGGTTTTCTAAGCACCATCTAGATGTGTCTTATGCCTTTTTCAGCCTTCATGATATGTATATTACCTTTATTTAGTATCATTGCAAATGTCTATCAATTGAGAATGCACACACAACTGGGTGATTCTGCACAGCCTGCTATTATCTGAATTTGAATGCACACCACACACACCCAAATAAGGTTGGAAAAAAACCTAGCAAAGTAGCCTGGCCCACATATTTCCTTGGTGGGCTAAGAAGGGCATATTTTCCTTATAAGTATTTGGTTTGCAAAATGAACCTACAGTGTGGTGCTTTGTTAGAATTCAGGGTTCTCAGCCTGACTACCAAACACACAAACACGAGATCTCACATGTGCACTGCTGTGGCAGGCAAATTAATTTGGGTGTCATGATTGTCCTAAAATAAGGTAATGAACAAATCTGCTGTTTAAAGCATGTTTAATTATCGCTTTGGGACGGGGATCGTGATATCCAAGTCTATCACAATATTATCAAAAATTCTTATGCCAGCCCCCTTCAACAGTTGAGAATTTGGGATCCTTGAGAAGTGTACAACATGGCCTGGGAGGTTACCTGATACTGCTGTGACCACGATGCATTTCTCCAACAGGGGAAACTTAAATGCTGTGGTCCATGGAACATATCCATCCATTGCAGTCTGTGGGTCCGACCAGGGGAAGTCTTCTTACATCCCAAGCATGGCAACACTTCATCTGTTAACTTAACATTTTACTCTAGAAAGTGCCCGAGTGAATTAAGGGGTATTCCCTTGGCCTTCACCTATTTGATGCGTCCCCCTGACTTGAGACGCCACAAATCATTTTATGATAATTCATTTTCTTGAACTGTGCCTATAAGCCCCTTGGGGAAAAAGGGCTGAGAATGTTTCTCTGACTGCCCTGCCTAAATTTTTGTCAGGAAAATAGAAAGTCCTTCCATGAGCCATGAAGACCATCTCACCCCAGGAATGACATAGGGGGGGCTCACGCAATGTTCACATTTTTGTACATATACCTTTGATATGTTTTGTTCGTCCCTTACAAGTCCATGACGTTTTCTGGGAAATTTACTGGCATAAATTTCCAGAAATCCGTTCAGGGCCGAGTGTAAGGGAGGACATTTGACTAATTATATATTTATAAATATATATGGCTGCTTCACTAACCACAGGTATGGACAAGCCCTCATGTATTCAACAACAATGTATTCTAAGCAATACATATATATATATAGCCACACTAGTGACACGAATAATGTAGTTATATTCACTTAAGCACTCCACGTATATATATATATAGATAGACATATATGTATCATATACACATGTATCTACAGTTGTATTCTTGTAAACTTAGAATCTTTGGTCAAGCCTTTCCGGCTAGAATAGAGAAAGGAACTTCCGCTAAGTCAGCTAAGGCAATTATGAATTCAAGGATCCAATTAAGTTCCTAAGCTTTGAGGATCACACACTAGCAATTAACGTGTGTCCAAGGCGTACCAGGGAGGCCTTATCTCAGCGTCTGGTGTTCGTAACTGTCAAAATGTCCAAGGACATAAGGATGATCCTACCCTCCCTGCCTGTGAGGGGAGGAGATCAAACGTACCAGTTAGAACTTCTAGGCAAGTGTCAGGAATACAAAATAAATGACCAAAGATGTCAATCAGTGTTTGATGCATGTAACAAATGTATATGACGTAAATTCGGATGGGCGGAGGGGATAGAGTGCTGGAAAAACCTTATAAAAATATCTCCTTTCGTTTTCTGGGTGGACTTCTCACCACCAAAAAGTGTGGAAGTCCCTTGATTGATCAATCAATAAATTCTCGTCTCCTGAGACTCAGACTTGGTCTTTTGCAGCCCATGAAGCGCAGGCACGCTGGCACGGGACCCTCATAAATTTAAATTCCTTACACTTTGACCCCACAGCTTCCTCCCCCCCCCCCCCCCGGGACCTCATCAATAACAGGCCAATATGGTCCCACAGATAGGCATGCCTTTTCCTCCCACTGAGGGATGACTTTCCTCTGTCATTATCTGCCACGGTGTACTTATTAATAAAGACCGGCCTCAGGCAGCACATTCAGCACACACACACACATCACACACGCTCACATGCACTCACTCACACTCTCACACATCCATGCATGCAGCCCAGAGAGAGAGAGACACACATAGATGCTGCCTGAGGACCGAAGTTGTTTGCACCTCGAAACTCTGTGTCCGCGTGATTCGTAACGCAACAGTAAGGAATCCAAGGAGCACCAAAGTGTGGGAAAATGCCTTTTTAAAGAAAAACACACTTTGCAGCTTCTCACAGCTGGCCATGCTGGTTGGGAGATTTTATGAACTCTAGTCCAAAAAAAAAAAAAAAAGCAATGTTTTTAGGCTTCCGGGAAAGTACCAACAAGCTCTGCTTCCATCAGCCTCCAGAAGGGGGTGAAAAAACAACGGGTGGCAGCGTGGTGTCTGGGGTGACAATCCCCCCGGGAAATGTCACATTCATAACCAGTACGTCCTTATACCCGTAATTCGCCTGGCATGATGTGCGTTTCTCTTAAACAGTGCAATTGTCCTCCCTCGAGGGCTTCAGCTATGGCAACAGTCGTCACCCAGTCCTTAATGAGCTGTGACACCCAGCTGGGACCGACGGCCGTGGCCTCGCTTGGCTCCATCTATAGTTTGCGTGGGACCTGTTTTCTTTGGTTCGCTGTTTTAATTTGATGTTCATTAATAATTTTATTATCACGTTTGATTTATGTAGCCGTTGTGATGCTGCAAGCCATCAAGAGTGTGGACTGGCCGCTAGATGGGTGGGATTAAACAAAATTGGATTGATTGATTGATTTTTATCAAACAAGCGAACTTTGTAATGCCTGTGGGAAGCAAGTCTTCTAAAGACTTTCAAAATAATGAATCACCACAGAACAGATCTCTAGGATAGTGTCCACCTGTTCAGTTTCTGAAGTGGCAGAAGTCAATGGTGGCCGAAGCTTCTCATCAGAGATGCTGATAGAAATGATGGACCCCTGGACCACATAGCCCAGGGGTGCCCAAACGTTTTGTAAGGAGGGCCAGATTTGGTGGCTGAGAATGTGTCGGGGGCTCGTTGCTCCCCGACCCTGCCCCCCCACTGCAAGCCCCACCCACTGACCCATAAGCCCCACCCACTGACCCGTTGCAATCCCACCCACAGGAAGGAAGGCGGGGAGCAAGGAAGGGAGGGAGGGAGGTGGAAACCAAGAGAGGAAGGAAGGAAGGGAGGTGGGGACCAAAGGAAGCACAGGGAGCCGTGGCCACAGGTCGCCCCTTGGAAGAGGCGATCTCTGCGACCTTGCACCCCCTAAGCTCCCCAGCGGTGGCAATGGCTCGCCCGCCAGCCCACCCCAAAGCTCCTTGGCGGTGGCAGAGGCCCGCTGGCCTGCCCACCCCCACACATTCCCCTGCGGTGCCGGTGGCGCGGCCCGCCTGATCACTGCCCCACGCGTGCACCCAACCTCACAATGTTCCCGGCTACGCCAGTGGCGGCGGCCCGCCCATGTGCTGCCCTGCGCGCACACGCGCTGAGCTTCACAAAGTTCCCAGCGGTGCCGGTGGCAGCAGCCCGCGCGATGGCTGCCTGGCCAGCCCGTCCAGCCCCACAAGCTTCCCGGCAGTGCTGGTGGTGGTGGCCCGCCCCCTCGCCCACCCACCCAGCCCCACAAGCTTCTGCTCACCGGCTGGCCCGCCCAGCCCCTCAAGCTTCCCGGCGGTGTCAGTGTTGGCGGAAGGTTTAAAAAAAAAACATGGGGCGAAGGAGGGGGAGGGAGGGGAGGGCCAGCCAGCCGCGGGCCACTCAGAATGGCCTGACGGGCCGGATTTGGCCCCCGGGCCGGAGTTTGGGCAGGCCTGACATACCCTGAACCCCCTCTCACATGTTCTGGTTACTCTGCCTCTTCAAATTTTCTCCCCATGTCAGTGTTCTCTTCTCTCTCTCTCTCTCTCTCTCTCACACACACACACACACACACACACAAACACACATACGCCCACACACTCTCTTGTCTGGAAGTTGAGTCATGGCAACTGGTGTTCTTTTCTTGTTAGGTTGAAACGTTCTGCTACTCATTCAAGTAGCTTCCTCAGTCTCTGGGTGGTTTACAGTTTAATTATACAGGTTGCACATCTGATGCTCACCACCAGCAGCGACCTGGGTACTCAATTTACTAACCTCGGAAGGATGGAAGGCCGAATGAACCTCGAACCAGCTACCTGGGATTAAATTGTCGACTTTGAAACATCGAAGCACCTTCTGCCTCAGGAAACAAAATGCTTCAGAGCTGCCCTGGGGCCCAAGAGTGCCTCAAGCCAACCAGCTGAGTTCCCCAACCAGGCTTAGAAAGAAAATGCTTTCAAACCTCTGTGTAGTGCGGAAATATTTTCTCCCTTGTGGCACATGGAATAGACGTCTCGTGCATGCAAAATGCAAGGGGCCATTTAGGCCTCACTTCTTTGTCCCCTGACCCAGCCATCGAGCCTGCTAAACTAAGGTGCAGGGCTCAAGTGCTGGATACAGGATTCTGAAGGCCCGAGTTCGAATCCCACAGCTCAACTGTGGAAGCTCACAGGAATATGGAACTGGTAAAGGTAAAGGTTCCCCCCCCGCACATGTGTGCTAGTCGTGTCTGACTCTAGGGGCGGTGCTCATCTGCTTTTCCAAGCCAAAGAGCCAGTGTTGTGCAAGTCCATGGCCATGTGGCCACCATGGCTGAACACATTTCTGTGCAAGGAAACACTGTTTTACCTTCCCACTTTTTACGGTGGTACCTATTTATCTACTTGCATTTACATGCTTTTGAACTGCTAGGTTGGCAGGAGCTGGGGTTCACAGCAGGAGCTCACTCTGCTGCATGAGACCTGGGATTCGAACCTCCAAGCTGCCAGCTTTGCAGCTGACAGTTTCCAGCGCTAAACCACACCTTAAATATCTCACTTCCTTTGAATGCCCTGTTCGGGTCACTACAAAACAGTTCTTAACACATTGTTTTCAACTATAAATACGGACTTTCAGTGTTGCCTTGTGGCACAGTGGTTAAATGCCTGTACTGCAGCTAAAACTGTGATCATGTCCTGCGGTTCAATCCCAGGTAGCTGGCTCAAGGTTGACTCAGCCTTCTATCCTTCCAAGGTCGGTAAAATGAATACCCAGCTTCCGGGGGAGGGGGGCAATGTGTAGCCTGCATAATTAAACTGAAAAATCACCCAGAGAGTACTTGAAGTGCTCTGGGGTGGTATATAAGCAGAGCACATTGCTTTTTTACTTTTGCTTTTGTAAGTCATCTTGGGTCCATTTAAAGGAGATAGGTAGAGTATAAATATTTTGAATAAATAAAAATAAATTTATAGTTTATGATTCTACAAACTGAATGGTCCAGTTAAGTCTTTCTCTTACCCTCCCTTTTACTTTGCCTCTTTATTAAAATTGAGTTTCTAATTTATTAAGAGATATGCATAAGTATAGATTCAGCACAGTTTTGTACTGAACCAAGGAAGCAGTCTGCCATCTGGGATATGATCATTGCTCACACCAAATTCCCTAACGCTGAGGGCTAGAAACCAGCTTATTGTTACTGTTTCTATAAATGGAAAGCTCAGGACCAAAATGTGGACTTCCAGGGCATAATCATAAAATGCATCTAAACCTAACTGTTACAGTAAGTGACAAGAAGCTTTAGAAAGCAGTGGTTCCGATTTAGAAGGAAATAAACTGCTACGGATATGACTGGCAGAATTCTAGGGTTATTAAAAATGTTCTTCTACCTTGAAACAAAAGACTCCGACTTGGGGACCCCCTCCCTCGTTTCATTTCCACAACAGGAGAGGAAAAAGACATTTATCTCCGTGGTGCTGCCTTTGTTGATACATCATTAATGAATCTGTTTAAATAATGCATTGCGCATTAAAAATGGACTATTTCCTTCCCGCACCAAATCACAATCTGGGATGGAGACATCCTGGTTGTGACCCAGATATGTCACAAAAGTGGATGGCTGGTTCCTAAATGGGAAAGCCTTCCCAGTGTAAATAATGATGTAAAGTGGGAATAGAACTATGAGTAATACATGAAGCAGGATGCAAATATAGAATGAACCCAACCATTATCAAACAGAAGAAGGGAAGAGCAAAAGGTTCCAGACAGACCAAGAGAAAGGAGAACATAAGAATATAAGAACATAAGAAGAGCCATGTTGGATCAGGCCAAAGGCCCATCTAGTCCAGCTTCCTGTATCTCACAGCGGCCCCACCAGATGCGTTTGGGAGCGCCTGAGACTAGATATCTGTCTCCTGATACTACTCCCCTGCATCTGGCCCTTGAAGTACCCTGGTTTTAAGACTGGAGATTACACATCTTCATCATGGTTTGTAACCTGTGATGGAGTTTTCCACCAGGAATCTGTCCAATCCCCTTTTGAAGCCATCCAGGCCAGATGCCATCACCACATCCTGTGGCAGGGAGTTCCATAGACTAACAACGCGCTGGGTGAAAAAATATTTTCTTTTGTTAGTTCTTACTCTCCCAGCCCTCAATTTGAGTGTATGTCCCCTAGTTCTGGTATTTTGGGAGAGGGAGAAGAGCTTCCCTCTATCCACTTTACTCATACCCTGCATTATTTTGTATGTCTCAATCATATCCCCCCTCAGGTGCCATTTTCCAGACTAAAGAGGCCCAAATGTTTTAGCCTTTCCTCATAAGGGAGGTGTCCCAGCCCAGTAATCATTTTAGTCGTTCTCTTCTGCACCTTTTCCAGTTCCACTCTGTCTTTCTTGAGATGCGGTGACCAGAATTGTACACAATACTCCAGGTGCGGCCTTACTATTGTTTTGTATAAAGGCATTATAATGTTGGCTGTTTTATTTCCAATCCCATTTTTGATAATCCCTAGCATGGAATTGGCCTTCTTCACCGCTGCCACACATTGGGGAGACACCTTCATGGAGCTGTCCACCAACACACCAAGATCTCTTTCCTGATCCGTCACGGATAACTCAGAACCCATAAGTTGATAGATAAAGTTTGGATTTTTTGCCCCAATATGCATTACTTTACATTTGGCTACATTAAAACGCATTTGCCATTTCTCAGCCCATTCCCCCAGTTTGGAGAGATCCTTCCGGAGCTCTTCACAATCTTCTCTGGTTTTTACCACACGGAAAAGTTTTTTGTCATCTGCAAACTTGGCCACCTCACTGTTTATCCCTGTCTCCAGGTCATTTATGAACAGATTGAAAAGCACCGGTCCCAGGACAGAGCCCTGGGGCACACCGCTTTTCACTTCTCTCCATTGTGAAAGGTGTTTAATAAATGTGAACCCCTTGAGAAAACAGATTAGAGTTCCAGGTTTTGAGGCGCAGAGCAGCGGTGGGGTGAGAGTGTGGTCCTTCCTATGTTGTTGGACTCCAAATCCCATTGTTCACCTCCAGCATAGACAATCACCCAGGATGATAAGAGTGGTAGCCATGAAACAACATTTGGAAACGGTTGGCTTGAAGATGATGGGTCTCTGATTTCACAGGTGCAGTGAATCTTATTCAGGTTTTAGTCAAGGATTTTCAAAATATATCCCAGAACATAAGAACATAAGAACATAAGAAGAGCCATGCTGGATCAGGCCAGAGGCCCGTCTAGTCCAGCTTCCTGTATCTCACAGTGGCCCCACCAGATGCGTCTGGGAGCGCACGAGACTAGATATCCGTCTCCTGATACCACTCCCCTGCACCTGGCCCTTGAAGTACCCCTGTTTTAAGCATGGAGATGACACATCTCCATCATGGTTGGTAACCTGTCCTTTTCCTACAGGAATCTGTCCAATCCCCTTTTGAAGGCATCTAGGCCAGATGTCATCACCAAATCCTGTGGCAGGGAATTCCACAGACTAACAACGGGCTGGGTGAAAAAATATTTTCTTTTGTCTGTTCTTACTCTCCCAGCCCTTAATTTGACTGGATGTCCCCTAGTTCTGGTATTTTGTGAGAGGGAGAAGAGCGTCCCTCTTTCCACTTTACTCATGCCCTGCATTATTTTGTACGTCTCAAATCATATCCCCCCCCCCAGGTGCCTTATCTAGCCCCAAATAGGTTCAGTGTCGTGGACTGCTTCTATAAAGTTCAAGCTAATATCAGGAGTGGAGCAGATTCACCAGTTTCCTGTACTATAGTGGTATGCAGATCCTAGATTAAATCAACCGCAAACTTGCTCTGGAAGGAAAAATGAGGAAACAGAGGCTGTTCTGCTTTGGGCACATCACAAGAAAGCAAGACTCATTGAAAACGATAATGATGCTAAGAACATTTGAAGGCAGCAGGAAAGGAGGAAGACCAACCATGAGATGGATTAAATCAATTAAGGAATCCACGAGCTTGAGTTTGCAAGGCCTGAGCATGGCTGTTAATAACAGGAATGTTTGGAGGTCACTCCTTCATAGTATTGCCGTAAGTCAGAGGTGGCTTAACAGCATATAACAATAACAAACCATTCATTCATTCAAAACAAGGCCACATGTATGGCTGCATGTGCTCTCAAATGTATCCACCACTTCTCATCCACATTGATACCAGACAAGGGCAAAATTATAAATAAAACATTAAAAATTCCACACATGCCACCACAGTGCAAAAGATGACTTAGAAGATTCCGCTCGTCTTAAAATAAACTTTTTTCTCTCCAGGTGTTTTATAAATCTGATCTCCCACTAGGGAAGAAAAGTGGGATGCAAACGGAATGAATCAGCATGAATGAATGAATGAAAATGCCTTGACAACAAAACGCATGCATGACATGGCACAGCAACGAGTTAAAAGTTGTTTGATCGTGTCCATATCGGGACACGGCATGACTCTAAGAAGTCTGTGAAGATTCTCAGTCATCCAGGTGAGTTTATCTGGAAGTTGAGTCATGGCTCCTGGACTTCTCTTTTGAGAGAGAGAAACGTTTCGCTGCTCATCCAAACAGCTTCCTCAGTCTGAATACAGACTTTAAGGAGGATGCGGATAAACTTGAACAAGGGCAAAAGGATGATTATGATTCTGAAAACAAAGCCCTACAAGGAAAGACTGAAAGAACTGGGAATGTTTAGCCTGGAAAAAAAAGACTGAGGAGAGATAGGAGAACACTTTAGTCCTACAGAGAAAGGACAGGAAGTATTCTCTGTCATTCCAGAGTCCAGGACATGTAATGATGGGCTCAAGCCAGATTTAGGATAAATAGAAGGAAAAAACTTCCTGACTTTTACAGCAGTACGATGACAGAGGCAATGGCTTCAGGAAGTGGTGAACACTCCAGTGCTGGAGGCATTCAAGATAAATTTAGACAGCTACCTTTCATTTGGATTCCTGCCTTAAGCATGGGTGGAACTCAATGGCCTTAGGGTCTCCTTCTAACTCAATTATTCTACGATTGCATGACTTAACCATTTTGCACCAAACTGCACATTTTGCATGTTGTGTTTCATGAATATTTGAAGCCTTAAATGGCTTGTTTGCATCTTTTTTTTGGGGGGGGCAGTTAGTGGTGCTGAATTTGCTCCCTGTGTGTGTCTTGTTTCTCAAGGCGAAGGGATACTATGGCTTTATTTTGCACAATTTGTGAGGATCCAGTTCAGGGGGTGGGGGTGGGAACACACACCTTTTTTTTTTGTCAAGGGCTGGCAATTACAGGGCTTTGAGATTGTTCATCAAGATGCCTTGCCAAGTTGAAGCAGGCTAAAGTGAGGTGTCGAATTTGTGTCCCTCCCATTCTGAATGAAACCTGCCATTAGGCTTGATATGAATGAGTATTAAAGGTATCGCCAGTAACCTATTTTTACAATTGTGTTTTGTGATGGCCACACGGCTCAACTCCTTTTTTACATTAATGAGTCTGGAGCTTGTCCTGTGCTGTGGACAAGAAGATACCGATGGCATAATTAAAAGCATCTATGCTTTTAGGGTTAGTTATGCCTTCTCGCCTCCCTGTCTTGGAAATGTATTTGCTTTTTTGATAATTGGTCATCGGGACACAAACACAGCCTTCATTTCAAATCTGATTTGCTAGACAAGGAAGCTTTGTATATTGTGTGCACAATCTAAGGCACCTGATGGATTGATGGTTGTCCAGACAGGGAAGGGGCAGTAGGAGTGGTCGGCTTCCTGATTAAAAGGTTCTTATCTTATCTTATTTTTGAGTAATTTTACCCCACTTTTCTTCTTGGAAAGGACCCAAGGTGGCTTACAGCAGCGAGGGACAATATACAGCCCAATACATTTAAGATGAAGACATATTCAAATTTAAGAATAGGGAATTGAGGGGCATCTTACAGCATTACAGGTAAGTGGCAACATTAAAGCTAAAAGAGAAACGAATAATGAGGGATGGAAATAACATTAAAATCATAGGTTTATTTATGAAGTCAGTCAATGTAATCATGTAAGGTAGACCATAAAGTTATGAAGGATAGAAACTAAACATTGGAAACATACTGTCAATGCAATCAGTGAAGGAGGCGGGATAAACACAAAGTTCCAGATGACCTTGATTCTAAGCTGGGCAGATGGGGCAAGTCCTCTCTCTAGTGGGAGGGAGTTCCAGAGTCTTTGCGCAGCAGTTAAGATCAGCACTTTGAATTGGGTTAGCTGATTGGTAGCCAGTGGAGATGCTTTACCTGTGAGTAATGGTGGCTGGGATGGAGTAATCTGGCTGCTCCATTTTGACCTTAGTTTCTGAGCTGGTTCATAGAGGTGATAGTCCAGCCAGGACATCACTAGGGCATGTGGTAGAGATGGACCCTCAAGTAACAGATGTAATTTATAGGTTAAGATCAGCACTCCAGGCCATAGCTGTGACCTGGGCATCTAGCTGATTCCAAGAGTAGCCAGTGGAGCTGCTTTTCAATTGGGAGGGTGTAATGTGATTGCATCCCTATCCCTTGACTCTCTTTTAGTAACCTGGCTGCTGTCTTGTTGGGTTTAGTTTTAGTTTGTTCTGAGACTTTCAGTTCATTACTGTAGCTGAACACCATGTAGAGTGCATTACAGTAGTCCAGGCGGGACATCACTAGGGCATGTAGCTGCAAGCTCCAGAGATGGTTTTCCCACAGTAACAGACAATTAATTGGCATACTAGCCTTAATTGTGCCCAGCACACTTTTCCAGGCCACAGCTTTGAGGTGGGCATCTAGGCTCAAGGATGAGTCCAAGAGCACCCCCAAGCTGTGTACCTGTTTTTTTCAATTGGAGGGTGACCCCATCCAGTACAGGTTGCATCCCTGTCCCTTGATCTCTCTTTTGACTGACCAGGAGCACCTCTGTCTTGTCTGGGTTTAATTTTAGTTTGTTCATCCTCTTCCAGTTCATTACTGCAGCTGAACACTCATGTAAAGTCTGAAATAGCTCCCTTAGAATCTGGAGGTGATGAGAGGTCGAGTTGGGTGTCATTGGCATACTGGTGGCACCTAACCCCAAAAGTCTTCATAATCTCCCCCAGTGGTTTCATATAAATGACAAATGACATAGGAGACAGAACCAAACCCTGAGGGGCCCCATAGGTCAGCGGCCGAACATGCATCACCTAACACCATTTTCTGTGTTCTCTCCTGCAGGAAAGACGGCAGCCAGTTTAATACAGTGCCCCCGATTCCCATTTCAGAGAGATGGAGTCAGGAGGATGCTGTGGTTGATAGTGTCAACAGCAGCTGAGAGGTCTAACACAACCAAAAGGGACACAGATGCCCTATCTATTTCCCTTTGTGGGTCATCCACCAAAGTGACCAGTGCTGCCTCAGTCCCATAGCCAGGCCTGAAGCCAGACTGTAATGGATCCAGGTAGTTTGTCTCATCCAGAAACCTCTGGAGTTGCGAGGCTCCATCCCTCTCTAGTATTTCCCCCAAGAATGGAATTAGACTGGTCAGTAATTGTTCAGTATTGATGGATCTCAAAAGGGCTCTTTTAGCAGTGGTTTTGCTATTGCCTCCTTTAAGCATGCTGGAATCCTGTCCTGTTGCAAGGAGGCTTTCACTACTCTTCCTAACCAGTCTGCCAGACCCTCTCTGACGACTTTTATGATCTATGAGTGGCAAGGATCCAACACACATGTGGTGGCCCTCCCCTCCCCACAGATCCTGACCACATCAACCGGCTGTAGGAACTGAAACTCATCCATTAATACAGGACAGGTGGAGGGGGGCATTTTATTTACAGGCTCTGGATCAATAGCAGCATCCAAGGTAACTCAACTGGGCAATTTTGTGCCAAATCAATGGTGGTAGAGAAAATGATTCATTTGCTGCTTTCACTGCCTTGGAATAAGCCTTCCAAAGGCCCTTCACTCTTTGGCCGTTACTTCACGAACCGCTCGCTTCGCGGCAAGCCCTCATTTCTGTGCGAATCGATCGTTTCAGTCTGCACGCTCCTCCTTTTTGGCTGCGATGCCACCCCGACCACGCCCCCTTTACCGTGCTCCAAGCGGGGTGAGTGGTTCCCCTGCCAGCGGCCGGGAAGCTTTTCGTTTCGCATCTCGCTTCGCTCCCAACGTCACGTGTGGACTTGTGTTTTTTTTTATAGTTACTTTTGCGCCAAAATATCGATGCATCGATATTTCGGTTAATTGATGCATCGATACGCCGAGTTAATATTTTTTTTAAAATAAAAGGAGGGTGGAACCGGACGTTGTTAAGCAGTTTTCTAATGCGAAGGGAGCACGTGAGGTAGTAATCGATTCGGTCCTAGAAATGCTCTGCGTGAGTACTGAGAAACAGGGGTGGGATCGAAGGGAGAGCACGTGACCGCCACCAAATTCAAAGCGAAGGCAATGCCGCTGCGAAGCAATGCACTTCGTGAAGTAACGGTTTCTTTATCTGTTTCAATTTGGCTTTTCTGCCAACACCTTTCACCTCATGCCAGCTCCTCAGTTTGGCCGATGATGGTGTGCCTTTGAAGACCTGGTTGTCTGGTGTATTGGAGAACACACCACCATTGGATGCTATTAGTTATTAATGGATTATAATGGACTGTAATGACATGGAAAATAGTGAATGGAGATGTGTAGTGTAATAGACCAGTTATAACTATTATTAAGCCAACTTAATATTTGGCAAACCAGATCGTTCACTCTAATGCAGAAATATGCATCCTTAAAATATTAAATGAATATTAAAATGTGAAAATGGAAAGGGAAAGTGAGATTAACAGCTTGAAATGTTAATCTGTTAGACCTCCAAAAGGGATATTCAGTAGGACCCCAGTATCCGCTGGGGATTGGTTCCAGACCTACCCATGGATAATGAAATCTGTGGATAAGAGAGAATGCCAATACCTCCCCCAAAACTGCTGTTTCATGACAGTAGTTTGCTTTCTGGCTGCTGTTTGTGACAGTAGCTTGCTTTACACTGCTGTTTTATGAGACCAGTTTGCTTTACAGCTTCTGTCTGTGACAGTAGTTTGCTTTGCGGCTGCTGAATTATTTATTTTTTTCTGCAAACCGTGGATAACTGAATCAGTGGATAATGAATCAGTGGATATGGGGGTCTACTGTATTAGCAAAGAATAGAAATTTTTCCTATGCATTACGAAATTGAGGGACCAAAATACAACTCTTTTTTTAATAGCCCATTCATTATTAGTCTCAGACGTATTTATATAGTATTTGAAATTTGATAGCATTCAGGTGAATAATTGGTTGATGATGGTTATTATTTATTAAATCTTATAGATTAGATAGGTTATATTAAAAGTCAAATTTGTTATCTTCATCCTTTGTATTAGATGAAAACAGATATAAATGTATGCCTATCATATATTGAGCTAGGCAAATAGATTTCAAGCTGCTTAGTAAAATGAAGAATTATTGATATGGTTAAGATTAAATAGGCTATCTTAATATTGTAGAGTGGTACCTTGTATAAAGGAATTAATTCATTCCAAATGAAATTATGTTAAGCAAATTTTCCTTTATACAAATTCCCATAGGAATGCATTGAAAATGGAGTAATCCCATTTTTATGCTGTACGGATTTTTCCCATAGGCGATTATGTTAGGCAAACTTCCCCTATCTCCGGATTTGTTTATGTTGTACAGATTTTATGTTATACAAGCTGTTGTTATACAAGGGTCCACTGTACTTTGTTATTTTCATTCTTTGTACTAGATTAAGATGGAGATAAGTAACAATGAAAATAATGATGGGGAAAAAGAAACATGTAAATTTGGAATATACCAAACACTTGGGCTGAAATATTGGGGAAATATTTGTATTTGAACTATGTAACACGGCAACACACAAACAATGTATTTGTTTTAACCTATTAGGTTTAGAAAATTCAATAAAATATTTAACATAAAAAGTAAACCAATTTGGGTCTTTTTTTGAGGAAGGAGACATTTAGGAGCAATCTGGTCTTATATTTAAAGGTTCTTATCTTTAGTGTGACTTATTTTACCTCTCACTTGAGATCCTTCAGTTCATGCGGATCAAAGCTTCTTCTCCCATGAGAACAGTCCATACAGGTCTTTTGATGGGTCCAATTTGTCCCCCTCTTGATGAATGACAGTCCCATTCCTGTCCCCCACCCTGCCTTTTTGTGCAGCTGTCATTCAGCAGGCCATGGTGACTTTTCTTTCTTTCTTTCTTTCTTTCTTTCTTTCTTTCTTTCTTTCTTTCTTTCTTTCTTTCTTTCTTTCTTTCTTTCTTTCTTTCTTATAAATAAAGAAAGTGATATAGTGAAACAGCAATGTTTCTACCTTGCATTGTACAAATCATACTACTAACTAATGCATCCTATTGATGATCAATAGCGCTACATCAATAGGAAGATAAACAGTTGGAAGAAAAAGTGTATGAGCCTTTTGGAATTTCATGGGTTTTTGCATTAATGTGTCATACAATGTGATCTGATATTCCTCTAAGTCAAGTGTATTGATAAATATAATGGGACTAAAATAATAAACACACACACACACACACACACACACACACACACACACACACACACACACACACACACACACACACACACACACACACACACACAAATTCTGATCTTGCATGTCTTGATTGAACATACTCATTCAACATTCAAAATGCTAGTGGGAAAAGTGCAACTGTATTTTAAATGGTAGAGTGGAGGGAAATATATTTAAAATGGTAGAGTGGTGGTGGTGGGGAACTAGAGGAACAGGTGTCTCCATCAACACTTTCAGGGACCCAATCCACCAAATATGTCACAGAGTTGTCACCTCAGATAACAGCATCCACAGCTGTTTTGGGGGCAAACAAAGCAACTACATAGACTGCAGAAACAGGATAATCAGGTGTGCTCCAAATCATGCCCCCCCAAAAAAACTTGCAGCCCTAGCAATGTGCCAAACAGGAGTGGGACCACTCTCAAAAAGGGGGCTGGGCTGGATTGCTCTAAGTCAAAACAAGGGTGGACACCATAATTTGATTCCAGAGATCACCAAAAGTGATCCAAAGAGTGAGTGATATGCCCCTCTGGACATGCCTTCCATAAAGGAAACCTGATAATAGCTGTTAACCACTGAGCCCCTTGGAGTCAACAGGTTGCCATAACCTACAAGAAACTTGACATCATATAATAACACACACTCAGGATAGCTCTGTGTCACCACCAAACTTTAGGGTAGAGGGATTCTTTTTTTAAAAGAAAAAAAGCTCTGTTTATTATTTCTTCATTTAAAATATCTGTGAAATTTCTCAGTCATCCAGGTAAGTTTATCTGGAAGTTGAGTCATGGCAACTGGGCTTTTGTTTTTGAGAGATTGAAACGTTCCACTGCTCATCCAAACAGCTTTGTCAGTCTGAGGAAAGCTGGTTGCGAGTCCTCCATTTTATAGTTCACTTTGACCTCATGTCCCCCTGGTCTGAAATAAGATGAGCAATGGCCTAAATAGGCTTGTTGGGTGGACAATAGTCTCAATGGGCCATTAGGTGAACAGTGGCCTAAGGTGCTGAAGCCCATAAAGTATGGGTCATTAGCTATGTCCTTGGTGGTAGAGGTGTGAAATATATTTATTTGTCCAGGTAGAATCATAGAATCATAGAGTTGGAAGAGACCTCAAAGGCCATCTAGTCCAACCCCCTGCCATGCAGGAACCCCATCATAATATTTCCGACAGATGGCCATCCAGCCTCTGCTTAAAAACCTCCAAAGAAGGAGACTCCACTGCCCTCCTTTGGGGCAGCATATTCCACTGCTGAACAGCTCTAACTGTCATGAAGTTCTTCCTAATGTTCAAATAGAATCTCTTTTCCTCTCGTTTGAAACCATTGCCCCGAGTCCTAGTCTCTGAAGCCATGGAAAACAAACCTGTTCCCTCTTCAATATGACATCCTTTCAAATATTTAAACATAGCTATCATATCCCCTCTCAGTCTTCTTTTTGAAAGGCTAAACATTCCCAGTTCCCTAGGCTGTTCCTCATAAGACATTTCCTCCAGACCCTCAACCATCCTGGTCGCCCTCCTCTTCACCTGCTCGAGGTTGTCAACATCCTTTTTAAATTGAGGCGCACAGAACTGGACACAGGACTCCAGGTGGGGTCTGACCAGAGCAGAATAGAGTGGTAGTATCACTTCCCTTGATCTAGACATGATTGTTCTGTTGATGCAACCAAGAATCACATTGGCTTTCCTGGCCGCCGCATCACACTGCTAACTCATGTTCAATTTGTGGTCCACCAAGACTCCCAGATCCCTTTCACAGGTACTATTCTCCAGCCAAGTATCCCCCATCCTATATCTGTGCAATTGTTGAAATCGCTGGAGTGCTCCCAACTAGATTTCCTCAGACTGATGAAGCTGTTTGGATAAGTAGTGAAATGTTTCAACTACTTAAGAAAAGGAGTCCAGTTGCCATGACTCAACTTCCAGATTCATTTAGAATATGTTTAACCCACCTTTGTCCATCTTTGTATGTATGTGATGTATTTACACACAGCTTCTTGGCATCAAGGGGGACCCCGATGGGACTCATGATTACCATCCCAAGACCTTGTGGGAAGGAGTTCCACAGGCCCATGTGGGGACATGTTTAAGGAATCCTTACTTGCCCGTGTACCCTGTGGGTGGTGGGAGTGTGTGGCTGCTAGGGATGGAACCAGTAGGTTATGAAATGAACCACGCGAGCCCAGGTGGTCCTCAGAACCGGCTGATACACGCAGATCCAATTGCTTTACCTTTCTCTGTCCCACACAGGGTTAAAATCCAATGAGGAAGCATGCTGGGACATCATCTGTGCTAGATCTGTGATGCTGGCCAATCAGGAGCTGTGCAGGGACAGACACCTCGCTCTCTGATTGGACAGCAGCACGAAACATGAAAGATGACGTTGCAGCGTGCTTCCTCGTTGGATTTTAACCCTGGCGAGACAGGAGAAAGGTAAAGCAATTCGATCTTCATGTATCAGCTGGTTCCGAGAACCACCTGGGCTCACGTGGTTCGTTCCATAACCTACTGGTTCTCAAACAAAATGCCCATCCCTAGTGGCTGCTAAAAGGGGGTAATTCCTACCCCTCTACCAACACCTCATGGGGTTTGGCTGAGGGAGGACATCTTCTAAAACGTGAGAAGATCACAAAAAACTCCAGAGACAGCAGAATACTCAGCACCAGTTTATTGGATTTTGTTTAAGGAGACATTTCTCAAGTAAGACTTTTATAGGTTTCATGCAGGCGACATGCTGGTCCCAACCGCTTCCTCTGGAATGGAAGGCAGGGCCTGAACCTCCAGGGGTTGTTTCTGTCTTAAGGAACCTGGTTCCTTGGATGTAGCACCGGTGGCTTTATCAGGGGTCCTGCAGGCAGAAAAAAGACCATCATTCCACAAGGCTGAAAGAAACCCCTGCCCCCTCCTTTGCAGGCAGCAGCAACAGCCAGGCCACTGTGTGTGCATTTGGTTAGCATGGAATCACACATTGTGTTGTCCAGTGAAAGGGAATCAAGCAAGAGGCCATAGCAACAATTTTGGGGGAATTGGTAAAGAGGATGTAAATAAAGGAAGGGAGTTGGCCATTGTCCCTTTTGTTGCCCCCCCTCTGACCTGTCATCACTCCCAGGTGGTGAAACCCATTTGGGACTCCACTGCCTCTTGATCGCATGTTGAGGTCACGAAACAAGACCTAAAGTCCGTACAGACAGATAAACGAAGACTCGGTCTTGTATATGGTTATCTCCAAAGATTGGATATCCTGTGCTTTAGGTAATGAGATTCTCTGTTGTGTTACTTGGGAAGATGAAAAGAGAGAGGGGTAAAAAATGTTCCTTTTGCAAAATGATTAAATATGAGATAATCCAGTAGGACCACCATATTTACAGAGGATTGGTTATATCTCCCTCTCTGGATTATGGAAACCGTGGATAATAGTGAATGCTATATGTAAATAGGAAAAAAAATTCCGAAATATATATTTTCACCATGTAGTACTAAAACTGGACACTAGGTGGAGATAGAGAACAAAGTATGTATTATTGAACAAGAATACATTGCATGGGCTCTTGCTCCCTTTAGTGCCCTGAACTGGTAAATACATTATGGAAAATGTGTTTTTCTATTTTCCTTTCCTTTCCTTTCCTTTTCGATCATGGATAAATGAAACCATAGGTATAGGGTCCTACTGCAGAGTTGTTTTGTGTGATCAGAAAAGTTTGTGACCTTGCTCAGCTAGGACCACCATATTTACAGAGGATTGGTTATAACTCCCTCTCTGGATGATGGAAACCGTGGATAATAGTGAATGCTATATGTAAATAGGAAAAAAATCCAGAAATATATATTTTCACCATGTACTACAAAAACTGGCCACTAGATGGAGTTAGAGACCAAGCTATGTATTATTGAACAAGAATACATTGCATGGTCTCTTACACCCTCCAGTGCCCAGAACCAGTAAATACATCATGGAAAATATGTTTTTCTATTTTCCTTTCCTTTTCTTTTTGACCATAGATAAATGAAACCACAGGTATAGGGTTCTACTACAGAGTTGTTTTGTGTGATGAGAAAAGTTTGTGACTTTGCTCAGCTAGGTTTTTGAGATGGAAATACTTCGGGGGGGGGAGGCTTTTAGATGACCCTGATGTTTAGTCTATATAGGTTTGAAATGGGTCTTCCCCTCCTCATAGAGCTGAAATGCAAGGGGAAAGCAATAAAAATGCCCCGCTTAAAAAGTGTGTGATAACCTATAAGCCACAACGAGCCCATTTGGGATGGAGGGACTTGGGGCCCCATGATCAGCTGGCCGATTGCTTTCGTGAACAACCATTCTGAGTTGTGAATAAATATCCCAAACGGAGCAAGTGAAGAACCTTTAGTCCTTCCAGGTGGTTTGGATTTTGACTGTCTGACATCTCTAGCAATGTGGCCATCAATCAAGGGTGTATTGAGAACTGATGTTCAAAACATCTGGAAGGCCAAACATTCTCCATCCAAGGCAACTGCGGTGACAATACGGTCACAACCGAGGCTGCAGAAAAGGAACCAAAGAAGCAAGGCAAGTTGACCAGATGCGTTGACGGTTATCCCTCCTTTTGGGGAAAAAATTTGAAAATGATTCCACTCCTTTACCTATGTGAGGTTTCAGAAAGTGTGTGCCCATGTAACCAATTTCACAGTCTGAATCACGTTTGGAATACAGTAGTACCTTGTATAAAGGAATGAATTCATTCCAAATGAAATGATGTTAAGCAAATTTTCCTTTTACAAATTTTCCATAGGAATGCATTGAAAATGGAGTAATCCCTAATCACAACCATTTTTGTGTTGTACAGATTCTTCCCATAGGTGATTCTGTTAAGCAAATTTCCCCTATCTCTGGATTTTTTGTTGTACAGATTTTATGTTATAAAAACCGTTTGTTATACAAGGGTCCACTGTATAATGATGCTTCATAGCTTTGCTTTCACGAATTCAAAAGGAGTCTGGAACCTTTATGGAACAACAACAACAAAACAAGCAAGCAAACAAAAACAATAACCCTGAACCGATTGTGGGTGTTCATGGAGAAAGTCCCACTTGCTTGGGCTGGGCACCCTCCTTTCACGGACCGAGCAGTAAAACTGTAGATGTTGTGTGTGTGTTGCGTCGTTACAGTCGTGACTGACTCTTCGTGACCCCATGTCCATGGAGTTTTCTTGGCAGGAATACTGGAGTGGTTTCGCCAGTTCCTACTCCAGGCGCCTACAGCACCTGGTATTCCCTGGTGGTCTCCCATCCAAGTACTAAGCAGGGCTGACCCTGCTTAGCTTCCGAAATCAGGTGGGATCGGATGTGCTTAGGGCATCTAGGTAGCAAAACAGTAGATAGGGAAGCCAAAAATTCATGGCAGCTGCCTTTATATTCTCCGCTTGCGTGAGGCGAGTTCAGACTTCTCAAGAGTCATCCCGTGCGGCATGATTGGAATTTTCCATCCCAAACTTCAAACAAAGGGTTGGATGATTTTTTACAGCCCCTCCACTGCCCTGCCCCACCCTATCACATCCCCACTCCTTTCACACTGCCTACGATAAAACTTGATGATGTAGGACTTGGGGGGGGGCAAACTGAGAATATCACGTGTGGAGACTGTTGTTTTGTTCTGGGCCACAAAGTTGTTTCTAGCAATCCTCAGGGAGTGGTTTATGGATGGGACCCCTTGAAGGAGGTGGAGATCTGAACCCAGGTCTTCTGAGTTCTACTCCAATGTTCTGTCCATTCCCACTGCACTGGTTCTCCATGGCCAATGAGTATATTTCAAGGAAAACGTAATTTGCACCCAGGACTGTGATATAAAGGAGTTGATCGCTCCTCTAATTCTCTGTGACCAATATACTCCTTTGTGCATTCAAACTGGGTTTCAAAAACTCCTAGGATGGGCCGGCCATCATGGCCTGTGTTGACTGAGAGATCTTTGGAGTTGAGACCATATACAAGGAACTCTGCTCCCAAGATGGGCCCAAGTTTGGAAATGCTGCTCCTGGATTAGCAACTCACGGCTTCTCTTCATTATCGTCAGCATCCTACAGAATTCTGGGAGTTGCAGTCCCCCCCCCCCCAAAAAAAGAAAGATGCATGCAATTTGAATATGAAATTCCTGAGAACACCTGGAAATGTATTTTGGGAAGGGCATCCATTTTGAAGCAATTGTGAACACCCTCCACCCAAAATCACTAGTGAGTCTTGGAATGTCTTAAAAGATAAAGCATCTTTAGCAGCATGAAGGTTTTGTAAGCATGGTGCATGAAATGGATAGCTGACTGTGTCTGTTACTTCATGAGAATTTCATTTAAAGGATTTAGAATCATAGAATCATAGAGTTGGAGGAGACCTCAAGGGCCATCTAGTCCAACCCCCTGCTATTTAGGAACCCCCATCACAGTATTTCCGACAGATGGCCATCCAGCCTCTACTTAAAAATCTCCATGACCTCAAGGAACATCTAAAATCTGCATGAGGTCCAGCAGGTGTCCAGGCAAAAGGTGGAGTGGAGCCTCTTTCTGCACCCCCTCTCAACTCAATTTCTTTGAATTTTAAATTGTGGTAGTAGTTATTTTGTTAACCGCCTTCAGTTCCCTTTTGGGAAAAATCTTTGGGATGCTGCACTAATTTAGCAGTCCTGCGTGTAGACCGTTCATCTGACTCAGTGGTGGCTAAACTTCAGCCCTTCAGATGTTTTGGACCACAACTCCCAGAATTCTAAGCCTGTACTGCCAATGACAAAGGACTGTGGGAGTTGTGGTCCAAAACATCTGGAGGGCCGAAGTTTGGCCACCACTGATCTAACTGGTTGGACACTTATCTACCTTGATCCCTGAAAGGTATCGGTCAGCTGTCAGCCAGCTGCTTGGCATGCAGGTGGTGCTGAGATGGACTCTTGGCACCTCCAACAGGAGACAATCCTGCCCCCAAACCCTGGAGAAATCCTGCTGCCAGCCCGAGTTGGAAACGGTGGGTAAGATGGACCAAGAATCTCACTCAACTTTGCGTGGCTCCTTACGTCCACACAACTCAGAATATTGTGGTTTTTGATTCTTCCTGAAACAAAAACTGTAAAGAGAATATGAGATCAACAGATTTCTGCCTTTCTTGTGTTTTTAGCCCACAGATCCGGTTTTGCCTCAACACATCTCTTGTTACGCACCAAGTCTTACGACTGCTGTGTGGCTTCTTAACTTACGCTAGTGGGCCAAGCTAAAAGGATTTTGGGCATCATTTAAACCAGGCATGTCCAAACTTTGGCCCTCCAGATGTTTTGGACCACAACTCCCACAGTCCTTTGCCATTGGCAATCTAAGCTTAGAGTTCTGGGATTTGTGGTCCAAAACATCAGGAGGGCCGAAGTTTGGACATGCCTGATTTAAACTCAGGCAGCTTTTCTGTTTTCCTTTTTGCCCCATAAGGAAATAAGGCACCAAAAGCAAAACAGACCAAAACAACAAAGAAGCATGACCCACTCTGGTCTAATATTCATCTCGATTCATCCACTTGACCTTGAATAAAAGATGAGTGTTTCATTTGAAGTGTGCCACCCTCATGAAAAACAGATCCGAAAATGTAAAACCTAGTTCTTCGCCGCTGGCTCGTTTGCTTGGAAAATTCTTTCTGCTTTTATTTACTGTCTCAAGAGAATCAGATGTTTCTCACTTCCTTGATTTTTTTGAGAAACTAGGCTGTCTTTCAAGAAGGAAGCACCTCTGCCTTATTCGAGACAGGGGAGAGGGAAAAAAAAAACGATAGGATCCAAGAAGTGTGTGTTTCGTCTTCAGCATTTATTTATCATTGTCCAGGAAAAATAATAATAATAAATTAGAGGAGTGCTCCCTATTCAAGCAAGCAAAGTCCATAAGCATATCACAAATCCATTTACTATACATCAATATTGGTCTGGTTGTGGTTATTATACTAACAGCACGCTTGAGGGTGGGCGTTGCAGGGGAAAGGTGTGGACTTAAGCATCGTATAGGCAGACAATGGGATGTGGAGAGCTATGCAGTCAAGGTTAAGCCACAAAATACCTGCTCAAATTGCCATGTATCTACCGGGCAGAATCAAGAGCATAGATGGATTTATGGAGGAGGCAGGCTTTTCCACCATATATATATATATATATATATATTCACACATTTCCCAACAGAAAACAAGACAGATGTGAGCAAAGCAGTGAGGTGATATTGATTGGTTCTCTCTCTCTCTCTCTCTCTCTCTCTCTCTCTCTCTTTTTGCAAAGCCAAATGCGTGTCTATGTGTGTGTTTGTTTGTGTGCATGTGCAGGGCTTGGGTAGGGTAGAAACAAGTTGCGGCAAGGATTTTTTTTAGCACCATCTTGGAGAAGAGGCACTGGGAAAAGCAGTACAAAAAAAAAAAAGGTGTACATACAGCGAATGGGACCAAACACACAGATGTTAGGAACGCTGAAAAGGAGACATGCAGGAGGAAGCCAGCAATCTTTTTTTTTTTTCTTCTTCTTCTTCTTTTTTTTTTTTTTTTTACAAAAGCAAGTAAAGAAATGTGTTACACCCAGTTGCCAAGACATAGATCTTATTTTAGGAAGGGAAACGAAACAGAACGGAACCCCTCGCACCAACCCGAAATGAACCCGAATAGTTGAATATTGGCAACCCACGCAGCGAGCGACTCCAGGTGTGTTACAGTTGGTGTTAGAAGAGACACTTGAGTGTTATACCAGAGAAAAGAGCAAAGAAATAGGTGGATGCCAGTTGCACCTACCATAACCCATGGGGGTGGGTGGGGATGCACCTACCTTTCCTCTCATTAGGGAACATTCCCAGATAGATCACAAGCGGGCCGGTTTAAGAAGGTCCACCATGAGTCTTTAGGCCTCCCGGAACCACATGTTTAGGGAAAATGCAAGCAGCGGATGTGCCTGTAGGCATTTGACATCCTGAATCTCTCTCAACAAAATGCAGACTCAGGGTGGAGAGTATTATGCAGGACACTTTAACTCTCTCCTCCCATTCTCTTTCCTTTTTTGGCTGTATATGAGTTCTGTTTTCCCCAAGTGATGCTTCCTTCTGTGTACAGTAATCCCCTGCTGCAACACGGTTCATATATTACGGTCTCAGTATATTGTGGTTTTTTTCTTGAGAGAAGCAGGCTTCCAAAGAGAGGTTTTTAACCCCCTCCTGGCACCTCAGCAAACAGACCTGGGGCTGCTCCTTCTGGCTGCACTTGCAAAGAGAGGTTTTTACCCCCCTCCTGACACTTCTGCAGACAGACCTTGATCTCCTGGCAGCAAGGTTTGCTGAGGTGTCGGGAGAGGGTTGAAAACCTCTCTTTGGAAAAACAGCTGGCAGGAGCAGCCCAAGGTCAGTTTACTCAGGCATCTGCATTTCGCAGATTTTCCTTTATTGCGGGTGGAACAGGCACCAAACTCTCGCAATAAACAGGGGATTACTGTACCCCAAATTAACAAAGACATTAAGAGAAAGGGAGGTGTCCCTCCACCACACACCCCAGTTAAGCTGGTAGTGGAACCACTAACCTGTGGATATACTAAGTCCACAAAAAGAAAAACCCCATGATGGATGGATCAGACTGCCTATGGGGGGCACATTTTTTTTCTCTTACAAGGCTGCATAGGAGTCTCCAAGCAGACATGACCCAAGGAGACTGTATATTTGTCAGTTTCATGTGGGGAGCCCTGGTAGTTCAGCTCATCAGAAGAAAACCATCTTGGTTTCAGATACCACCCCCCCACCCGGTTCATGGCCAAAGACTTTGATGCACAGCCTTTCTTGAGCACCTTCTGGTGCCTCAAAATGCAAGCAGTAGTAGTGGCAGCAGCATGTTGTTGTTTTATCCTCAGCACAAATCCTTCCAGAGATGTAGAGCCCTACAATCAAGCAATGTCCATGCAGATGTTTCTTTCTTTCTTTCCCTTTTTAAAAGCATTTTTGAATGTCAAATGAGCATTATGAATCGACCCAAGTGGCAGTCCAACAAAGCATGCAGAAAAAAAATTGCATCACACACTTTGCAATTATTATTTCTTGCCTTCTGCTTCCTGATGCTCATTCCTAAATTATATATTCTGGAGGTCATCTATATATATGTGTATGTGTGTGTGTGAGTGTTAAGTGTCATCTATATACTGTATATAGATGACCTCCACACCCACACCCACACCCTGCACCTCCCCTTCTACAGACACACAATCCCGGCTACACTTCATACTCTACAGTTGCTACTACAGCTACACTCGGAAATACATCACGGGTTTCATTACACAAACTTTATAATCATAATGCATTCAGGCACAAGCCATAGAGAACAAGTCACACACAATGCACTACAAATTTTTTTCTTTTTCTTTTGTTTTTCTTTTTCCGCATTCAGTTCAAAAGTGAATAACATCTTCTACCCATTTATCGTATAGCTTCTAGTTTGTCATAAGATATGTTCTCCTAAGCTGACCCTGCGGCAATTCCTTCCGCTTACTCCTCAACTATTTCCAAAATGAGTATTTATAATCCTGGAAAGTCTTATACTCTAGGAATAATAAGTCTTTTAAAGTTTTTTTTTTTGGGGGGCTGTTCTCTCAAACATCCCCATACTGACCAGGTCCCTACAAGGCTCCCCTGCAACCTGTCCTCAGTCACCTTTCCTTCCTGTTGGTTCCCCATCATTAAATTGAGTCCCTTCTCTCTCTTGTCCCTGAAAACTAATTGACAATTTAGGGCCAAAGAACAATTAAGCACCATGCCAGCTTCTCTTCCTATTAGCCGGCCAGCCTGTTCCTCGTTTGCTTGTTCTTAATTACTTGGTGGCGGCCATTGTACTTGTTGGGTGAAAGGGAAAGAAAACAAACCATCAAGATCAAATGTTTTGTGCCTGGTTTCGTAATGCTCCAAACACTGGGGGGGGGGGGGATTTCTGGTATCAGCCTGAATCAGAAGTTAGGACCCGCTTTGGGAGAGTTCTGAAGACAGGCATGTCCAAACTTTGGCCCTCCTGATGTTTTGGACCACAACTCCCAGAATTCCAAGCTTAGATTGCCAAGGACGGTGGGAGTTGTGATCCAAAACATCTGGAGGGCTGAAATTTGGACAGGGCTGGTCTAAGAAGAGCATTCCTTGATGCTCCAGATGTTCGTAACAGATGGGAGAAGCTGATGATTCCTTTGCCCATCAAGGGTGGGGAAAGGAATCCTTAGCTCAAAGATGGGGAACAAAGCAGGTGTTTCTGGACCACATTTCTCCTCACCTTACCAACACTGCTGATACCAGGCAAGGATGACGGGAGATGCAATCAAAACAACACCTGGAGTGCCACACATACGCTATCCTCCCTGAAATAGTTTATTTGCCCCTAGAAAACAGGGGCACTGGCGCACACCAACACCTAGAGCGCCTGATCCCCAACCTTGGGTCCCCCAGATGTTCTTGGACTACAACTCCCAGAATTCCTGGTCAGCACAGCTAGAGGTGAAGGCTTCTGGAAGCTGCCATCCAAGGACACCTTGGGTACCAAGCTCTAGAGGGTCACACTGGGGACTCCATCCAAGAGCTCAGGGGAGGGGGAGAAACCCTATTTTTGGGACTGGCTGGGGATAATAGCCATTGTAGTCCAAATATTAACTTCTTTAAACCTGGCATATCCTTCTTCTCCCTCCTCATTCTAGACCCGGTGCACTGTCGCCTGCCGTTCGATCTCTTTCTATCCATCAGCTGCCCACCCCCAGAAAGGAAGCTTTTTAATCCTGCTTGGAAATCAAACAGAAATAGCCTCTAAAACCATCCAAACAAAAGCCGATTAGAAGCCTCTAATTTTGTGGCCTTTATTTTTTAAAGGAAAGAAAGAAAGAAAGAAAGAAAGCAAAAAAAGAAGAAACAAAAAGAAACAGAAACCAGGGAACAGGGAACAAGGTTGGAGAGAAAGAACAAGGAAATGTAATGAAAATTACTCTTTAGCCTCGGCCAGCTTATTGTTCATCTCTTTACTTTTCTCCTTCTCCTCGGCGGCGGTGACGTTGGTTCCGCTGGCGGTCTCCGTGCTTTTTTTCTTAGACGACCGGCCGGACACCATCTGCTTATCTTTGGCCTTTTTCAGCGGTTTATGGCTTGCGGTCGTCTTTTTTGGTTTAGAAGGCTGGGGGCTGGGCTTCTCCACCTGGGCAGGTGTAACCGACACAAACCAGTGATACAAAAGAGACATAAGCAACCACGGATGCACACAAACAACACAAGGGGAGGCAGGAGAAAAAGGGTTTTTTTAAAGAGATGAACGGCCAAATGTTTAATCTCCAGGCTTAAAACCGGGGTACTTCAAGGGCCAGAGGCAGGGGGAGTGGTATCAGGAGACAGAGATCTAGCCTCGTGCACTCCCAGAGGGCATCTGGTGGGGCCACTGGGAGATACAGAAAGCTGGACTAGATGGGCCGTTGGCCTGATCCAGCAGGGCTCTTCTTATGATCTTGTGTTCTTAAATTTCCTGCAGACCTGTGGTTCCCAACCTGGGGTCCTCAGATGATCATGGACTACAAATCCCAACCATCACTGGCCAGCCTGGCAAAGCCTTCTGAGAGTCTTGGTCCAAGAACATCTTGAGACCCAAGGTGCAGAAGAGAGTGACTAAAATGATTACTGGGCTGGGGCACCTCCCTTATGAGGAAAGGCTAAAACATTTGGGGCTCTTAAGTCTGGAAAAAAGGCGCCTGAGGGGGGAATATGATTGAGACGTACAAAATAATGCAGGGTATGGGTAAAGTGGATAGAGGGACGTTCTTCTCCCTCTCACAAAATACCAGAACTAGGGGACATCCACTCAAATTGAGGGCTGGGAGAGTAAGAATAGATAAAAGAAAATATTTATTTTTTTACCCAGCGCGTTGTTAGTCTGTGGAACTCCCTGACACAGGAGGTGGTGATGGCATCTGGCCTGAATCTCTTCAAAAGGGGATTGGACAGATTCCTGGAGGAAAAGTCCATCCCAGGTTACAAACCATGATGGAGATGTGTAATCTCCAGGCTTAAAACCAGGGTACTTCAAGGGCCAGATGCAGGGGAGATGTATCAGGAGACAGATATCTAGTCTCGTGCGCTCCCAGATGCATCTGGTGGGGCCACTGGGAGATACAGAAAGCTGGACTAGATGGGCCGTTGGCCTGATCCAGCAGGGCTCTTCTTATGTTCTTATGTTCTTATGGAACCGCTACTGCAGACACATTTTGTTTGCTTCCTGGTAAGGATGGCCTCTATGGCTCCATTGTAGGCAAAGTGGGCCAGCGGCCAGAATGAGGTGGGGACTGTGGGAATTGTAGTCCAAAAAAGAGAGAACTTCTTGAATGTCAAGTGAGCTTTCTAAATGCCTGCCCCTGACTGCTGCTTCAACATATTGCTTTAATTATAATTCCATGGCTCTCTTTCTAACATCTCAATAGTTTACTATTTAATATGGGGTTCAGTCGTTTCATGGCCTGAGTTATTTTACTGAATGTTGTGTGGGTTTTTTATGATTGGAAGTGATTCCAAAGAAGTTTTCAACATAGGCATTAGGCCCATTCAGCACATGGCTATTTGTGTTGATGTTCAAAAAGTTACTTTCTGGACTCTAACACCCCAAATCCCTCCAAATGAGTACAGTACAGCAATTAGTCACTGGTAATGTTGGCTAGTAGATTCTGAAAGCTGTAGTCCAAATGTTTCCATGTTTCGTATAATTTCTGTGCAACAGTTTTTTCAGTGTATTATATTTTATGAGCAATGATTTTGGATGAGTGTAATAGAATGGAGGCTCAGCTCTATCTATCTATCTATCTATCTATCTATCTATCTATCTATCTATCTATCTATCTATCTATCTATCTATCTATCTATCTATCTATCTGTCTGTCTGTCTGTCTGCCTGCCTGCCTGCCTGCCTGCCTGCCTGCCTGCCTGCCTGTGATGAACAGCTCCCAGCTTCATACTGGGGTGTGCAATTTATATACATATCTTGGAGTTTCTATTGCTGGAGTATCTCACTGAGGTCACTGGGAGAGTTTCTCACAGTCTCAGCTGAGCCGGCTGCAGGGTGGACTGGATTAAAATGAGGTTGATTTAAATCTTAATTTAAATCAGGATTTTTTTAAAATTCAGATTTTTTTAAAAAAATTAAAATTTATTGTTTTTTCTAAAATTAACTTGTGATATTTTTTAAAAAAACAACAGTTAGTTTTATCCACCCTGGCTGGAAGTTTCACTCTGCACTACAGATAGCTTCATGCTATGAAAGTAGCCCACCTTATCCAGACCTTTCTGTGACTTCATAGCGGTGGGGGTGGGTGGGATGAGGAGAAAAAATGTTTAGTGCTGCCTTCTGTGTGACAATGATGGCGGTGAGAACTTGGATTTCGGGTTGTGCTACACAAACCTGGAGCATCCAAAGCACCCAGGAACCATGGGTGACGAGATGGGAAACATTCTGTGTTTTTTGGACTACAACAGGATATTCCGGGAATTAGAATACCCCAAAACATTTAGCCTCCCACCAGACCCCAAAAGGCAACTGTAAGCATGAAAGCTGGTAGCCAAAATAGTCATGCAAGCTCAAAGAGAGGAGAGGAGCATTGTCTAAACTGGCCTACTGATCCAAGCCAAGAAAAGATGCTTGAATTCTGAGAAGAGCCCTGAAATCTATTCAATGCTTTCCCCCTCTCTAAAGCCTGTTGCTAAGAGCAGTCATGTTTGCCAGTTTGCTGTCTGATCTTTTCAACTGTAAGTAAATGAAATGGCATGACATCAGGGAATGTCGAAGGGTGGGGACAATTCGTAGTGCGCTCTACGCTTGCAGAGATGATGCGACTGTTTTCCTCTGGAGACAGAGTTCTGTTCCTCTCTGCTGCAGCATTGTCCACTTGTTTAAATTTGTCATTGTGTGGTTGAATTACGGCAGCAACTATGGGCGCTTTTACACGACCCCTAAAATCCGCTGGCCACTTAAATTCGGACCAGAGATCTTGGGGGTTTGTCGCTCTTCCTGTGTTCCCACCCCCCTCCGCACTTCCTTGCTCCTGTCTGCGTGAGGGGAGGGAGAAAAAAAGGGAGAAAAAACGCAGGCTCACCTCCGTCTGCCGGCGGAAGCCGCCCCGAGCCCCGTCGTCGTCATGATTCCTGTCTTTTAAAGGGGCGGCGGGGACAAAAAAACAAACACAAGGCGAGGAGAGCCCGGCACTAACTACTTTACATCTGATTTGATTTGTTCTGAAGCCAGATTGCACCCTTGAGGGACTCCCAATAACACGATCAGGGTTCCTAACAAGGGGGCTTGGAGGAGCAAAAGATCGCACAACCTTGAATAGCTTCGGGATATGATTGAGACGTACAAAATAATGCAGGGCATGAGTAAAGTGGATAGAGGGAAGCTCTTCTCCCTCTCACAAAATACCAGAACTAGGGGACATCCACCCAAATTGAGGGCTGGGAGAGTAAGAACAGACAAAAGAAAATATTTTTTTCACCCAGCGTGTTGTTAGTCTGTGGAACTCCCTGCCACAGGATGTGGTGATGGCATCTGGCCTGGATGCCTTCAAAAGGGGATTGGACAGATTCCTGTAGGAAAAGTCCATCACAGGTTACAAACCATGATGGAGATGTATAATTTCCAGGCTTAAAACCGGGGTCCTTCAAGGGCCAGATGCAGGGGAGTGGTATCAGGAGACAGATATCTAGTCTCATGCACTCCCAGATGCATCTGGTGGGGCCACTGTGAGATACAGGAAGCTAGACTAGATGGGCCCTTGGCCTGATCCAGCATGGCTCTTCTTATGTTCTTATGTTCGCCTCCACCCCCTTTGTGAGCGATCCATTGTAAATATCTCCCATGCCACCCCCTTCAAAATGACAGGGGATCAAGGAAGACTGATAACACGTTTGTGCCTCCATGAGTTCCTTTTCATTTTAATAAAGAGATACCACGTCAAAGACTGATCCAGGCTGCCAGCCTTCTGGTTTTGCCTTACCCTGGACGGTTCCTTGTAGGGTTCACTATAGAGGGTGCGTATTCTCCTGCGCTCCAGGAATTTGTTATCGGCCTGGGTGGGCTTTGCGCCTTCGGCAGTGAACTGCATGCTGTAGCTTGTCTGGTGGTTCATTTTCTCATCCGAAAGCTTGAACTGGGACTTGGCTTTGATGGGCTTCACTGGTTTGACGTCTGTCCAGGGTCGGAATTCGTTTCTGGTGGGAGGAAAGGAGGGACTGGTAAGAAGAGGAAACGTGAAAAACGGAGAGCGGGAAGTCAACAATGAGAAACAGGGCCTGCTCTGTCGTGGCCCCGTCCCTTTGAAATGGGCTTCCAGTGGAGCTGCACCCAGCCGCTCCCTCCCAGTGTTCAAGAGGACCATAGAATCCTCATAGGGTTGGAAGGGACCTTGGAGGTCATCCAGACCAACCCCCTGCTCAAGGATGCTCCAAACAAGGATGTTTAATAAGCCTTCTGAGCACATCCTCTCTTAATGCAGTACGCACTGACCATTTGGTTGGTTGGTTGGTTCATTGGTTCGTTGGTTGAGTAGATAGACAGACAGACAGACAGACAGACAGACAGACAGACAGACAGACAGATTTAGGAATTAGATAGCTAGAGAGAGAGAGAGTCAGGGCCTTTTCACACGACCCCTAAACTCCACGGCAAATGGCTCCCAGCTCCGGAGCTTAAAATTGTTTCTCCACCAGCTCCGGAGTTTACAGATAATTAAGTGCGACCACGCCCACCTAAACGCATCCCAGCGCACTTTTCAGGTACCTGCTCTCTGGGGGTGAAAATCCCTGATGCGGATGTAAAGGAGTGAGTGCCGGGCTCTCCTCGCTTCTGTTTGTTGTTGTTTTTTGCCGCCCGCCCCTTTAAGAGACAGGAATCAGGGCAACGGGCTCGGGTGGCTTCGACCGGCAGACGGAGGTGAGCCTGCATTTTTGCTCTCTTTTTTTCTCCCTCCCCTCACGCAGACAGGAGCAAGGAAGTGCGGAGGGGGTGGGAACACAGGAAGAGCAACGAACCCCCAAGATCTCTGGTCCGAATTTAAGTGGCCAGCGGATCTTAGGGGTCGTGTGAAAAGGCTCTGAGAGACAGACAGACGGATGGACAGACAGACAGACAAATAAATGAATGAATGAATGAAACAAAAAGGTCTGTGGCACCCTGAAAACTACTATATTTTAGTTGGTATCACATTTTTTTTTGCATTGCAGATGAATTAAACTTATTCAATTACAGGGTGCCACCAGGCTCTTTCCTGGCTTTGCTGCAAGAGACGAACCCAGCCACCTCTGCAAAAAAGAAATGTAATTGCTTCAAACAAAGAGTCACTCTGAATTTGCCAGAGGGATGCGTGCTTCTGGAAAATAATTGCCATTTCCTGAAAACGCAGAGAGCTGGAACAGAATTTAGCGGAGCCTTCCAATATTTCATGGGGAGGGGGAGAAGAAACACAGGCACCTTTGTAACATCTCAATTTTTTTATTTCAAGATTTTCCTTTGAGGGCCTTCCCTGACAGCTGTTTTATGCTGTACCACCTCCGAGCTCAAACTGATTTAGAAGTGGACTGTTGGCAAGTTGTTTTGCTTTATTATTTATAAAATTCCTGCTGCCAGTTTTATAAAACAAGCCCGTGGACTATGGGCCAAGTGGATTTCACTCTTAATTTCTGTTTTACTTCCGACGCACTCTTCACAACTTACAAGCCTGCAAAAACCGAAAAGCTGTGCCACGGGAGACTGTGGTGGGACACAAGCAAATTTTCATTTAGCACTTCAGCTAGGAGTGGGAACTCCACTCAAAAAACACTGTTGCCCCTGGTTATGCTCCATGCACCCGTTGCCAGAACACTGTTCTTCCTAGTGGCAGAATCAAGGAGGCACATAAGAGAAAAAGGATTGGCCTCAGAAAAATCCCATGGGGGACTAACAACGCATAGAGGCTGTTTCTCAGGAGTGTTGTTTGGATACATCCTGGCAAATTCTAGGATGCTGGTCTCCAGGGAAGTAGCCAGGCCAATCCCTAGCTTCTGTTTGGAACCACATGGAATTATGCACTGATGGAAAAATCAGGGTTTTTCTCCATCTTAGCCTTTCAATGAGGAAGCAAACCGGCACACTGGTAAAGGAATCACTAGCTGGCAGGGGTTGCCATGAGAGCAGCACCCCAACCATCCGAGAGACCTTAGGCCAGGTATGTCCAAAGTCAGGCCCAGGGCACAAATGCAGCCCGTTTTCAAATTCTTAGCGGCCCGCGGCCTCTTCTCCCCACCAGTTCAGCCTGTCACGCATCCCCGCCACCTGGCCCCTCCCCATACCGGATAGAGGCGTCAGCTTGCGGTTTTATGGTTTTCCTGCCCTCCCTGCCTCTGTCCATCCCCCCAGTCACTTTCCCAGCCTACCCACCCCCGGCTCCTCTGCTGCAGCGTCCTCCCTTCCTCTTTACATGTTATAGAGACTTGTCCAAAGTCCGGCCCAGGGGCCAAATGGGGCTGAATGGTTGGCCCCCTCACATTTTCACCTGGCCAAATCTGGCCCTCCTTGCAAAAACTTTGGACACCCCTGGCACAGAGGATCCTTTCAAGTCAGTTTTTGCTTCTGGGGCCCCGGGGGCCAAATGCAGCTGAATGTTCAGCCCTCGCACATACTCTGAACGGGTTTACATCCATCTGGTAATCCTCAAGAACCTCTGTGCAGCTGTTGTGATTTTTCCGGGCTGTTTGACTGTGTTCTGGAAGTTTTTCCTCCTGAAGTTTCGCCAGACTCTGTGGCCAGCATCTTCAGAGGGTGAGGAGCTCAGGGAACTAGGAGTTCTATCTGTGCTCTGGGGTATAGAGTGAGTGAGATTTTTGTTGTTTTTTTAATTGTGGGAAAGAGGAAACCTGTCCTATGCAGGAGAATAGGTGTTAGTCATTTTACTGTGATGGACGGATTAAGAAGTTTCAATGCAGTCAGGGGTGGCTGTGATCTTTCTCTGTGGTTGATGGGTGTTGTTATCTGTTCTATTGTGTGAACTGATCACTGGTGCTTGTGGCTGGGTAGGAATCATTCATTTCTAAAAATCAACGAACCTGGCTTCCAGTATTGAAAACTACAGCCTGCAAAATATCAACATTCAAATTTGTGAAAGTCTTCGAGAATAAACCTCTGTGCAGCTTGTCCAAGGCCACACGGGCTGGTTTTACTCCTGGAGACCATAGCATGTAAATTTCGCTCTGCAGACAATTACCCCAGCCCACTGAGCTCTCTGCAAATAACTCCCTTTACTTACACCCTCACTGCTTTTAGGAAAGCTGGGAAGATCTCTAAATCGGGGCTATCTGTCATGTTTGGTAGCTGAATTTCACCTTTTCAGTGCCAAGATAAGCTAAAACCTCAGTATTAACAATGATTACATTATTATATAATTTTAATATAAACACACAACAATGGCATCAGCAACAGTTTGTTTAACTCTCATTATAAGCCGAGAATAGAGGTTGCTTGGATCTGCATCTATCATTATTTGCTTATTTCTTTTATACCCCAGTTATTAAGCCATGCATATTAACATGCAATGTGGAAACAAAATCTAGAGATAAACATGCAGCTCAAACAGTAGCAGGATAAAAAAATAGACTTAATCTTTTTTAAAAATCAAGTTGATTTAAGTCACGATTTCAATTTCTTAAAACTGATTTTTTTAAAAAAGTTAGATCATCAAAAAAATCTGGTTTCTTTTATAATCAAACCCACCCAGAGCACTAGTAAATGAAAAACACAATTTAAAAATGCAACAAATCAGCACACACACACCGACTATTATTTCCCCTTCACCAAAACCAGCCTCCATTCTAAATGCCTGCTCGACTAGAAACACGCTCTGTTTGCCAGCAACAGGACTACATCAGAAAAGAGAAAACCAAAGAGAAAAACATCCCAGCATCTTGAAGAGTTAACGGCCATATTTTGATGTGGCCCTTTTGCGGATTAAATCTGTTTCCTCAGATGTAGGAGTGAGACTACTCTACTTTATAGGAAGGTCATATGTTTTATGCATGGCCCTGTGACCGGGGGTGGGGGGAGACACCAAAAATGAACAAAGCAACAAAATGGTCCCTTCAAGAGTAATAGGCTACCAAGCTATTCAGCCTACGGACAGGGCCAGGAATCTGGGCGTGGTCCTGGACTCAGCCCTCTCCCTGGAAGCCCAGGTGACGGCAGTCTCCAGGGCCGCTTTGATCCATCTCCGCAGGATCGCCCAGATCCATCAGTACCTTGATGAGTCCTCCCTGAGGACAGTCATGCAGGCTCTCGTGATATCGAGGATCGACTACTGCAATGCCCTCTATGTGGGGCTGCCCTTGTCCCTTGTCCGGAGGCTCCAGCGGGTGCAGAATGGGGCAGCTAGACTGGTGGTGGGTGCTCGGAGATACGACCACATCACCCCAGTTCTGGCCCGCCTGCATTGGCTACCCGTTGTCCTCCGGATAAGGTTCAAGGTCCTGGTTTTGTTTTTGAAAACCCTCCACGGCTTGGGACCAGAGTACCTGTCGGAGCGTATCTCTCGGAGGTCAACTGGGACCAGGCCCACGAGGATGGCGCAGGCGTGCTCACTTAGGGTGGCCGCACCCAGGGAGGCGCGGAAATCGCCTTTCTATCCACCCATCCATTAGTCATCCATCTGACTGACCGATTTGATTGACTGACTGACTGATTGATTGATTGTAGCTCATCTACCTACAAGGCCATTCTGGGAATTTTACCACAGTAAATACTAGATTAGTACAACCTCTTGCATGCAAGTTGCCATGGAAATTAAAAGGGATGGCCTAAACAGAAGGAAGGAAGGAAGGAAGGAAAGAAAGGAAAGAAAGAAAGAAAGAAAGAAAGAAAGAAAGAAAGAAAGAAAGAAAGAAAGAAAGAGATACTGATCAATCTATTCTGCAGTCTATGTGAGTGAAAGCAAATGGGGGTGTCACCAAACACTGTTCCCTTCCCCAAGGACAGAAATGTACCCTTTAATTAAAACCTAGCAGGTCGTTAATATTTTTTTGTATTTATAATTTTATTGGGTTTTTTAGTTGGAAGAAGGGAGGGGTATAGGGAAAATGAAAAGGAAAAAAGGGGAGGGATAGAGTTTAAAAGGAAGGAATTGAATATATCAAGCAAAGTAAAAAGAAAGTAGTATAACATATTGATAAATTGCCAAATATTATCACAGTACTAATAAGTTTGGTTCTCCATCTTTTCAGAGATCTGGACACAGTCTCCTTTTAAATAGCCGGAGAGTCTTTCGGGGATTTCGATGCATTCTCTTATCTTTTGGTGAAAATTCTTCCTGTTGGCACGTTTGGTTGTTTCCAAAATTTCTATACAATATCCTTGCAGCAACAATTAAACTCTGGAAGTACATATCTCTGATCATATGAAATATTTATATTTACTATATTTAATAAAAAAAAGTTCTGGTCTAAGCTCTATCTTAATTTTCAGACATCTTTCTAAAAATAGTTTTACCATTTTCCAATATGCCTTTGCCTCTTTACATGTCCACCACAAGGGAAAGTAATAGAGCCTCCTTGTCCAGGAGTAACATACCCCTGGACATCAGTTACTTGGCAATGGCAGCAGGGAAGGGCTCTTAAATCTCCAGGCTTAAAACCAGGGTTCTTCAAGGGCCAGGTGCAGGGGGAGTGGTATCAGGAGACAGAGATCTAGTCTCATGCGCTCCCAGACACAATTGGTGGGGCCATTGTGCAATACAGGAAGCTGGACTAGATGGGCCCTTGGCCTCATCCAGTGTGGCCCTTCTTAGGTTCTTATATTTAGCTATGATGGAGATATGTGTGATCGCCAAGTTAAAAAGGTGAGTACCTCAAATTGCTAGATGTAGGACAGTGGCATCAGGAGATGGTTGTCTGGTTGTCTCATGTGCTCCCAGAAGCATTTGGCATTTGGCGGTGCCCCTGTGAGACACAAGAAACTGGACAAGACAGGTCCTTGGCCTGATTTGAGCATGGCTCTTATGTTCTTAACTCATCAACTTAGAGCAGGCATATCCAAACTTCGGCCCTCCTGATGTTTTGGACCACAACTCCCAGAATTCCAAGCCTGTATTTCCAATGACAAAGGACTGTGGGAGTTGTGGCCCAAAACATCTGGAGGGCCGAAGTTAGGACATGCCTTACTTAAAGCATAGAAAAATTCATTTTTTCAGACTATAACCTTCTGAATTCCCCAGTGGGAATGCTGGTCAGGCAGCGATGGTCATTCTTCAAAAGGTCTGGTTTGGCCCTGAATTGAAACCAATGGCAATACTATCTGAGCCTTCGGTTTCAACCACAAAGACAGTTCTTAATGGATTTAATCCTATACTATTGGAAATGCAATATCCCACTTTCCCTGCAGGGTCCCAATTATCCTGTCAGTTTGTCTGGGTCTGTCACAAAGATGAGAGGAGGCAGCATGGTCAGCCAGGGAGAGAGAAATGGAGTTAAGTGCATTTTCAATAGAAGACTCAACTCGCAAGCATCGTCAGAGACAAAAGGCGCATGAATAATGTAACACGCAAATGTGAGCAGCTAGGAATTTTAAAAAGAGCCATGGAGAGTTCTGTAATGGACGCAGGACTGACAAATGAGGGTCTGGAGGAAATGTCTTATGAGGAATGGCTTAGGGAACTGGGAATGTTTAGCGTCTCTAAAAGAAGACTGAGAGGGGATATGATAGCTATGTTTAAATATTTGAAAGGATGTCATATTGAAGAGGGAACAGGTTTGTTTTCCATGGCTTCAGAGACTAGGACTCGGGGCAATGGTTTCAAACTACAGGAAAAGAGATTCCATTTGAACATTAGGAAGAACATGACAGTTAGAGCTATTCGGCAGTGGAATATGCTGCCGCGGAGGGTGGTTGAGTCTCCTTCTTTGGAGGTTTTTAAGCAGAGGCTGGATGGCCATCTGTCGGAAATATTGTGATGGGGGTTCCTGCATGGCAGGGGGTTGGACTAGATGGCCCTTGAGGTCTCTTCCAACTCTAATATTCTATGATTCTAAATGGTTTGGTTTGAGTCCTGTAGAAAACAAAGGGCCTTTTCACACGACCCCTAAGATCCGCTGGCCCCTTAAATTCGGACCAAAGACCTTAGGGGTTCGTTGGTTTTCCTTCCTCCCAACCAGAGAAAGAGAGGAAAAAATGCAGCTCACCTGGAGGAGCTCCCTGGCGCTCCCTTTCTCTTTCCTTTCTCTTCTGCTTGCTTTTTTTCCTCCCACCTCTTCTCTTAAAGGGGCGGGAGGCAAAAAAAACACAAGCAGAAGCCAGGAGAGCCCCGCACTGACCAGATTAAATCCGGACCTGGGGATTTTCACCCACCTCAAGCAGGTACAAGAAAGTGCAGCTGGGTCGCGCTTAGGTGGGCGGGGTCGCACTTAATTTCCTGCAAACTCCGGAGCTGGTGGGGAAACACTTGTAAGGTCCGGAGTTTGCAGCCATTTGCTGCGGAGTTTAGGGGTCGTGTATAAAGGCCCAAAGATATCAAAGCTCCTACAAAGGTCTAATAAGAGAAAGTAAAAATAAATAAATTCCATAACCTGTACATGGGTCATACATCTGTGCTTGGGACAGCCTCAGAGGCACAAATGTTGTCCCTTGCTGTTGTACCGTTCACAACAGTAAGTAATAAAACATTATTTTTTATTAAGGCATCCAGGCGAGAGAAAGAAAAGTTGAGACACACAAATGTCTCAAGCTATTGAGATCATAATTGCCAGTTAGCGAGAAAGCAATGGACTATCAGCAGATCATGCAGCTATTTCTCTCTGTGAGTCTGTACTTTCGCCGCGTAATAAAGAGCAATGTTAAGCAGAAATATAAAACTGGGCCTAAATGTGGTTTTCTTGGACTTAGATTTGATGATCCTTGGGAGTCCCTTCCGACCCTACAATTAAATGGGTTTCCGAAAGGATAGGCAGAAACATGTTGTTGTGAATAAGAATTAGGAAGTCAAACAGTTGTTGTTTGGTCAGCAACTTGTTTGAATTGCAACAACAATTCAGGCCGTGTGTTTGGGTGATCAACAAGGTACCTGTTGCATGTCTGATTGGAGGGCCATCAATTTGTTTAATCCCCTTTCAAGACAACCATACAGCCATCTTCAGCAAGGTTCTAGCTCTGGATTCATCTTCAGCTATGGCTAAACTGGTTCTAATTTAGTATTTTATTTATCTGTATGTATTTAATTTATTTTCATATTGTTTACATGCTGCCTTCTTCTGGATGAGGACACCCAAGAAAGCTCCTATAATTAAAGCAAGTAATACTAAAGTCACAATCAACTGCAGATTTAAAAGCAACTAAACTGTAACAATAATTGAAATCCATGAAGTAGAAACATTTAAAACTTAAAAAGCAACTTTAAAAAACAAAGGCGGGCATCCAAGGACTCAGCCATACTTATTAAAATCCTACCCGAACAAATTGGTAAGTTATAAAACCAGATGATCAGTTGAGTTCTGGTTTTGTTGGGTGGACCATGTATTATTCAAGAGGAAATTGGACAACCATCTGTCAGATCTGCTTTGACTTGGATTTCTTGAGCAACGGGTTGGACTTGATGGCCTTAGAGGTCCCTTCCAACTCAATGTTTTTGTGATTCTACAACAGCTTTCTGCAACTTGGCATCATCCCCTTCCCTTGAAATGTCAGCCTGCCTACAATCCCCATCATCCCCAAACATGAAAGGTAGGGATGGTGGGATTTGTTGTCCAACACTTCTAGACAGCATTTACCTATGGATGGATGATGAAAACTACTATAGCTGTTTCTGGAAAATAATGAGGTGGAAGAGAGAGCAATGGAGACTGATTAAGTATCCATAATTTATCATCAGAGCAAGTATCCATTCACTTGGTCAGGTCAAAGAGAGGTGTTAATAATACAGAACATTTTTCTTGATTACATAGTCTGAACAGCCTATCAGCAAAAGCTGTCTTGGTTGTAGTTGCCTTCCAGATGTGGTTTATATTTATGCATTCCTGAACATACTGTGCTGCTACTTTAGAATTTTCCATCTGGAGCTATAAAAAAGCCATTGTTTATTATTCAGCAAGACTCGCTTTGCACATATACTGTGTGTGCGTTGACGATTCTCTGCATATGAAAGCGATGAAGATTATTGTATTTCTAAGATTCCAACTGTGTTTTGTTTTGCAATCCGCAGCTAGCCTTTCCCCAAACAATGGCAGGAGAAATGATTCCATACGAAGGTACACAAGGGAAGATCAAACTGGATGTGACATTAAGTTGATGTGAACATCTGCTGTCTTGTAAATACCAACACTCAGAAGTTCCAAGAAGGCTCGGCACTATACAACATTGGTTGGAAGTGAATGAAGCAACAGGATCAAAACCTTCCTCCCGCCTGGAAATAATGGTGTGGTGGTTCAGACATGGTTGGAACAGTTATATAAAAACAAAACACGAAGACAATTAATGTCAGATCTAGTTTGGTCCATGTTGTGATCCATCATTATTCCTTAGTACGAGGAAGAAGATGAGGAAACACAGTCCCTGCTAACCAAAGGCTTGTCTAATCTAGCATTCTGTTTTTGCAGTGGCTGACTGAATACCCACGGAGAACAAAATCACCGACTTCTAAAGCCGGAGTGCCAATACAAGGAATTCAGTGCTACATCATTCATGGCAAATGTCCCATCCAGCTTCCATTTACAAACTTGCCTTGCCCCAAATTGGTGGCAACCCACGCTATGCCACTGCGTACATCTACAGGTGAGATATTCCACACAGCCTTGTGGCCACCATCGGGAATACCCAGTTCCTTGTTGTCATGTTTTGGGCCTCTCTCCAGACACAAACCCTGCAGACACAGAAGCCACTGCATACCTCTGCCAGCTTATCTGGAAGTTGAGTCATGGCTACTGGACTTCTTTTTGAGAGAGAGAAACGTTTGGCTGCTCATCCAAACAGCTTCATCGGATTGACAAAGGGCGTTTATACACGACCCCTAAACTCCGGGGCAAATGGCTCCCAGCTCCGGAGCTTAAAAATGTTTCCCCACCAGCTCCGCAGTTTACAGGAAATTAAGTGCGACCACGCCCACTTTAGCGCGTCCCAGCGCACCTTTCAAGTACCTGCTCTCTGGAGGTGAAAATTCTTTGATGTGGTGTAACGATAGTGAGTGCGGGGCTCTCCTTGCTTCTGTTTTGTTGTTTTTTGGCTCCCGCCCCTTTAAGAGCTACTTAAGAGACTGGAATGTTGCCGCAGCAAGAGCGAGAGGCAGAACGGAGGTGACCCACGTCTCTTTTCTTCCTGTTTTTTCTCCCTCCCCTCACGCAGCCAGCAGCCAGGAGTGCGGAGGGGGTGGGAACGCAGGAACAGCGACAAACCCCTAAGATACCTGGTCCAAATTTAAGTGGCCAGCAGATTTTAGGGGTGGTGTGAAAAGGCTCAAAGCTGTTTGGATGAGCAGCAAGACGTTTCTATCTCTCAAAAAGAAGTCCAGTAGCCATGACTCAACTTCCAGATAAACTCATCTGGATGACTGAGAAACTTCACAGACTCTGCCAGCTTGTTTGCTCTCCCTGAATTTATTGGAAAACATATTCTGCTGCTATATGTCTGAAGAAGTGGACATGTCAATGAAATGTTACGTTAAGATATGAAAGTTAGTCTTTAAGGTGCCACATGTTTTTTGTCTTTTGGTTTTATTCTTCTTGATTTTTGCCTGGAATTCTTGAATTTATTTTGGTTGCTGAATTTCAGCCACGATGCAAAATTTATTTTTCATTTTTTATTTAAAACCTCTGAGGCAAAACAACAGTGTCCATGCATACCTGGCTGTCTCTGGACTTCTTCATTCTCCTTTAAACTCCATTTACAACACAGTAATGAGCATTTGATGGAAACAGACAGCTGAGCCATCAACATCCTGAGCAAATCATTTCATCTCACACGAAGCTGTCTTGCAAACACCATCTCTCCAACATCTCCGGGGAGTCTGGAAGGTTCAGCTGAGAGACTCCCGCAGCAGATGGCCTAGTTTGAGAGGCTTCTTTCTAATTAGCCTTCCCCCGGGGGAGGAAACAAACGGACGGGTGGCTTTAATGGGGGGCCGCAACTAATGGGTAAGTATGGCGTCAGAGATGGTGTTTGCGAGCAGCCTTTAAAAGCCAACCAGCTGAAATCATCAACATCAGCTTTCACTTTCATGACTGCATGAAAAGAAGCTTCAGCCCTTTATTTTGGTGAAAGAAAGGTCCAAACAAAACAGAATACAAATGCAAAAATAGATGATACCTTTATAGACCGCTGTGTGTGTGTGTGGGGGAATCAATATACAGTGGCACCCCGACTTAAGAGCAGCTCAACTTAAGAGCAATTTGACTTAAGAGCCAAAAACTGTTGGCGTTTTAACTGCCACCTTTTAGATATGGTCTGCTCGATTTACAAATATTTTTTTCCATTTTTTCCATTTTTTTAAAACTTATTTTTTCAATTTTTTAGATAGGTACCCCCGACTTAAGAATAGTTTGACTTAAGAGCATGCATTCAGAACAGATTAAATTCATAAACTGAGGTACCACTGTATGATGATTTTTAGTGTTCCAGAAAGGTATTCTCCATTTTTTTCATTTGTTTCTTCCTTTATTTTGGGAGCATTTGTTTATGATTTTTCTGCACTCTCCCCAAGATTCTGATGCAAGCCTGAAGAAGCAGTTTCTTAATCACAAAAGCTCATGCTGAATGTTGAATTTTCATAGAATAGTTCTAGAATAATGGAGTTGAAAGGGGCCTCTAAAGCCATCAAGCCCAACGCTCTGCGCTCAAGGTAGGAATCCAAACCAAAGCAGATCTTACAGATGGCTGTCCAATTTCCTCTTGAATGCCTCAGGCACTCACCACCTCCTGAGGTAGTTGGTTCCATTGTCGCACTGCTCTCACAGTTAAGAATTTTTTCCTGATATTCAGCCTAAATCTGGTTTCCTGCAGCTTGAACTTGAGAGGCTCAAATGAAGGTACATTACCTCTCCTGAACTTTCAAAATGATTGTGTCTTGGAGTTCTGTATTTGATGGGCTGTCCCAGAGATGGCATTTTTATGATAACTCCCAGAATTCACAGGTCTATATAGAATGGCATAACAATGTTGACTGGGCTATCTAGGAACCTGTACTCTCCCTTACTCACACACTCTCTAAAACACCTCACCACACCAGTCTTCTTTGATGCATTTTTGATTGATCCTTTTGCTGCCCCAGGGGAAAAATGCTAATTTACCTCTCCAAATTTGTGAAGTCTCTTTCAAATAATAAATCACACACACACACACACACACACACACACACACACACACACACACACACACACACACACACACACCACCACCACCACCACCACCACAAACACCACCACCAACAACAACAACAACTTCCATTATTGTCTTTCGGCACCCATCATCCCCTCATGCTGTGTGGATGTTGTGGCAAATTATCATTCTACAGGAGTAACACAAACTACTGTTCATGAGTTGAGAACTAATGATAAAAATGACAGAAGCAGAGATGGCTCACTGATTGTACAACAAACCATGGCTTGGCCTGACATTTAGACCAGTTCCATGCCTGTATGGAGGCATAACACAACACAACAGCCTTTTGTATAACCAGGGCACGCTTTGTCTTCCTTTGAGCTCATGCCGTCTGCAGAACGCTCTGCCTTCCTTGTTGATTAACCATGGTGTAGAGCAGGTCTGTTCTACTTTGAACAGGTCAAGGTCTACTTTTCCCGGCCCAAAGTGCCTGAGGGCTACTACACTAAAACCTCTACTTACGAATTTTATCCGTTCTGAGCACATGCTCCTAAGTAAAAAAATTGTAAGTACAGCAGCGGTTTCCCATAGGAATGCATTGAAAACCAATTAATTTGTTTTGGAGGAACAGATTTCAATGTGCCATGGCCCTTGAACTGCCCCACTCAGCTGAGACAGTGGGCTGGCAGACCCAGAACTTTGCTGGGGCAGTGGTGGTCCTTGGGGTGGGGGAGGGAGGGGTGGAGAACTTATCCCCTCACTTTTTTATTGATGGCCGTCGGGCTACTTTTGAACCCTTCATGGGCTACCAGTAACCCACGGTCTACCAGTTGGGCAGGCCTGGTGTAGAGTGATGCCCAAAAACTCTGGTTAACCTTAACTATGGCTAAAGAAACCAAGTCAGCTTTGTAACATGTGTTTTGAAGTTGTGCTAGAGATAGTAACCTTGGTTGAGAGAAGCAAGAAGCCTCGTGGGACCTTAAAGATGAGAGATGAACTGCCTTGGCTTCCCTGCCCTACCTCATCCAGGCACTTTCTCTCCGTAGGTGCCAGTCGAAGCCAGAGGGGCTGGGAAGTGCCGAATATCTGTTCACCCTAAGGACGAACCAGTACAAACCGCCAACCTAGTCGTTTCTGCCCATCTCTATTAAAAACTAATTATATTTTATTTGGCACTAGCTTTCATAAGAACGTAAGAAGAGCCATGCTGGATCAGGCCACAGGCCCATCTAGTCCAGCTTCCTGTATCTCACAGTAGCCACACCAAATGCCTCTGGGAGCACATGGACTCGATATTTGTCTCCTGATACCACTCTCCTGCATCTGACCTTTGAAGTACGCTCTTTTTAAGTCTGGAGATTACATACCCCCATCATGGATTTCCCACAAATCCACCTATGATGGACTTTTCCTCCAGGAATCTGTCCAATCCCCATTTTGAAGACATCCAGGCCAGATGCCATCACTTCTTTACCCAACACGCTGGGCAAAGAATGTCTGAAGATTCTCAGTCATCTAGGTGAGTTTATCTGGATGTTGAGTCATGGGGTTCTTTTTCTTTTGAGAGATTGAAACGTTTAGCTGCTCATCCAAACAGTTTCATCAATCTGAGGAAAGCTAGTTGCAAGTCCTCCATTTTATATTCCACTTTGACCTGTCACCCTGGTCTGAAATAGGCTGATAAGATGAACAACGGCCTGAATAGGCTTGTTAAGTAGAAAACAGTCTCAATGGCCTTAAGATGAACCATGGCCTAAGGTGCTGAAACCCATAAAGTATGGGTTGTTAGCTATGGTCTATTGTTGAAATCACAGCCTGATAAATAGCAGACAGACTGTGCCGGAGTCCCCCACCTCTGTTGAGAGAGGGATTTTCAACGCTCACATTAATGGCTTCCCTGACCCCTCTCTCAAACAACCAATCTTCTCTGTCTAATATATGCACATCCTCATCTTTGAATATGTGCCCTTTGTCCTTCAAGTGGAGGTGTACTGCTGATTCTAGTCCTGAGCTGCTAGCCCTCCTATATTGGGCCATCCAGTTTAATGGCTGTTCAGTTTCTCCAATGAAGAGGTCTGCATACTCCTCACTGCATTGGACTGCATATACTATATTGCTCGTTTTGTGTTTTGGTATCAGGTCCTTTGGGTGGACAACTCTCTGCCTTAGTGTGTTTGTGGGTTTGAAATAAACAAGGATGCCAAACATCCTTTTAAGCTTCTCAGACACTCCAGCCATGTAGGGAATGACCAGGTTCTTCTGTCGGGTCTGGGTCTCAGGCTGACCCCTTGTTCTTCTGGGTCGGCAAACTGCTTCGTTGAAGGCCCACTTTAGATATCCACAAGTGTTAAGTGCTGTCTTCAGGTGCCTGTCTTCCTTCTTCTTGGCTTTTGGGGAGGTGGGAATGATCTCTGCTCTGTGGTTTAGGGTCCTGATGACTCCTAATTTGTTTTGTAATGGCTGGTGGGCAAATAAGTATTTTCTTTTGTCTGTTCTCACTCCCCCAACCCTCAATTTGAGTGGTTCTGGTATTTTGTGAGAAGGAGAAGAGCATCCCTCTATCCACTTCACTCACGCCCTGCATAATTTTGTACGTCTCAATCATAGAGAGTATATCTCAATTCATAGACATTAGCCCACTGCTTCCAATGTATTTGACCGTATTAACAGGACACATAACCATGGGCTCAAGCTACAGGAAGCCAGATTTAGGCTGAATATCAAGAAAAACTTCCCACTTGTTAGAGAAGTAGACAATGGAACCCATTACCTCAGGAGGGGATGAATGCTCCTACACTGGATGCATTCAAGAGGCAGCGGAACAACCACCAACTACTTTGATTTGTATTCCTGCCTTAGAATCATAGAATCCTAGAGTTGGGAGAGACCTCCAGGGCCATCCAGTCCAACCCCCTGCCATGCAGGAACCCCCATCACAGAACCCCCGACAGATGGCCATCCAGCCTTTGCTTAAAAACCTCCAAAGAAGGAGACTTCACCACCCTCCGTAGCAACATATTCCACTTCCGAACAGCTCTAACCGCCATGAAGTTCTTCCTAATGTTCAAATGGAATCTCTTTTCCTGTAGTTTGAAACCATTGCCCCGAGTCCTAGTCTCTGAAGCTATGGAAAACAAACCTGTTCCCTCTTCAATATGACATAATCCTTTCAAATATTTAAACATAGCTATCACATTCCCCCTCAGCGTTCTTTTTGAAAGGCTAAACATTTCCAGCTCCCTAAGCCATTCCTCAAAAGACATTTCTTCCAGACCCTCAATCATCCTGGTAGCCCTCCTCTGTACCAGCTCGAGGTTGTCAACATCCTTTTTAAATTGAGGTGCACAGAACTGGACACAGTATTCCAGGTGGGGTCTGACCAGAACAGAATAGAGTGATACTATAACTTCCCTTGATCTAGACACTATGGTTCTATTGATGCAACCAAGAATCGCATCAGCTTTCCTGGCCGCCGCCTCACACTGCTGACTCATGTTCAGTTTGTGGTCCACCAGGATTCCCAGATCCCTTTCACAAGTACTATTTTCCAGCCAGGTATCTCCCATCCTATATCTGTGCAGCACCCTACATTTCCCTCTGTTGAAATCTATTCCGTTAGCTTTGGCCCAGCACTCTAATCTGTCAAGGTCCTTTTGGATTTTCATCCTATCCTCTAGGCCTGAGAAGGGGCACTGACTCTCCAGGAACACAAATAAGACCCAAAAGCCCATCTTGCTCTCCACACTGTGGCCAAGTCCAGTGTCCAGCGACAGGAGGGGAGGAGGATGAAGGAAGGCAGGAAGGAAAGAAGGCAGAAAGTGTTCTGCTTGTATACCGCCCCAAACCACTTCAAGGAGTCTCTGGGCGGTTTACAGTTTTAATTACAGTAGGCAGGCTGCTAGACATACACATATGCAGGCTAGAAATGAGCACGTTTCTATGAAGAGGGGAAAGGGTACGAATGGAAAGAGAGAGGTGGGGGGAAAAAGAAAGAAAAGACAGAGAGAGAGAAGAGGGCGACCCAAGACAGAAAGAAAGGGGCAAGACTTCAAGGAACCCATCGCGGGGCCCCTAGGAGACGGCTGTTCCCCTCCTGGACCCTAAAGGCCGTCCGTCCGGCCGTCCAGCCGTGCCAGTAGCCCCCCTGCCCACCCGCCTCCTCAGCCCAGGCCCGGCGGAGGCCTCCTCCATCCCCTCCTCCTCGCAGCCCTGCCGCGGTGCTCGTGGGGCAGCTGGGCGCCCCTCCTCCCCTTCCCCTCACCTGGTGGTTTGTTCTGGGCTGGGGCTCCCGGGCTGGCTCGTGTTGGCGGGCGGGCTGTCGGGCAGCTCAGTCCATTGGTAGCTCCCAGGAAAGGGGTGGTGGTGGTCCAGGGTAAAAAAAGGAGGGGGGAGAGGGAAGTGAGCGAGTTGCGGCGGCGGCGGCAGGCACAGGGCAAACACTAAGAGAATGAGCGGGGCCAGGTCCGGCCGGGGAGGAAGTGATGCCAGCGCCGTGGGCCTCGAGGGGGAGGAGCCAAGCTGGCCCTTGGATGCTGTTTATAGCGCCTCCCAGCTGTGGGCCGCCCGCCGGCCCTGGGTTGAATTTCTTTAGAATTTTTCAATTTTTCCCACGGCACACCAGGCAACATCTCGCGGCACACTAGTGTGCCACGGAACAGTGGTTGAAAAACGCTGCTCTAGGGAACTAGCAACCCCTCCCAATTTGGTATCATCTCAAATTTGATCAGCCTACTCTCTATTCCTTCCTCCAAGTCATTAATAAAGATATTGAACAACACCGGACCCAGAACAGAACACTGGGGCACGCCACTGGTCACATCTCTCCCAGGTGAAGAGAGGCCATTTATGATCACCTTTTGGGTGTGATCAGTCAACTAATTACAAATCCACCTTGAGCAGGGTGTTGGACCCAATGCCCTCGAAGGCCCTTCCAACTCCAAGATTCTCTGATTTAAAGCAGTGGTCTTCTAGTAACTATGGGCGCTTTTACACGACCCCTAAGATCCGCTGGCAACCTAAATTCAGACCAGAGATCTTGGGGGTTTGCTCCTCTTGCTGTGTTCCCACCCCTCCGCACTCCCTTGCTCCTGTCTGCATGAGGGGAGAGAGGAAAAAAAGGGAGAAAAGAATGCAGGCTCACCTCCACTCTGCCTTGGGAGCTGCCCCGGGAAGCATTCCAGTCTCTTAAAGGGGCGGGGGCAAAAAAACAAACAAACAGAAGGCGAGGAGAGCCTGGCACTCACTGCTTTGCAATCCGCATAAGAATTTTGCCACCTTAGGAGACCAGGTGCTTGGAAAATGCGCTGGGACCCGCTTAGGTGGGCGTGGTCGTACTTAATCTTTTTAAAAGTCCGGAGCTGGTGGGAAAACAATTTTAAGCTCCGCAACTGGGAGCCCTTTGCCTCGGATTTTAGGGGTCATGTAAAAGCACCCTTTGAGAACATGTGCCAATTAAAACGCCCTGGACTGAAAGTGCTGAAAGATCCAGTCATTCCTACCACAACCGGCCACACAATCATACAATTCCCATTCCGGAAATGAGTTAAAAATTAACCATCCCTTGGCGCGTTTTGGACAAAACGATCAAGTGATTTTATTGACAATGGAAACAAAGGCTTTCAGATCCTTCATTGCAGCTGCAAGATGGAGAGAGGGCCTAAAAAACTGAGCGTGGGTGGCGTGGGGTGGCTGTGCTCATTTTCATAATATCCACCTAGTTTACAGCACCCATTCACTCAGGCAAAAGAGGAGGGCAGGAGAGATGTATAAATAAATATCCATCATATTTTTGGAGGCCAAGCTCATAAGGGCACACAATAGCAGAATGTAGATGAAGCACCAGCAACACGGAATGAACTGAAGTATAAAAGAAAAGTTTATCCCAACACCAAGATGGTTAGACGCAAACACTCATTTTATAGGAGGTGATGCTGCCACTCCTCAATTTTTTTCCTCATGTATTCCAAGTGCACAACAACATTTGTTTGGGTTGCTTTATGTAGATAAAGTAACAGCTGTAGTGAATAGAATCATTTTATAACCATGCACTACCATTACCAATTGAGGTTGTAGAGAAAATATATCACACCACTCTTAAAAGATATGGCAGGCCAATCGGACTCGGACTATTGTAATCAATTGCTAATTGACCAAAGTCGGACTACTACTGACCTGGTGGCAAAATTCTGGGCGGCATGTCACAGCAACAGATAGATAGCTGAGCTTTTAAACCTTGTTTTATATTGTTATATCTGTTGTCTTAAAGGCTTTTAAAAATAACTTTTTGTTTTATATATTGATCACTGTAATGTTTGCCAGTTTTTAAACTTTCTAGCTAATGTTTTTATATTGTATCTTATTCTGCTCTATTCTATTTTATCTTATGTCTGGCTTGATGCCATAACAATAAACCTTACCTTACCTAACCATGCACTAGACCAGGGGGCCTCAAACTTTTTAAACATAGTGCCAGTTCACTGTCCCTCAAACACTGTTGGGGGCTGGAGCATTCCAAAACCCCCAGCAGGCACCTGCCATTGCTTTTTGAGCCTTTCCCACCCACCCCCATGCAAGTCACCTGGATCCCCACCCCACCCCGCCCTTTTTGCCTGTGTCCGGTTGGGTAGGGTGGTCGTTGTGTGGAGGGGACACCCAATCACCACTCTGCCGCCTGCCCGTGGGGAGGTGTGAGGAGAGAAAGAACACTTCTGAACTTAAGGAAAGTGAGCCGTCTGATGAGGCATCCGGTCAAGAAAGAGAAGAGAAATGAATAAGGGTAGAGATGGGCACGACTCAGCAAAATTTTCGTTTTGTTTTCGTTTTTTCGTTTTGTTTTGCAACAAGAACGAAAACAAAAAATGTGCAACCCCCAAAAAAACAAAAATGAACCGAAACGGACCCCTAAACGAAAAACGAAAAATTATTTTTTTGAGTCGTGCCCATCTCTAAATAAGGGTCTGAACATGAGTACGCGTAAGATGCAAGGAATGGATGTAGACCAGCAGGGTGAAGACCAGAAGCAGTGTCAGCAGGGAGGGGGAGAGAGACAGAGTGGGATGCACGAGGCGTTTTGGGTTGCCGAGGAAACCGATGAAAGTTGGGTGGAGAGTGAGGAGAAGAAGGACCATTGGAGCAAGGCAGTTAGAGATGTGGGGACCCAGACTGAAGGTGTTGAAGTGGGAGGATATGCCGGGAGATACCGGGTGAGAGAACCTGAGGAATTATCTTGGTCAGTCCAAGTAAAACCCTTAAGGTGGCCTGAGACATCGGAGAAACATAACGCGGAATGGTGGAAGGGACGTCTAGGCAATCCCGTAGCCCAATGGGCCAAACATCCTTGTTGCGGGACCCAATGTTTGGGTCGGGGTATGAGCACTCCCCCACCTTATTAGTCAGTGAACAAGAGTTAGGCCAGTTGCCTGTTAATGTCATTGATGAAGAGCCGTTATTTGAAGAAATAAATGTTAAACCGCTTACTCCGTTATCGCGAAACTTCGAAGAAAGAGCCTACAGTCTTTCAGATGCTGTCAGAAATAAAAATCCCTTTGATGTTCAGTTAAAAATTAACTCTCGACTCTTTTGTGGATCGGAACGGCGAGAACCGAACCCTCACAGGAGGTTTCCTCCCCAAAACACTTGGCCATGAGGCTTAGTGGGCCTAACCAGGCCCATGCGGCCCAGCTGGAGGCCTAGCCTGGACCGTGCCACTCACTTGGCAGACCGTGCCCATCCCATGGCTTCCCTTTATCTGGTCCTGCCTCCCTATTGGGGGAAAGGGAGGGCCTACTGAATACCCTCCACACCACACCTAGTGCAGCCTGCCTATCCCAATGGGCCCATGTGGCAGTTTCAGTGGACAGTGCCCTGTAAGAACATAAGAAGAGCCCTGCTGGATCAAGCCAATGGCCCATCTAGTCCAGCTTCCTGTATCTCACAGTGGCCCCACCAGATGTGTTTGGGAGCGCATGAGACTAGATATTTGTCTCCTGATACCACTCCCCTGCATCTGGGCCTTGAAGTAGCCTGGTTTTAAGCCTGGAGGTGACACATCTCCATCATGGTTTGTAGCCTGTGATGGACTTTTCCTCCAGGAATCTGTCCAATCCCCTTTTGAAGGCATCCAGGCCAGATGCCATCACCACATCCTGTTACCACATCATTTAGCTCCCAGGTGTGGCTCCGAGGGGGGGAGAGGGAAGGCTCAACCTGCTTTGACCCCCCCCCAGCCCAACAGCACTGTCCTCACCTTTGGGCCCGGCTCGACAACCCCACTACTCCCACAGCTCCAAGGGGGCTTGGGAAGGCCCGTCCTGTTCACCCCCCAAGGCGCTATGGGCAACAGCGGGCTTTGCCCTCAACAAAAAAGAGCTATTGAAATGGAGAAACGCACACACACCCTTTCCTCCCCTCCCCTGGGAACTGGCGGCCAAGGAGCCCCATCAGATCCCCAACCCCACTAGGCACTCAAAGTGTCCTGCCTCTCCTTCCTGCTGGTTGCCCCAGACACTGTGATGACCAAGCCTGTCTCTAATCTAATGACTCACTATTGGCAGCCATTACACAAGCTCAGCAATGGAAGGCGGTGTCGGGTAAACTGCGCATGAAGAGGGCGGAAGGATGGAGGGAAGTTGAGTGGGTATGACTGGGGTAGCTTGGATCAAGAGGCTACAAAATGGTACTTCCCTTCCTCACACCACAAAAACTGCACCGGTGGCTGAGGCAGCAGCAGCAGGTGTGGTGAGTTTTCAGCCCTGGTGGGGGAGGGGGGTAAGTGGTGGGGGTTTCTGCAATGGCTGGCAGGCTGGATTCAAGACCCTGGCATGCCTGATCCGGCCCCCGGGCGATAGTTTGAGAACCCCTGCACTGGACCTTCAGAGTTTAAAACTACCAAAAAGAAGGGTTGGGTAAGGAATCAATCCAGAAAAATACAATACACTGCTGCTTGCACAGAACAAGTCATAAAACCAGTACCTTTAGGGTGGTTGCATTTGCAAAGTTTTTTTAGGTTTCTGCCCTATAAGTGCTGTTATCAGTTAACTTTTTGGGATCCTAATTGTAGGATTCCTCCTGTCTGCAGAGCTAGAGACGATGCTGGAAGGAAGATTCTGAGAGTTTTTATCCAAAAACATAGATTTCACAGATGGCAGAAAAGAGAGCAAAACACAGAGTACTCAAGTCATGGGACTCACTGTAGAGTAGAGATGGGCACGAATAAAAAAAATGGCATTTCGTTTGTCGTTTGTAGGGTCCATTTCGGTTCGTTTCGGGTTTTCGCGAAGTTTTGCAAAAAAAATCATTTTGTTTTCGTTCGTTTCATTACCATTTTGTTACCATTTATTTCATTTTTTGTGATTTTTTTAGGATTTTAAGCAATTCACTCATATTGCAGTAACGGAAACAAAACACATGACAAAATTTCCGGTGTTTCTGTTTGTTTCATTTTATAGACAAAATCCATTTGTCGTTTCATTACGCAATGAAACGAAAAAATGAAAACGAAAAATTGTTCGTTTCGTGCCCATCTCTACTGTAGAGTTTGAGTAAAATTGCACCAACAGACTGAACTCGGGTTTGTTTTTTCAGTGACTACTGAGTTGGAACCCATGCACTCCTCTCTGTTTTCTGAGGAAAATGCTTGTTGTCAATAGGGACTTGGACTTGGTACTAAAGATTCTGACTTGGGACTTGGTGCCAGAGACTTGGACTTAAAAACATAAGAACATAAAAAGAGCCATCCTGGATCAGGCCAAAGGCCCATCTAGTCCAGCTTCCTGTATCTCACAGTGGCCCCACCAGATGCCTCTGGGAGCGCACAAGACTAGATATCTGTCTCCTGATACCACTCCCCTCTGCATCTGGCCCTTGAAGGACCCCAGTTTTAAGCCTGGAGATGACACATCACCATCATGGTTTGTAACCTGTGATGGACTTTTCCTCCAGGAATCTGTCCAATCCCCCCCTTTTTTGCATTTTTGTCATCATCATCATCTTTATTTTATTTTATTTTTTATTTTTAAAACAAAGTAAAAACAGATACATTGCTTATCTCCTGCCATGTTACATATATCAAAACTTTTCCCAATAGATCGGTCTAGTTGTTTCATGCTTCTCTTTTCATCTTAAACAAGACATTTTCATATTTCCATATTTGCAAAATATTTTACCATTTATATTCTAATGTTTTTCCATCAATATCATATTTGTCTCTGTTTATCTCTATCTTCATCCAGTACATAAAATACATCTAGTAGATTACAATACTGTATTAGCTAGTTTAATCTTAGCAATATTCCCAATCCTAAAAACTTAATTCTTCATTTAATAAAACAGCTTAGATTATATTTGACTAATTTGATATATAATGGGTATAGGCTTACATCTATTTTTGTCTAATACAAGAAATTAAGATAGTGAAGTACAAAGTCAAGCTAGTCTGTCTAATCTACAACCCTAGATACACGATGGACATCATCAACTCACTGTACTTTCTCTGTTCCCATAAATTTTGTCAAGTTTTCAAAACCTTATCTGTCTAAGATTAATACTTAATGGGTTTTTAAAGAGAAAAAAGAACATTACATCTTGGTCTCTCTGTTTCTTGTTGTATTAAAAGGAAAAATCTCTCTGTTTGCCTGGCTAACATTTAAGGATCTAACAAATTGATATCTCAAGCTGATTTCCATATTCCATATTCCATTTTTCGTGTTCAAATATTCCATTAATTAGATGTTCCATAAACAAAGATGTTAAACTGGCCTATGTACCTGACAAGAGTTAACAGTGGTCTTAACTGGTCTTCACAGTGCATTAATTGACCTCTTAAGATAATTTCTAGTTAAATTAGTAAATAAATGATATTGAAGACTGTTTTCAGATTTTACAATTAATTGGTTGGTTCACACAGAAGCTGCTATTAATTCCTCCCCCTCTTCTGTGCCTGGCAGCTGACAAGGTGCATACATAGGCTCATTAGTGCAAAATAATTCCCAGGGAAAGGATGGCGTAGGTCCGTAGGATCAAACAGTTATCTTCTCAGTGAACAGCTGATGTGAGCAGAGATACAGTGGAACCTTGACTTACATACTGCTTGACTTGCAGCAAGAAGGGGCCTGTTTGACTTGAGTCGCAGGCTTTGACTTACATCTCGGAGCCCCGGCGCAAGGCACCGGAATTGGGCAGCATCCACAACCCAGCATCGCGGCTGCCGCCTCCAAACTGCTCCTGCCTTCTTCCTCCTCCTCCAGCATGGGCGAGGCCAGCTCAGAGCACCTGGAGCTGGTCCTCGGCCTCACCGAAGCCGCACTGCTGCCGGAGGAGAAGAAGGGCCGGGAGCTCGGGGCTGGCCTCACTGGTTAGACAGTCGGCTCAGTCTTGTAAAAAATCTGGCTGCAGAAGTCTGGTCCACAATGGAAGCATTTTAGTTGGGGAGCTGTAAAGTTGTGGGACTCTAATGGTAAGCATAGAGTTGTTCAGAACTTGGAATGTCAGGTTAAAAATCAGTAAAACTTAAATGTTAGACATTGTTGCTATGAACATTAAAAAGTGGAGGCATATAACTTGTGGACTATAATTCCACTGCCTCCTCCTCTCTTTGAAGAGACATTTCATTTACATCCCCAGAAGGAATCTCCTATCCCAGTCAAATTTGTGTTAAATTGCTGTTTTCGGGGGTCTTTTTCATCATCTGGAACAATTAATCCACTTTCCCATTACTTTCTATGGGAAACGTTCGTTTGACTTAAGTCATGTTTGACTTAAGTCTAGACCACTGGAACAGATTAATGACGTAAGTCAAGGTTCCACTGTACTGCCAATGTAAGGCCACCAAGAAGCGGGAGGAAAGCTTTTGCGTTCTTCATGGGGAAACCCTAAAATCTGCAGAAGTAAGAGAAAACTCATGTTGACTCACTGCAAGTGCACCCATGGACTCCTGGATAAATCAGTGGGTTTAAAAAAAAAAAAAACCTTCCAGAGCTTGGCCAAACAGCCCGAAAACTACCAGATCCTGGCCGTGAAAGCCTTTGAGAATAAATCTGGAGCCAACGTGATTCTTGGTTGCAAAAATAACAGAAGCATCATGTCTAGATAAAGGAAAGTGATGGTACCACTCTATTCTGCTCTGGTCTGACCCCATCTGGAGTACTGTGCCCAGTTCTGCCCTTGACAGATTAGAGTGCTGGGCCAAAGCAAACAGAATCGAGTTTCAACAGAGGGAAATGTAGGGTGATGCATCTAGATAAAAAGAATGAATTGCACAGATATAGAATGGGAGATACCTGGCTGGAAAATAGTACCTGTGAAAGGGATTTGGGAGTCTTGGTGGACCACAAATTGAACATGAGTCAGCAGTGTGATGCGGCAGCCAGGAACACTAATGCGATTCTTGGTTGTATCAAGAGAACCATAGTGTCTAGATCAAGGGAAGTGATAGTACCACTCTATTTTGCTCGGGTCAAACCCCATCTGAAGTACTGTGTCCAGTTCTGCGCACCTCAATTTAAAAAGGATGTTGACAACCTCGAGCAGGCCCAGAGGAGGGTGAGCAGGATGGTTCAAGGTCTGGAAGAAATGTCTTACGAGGAGCGACTTAGGGAGCTGGGAATGTTTAGCCTTACAAAAAGAAGGCTGAGAGAGGATATGATAGCTATGTTTAAATATTTGAAAGGATGTCACATTGAAGAGGGAACAGGTTTGTTTTCCATGGCTTCAGAGACCAGGAGTCGGGGCAATGGTTTCAAACTACAGGAAAAGAGATTCCATTTGAACATTAGGAAGAACTTCATGACAGTTAGAGCTGTTCGGCAGTGGAATGTGCTGCCATAAAGGAGGGTGGTGGAGTCTCCTTCTTGGGAGGTTTTTAAGCAGAGGCTGGATGGCCATCTGTCGGAAATATTGTGATGGGGTTCCTGCATGGAAGGGGGTTGGATTGGATGGCCCTGGAGGTCTCTTGCAACTCTATGATTCTATGATTCTATGAGAAGTTCAGAGGAGAACTGGGCATGTTTAGCCTTGAGAAAAGAAGACGGAGGGGAGATATGAAAGCATTTTTCTAATAGTTGAAAGGCTGTCTTACATGAGGTGAGGCAGGATCTGTTCTCGATCATCTCAGCTGTAGGACGCACAACAATGGGCACAGGTTACAAGAAGCGAGATGTTGATTGACTATCAGGAAAAAAATGTCCCAATTGTTACAGTAGCATAACAATGGAATAAATGAAGTCGGGGAAGGAGGGAGTGTTTAGAAAACCACCTGGCAGATATCCTGTTTTTTGGAGTCCAGTCTTGAGCAGGGAGTTGGACTTGATGCCCTTGTAGGCCCCTTCCAGAATCATGCTTCTAAGATTCTATGAAATGTTATTTATACATTTTGCAATTTGTATTATAAAATGTTTGTGAAGATTCTCAGTCATCCAGGTGAGTTTATCTGGAAGTTGAGTCATGGCTACTGGACATGGAAAAAGAAGTCCAGTAGCCGTGACTCAACTTCCAGATTATAAAATGTTGCAACATTGACATAACATGCAGGTGGTGTTTGCAGAACCTGTGACTGGCGGTACCTTAATTTTACCCCTCCTGCCATTTGTACTGTATTAACCTGCTGGTGAGTTACTGTTGATCAAACTAATACTGTAACACTTCTACTCACGGGAACAGCTTCCCAGCTTCTGAATTACAGGAATTACAGGAAACTAATAGTGAAAGCAAAAGAAATTTACATTACAAATTTTCTGGCTGTGAACCAAGCTGCTGTACTTTACTGCCCTGACAAAGACAATTGTTTACAGTTTTAAGAGAAATACAGATCTTAGAGAAAAATATAAATACTGTACCTATATAGGGAGGAAAGAGAGAAAAACATTGCAACACAACACAACATACCATATCAGGTATTCTGGAGGCAGAGACTGCCCAATGTATTTTACTGCCTGAGGTAAAGAACATGTGGGTTCCTCCCCACCCCCATGTCTGGAAGCGATACAGGTGTGCAGTTGTGTGCAACTACTCTTATTGGCTCAAGCATCAGGAAACAGCTGCTGTATTTTCTAAGAGCACACATTTACAAAAATATGAAGCACCCAGCTCTTACAAATATCAGTGAAGATTCTCAGAATCTTCTCTTACAGAAACATGCACATTTTCTCCAAAACCATTTTCTTCTGTGTCCAACTTCTTGCAGTGGCTCGTGGACCAGTGAAACGTTTTCAAGGTGTCTCATTTTCTGCACCAATCAAATTCGGATCTCTGTCCCTTCTGTTAGATGCAGAAGAAAAGCAAGAGGTACAAGCTTTATTTATTTTATTTATTTATTATTGCGCTTATTGATGGCACTAACTTTCCCACAGGAACTCTGGGTGGTTCACAAGGTAAAGAGAGCCAAATAAGCAGACAAAACAAAGTAAAACAATTTAAAAACAACAAACACAAATAATCCTGATAAACGGCATGGCGGGGTAACATGGTTGTGTTTTTCCCTCATTGGCCATCCTAGCTTTTCTGGAAAGGCAATTTAAGGAATTTGCAGGCAGTTTGGCAGGGATCTTCCAAGTTCTATGCCATCTTCTTGTCATTCTTAAGCAGCAAAGTACGTACTCACTGGGTCTGGCATTTGTATCTTTGCTAGATTGCTCTTCGTGGATTTTATCTCAGCTTTTAACACCATTCTTCCATGACGCTTGATTTCTAAACTGGAAGGTAGGGCTTCCACCGTCACTTTGTGGATGGATTTTGGATTTTCTGTCAGAACGTTCTCAGAGGGTCCGGTTGGGCCCTTACACCTCTAATACTCTTAGTACCAACATTGGAACACCACAGGGATGTGTGCTTAGTCCACTCCTTTATATTCTTTACATGTTTGATTGTGTCTCTGTCTATCCTAGCAATAGGATCATTAAGTTTGCAGATGACACAACTGTGATTGGGCTCATCTCTGACAAGGAGAGTGAGATGGCTTACGGAGACGAGGTGGAGAGGTTGACCAAGTGGTGTAGAATTAATAACTTGCACCTAAACATAAAGAAAACAAAGGAGCTTGTAGTGGATTTTAGGAGGCAGAAAACCGATGTTCAACCACTGGTGATTGATGGGACTGGTGTGGAGAGGGTTACAGGTTTTAGATTTTTGGGCATTGAGTTACAGGAGGATCTGTCCTGGAGTGTCAACACAAGGGGGCTTGCAAAGAAGGCTCAGCAGAGACTATTTTTCTTGAGAACTTTAAGGAAAGTTTCTTGAGAACCTTAAGGAAAGTTCCGCAAAAGCTGCTGCTGGCCTTGTATATCATTGTGCAATTGAGTGTGTGCTTACTTACGGGTTATGTGTATGGTATGGAAGTTGTACCCATCAGAATAGGACAGTGTTGCACGGAATCATAAGAATTGCGGAGAGTATTGTGGGCTGTTCACTCCCCACACTAGAACAAATTTATACTACCAGGTGCCACTGTAAAGCATTCGATATATTAAGAGATCCATCACATCCTGGTCATCGCCTCTTCGAGTTACTGCCATCAGGATGGAGATATAGAGTACCCAAAGGCGAGAACAAACTGTCTCAAAAATAGCTTCTTTTTTAGAGCAATACTGGCCTTAAACGGAAATTCTGGACTTTGAAGTCAGCTGCTTTTATATGTCATATATTTTATGTGTTGTAGCTGTTTTTAAATCTATGTGGAATGTTTTATATGGGTTGAATATAGCAACCTTGAAATTTCATTGTTCCTGCAAGGGGGCAATGACAATAAAGATTCCTATCCTATTCCTATTCCTATCCTATCCTAAATATTCAAATTTCAACATTACCTTATGCCTTTGCGAGTATTTCCCCATATTTTCTGGCATGCAAGTAGGGCCAATGCAACATAAGAACATACATATCTTGTAGTTCTTTATTGGGCTTCTCTGATTGTAGATAGGTATCAAGAGTTTTATGTTGTGCAGGACTGACATTGGTAGATGTGACTCTAGATGATGGTGCAGAGAAAGATTTTTCCCTGTTTTATCTTTATTGGAAAAGGCCATCTTAGATTACAGTGTACTGTATATATTTCTCCTGTATTTCTTCTTATTCCAACCTAAATTATTTGAACCAATAAACTCTAGCACAGATATTCACAAATACAAACACACAAGTAGAATCTATATATCACCCCTTCTGAGTAATCAGTTTGTTCCTTTCAATGCCTTGATAGTATAAGCTTCAATCGTGGCATATAATTGCTGTTTTGAAACCTCTTCTCTTAGCTTGCATTGCTGCTGGTCAGACAGGTTACCAGAAGGGAACCCAGCATCTAAATTGCTATCTGGAAAACAGATAAGGGGTTTATCCGGAGATCAGCCGGACAATGCAATTATTAAGGGAAAGTGAACCTGGCAGGTATGACAAGAGCCAAGGTCTGAGGTCTGGGAAAGAAAACAGCTAGAGATGGTGGGTGATCATTTATAACTCAGCTCCTTAATTAGCACAACACCCTTTAAAGGCTGAGTGTGTGTCCAGAGCCAACATCCTAGAAAATGAAGGCCGAGGTGTCTGTTCTATATTTTCCCTAATTTTGAAGAACACATCATTTGATAGATAGGCTCCAAACAGTATACTTTTAAAATCATACCCAAGAAAAAAGTATTCTGCTTATATATCGCCCTATACCACTTTAAGTAGTTTATGGGAGGTTTACAGTTTTAATTACAGTATGCAGGCTACACATTGCACCCCGCCCCAGCAAGCTGGGTACTCATTTTACCGACCTCAGAAGGATGGAAGGCTGAGTCAACCATGAGCCTGCTAGCGGGGACTGAACCCCAGGTTGTGAGCACAGTTTTACTTGCAGTACAGGCATTTAACCACAGCGTCCTGGGGCTCTAAGTACTCATTCCCTCCTATTTGGTACTGGTGGTTAGGCCTCATCCTGAGTACTGTGTCCAGTTTTGGACACTGAACTTCAAGAAGGATGTTGACAAAGTGGAACAAGTTCAGAGGAGAGCAACAAGGATGATCAGGGGCTGAAAACCAAGCCCCCTAGGAGAAAAGACTGAAAGAACTGGGCGTGTTTAACCTACAGAAAATGGGACTGAGGGGAGATAGAAGAGCACTTGTTCAAATATTTGAAGGGGCAGGATCTGTTCTCCATCATCCCAGAGTGTAGAATGTGCAACAATGGGCACAGGTTACAATCTGGACCCATGGAGAGAAATCCCTAATAAAATTCCACCAGGGGACTTCAATAGTTTTCACCCAAACATCAACTTCACCCTGGAACAATCCACATGGCAGGTGAATTTTCTGGAAACTACTGTGGAACTACAACATGGGCATCTTAGTACCACACTGTACCAAAAACCCATGGACTGGCATACCTATTTGCATTCTTCAAGCTTCCATCCTCAACACACAATGAAATCCATCATATTCAGCCAAGCCCTAAGATACAACTGCATTTGCTCTTGACCCACAGGATAGACACTCCAAACTCAGAGATCTACAAAAGGCTTTCCTCAGACTACAGTACCCACCTTGTATGATTAACAAACAAATCAACAAAGCAAGGCGCATCCCCAGAGATAACCTGCTACAAGACAGATCCAAAGGACCAAAGGACAGAACACCACTGGTTGTCACTCACAGTCCACAAGTGAGATACTCACATACTCTTAAATGATCTCCGGCCTATCCTTGACAAAAACACATCACACTCCAAAGCTCTTGGTGGGAGACCCATACTTGCCTATAGACAACCTCCCAACCTCAAATAAATACTAAGAATACAAGATTACAAAACAGCAACACAGACAAAGGGATTAAACCATGCCACAACCCCAGATGCCAAATCTGCCCACACATCTACACCGGCAACACTATTACAGGGCCGAACAATACTATATATAATATCCAGGGCAGCTTCCCTTGCTCCTCAACCAATGTGATCTATGCCATCTTTTGCCAACAATGCCCATCTGCACTCTACATGGGACAAGCAGGAGAGTGTCTAAGAAAACACATCAGTGGACACAAGTTTGAGATAAGAAACCACAATACACAGAAACGTGTCTCAAGTCATTTCAATCTACCAGGATACTCCTTGGAAGATTTGAAGGTCACCAATTGGGAACAGAATCATTACAAATCAAGAACACAAAGAGAAACAGCTGAGATAAAATTCATATGCATGATGGACGCACACAAGAATGGACTTAACATAAATAAAGGTTTCTTGAGTCATTATCAATTGTAATACTCCTAAATTGCCACTGTTTTCCATGGAAGTTTATCTCCCACCAAAAGACTCTAATCTAAGGTTGAAAAAAATCTTATTTATTTATTTATTTATTTATTTATTTATTTATTTATTTATTTTAGACTATTTTACCCCGCCTTTCTCCTTGGAAAAGGACCCAAGGCGGCTTACAGTAATGAGGGATAATATACAGTCCAGTACAATTAAGACATGTTCAAATATTTGAGAACAAGGAATTGAGGGACATCTTACACTAAGTATTAATAGATAACATTACATTGAAGCTACAAGGTTATAAGTAGTTATAAACACAAAGTCTATGTGAACCTATAGAATAGATTCATCTAAGATACATAGAATAATAGAATCATAGAGTTGGAAGAGACCTCAAGGGCCATCTAGTCCAACCCCCTGCCATGCAGGAACCCCATCACAATATTTCCGACAGATGGCCATCCAGCCTCTGCTTAAAAACCTCCCAAGAAGGAGACTCCACCACCCTCCTTTGGGGCAGCATATTCCACTGCCGAACAGCTCTAACTGTCATGAAGTTCTTCCTAATGTTCAAATGGAATCTCTTTTCCTGTCGTTTGAAACCATTGCCCTGAGTCCTATTCTCTGAAGCCATGGAAAACAAACCTGTTCCCTCTTCAATATGACATCCTTTCAAATATTTAAACATAGCTATCATATCCCCCCTCAGCCTTCTTTTAGAGAGGCTAAGCATTCCCAGTTCCCTAAGCCGTTCCTCATAAGACATTTCCTCCAGACCCTCAACCATCCTGGTCGCCCTTCTCTGCACCCGCTCGAGGTTGTCAACATCCTTTTTAAACTGAGGTGCACAGAACTGGACACAGTACTCCAGGTGGGGTCTGACCAGAGCAGAATAGAGCAGTACCATCACTTCCCTTGATCTAGACACTATGGTTCTATTGATGCAACCAAGAATCACATTGGCTTTCCTGGCCGCCGCATCACACTGCTGACTCATGTTCAATTTGTAGTCCACCAAGACTCCTAGACCCTTTCACAGGTACTATTCTACAGCCAAGTATCCCCCATCCTATATCTGTGCAATTTATTCTTTTTACCTAGATGTAGCACCCTACATTTCCCTCTGTTGAAATCCATCCCGTTAGCTTTGGCCCAGCATTCTAATCTGTCAAGGTCCTTTTGGATTTTCATCCGATCCTCTGGGGAATTAGCAACCCCTCCCAATTTGGTATCATCTGCAAATTTAATTAGCATACTCTCTATTCCTTCCTCCAAGTCATTAATAAAGATATTGAACAGCACTGGACCCAGAACAGAACCCTGGGGCACCCCACTGGTCACGTCTCTCCAAGCTGAAGAGAAGCCAGTTATGGTCACCCTTTGGGTGCGATCAGTCAACCAATTACAAATCCACCTAACAGTAGCACTATCTATCCCACTTTCTACTAACTTCTTAGCAAGAATACCATGGGGAACGAAGGCCTTACTAAAGTCCAGATAAGCAATATCCACAGCATTCCCCTCATCCACTAGGCCTGTAATTCTATCAAAGAAAGATATCAAATTAGTCTGGCATGACATGTTTTTAAGAAACCCATGTTGACTTATTGTAATGACAGCACTGTTTGTTAAATAATTGCATAATGACTATTTAATAACCTGCTCTAGGATCTTTCCAGGAATTGAAGTCAAGCTGACTGGGCAGTAATTATTTGGGTTCTCTTTTTTCTCCTTTTTGAAGATGGGGACATTAGCCCTCCTCCAATCGATGGGGACTTCTCCTGGACTACACATTGTAGTCCATCAATCAGAGAAAGCTTGGCTGAAGAGAAAGGTCTTTGCCTATTCTGGAAGGACAATAAATCTAAACTTTCCCATTTTCTCTCTCTCTAATGATCGTAAAAAGACCATTAATACAAAATCAAAACTAGACTATGGGTGATACCTTCATAGGCTGCTAGTAGAAAAATAAAAAAAAAGTTGCTGAGCTTTCGAGAGCAAGCTCTCTTTTTCAAGGCAGATCTGGTTTTTGTCTCTTCAGGAATGGCTACAACAGAACTTGTATGCAAATATACCTACATACAACAGCCAATGAAGATTTGGTATGAAATGTATATTCCATTACATATTATATTTCACACCTCATTCTGCTGCTATATGTCTGAAGAAGTGGATGTGTCCATGAAATGTTACATTAAAATATGTAAGTTAGTCTTTAAGGTGCCACATGTCTTTTGTCTTGTTTTGTTTTTCTTTGATTTTTTTTTCAGGAAAAACTTCCTGACTGTGAGAAAAGTACAGCAGTGGAACCAATAACCTTAAGAAGTGACAAGTGCTCCAATGCTGGAGGCCTTCAAGAGAAATTTAGACAACCACTTGGCAGATATCCTATGATTCGGATCCTTGCCTTGAGCAGGGGTTTGGACCAGAGATGGGCGTGTAATGGAAAAACAGTGTTTTATTTCATTTATCCTTGCATTTAGATTCATATTATTTTTAAATATTTTTTAAAAAAATGTAACAAAATGAAACAATAATGAAACAATTTGTTACTCTATAAAATGGCTCCCCTGGGTCCTAGAGGCACCAAATTCAGTGGGTGGCTTTTTACAAGGGAGCCATTTTACAGAGTAATTAAATGTTTCATTTTCAAAGAGAAAAAGAAGTGTTTCATTTCATTTTCAAAGGGGAAAAGAAGTGTTTTGCAAGCTTACAAAACAACGAAACAGTGTGCTATTTTTCATAAGGTGTCCATCTCTAGTTTGGATTTGACCGCCTTGTAGGCTCCTTCCAACTTCATGATTCTATGTTTAATATTCTATGTTTAATAGCGAGCTCAGCTGAGCGAGGCCAACACCACTGTTTCTGTAGGAGTCTCTGCACTCTGGTTCTACTAGGTGGCATGCACAGAGCAAGAAATAACACAGAGAGAGACAATGGGCCACCCTCCTTTGATCTAGTTTTTCTGCAGAGGAATGACTTAGTGATCCCACTGTACTGGAGAAAAAATACTCCTCCAGAGGCAGTTGGAAGAAACATAGTTCATCATACAGAAGCACACCAAGGACCCTCCACTTGGCTGGAGAACTGAGATGTACAGTTGTCATTCATCGTTTAATTTATGTATCTATAAGAGGCGTCTTGTTGAAATACAAAGCATGTCCCATCAGAACTTTGGGGCTCCTGGTTGTGTATCAGTAATATCCTGCAAACACCTATGTCACCAAACTTCAATCTCAAGTTCCTTTTTAATTCAAGTAAGCCTAATTAGAGATGGGCATGAACTGTCAATTTGGTGGATTGTACCACTCTGTTGATCAGCTGAATAGGTGTTAGGCACTTTTATGTTTTTTATGTTGTCAGCCGCCCAGAGTTCCCGCTGGGAAGATGGAGCGGGATATAAGTACTTAAATAAATAAATAAATAAATAAAGCCCCGCCTCCTCTGGCAAGTACCCACTCAGAGGCAATGCCTAGAGGGAGGCGGGGCAGGGAAGCCAGGCCACTGCCTCTGAGTGGGCATCTGTTGGAAGAGGCGGGGCTTCCAAGCACGGAATACCTGTTCAGACAATAAACGAACTGACACAAGATAACAAGTGGTTCGTGCCCATCTCATAATTTAAAATAAAAAAATACCCCCCAAAATTTAGTAACATATTTAAAATACAAATTGTGTTTCTTTTCAGAGGAAACTGATAAAAATATATTTACTGCAAAAATCTTTTCACATTGTGGACTCAAAGATCCAGCACTCCAGTTGTCTATCAGCTATTATCTGAATTCTGGTTATGCCTTCCTATCCACTGGGATTAAAAATATATATACTGTTTTCTAAGGGTCACGAGCAATGTTGGTGCATACATGGTTGCAATATTTTTATTTATATAAAATATATATAAATAAATAAATAACAGTCCCTGCCTGTCTTCAAAAAAGCACTTAAGACTCTGCTTTTCTGAGAGGCATTTGGCGACCTTTAGCTCTAATTTGTTTAAATTTTGTGCCACCATTTTGCCGATTATTTTTCTTCATTTTTTATTTTATTTTTCCTTTTATTTTCCCTCCATTGCCTGTTGTACTGTGTGTTCTATATTTGTTTTTATTTACTGCCATTGTTAACTGCCCGGAGTTCCTTTGGGAAGATGGATGGTATAAAAATGTATGAATAAATAAATAAATATTTATTTTGAATATTTTTACCCCACCTTTCTCCCTGGAAAAGGACCCAAGGTGGCTTACAATAATGAGGGACCATATACAGCCCAGAACATTTAAGACATATTCAGGTTAAGAACAGGGAATTAGAAGAGGCATCTTAGAACAATAAAAGGTAACATTAAAGCTACAAAGAGCACGCAAAAAGAAAAAAAAATCTGGGACTCTGCAGCTGGCTCTTCTCCCTGGAGATGCACAGTGAACAATCGGTCCCTTAGGACGGTAGTGCAGGCACTGCTGTTCTCGAGGATAGACTACTGCAACGCTCTTTACATGAGGTGACCCTTGATGTTGTTCGGCTACTGCAGCGGGTGCAGTATGCGGTGACCAGGCTGGTGGTTGGTGCGGGCAGGTTTGACTGCATCACCCCCCATCCTGGCTCACCTGCACTGGCTGCCCGTTGCCTCCCGGATCAGGTTCAAGGTACTGGTTTTGGTTTACAAAACCTTCCATGGCTTGGGGCCTGAGTATCTGGCGGAGCAGATCTCCCAGAGGTCAGCTTTGTCCTGACCGACCAGAGCTTCCCTCGCCTTTTCGCTTTAGGTGGCCACGCTGATGGAAGACCGTAGGGTTTCCACCCGTAATCGGGCCTTCTCGGTGGCCAGCCTGGCACTTTGGAATAAGTTGCCATCGGAGATTAGGCTGGCAGAGTCTCTGATGGCCTTTGGGAAAGCTTTAAAGACTTGGCTTTTTGTAGAAAACTTTGGTGATTGCAGAGCGTACAACCGTGAGTTGTTGGTCATTGTATTATTTTTTCCCTACCCTTCTTCTTACCGGATTCTTTGGGCTTTTTCACACGACCCCCTAAGATCCGCTTGTCCCTTAAATTCGGACCAGAGATCTTGGGGGTTCGTTTTGTTCCTGCGTCCCCACCCCTCAGCATTTCCTGCTCCTGTCGGCGTGAGGGGGGGAGGCAAAAAAAGGACAAAAGAAGCCTTTACTAACCTGCCCGTGCCGGTCGAACTTGCCACGAGCCCCATTACTTCCTGGTTCCTTCTCAAGGGGCTCTTAAAGGGGCGGGAGGCAAAAAAACAACAGACAAGGCAGGAGAGCCCGGCACTCTTATCCGCATCAAATATTTTTCACCTCCAGAGAGAAGGTACAAGAAAAGTGCGCTGGGTCGCTAAAGTGGGCGGGGTCGCACTTAATTGTCTGCAAACTCCAGAGCTGGTGGGGAAACATTTCTAAGCTCCGGAGCTGGGAGCCATTTGCAGCGCAGCTTAGGGGTCGTGTATAAACGCCCCAAGTTGCCGTATTATTTTGTTGTTGTTTTTAGTTTATATTTGTTTTTTTATGGTGGGGGTTGAATTTGGATTTGTTGTGTTTGCTATTTGTTGTACACACCACCTGAGGGAATGTTGGGTGGTTAACAAGTACTAAAATAAATAAATACAGTGGACCCTTGTATAACAAATGGTTTGTATAACAGAAAATCTGTACAACATTAAAAAATTCTGGAGATAGGGGAAATTGGCTTAAGACAGGCATGTCCAAATTTCAGATGTTTTGGACCGCAACTCCCACAGTCCTTTGCCATTGGCAATCTAAGCTTAGAATTCTGGGAATTGTGGTCCAAAACATCAGGAGGGCCAAAGTTTGGACATGCCTGGCTTAAGAGAATCGTCTATGGGGCAAATCCATACAACATAAAAATGGTCGCGATTGGGGATAACTGTTTTCAATGCATTCCTCTGGGAAATTTGAATAAAAGAAATTTGCTTAATATAATTTCATTAGGAACGAATTGATTCCTTTATGCAAGGTACCACTGTGAATAAATAACCCACTCAGCCATACCAACTCCTGACTCTGCCAACAGACAGTATCTCACCCAGTGTCTGGACTTGAAAATACAAGGGGAAAATATCAGAAGAAAACACACTTCCCTGCTTTGTCATTCCTACAGCCATGCTCTTAGAAAAAAAGCAGCCATCTGTGGCCTCAATGACACATCAATCAATTAGCAGCTCCCATAGACCTGATCCAAAAAAAAAACCCTACCTCTTCCACAGTGTAGTAATAGTAACAGAGGAGGCAGCATGAACAGTAACACGGAATTACTGTTAAGTAATACTGACCTTGAAACGACTTCGAAGCATAGCCTCAATGTTTAATGAGATTAAGAACCCAGATAGTAAGACAGCTGATTCCTTTATTACAAAGATAACTAGACAGGAGAAAATTCTAGGATTTGTAGTTAAAGCAAATAGATCCCCCCAAGATCTGCGCTGAGGTCTCCTCTGCATCTCTACTGCCCAGGTAGGATGGCAGTGAACACACCTTTCTATAGCAGATAAATCAGTGTAACTCATTCTTAGGTCAACCCACACTATTAGGGCGTTTATACACGACCCCTAAACTCCGCCGCAAATGGCTCCCAGCTCCAGAGCTTAAAAATGTTTCCCCACCAGCTCTGGAGTTTACAGGCAATTAAGTGCGACCCCGCCCACTTTAGCGCGACCCAGCGCACTTTTCTTGTACCTTCTCTCTGGAGGTGAAAAATCTTTGATGCGGTGCAACGATAGTGAGTGCGGGGCTCTCCTCGCTTCTGTTTGCTGCTTTTTGGCTCCCACCCCTTTAAGAGCTACTTAAGAGTTACTTAAGAGCTACTGGAATATTGCGGGGGCAAGAGCCGGCAAGAGCGAGAGGCAGAACGGGAGGTGAGCCACGGTCTTTCTTCCTTTTTTTTCTCCCTCCCCTCATGCAGCCAGCAGCCAGGGTGGGAACACAGGAAGAGCGACAAGCCCCTAAGATCTCTGGTCCGAATTTAAGGGACCAGCGGATCTTAGGGGTCATGTAAAAGCGCCCTTAATCTACAAATTCATTGTTGTCTAAGGTGACACTCCTACAGGCAATTGTATCTGAAACTTGTCTGGGGCAGTTACGCCCTTCCAGAAAAGCCTGGCCTCATGCCCTTTGGGTGTTTTATCCTACAGATCCCATCAGGCTTGGCCAGCATGCCCAGTAGCTACAGGAATGCGGGGGATTACAGTCGTAACAGATTTGAAAAGTATTGGATTGGGGAAGGCTGTTGCAAGGAGCTTCATCCCACAGGAGCTGCTGCTGGTGTGATCAACGGCTGGGAATAAGGGTGGGTGTAGTCCCACCATTATCTATGAGCAATATGCTCTATACTTTGGGTAGCGTGGGGGGAACTGCAGTAGAAAGCCGCTGCAAATTTGGTTTGAAAAGGCCAGTATTATTTTGGAGATTTGCAAAACAAAGTTATCCTTTGTTTTGCAAATAGTTAAAACCCATTAGTTTTAACATTCTTTGTTCTTGTTGTCAATGCAACTGTAGGAATGAGGAAAAAACATTTTGAGACCTGCAAGGAACATATATTTAGGATTTGGAAAATATGAACACACACACACACACACACACACACACACACACACACACACACACACACACACACACACACACACACACACACACACACACACACATTCTGAAGATTTAAAATCTTTTCTAAAAATTTAGAAAAATCGCTCAGAATTATTGCCACAATTTTAGGCTGAGGACATAACATTTTTATGACATTTTTCACTTTGACACAGGAAGGCAAAGCCTGCAGAATCTCACAACTTGCTACAAAATGTCAGAATTAAACCTCACATTTTAACAAATGAAAAATTGCTTGAATTTTTCCAAGTGAAACAAACACCACCATATCAAGCTGTGAATCTCTGTTCATTTGGCACGCAAGTTTTTAAAAGCGTTTGGTCGTTGCACTTCTCAAAATGGGCCACAGCAGACTAAGAAGTTCTTTGTAATCTCCATTTATACAAAAACATGTTCAAGAACATAACAGTCCATCAGAAGAGAAATCGCTGACTTCCATTCAAACCACCATCCACTCACCTTGTTTGAATGACTTTTCTAAGTAAAGGAGATTCTTCCAAATCTCAGGAGGATTTTCCTACTGCTTTTTGCCAAAATCCCTTTCTAACAAGAAGTGCCAGGATGAAACTTGGAGCATGCTGGAACCAAGACTCAAAGTGTGTGTGTGTGTGTGTGTGTGTGTGTGTGTGTGTGTGTGTGTGTGTGTGTGTGTGTGTGTGTGTGTGTGTGTGTGTGTGTGTAGCATCGTTAACAGTTGTGACCGACTCTTCGTGACTCCATGTCCATGGAGTTTTCTTGGCAGGAATACTGGAGTTGTTTGCCATTTCCTACTCCAGGTGCCTACAGCTCCTGGTATTCCCTGGTGGTCTAAAATCCAAGTACTAGCCAGGGCCGACCCTGCTTGGCTTCAATAGCTTCAGTTGGGGAAAATACTGCTAAATAGTCAATCTGTTTATTCCCCTCTTGTGTCCCCCCCCAGATCTATATATAGATTGCTACTCTTAGACCAGTGGTGGACCACAACTCCCATAAGTCCTTTGTCATTGGCAATACAGGCTTGGAATTCTGGGAGCTGTGGTCCAAAACATCTAGAAGGCCCAAGTTTGGACACTACTGTCTTAGAACCTTTTCCTTCTTTCTCTGATGTCACTTCCAGCTTCTGCTCCTTCCCCTTAACTAAAAAAAAAGCACTTCTGATACCCATCCAGCATGCACTGGGGGGGAGGGGGGTCTCTACTCAAGTTTAGAATTTTATTTACCATGGACTCTCGTATAACAAACGGTTTGTATAACATAAAATCTATACAACATAAAATATTCCGGAGATAGGAAATTTTGCTTAACAGAATCGCCAATGGGCCGAATCCGTACAACATAAAAATAGTCCCAATTAGGGATTACTCTGTTTTCAATGCATTCCTTTGGAAAATTTGTATAAAGGAAAATTTGCTTAACATAATTTCATTTGGAATGAATTACTGTAATTCCTTTATACAAGGTACCACTGTATTTATTTTGTGGCCTTCCTCCACTATTCATAAATGGATTTCCAGGAACCAAAGGAAGGTTGTGTTGTTGTCCCCCCCCCCCCCAGAATTCCAGTTCTCCAAGTTAATAATTTATTTGTTTGTTTGTTTTATTGTAGGTCAGCTTTCCCCTGATAAGGGGACTCATGGCAGCTCAACATACTGTATAAGAAAGGATAGAATTAAAAACGTATTAAGTCAAACATTTAAAGGCAAGTCAACAACATGCTAATTAAAACGCAATCAAATATTAAAAGCAAGTAAACATTAAGGATAATCATAACTTGACAAAGGCATTCAGAGACTCACTCATGATTGTTAAAAAGCCTGCCTGAAAAGATGGCTCTTCAGCTGTCAGCAGTGATTACTTCTTCTCAAATGAGCGCCATACTAGGCGTCGTCATTGTGCTATTAAAATCCCAGATCCTCCTAACAGTAGCTTTCTAAACCCATTCATGCCCCCATGAAGGATGGGGACCACCCACCTCCTATGCCTAAGATCTCAATTCTGTTTCACACTGGACCCGACTGGACCCCAAATCTGCCGTCCACAGCCTCCCAGGGTCAGAAGGCAATGAGATCTGTTATCAGGAAGCCCTTTGAGGCAGGCCTTCCTGGGGAAAACAACCTGTTTTGGCTTCTCACCTGTAGCTGGAAGTGGTCACCCGGGCCGTCACCTCCTCCTTGATCTGCCAGTTGCGGGCGTCCACCGCCGCCCGGCCTTTGTGGCCGTCCTGGTGCACGGAGCCACCTGCTGCTGCTGGGGGCTGGGCGTCCACCGCCGCCCGGCCTTTGTGGCCGTCCTGGTGCACGGAGCCACCTGCTGCTGCTGGGGGCTGGGCGTCCACCGCCGCCCGGCCTTTGTGGCCGTCCTGGTGCACGGAGCCCCCTGCTGCTGGTGGGGGCTGGGTGTCCACCGCCGCCTGGCCTTTGTGGCCGTCCTGGTGCATGGAGCCCCCTGCTGCTGGTGGGGGGTGGGCGTCCACTACCCCCCATCCTCTGTGGCCGTCCTGGTGCGCAGAGGCCCCCGCTGCTGGTGGGGGTTCGGCGTCCACTGCCCCTCGCCCTTTGTGGCCATCCTGGTGCATGGGGCCCCCTGCTGCTGGTGGGGGGTGGGTGTCTACCACCCCCCGTCCTTTGTGGCCATCCTGGTGCATGGGGCCCCCTGCTGCTGGTGGGGGGTGGGTGTCTACCGCCCCCCGTCCTTTGTGGCCATCCTGGTGCACGGAGGCCCCCGCTGCTGGTGGGGGGTGGGCATCCACTGCCCCCCATCCTTTGTGGCCATCCTGGTGCACAGAGGCCCCTGCTGCTGGTGGGGGGTGGGTATCTACTGCCCCCCATCCTTTGTGGCCATCCTTGTGCATGAAGGCCCCTGCTGCTGGTGGGTGCTTGGCATCCGCTGCCCCCCATCCTTTGTGGCCATCCTGGTGCACGGAGGCCCCTGCTGCTGGTGGGGGGTGGGTATCTACCGCCCCCCAGCCTTTGTGGCCATCCTTGTGCATGAAGGCCCCTGCTGCTGGTGGGGGCTTGGCATCCACTGCCCCCCATCCTTTGTGGCCATCCTGGTGCACAGAGGCCCCCGCTGCTGGTGGGGGGTGGGCATCCACCGCCCCCCATCCTTTGTGGCCATCCTTGTGCATGAAGGCCCCTGCTGCTGGTGGGGGTGGGCATCCACTGTCCCCCAGCCTTTGTGGCCATCCTGGTGCACAGAGGCCCCCGCTGCTGGTGAGGGCTGGGTGTCCACTGCTGCCCAGCCTTTGTGACCGTCCTGGTGCATGGAGGCCCCCGCTGCTGCTGGGGGCTGGGTGTCCACTGCCCCCCGGCCTTTGTGGCCATCCTGGTGCACGAAGGCCCCTGCTGATGGCCGAGACTGGGCATCCTCCTCGGCCAGATGGACCTTCTTCTTGATCTTCTTGGACCTTGCTTCTTCTGGCCTGGTTGGCTTTGTCACGTCCACCTCCTGGCCTTGCTCCTGGGTCTCTTGGCTCCGTGGTGCCTTTCTCTGCCTCTCCTGGCTGCCTGACCGCTGCTGGGAGCCCCTGTCCAGGTCCACAGCAGGGATCGGCATAGCCTTTGGGATCCAAGGGTGGTCCCCTCTCTTGGGGATGGGCCAAGGGCGGAAGTCTTTCTGGTACTGGCTCTCTTTCTCAAAGGGGGCGTCCGAGGGCTGGTACTCACTCTTGGGCTTGCAGCTGGGCTCCGGCCGTTGCACCTTCCAGGCTTTGTAGTCGTGGCGCATCACCGAGTCAGCAGGGAGGTGCTCTTTGGAGGAGCCATGCCCGCCTTTGAGCCCCCCGGCTGAAGCTGCAGAGGTCGCCCTGGCAACCGCATCCAGGTCACTGCCAAGGGCAGTCGTGGGCTGGGTCTCGAGGGCCGTGGACGGGCGTGGCGGCTGCTGCTGCAGGACCACGTGGGTGCCCGGGATCTCGGTGGCTTCGGAGTATTTGGTGAAGACCAAAGGCACGGCAATGTCGGCTTTGTCCAGCTGGTTCCAGAAGCGGGCAATGCAACACGCCCGGCTGATGCATGGCCAAGCCATTTTGTCTGCTGGGCCGGGCCCTCCGGCTCCCTCCACGGCTAGGCGCCCGCTCACCCCTCCCGTCAGGGAGACAATGAAGCTCCCCGGAGCCTTCCTCTCAATTCTGACACCACGGTTTTGCAAAAAAAAAAAAAAAAAAAATCAAATAACAACAACAAAGCGCCTTCAAGGAAAGGGAAAGTGCCCAGCCTGGCCCTGGGATGTTGGGGCGTGCTGGGTGCAGTCCAAGAATTCCCCTCCCCTCAACTTTCAAGTGAAAAACAAAAAGCAAGCAAGGGTGGTGCTCAATGAACAGCACAAAATCCACACCCTCTTCCAGAAAGGCGGGGAGAAGAAGCAGCAATCTGTCAGTGGAGAATTTTCCAATTGGCCCCTCCGTCCCTTCTGTCCAAACCAACAAGGGAGGAGAGGGAGGGGTCTCGGGCACGACCCCCCAAGCGGCGATCCTGAATCAAGAGGGCGGGAGGAAAGGGCTCCCGGTCGGGATGGGGGCCAAGCCAGAGGCAAATAATAATAATAACAACAATAATACTATACCCCCTTGCTCCCACCTGCAGCACAGGCGGTGATGGAGGGTGGGGTGGCTGTTTACCTCGCCTCGCCCGGAGAAGAAGGCAGATTGCGGGGTGGGGGTGGCGACGCCTGGGAGGATCCCTTGCCGCAGATCGGATCAGATCACCCCGAAACGAGGCAGGAGGAGGAGGAGGAGCCGCCGCCGCCGCCGCCGCCCGGCTCCAAGGCCGGCCATGATCGCCCTACTCACCCGACCGGGTTGGGGTGGATTGGGGGAGGGGGAGTTGAGAGGAGCTGGGGAGTGAGCCAAGGAAAGGACCGCCGCCTCCTTGCTGCTCTTCCTTCCTTCCTCCTGCTCCGGTGAAGGCGGCTGCTCCCGTGCTTTTGGATGGCGTGGATGGCGTGGATGCAACGACGCAGCGGATGCAGCAGATTCAGCGACGCAGCGGAGGCGCGCGCGGATGCAACTGCGCCACACCCAGCCCGGCGCTCGGATCACCTGCCTCCGTCAGCAGCACGCCAACGCCGGGAGGGGGGGGGGGGGGGAGGGGGAGGGGCAGAGGGAGGGGGAGGGGCGGCGTCCTCCGCTTTAACCCCTTGCAGCCCGGTCGGGAGAGGGAGAAGCGCTTCTCCATCCTGCCCTGGTGGGGCGCCGCGATCCAGGCATACGCGCGCGCGCACACACAAAGGATCGGCGGCAGCAGGAGGTGGAGGGCTGCCTTTTTTTTTTTTTGCAAGGGTGGGGTGGGGCCAAGCCTAGCAAAGACCCGCGGGACGGGTTGCACGTCTGGAAGAGGATCAGACGCGTGTCAGGGACCACTAGGATTCCTTTCCCATCCCTCGGGGGTCCTTCCTTCGGGTGGGGTGGGAAGGAAGGTCTGGACCACTTATGGCTCCCGATGATGGAGTGACAGCTGGGGTGGGGTGGGGTGGAATGGGGTGGGGTGGGGGGAATCTGCCCTTTTGGTCCAGACCATTTCAATCGGCGGATCCACTTCACCCCCGACTGGTGGGTGTTGGGGAGCGGCGGCCATTCCTTTCTTCCACGTCGGATGGATCTCTTTAATATTTGACACGGTTTTTTTAAAAAAAAAAGCCAATTTGACGCATTCTGCTGGTTTCTTTTGACCCCCCCCCACCTGGAGCCGGAGGTGGTGCGGTCCGAGACGCGACACGGTCTCGCCACCTCCCATCTGCGCTCTGAAGTGGAACCGCCCGGTGGTGCCCCAGTCCCTCGCTCGGGTGAACGTGGGAACGCGGGCTTGCGGCTGTTGAACACGGGACAGCTGCGTTGGAAGTGACCCCCGTCAACAGCTCCATTGCGCCTCGTGTTGCAAGGCCTCTGGGTTTCACGCCATTCAAAAGCACGCCGGAAAGAAATCCAACACACACACACACACACACACACACACACACACACACACACACACACACACACACACACATCTCAATTTAATCTCCCCCCATCCAGCCCTTCCTAAAAGTCTACCTGCTTTTCAAAGGTCGTTTTGGACTGCACTGCTTCAGATGGACAGTGAGTTTGGGGTGAGGAGGAGGTAGCCCTTCGGAGACTGTTAAATGGGCGAGTGGCATTTTGGAAAGGTGCCACAGGCAGATTTATGAAATGTTTTACAAGAGGAAGGGAAAGCTTGCGTCACTCTCGTTTTTGATTTCCCCTGTGGATCTTTCAAGGCGAACAGATTTTATGGGGGAAGATTAGTTGAGTTGGAAGGAGCCTCGGAGGTGCATCGAGTCTAACCCCTCCCTTGCTGGAGGCAGGCAGATCCGTTTGCTAGATGGCTACACAGGACTCTTCCTCCTCCTCCTCCTCCTCCTCTTCCTCCTCCTCCTCCTCCTCTTCCTCTTCCTCCTCCTCCTCCTCCTCCTGCATCAATGCTGGACAGCACTTCTGACTCGCGGTCCTGCATTTCTAAGGAGAGGCGTTTTCAGTACTCAAAATCTTTGGACAGATCCCAGGCAACTCAAATGAAAGAATGCAAGGCACCGCCCGGAGAGAAGAGAAGGAGGCTAATGAATTAATCCCCTCTTTTTTATTTTTAATCCACCATGATGAGCCCATTTAGAAATCTGAAAGGCACCTTGCAGACGATTAAACAGCCCTGAGTATTTCAAAATAAAAACCAGCCTTCCCTCTTTACCAAAGTCTCCAAATCTCTCTCTCTCTCTCTCTCTCTCTGACTAGGCTGAATTCTCTTACTGGAGATGGGATTTTAGCTTTAAGAAGGGTTCCCACAGCTAAATAAGGAATGGCAGCCACTAAGACCGTGACATCCCTTTACACAGTAAATGCTGTCTAGACTGGAGTAATGCATTGCTATGTGAGCACTTGCACACACTTCTATTTTTTAAAAAAGAAATAATAATAAAAAAGATCTGTGTGGATGCACATGGTCCAAAACACAATGTAGAAACATGGAACCCAGGCATTTGCTGGGGGAAAGAAACAGCAGAGGATTATAGGAAATTGTCTTATCTTGGACTAGAGAGCCTTGGTGCATCAGGTTAGCCCTGCAGGCTCATGGTGTGGACAAGAAACTGCAGTTAGGGGAGAATATCGAGAGACAGGTTGGTTTCCTATAAGCAAACATATCATACAGTGATGCATTTGATCCCCTTATCAGCTCAGTCTGTACACACGAATCATATCATATGGAAAGCCAGGCTAGATTCAGATGACGGAGGCATGAAAATTAGTGGAAGAAACATAAACATGGAATAAAGGAGTTGGAAGGAAAAAGCAAATCTAATCAATGGTGGCCCAATTTCCTCTTCAATGCCTCCATTGGGGTGATTCTTGCCCAAAAAAAAAAAAAAAAGCCTGTTAGCTGTTAGAGGAACATAAGAACATAAGAAGAGCCCTGCTGGATCAGGCCAAAGGTCCATCTAGTCCAGCTTCCTGTATCTCACAGTGGCCCCACCAAATGCCTCTGGGAGTGCATGGGACTAGAGATCTGTCTCCTGATACCACTCCCCTGCCTCTGGCCCTTGGAGTACCCTGGTTTTAAGCCTGGAGATTACACATCTCCATCATGGTTTGTAAACTGGGATGGACTTTTCCTCCAGGAATCAGTCCAATCCACTTTTGAAGCCATCCAGGCCAGATGCCATCACCACCTCCTGTGGCAGGGAGTTCCACAGACTAACAACACACTGGGTAAAGAAATATTTTCTTCTGTTTGTTCTCAATCTTCCAACCCTCCATTTGAGTGGATGTCCCCTAGTTTGGTATTTTGTGAGAGGGAGAAGAGCATCCCTCTATCCACTTTACTCATACCCTGCATAATTTTGTACGTCTTAATCATATCCCCCCTCAGGCGCCTTTTTTCCAGACTAAAGAGCCCCAAATGCTGTAGCCTTTCCTCATAATGGAGGTGCCCCATCCCAGTAATCATTTTAGTTGCTCTCTTCTGCACCTTTTCCAGTTCTACTATGTCTTTTTTGAGATGCAGTGACCAGAATTGTACACAATGCTCCAGGTACGGCCTTACTATCGTATGACGGTCATGGTGGTGGTGGTGGTGGTGGTGGTGGTGGTGGTGGTGGTGGTGATGATGATGATTTATCCTTAACGAAGTACTGGATAGCTCTGTGGTTTAGGTCTCTGGTTGTGGAGCCAGAGGTTGAGAAACTAGCTGGGCAGCTCTAAGATTATTTACAGTTCTACAATTCTCTCACAGAGTTTCAGATTCAACTCGAGACAGCCATGTGTGCTGGAGAATAAGCCTGCAGGAAGTCTTTTCAGCCTCGCCCTGCCTGAGAATACAAGAGCCCCTTATGTACGCTGCATAACAAAAGCTCTGCTGGTACTTGCATCTTCTGTATTAAGAGAAGACAGAAACCTTGTGGATGTCTTGGGGGCATTGTTGGGTGAGCGCAGATGTCTCATGAACAGACTCGATGGTAGGATCCTGCGGTTTCTGAAGTCTGCAAATTCCCATTCTTTTCCCTTTGTCAGTGTACTTACAAGTGTGTGTGTATATGTGTGTGTTGCGTCATTACAGTCATGACCGACTCTTCGTGACCCCATGTCCATGGAGTTTTCTTGGTAGGAATACTGGAGTGGTTTGCCAGTTCCTACTCCAGGCGCCTCCGGCTCCTGGTATTCCCTGGTGGTCTTCCATCCAAGTACTAACCAGGGCAGCTCCTGCTTGGGTTCCGAAATCAGGTGAGATCGAATGTGCTCAGGGCATCTAGGCTACGTACTCACTATACCCTATTAAACTGAATGGAATCTACCTCCAAGCAGGAATGCTTTTGATTGTGTTGTTTATGTATGGCGAAATCTGGAAGTCTGAATAGATTTCATTGCTAAGTTCACCATGACATGCTTCTTATTTCTCTTGTAAGTAGAGTTCTAGACTCATAGACTCATAGAATCATAGAGTTGGAGGAGACCTCAAGGGCCAACTAGTCCAACCCCCTGCCATGCAGGAACCCCCATCACAGGACTCCCGACAGATGGCCATCCAGCCTCTGCTTAAAAACCTCCAAGGAAGGAGCCGAACTCAGATACGATTTCTGCTCTAAGGGTGGCCTGCCTGCCTGCTGTGTGCAGCTAGGATCTAGTCCACATCGGGGGACTCATTTCCTCTCACGTTGTTTGCAAAGGGAGTGTGGTCTTTTGGCTTTGTGACTGGTGCTCGGTTTGGAAGTCTGTTCTTGAAAGTCGGGTGGGATTCATAGAATCACAGAATCATAGAAATCCTAGAGTTGGAAGAGACCTCAAGGGCCATCTAGTCCAACCCCCTGCCATGCAGGAACCCCCACCATAGTGCTCCCGACAGATAGCCACCCAGCCTCTGCTTAAAAAACTCCAAAGAAGGAGACTCCACTGTCATAGAATCATAACAATGGAAGGGGCCTTTAAGAGTAGGGAACCCAACCACCTGCTCAAGGCAGGAATCCAAATCAAAACAGACCTGACAGAGAGTGGTCCATTTTAATCTTGAATGCCTCTAACATTGGAGGCATTCAAAATCATGGGTTCTGTTGCCATACTGCTCTAACGGTTAGGAAGCTTTTCCTGAGATTCAACCCAAATCTAGCTTCCTGTAAGTTGAGCCCAACGTTGTGTGTCCTACAGTCTGGGATGACCGAGAACAGATCTTTCCCTTTCTCTATATTCATTCAAATATTTGAAAAGTGGTAACCTATCACCCTTTCATTCTTTGTTTCTCAAGACTAAACCTGCACAGTTCTTTGCGTCTTCCTTCAGTCTTTTTCCTAGAACGCATGCTTTCTCGTGACCCACGCTTGTCACCTTCACCCATGGCATATTCAAGGCAGCTCTTTAAAAAAACACAGCTGATGGCTTTTACTTTGCCGCAGGAGGTGTGCTGAGCTGCCCTTCTGAAAGCAATGACGCATCTTGCCACTCTTTAAAGTCTAAAGAGCTTTCTTAGTGCATGCTTTTTCCGGATTACAATCCTTCCCCCCTCCCCCCTGATTCAGAGAGGATAATCTCAAATTAAACTGTAAAATCCATGGATCTGTGGAGCTGGACTTCAGTGTGGCGACATTCATGCTGCAGCAAAGTTTTTGGTCTGCTAGGGGCCGTGTCAGGCTGCTTGTGCCCATTCCACCACCTTCCCCAGCTTGTTTGGTGAGGACACAAGACAGGGCCTTCTCAGTGACTGCTCCCAAGGCTGTTGAATATTGCTTCTCTTGCTGTCCCGAGAAGCCAGGTTGGTCCTTCTCTCTTATCCTTCTTTCATCTGGCAGGCTTCTAAGCAATAGGTAGAGCACTTGGGAACACTATATTTAGAGATTTCTAAAATATATATATACAGTAGGATCCCAGTATCCACTGGGGATTGGTTCCAGGCCTTCCCATGGATAATGAAAACCATGGATAAGAGATAACGCCTGACCACCCACCCCCCAAACTGCTGTTTCCTGATAGTAGCTTGCTTTATGACTGCTGTTTTGAGACAGTAGCTTGCTTTATGGCTGCTGTTTGTGACAATAGCTTGCTTTGTGGCTGCTGAAGTATTTACTTATTTTTCCTCTTCCAGCCGTGGATAACTGAATCAGTGGATATGGGGGTCCTACTCTATTTTTAAAAATGTTTTTGAACTTTTACTATTGACAAATGTTTCACTGCTTTTCAACAGAGTTTCTATGGTGTTTTAGTAAGCTTATCAGTGTGCAGTTTTAGCTGCTGTGAGCCCTGCTGAGTTTCCTGCGGAAAGAAAGCAGCATATATATATATAGGTAGAGAGATACTGTAGTTCTTTTGCTCCAGCAGAGGTACCCATTTACGCCTTTGAAAATGCCTCAAAACATTGTAATGTCCAAAAATGTCCTGGCTGTTCTCCTTGGCCTTTCAGTATTTTAATGCTATATCAATACAGCCTTTTAATGCACAGCAGTTAAACTGCAGCACTGCAGTCAAGCCTCTGCTCATGATGGCCTGAGTTCATTCTTGATAAACTCAGGCAGTTGGCTCAATGCTGACTCTGCCTTCCAATTTTCTGAAGTTGATAAATTGAGTACCCAGCTCTTGTGTGTGTGTGGGGGGATGTGTAGCCTGTGTAATTAAATAGTAAATGGCCCAGAGAGTGAATGAAGTACTATGGGGTGGTTTATAAGCAGCACACTTTGCTCTGAAAGGCAGCAACCATAATTCTTCAGTCCATGTTGTAACTGGCCATTCCTGCTGGAGTATTCTAGGGGGTTCTGGTCCAAGCAGCAGCAGCAGCAGCAGCAGCAACAACAACAACAACAATAACAACAACAAAAACAGCCTTTCGGAAGGCTTTAAAGACCATGCTCTTCCGAGAGGCATTTGGTGACTTAGTTTAGTTTAGTTTTTTTTTCCGCCCGCCATCCACGTTTTTTGTTGTATTTTTTTACTTGATTGTTAAATTGTTGTTATTGTCCATTGTTTAGCTGTGACCATTATATTATTGTTGTGAACCGCCCGGAGTTCTTTCGGGAAGACGGGTGGTATACAAGCCTTAAAAATAAAATAAATAATAATAATAAATAACCCTTTCTTTGTGAGCTGTTAAGAAACTGACAAAATGAGAGGATGGTGGTTTCAATTGCCTTTGAAACACAGGCCAGTTAGCTGGTGTTAGGATGGGCAGACTGAAAAAGAGGGGTAGAAATTGCCTGTTAATTGGAAAGTTTGTTCCGTTGTGTCTTATCAGTGTGTGAAGAAATTTCCAAGGCCATAAAACACTCCTGGCAGAACTCTTTCCTGGCACCAAGCTGATTAGCGAGAGTTAGTTTCAACTGAAAAGAAGAGAGGGGGTAGAGTGAAGCTACCTTAGCAAAAGTTTACTCCCTTCTGGAGGTTTTTGAGTGACCAGGAATCTCATTGGTACAATACACTTGAAAGGTTTGGAAGATGGGGAGTGAGCTTAGTTTAAGTCTAGTTTCTCTGAGGAAAATGCTGTGCTCAGTTGCTCTCTTCCTAATTGATTTACACTCTGCAACTATGCTGAAGTTCTGTTTCAATATAAGTAGTTTAGGATCGTTCGTGTTATTATTTTCTATGGAAACTGTTGTGGAACTGCCTGAGTCTCAAAGCTTTCTAAATGTGCATTTGTTTAACCAAATTTAATATATTATTATATTTTTTAAAAATCTAAGAAGGCTCTAGCTAGCAGTGGCCATGCTGTCCAGGGGATTGTGGGAACTGTTATACAAAACAAGAACACAAATGCATGGTCACGTGTGTTGATTCTCTGCTATCTTATCCCGCTATTGTTAGGATGAACACAGGACAAGATATCAGGGATAGATCATAAAACCAAAAATTAAAAAAAATCATGGAAGTAGAGCTGGAACAGCAGCAAGATGATGCAACAGCAACAACAGGGGGGGGGTGGGATGGGGGTATTTCCAAAAATTTTGAATCTGGCATCTTGACACAGCAGGAGAAAGTAAAAGCACCAGTAAAACACACCAAAGTAGACCTAGGGGAAATATACTGGCACCGACTGTTGTGTCTATTTTCACTGATGTGGTGAAATCAGGCCCAGAATCCACTTCCTGGTTGCCATCGGGTTGTGGACCAGATGCCTCAGGCAGCAAAATATGAGTGGCGGCTTCAGGGCATCCACTTAATGTTGTTCTTTGTAGCATCCTCCTGTTCCAACCCACTACAGGCATCCTGGCTGCTGGACTTGGCCTGTTCTCTTCCTGCTTAATCACCGACCCACAAGGGATCCAGGGGCCAAATTACAAGTTATAGGCAGCCCAGCTTTGGAAGCAGAAATCTGTTGTTCTGGAGTTAAAGATGTGATTCCAGCAGGTCTTTGTGACTTGGCCCATCATCTTTGTAAAGAAAGCCTGCACTCCACTCCCGTTAGAAATGGCATGGCACCCAGTGACCCATCAAAAAGTAAAGCAAGCTGATTTATAGACTGGATGAGGGTTGATGTGACAATCAGGGATTGCCAGAACTTAAGGAGTTATCTCTTCTAATAATGCACTCACTATAATGTTTGTGTGTTGGCTTGCAGATAGTACACCTGGGAAAGCCACCTGACTCAGTGACCTGGCAGGAATTTAGAACCTGGAAAGTTACTTTCAAAATTTCCCAGAATCCCTTGCTCAGTTTTTTCCTCAAGCTCTAATTATTATACAGCCTGACCTCACTTGTAGAATTTCTAATGCTTCAATTCTGTTGGACTACAACTCCCAGAACTCCTTATCATTGGTCCTGCCGGGTGGGGGTGATGGAAACTGTAGACCTAAACAACCTGGAGGTCCAGAGCTTCGTCAACCTCACTCTATTTTATGTAATGAGCCCAAGAGCCTCTGCAGGATGGTTCTTAGCACAGATGGGCACGAACCGATTCAGTCCAGTTTGTGGAAATTAGTTGGCATGGCACCACAGGTGCGTGCGTTCCCTCCTTGCACATCCCAGCCATCTGCTCCGGTCACAAGCTCGGGTGCCCTGCCTGGGTCCTCCTTCTTGCTGCACAGACGAAAAGTGGTTGGCTGCTGGACGAGGAAGCAGGGAAAGGAAACCCAATGAATTTCTACAAACCAGGACAAACTGATTCGTGCCCATCTCTAGGAAAGGAAACCAGGACGAATCGATTCGTGCCCATCTCTAGTTCCTAGTGACGTGCAACGTGCATAACTTGTCAATCGCCTCCTTGGTCCGGCTATGGTAGAACGTGGAAAAGTTACTTTTTTGGGCAGTACCTCCCAGAATCTTGCAATCAGCTTGGCCAGTGGGAGCCACAGCCCGTCAGGAGGAACTGTGCGAAGGTCCGCCCGTTCTGTACGCGTTCCTGATAAAATGGGGTGGGTGTGTCCTTCCTCGCGAGGACCGTGTTCAATCTGAACCAGGAGCCTCCTCCTTTAATGCCAAGTGAGCAGCAGCCAGAGACTTTGTCCTCTCCGACTTTCTCCCCTTCAGGAGCTCCTGTCGCCTTCTGGCTGACAGCCGCGCACCCAGCACCAAGCCTCAGCATGAAGATCGAATTTGCTCCCCGCTCAGTCCCTCTGGAGAGGAGGCTGCAGACAGCTACGGTGGTCCAGTGGGTCTTCAGCTTCCTGGGCTTAGGTAAAAGGAGGAGGAGGAGGAGGAGGAGGATTTGGCCGTTATCATTAGAAATAGAAGCTTGAGGTTCTGGGAGCTGTAGTCCAAAACGTCTGGAGGGTCAAAGGTTCCCCTAATGTAAAAGGTTACCATAAGACAGAATTGACTTGATGGCACATTTTTATTATTATTGTTGTTGTTGTTGTTGTTGCTGTTGCTGCTGTTGTTGTTGTTGCTGCTGCTGCTTTATATCTAGGAAAGAATCCCACATAGACCAACCAGACCAACTCTGTGGAACTCCCTGCCACAGGATGTGGTGATGGCATCTGAACTGGATGCCTTCAAAAGGGGACTGGACAGATTCCTGGAGGGTACAAACCACAATTCCACCGGTTAACAAACCATGATGGGGATGTGTAATCTCCAGGCTTAAAACCGGGGTACTTCAAGGGCCAGATGCAGGGGAGTGCTATCAGGAGACAGAGATCTAGTCTCATGCACTCCCAGACATATCTGGTGGGGCCGCTGTGAGATACAGGAAGCTGGGCTAGATGGGCCTTTGGCCTGATCCAGCAGGGCTCTTCTTATGTTTTTATGTTCAGATTTCTAGTGCTATCTAGTTTTATTTTGAGTAGTGTGTAAATCATATCAGTGCATGCATGCACTCTCCTTCCCTCTCTTAGAACCCCTCCTGCAGGCTGGTCAGGCCAAGGCATGTGGGGAAAATGGTTTTGCCTCGATGATTCTGTGGGTGTCTCTCCAAATATGTCTTGCACTCGTTCTTTTATAGGTTTTTGCAGTTTCTGGCTTCTCCACCTGAAAGTGCTTTTTCATCAATTCCAGATTGCATCTTCAACTGTTTTATTCCAGGGGTTTTTGTTTGTTTGTTTTTTGGCTCTTTGTTGTCTATCCGTCCCTCTTCTCATAGCCTCACGGAGTTGGTAGGGGCTCATAAGGCCATTGAATCCAATTCCTTGTTTCAATGCAGAAATTTAAACCAAAGTATATCTGGCTGGTGACTGCTCAGCTTTGGGCAATGGTCTCAAACTACAGGAAAAGAGATTCCATTTAAACATTAGGAAGAACTTCATGGTGGTTAGAGCTGTTTGGCAGTCGAAAATGCTGCCACAAAGGAGGGTGGTGGAGTCTCCTTCTTTGGAGGTTTTTAAGCAGAGGCTGGATGGCCATCTGTCTCGGGGGTACTTTGATGGAAGTTCCTGCATGGCAGTTGGTTGGACTGGATGGCCCTGGAGGTCTCTACCAACTCTATGATTCTATGATTCTTGGTGACTTACTAGTTCAAGCACCTGCTTGCAATTTCTTCTCTGCATGGAGCTCTCTGCCCTTTGGACCCGTACCTTGCACATGCACCCTGTCAGCAGAACAGCACCCTGCTCCCCTGGCATGCTTCCCCTGGCCTCACCTTAATCTCTCAATAATTCCTGCATTGTCCATTATTTTGAATTCTATCACCTAACTATATGACCCTCATTGCTGTTAAGGATGAACGGGAGGGCAAATGTGTAAACTTAATGGAGGATTGGGGGAGAGAACAGGCCAAAGAAAACATTTATTTACCCAGTGTGTTATTAGTCTGTGGAACTCCTTGCCTCAGGATATGGTGATGGCCTCTGGCCCAGACACCTTTAAAAGGGGAATGGGATGATTTCTGGAGGAAAGGTCAATTTCAGGTGACAACCAATGATGGGAAGATGTGTTTTCTCCAGGCTTAAAAGGAGGGTCCATCAAAATGCCAGATGCAGGGGAGTGGCATCAGGAGATGGGTATCTAGTTGTCTCATGTGCTCCAGAGGCATCAAGTGGGGCGACTGAGAAATACAGGAAGTTGGGCTAGATAGGTTCTTGGCCTGATCCAGCAGGGCTCTTCTTACGTTCTTAACTTCTATGCAATCATCAAACGTGTAGAAACTCCACCCTCTTGAACCTATCCACCCTGGAACAGGGGTTTCTCAGCTTTGTGTTCTGAAGCAGTTAGATTACAATTCTGAGGATTCTTCTACAGCTAGAGATGGGAAATGAAATCCTAAAACATCTGGAGACCATTCTTGTCCTTGAGGACATCTAGCTTGATGCTGAATTTTCCACCAACCAAGCCTGAGTTTGGGGTCCACCATGACTGGGAAGCCCAAGTTTGGCTAAGCCTGTGGTGGCAAACCTTTGGACCTCCAGATGTTTTGGACCTCAACTCCCACAGTCCTTTGTCATTGGCAATCTAGGCTTGGAATTCTGGGTGTTGTGGTTCAAAACATCTGGAGTGTCAAACGTTCGCCACCATTGGCCTATAAGTGTTCTAATTCTTTGTACTAAATTTCATATCTGGGAAGGAAAGCTCATGTGGTATAACTAGTGTTAAGGGCTTCCGAGTTGCAGTCCGATACATATCAAATTGTAAGAGAGTCTACCCCAAGAGGTTGGGTGGAGCATTGCAAACCTGTTATCAGTGGCCTTTCTCAGTTCTAGAAACTTAGGGCTTTACTGGGTAAATTCAGCTCATGTTTGGTCTTCCTCTTTAGAACGGACAGAATACCAAAATCAAAAAGGGCCTACAAGACCATCAAGTCCACCCCCTGCTCAGAGCAGAAATGCAAACCAAAGGATATCTGCCAGGTGGTTGTCTACATTTCTCTTGAATTGAATAAAAGCAATACAGTGTTTGAGCACACACCATATTTTGAGGTCATGGCATACTACTTTAACAGTTAGGAAGTTTTTCCTGATATTCAGCTGGAATTTAGCTTTCCTTTGATCTTCCATTTTCCAGCATTACTGCCTCTTCCAACATGTCTCCTGTGATGGATTCAAAGCACAACATAGAAACTTGATAAACTAAACTATGTTGTGTTTTGAGTCCATCAGGAGAATTCTGGCTTGAATGACCTAGAATTCTCTTTTGTCTTCATGATGCTTCATGTTATCCCTAAAACACTGTATTTGAAGTGAATTGAACCTCCATCTGACCTACTGGTCAATGTTCTTCACTATCCGTATTTGTGCTAAGTAATTGGGGAATGTAGACCAATTGTTCCAAACCTTGGGTCCCCAGATGTTCTTGAACTAAAACTCCCAGAAACCTTCACCACTACCTGTACTGGCCAGGATTTCTGGGAGCTGTGGTCCAAGAACATCTGGGGACTTGAGATTGGGATCCACTGGGGTCGAGGATATTCATCTTGGTCTCCAGAGATAGGTTACCCCCCAGGATGTTTCCTAGTTTTTTTTTCCTAGTTGTCTTCCCAATCCTCAATTTTCTTCTGATTTCTTGGCTGCCACCACCATTTGGAACAGAGAAGCATTAGAATCATAGAATTATGAAGTTGGAAGGAGCCTGCATGGCCATCAAGTCCAACCCCTGCTCCGTGCAGGAATACAAATCAAAGGATACCTGCCAGGTGGTTGTCCCAATTTCTCTTGAATGCCTCCAGTGTTCAAGCAATCACCACCTCTTGGGGTTGTTGGTTCCATGGCTGTACTGCTCTAACAGTTAAGAAGTTTTTTCCTGATATTCATCCAAAACCTGGGTTCATTTGACTTGAGCCTGTTGTTGCACATCCTGCACTCTGGGATGATTGAGGACAGATCCTGCCCCTCACATTCAAGGCAGGCCTTCAAATATTTGAAAAGTGTTATCACATCACCTCCCAGTCTTCTTTTCTCTAGGCTAAACATCCCCAGTTCTTTCAGTCTTTCCTCCTAGAATTTGATGGATTGATGATGTATAGCAAATCCATAGAATATCTGTAGAGGAGGAGACTTAGAAAATGGGGGATGGAAAACTTTGGTAGGGTGCGAGGCCAATTTTTCACTCTCATCAGTTTCCACATGTCATTGTGACCTAGGACAGTGTTGGCAAATCTATGGTATGGGTGCCAAAGGTGGTACTTGGAGCCCTTTCTGTGGGCACCCGACATTGCCCCTTCACAGCCACCTGTATTCAGGTTAAATTGCTGTATTGGCACTTTGTGAAAAACTACTGGGTTTTGAATCGCAGTTTGGAGACTCGATCTCTAAAAGGTTTGCCATCAGTGACCTAGGGGAGATGTCAAATTTCTGGAAATTTGGGAGAGGGTACTTCTCTCCTACCCATTTTTTTTTCATTTTTCTCCAAAGTTTTTTTCCTCATGGCTTCAACAATCTGGAAATTTTACATCTTGACCCTGGAGAGCCTGAACATGAAGAAAAATAAAGCACTTCTGGGTTTGATGCTTGCATTTAAGACCTGAGCTGAAGAGTGTCATGAATCACTAAAAATATATGAGTCACCCCCAAAAGTGATGATGGGGGAATCCCATTGAGCTCTGCAGGGTCCCTCTTCACCTCTAAGGTAAAGGTAAAGGTTCCCCCTGCACATGCGTGCTAGTCGTGTCTGACTCTAGGGGTGGTGCTCATCTCCATATTCAAACCAAAGAGCCAGTGTTGTGCAAGTCCATGGCCACATGGCAGGCATGGCTGCAAGGAAACACTGTTTTTACCTTGCCACTTTTTACAGCAGTACCTATTTATCTACAGTGGTACCTTGTATAAAGGAATTAATTTGTTCCAGATGAAATTATGTTAAGCAAATTTTCCTTTATACAAATTTCCCATAGGAATGCGTTGAAAACAGAGTAATCCCTAATCGCAACCATTGTAATGTTTTACAGATTTGCCCCATAGATGATTCTGTTGAGCAAAATTTCCCCTATCTCCGGAATTTTTTATGTTGTACAGATTTTATGTTATATAAACCATTTGTTATACAAGGCTCCACTGTACTTGCATTTACTGTACTATACATGCTTTCGAACTGCTAGGTTGGCAGGAGCTGGGGTTATCAGCGGGAGCTCGCTCTGCTGCATGGCACCCGGGATTCGAACCGCCGAGCTGCCGACTTTGCAGTTGACAGTTTTCGGAAGCCTTTGTCCATTGAGCCACCACACCCTCTTCACCTATCCCTCTGCTAAAAGATCAGGAGTGGGGCCTGTCAGAAAACGTGGCCTGTTTGAGTGAATTCTGTGGCAAAGTTTGACCCCCGGGCCCCAAGAGCTGGATATTAATGATGTCCTGTGTCATTGTAGAGACAGACCATTCCACCTCGTGGCCCTGCAGAACAATAGAGACATGTTGTCTCATGCTGAAAATTATGCTAACAGAGAGAGAGAGAGAAGGAGGAAAATGGCTGCTGTTTCCAAGGCGACCGCCTGACAGCTGGGGAAGGAACTCGGCGCTGTAGGAAGGAAGCTCAAGCAGGTCTGGAAAGCTGGTGGGTGGATTCAGGATTCATTCAAGGAAGCAGCAAAGAGGGGAAAACACACACACACACACACACACACACACACACACACACACACACACACACACACACACACACACACACACACACACACACACACACACACACACACACAAAACAGAAGCCGAAGTTAAGAAGAGCCCTGATGGAACAGCTTGGCTCCTTCTGCCCCAGCAACCTGCTTCCAGCTGTGGTCAGCCAGAAGCTTCTGGAAAGCCACCTAACATCCTGTTGAAGTTTCTACCAAGAAAAGTAAAACATAAATTAAATATTGAAGTTTGTAGCCTTACCTGCACTGAAGTGAAAAACCAAACTAAGTGTTTGGGGCATAGTATCTACAGGTTATAGCATCAGCAGAGGTTTCTGGCTGCATCGTGCAGGTGTAATTGATTATGTAGCAGAAAGAGTATTTAAGTAAAGCCTCAAGATTCATTATTTGCCCATTCTATTTTGGAATCAGTCACTCTGACCTACATGATCTATTAGAGGTAAAATGTACTGGGTATTCTCTATTTTTGCTGTGTGTTTGCATGAGTAAAGCTATGGGATATGCTTTGCAAATGATAAATGTTTATGTGTTAGCTACATTACAGTTATAATCTTATGTTTGTGGCATTAAATCCACAGAAGGGTTTTATTTTTAGTGCCTCTTCAGCTTTTTGAGCATGTAAAACAGAGACTGACACACAGTCCCCAGAGGAAAGGGGGTGCACACCACACTTTCATAACTTTTGCAAGTGATGATACGGAACATGCACAATTAGAGATGGGCACAAACCGATTCGTCCCTTCGTCAAAGGTGCTGCTCCCTTCCTCTGCTTTCTCTGGCTCCATCAGCCGCTCCTGCACTTGCTTCCTCAACTGATCTGACAGCCACGGCTCATGGTGTCTCTGCTCCGCTCTCTTGGCTGATCCCCCCACTCACAAAAAAGTGTGGGACAGAGACTCTGTGATCTTGCTCATGACAGGGGGATTAGCCGAGGAGGTGGGAAAAGCTAAGGAAGCTGAGCCTGGTGAGTGACAGATAGGCTGAAGAGGCAATCAAGCGTTAACTGTAATGTTGCCTTATAATGCTGTAAGGTGCCCCTCGATTCTCTGTTTCTCAAACTGACTGTGTCTTAGCAGACTGTAGTCTCTCCTTACTGTAAGCCACCTTGTGTCCTTTTCCAAGGAGAAAGGCAGGGTCAAAATACTCAAAATAAATGAAAATAAAAGAGAAATATAGGATTCCACTGACTGATCAAGTGCTGCTATTTCATGGGTAGAAGGTGTGTTCTTCTTAATGGAGATCAGTGTCTTTGCAATCGGAATCCCCATGCAAGCATTTTGATGCTGTATTATCGTGGAGCTTCAGTAGGGTGTTGGTGTTGTGATGTGTCATGAAGCAGGGCTTTAATTAGGGCTGGGAAGCTCAGCCCAACTCAGAAGGCACTGAGAGATCTAGGCCCATATCTGTTGCAGAGGTTCCTCTATGCCGCACAGACGACGTGCAAATATTCACAGAGTCCACAGCTTCAACTTCTCATTAACGGGCACTTACGGTCTCAGTAGGTCACTCTGAGACATCAGCAGCAGAAATAATAAAAATGCTTCATTAGTGAGCCTTGTGGCGCAGTGGTTAAATGTCTGTACTGCAGGTAAAACTGTGCTCACGACCTGGGTTCAATCCCCGGTAGCAGGCTCAAGGTTCACTCAGCCTTCCATCCTTCCGAGGTCGGTAAAATGAGTACCCAGCTCACTGGGGGCACTGTGTAGCCTGCACACTGTAATTAAAATTGTAAACCGCCCAGAGACTACTTGTAGTGGTATGGGGCGGTATATAAGCAGAACACTTTTTGCTTTTAGTGACAGGAACAGATTAATGCCAAACAAACAAAACACACTGCTTTCAACAGACTAAAGAGAAGGAAAGGGAACACTCAGCAGAGAGACAAGGCTGTCTTTCAATTCAGAGGTGTGAGGGGATGATGGGTTAGTGCTGGATAGATTGACAGTCACACCAGCCCAGAAAAGCCCCTCGCTGTCACTCAAATCACAGGCAGCATGCAAGGCTGTGAAAACTCCAGTAGAATCTACTGGGGAGTGTTAGGGAAATAAACTGCAGTATCTTTCTGCCCTCTTCGGTGGAACGGTAACACTGGAAACGAACCAGGTCATGCAGAAATTTATGTGTGCTGCAGAATGGGATCTTAAATGTGATCAAGTAGATGCTGAAGATGGGAACTAGAAGAAAGGTTTGTACTGTCATGGAGACAGCCTCAGGCACTTTTAAAAATTGCTCCCCCCCGCTAAGCTCTTTCCTTTACTTGTTTCCACTTTTGTTGTTATGTGCCACTGAGCGATCTCCAAAATGTCTTGTCCTCAGCTGCCTTGCTCAACTCTTGCAGACTTGAGGCTGAGGCTTCCTTGAGGGAGTCAGTCCATCTCGGTCTTCCTCTGGTCCTGCTGCCTTCCACCACTCCCAGCGGTCTTCTCCAGAGAATCCTGCCTTTTCATGATGTGCCCGAAGTAGGCCAGGATCGGTTTCAGCATTCCAGAGAGACTTCAGGCGTGGTTCGCTCTAGCACCCACCTGTTTGTCTTCCTGGCTATCCAGTGTCTCTGCAAAGCTCTCCTCCAGCGCCACCTTTCAAGCAAAGCTGTTTTCTTCCCCAGCCAGCTTGCTTAAGCGTCCAACTTGCACGTCTCTAATTACTTCTCAGCAACTGTTCAATTCAATTCAATGGCATTATAATGTTGCCTGTTTCATTTTCATTCCATGGCACAGCCGGCCTGGTACAGCCGCTTTAACCATAAACAGATGCCACGGGCTTGGTGGCAGCTGCTCCCGCCTGTTGCTATGGCGGCGGAAAGGAAGCCAAGGCCTAGGCTGCCCAGACAAAGAGAAAGGGGAAGGGAAGCCATCCTGTCCTCCCCATAGGCAAGCGCTAGACATCCTGGCAGGCAGACCCACATCAAGTGCTGAAGGCCCCTCTGCCAACTCTGACATCAACGTCCTCTTTGTGGGTCCTCCGCGTCCTCACAAGTGGTCTGCTCGCGAAAGGGGCAGCCGCTTGTGCAGAAAAATTAAACAAAACAAGTTCCCCAGGAGCGCTGGATGTGTCTTTTGTTCAAAGAAGAAAGAACGCTTGTGCGCTGCTGGCCCTCCCCGGCAAAACGGCGATGCTGGCGCGGGAAGCAGTCGCTGACACAACTCACACACACCCAAGACAGCTCCTCTCGATGGTTCCTGGTGCTGCCTGGGTTTTTAGAGCTTGTCTGGGAACTGTTCCCCCAGCGCAAGGCTGGCCTATGAACTGGGTCGAAAATCCATGGTTTCAGAGCCAAATGGAAACGCATAGCTTTCTGCCGGCTTCAGACTACAAAACCCATGAGGCCGTGTGAGCTTGGGTGGAACAATGGGCTCGTGTTACAAGATTTCAGTTGACTATCAGGAAAAACTTCCCGACTGTTAGAGCAGTATCACAGCGGAACCAGTTACCTCAAAAGGTGGCGAGTACTTCAATGTTGGAGACACTGATGAGAAACCTAGACAATCACCGGGAAGATATCCTGATTTGTATTCCTGCTTTGAGCAGGGGATTGGACTCAGTGGCCTTGAAGGCCCCTCCCAACATCATGATTCTATGAGTGCACAGTGCAAAGATTACAAAGTCCATGATGCTGAGCATTTTTTGAGCAATGGCCATCCACCTGTCTGACCTGGCAAATTTCTTCTCGCTGGCATAAGAACATAAGAACATAAGAAGAGCCCTGCTGGATCAGGCCAAAGGCCCATCTAGTCCAGCTTCCTGTATCTCACAGTGGCCCCACCAGATGCCTCTGGGAGCGCACAAGACTAGATCTCTGTCTCCTGATACCACTCCCCTGCCTCTGGCCCTTGAAGTACCCTGGTTTTAAGCCTGGAGATGACACATCTCCCTCATGGTTTGTCACCTGTGATGGACTTTTCCTCCAGGAATCTGTCCAATCCCTTTTTGAAGGCATCCAGGCCAGATGCCCTCACCACATCCTATGGCAGGGAATTCCACAGACTAACAACACGCTGGGTGAAATTTTTTTTTCTTTTGTCTGTTCTTACTCTCCCAGCCCTCAATTTGAGTGTATGTCCTCTAGTTCTGGTATTTTGCAAGAGGGAGAAGAGCGTCCCTCTATCCACTTTACTCATGCCATGCATTGTTTTGTACATCTCGATCATATGTTACTGCAGCCGTTGGCTCCATTACAGAATATTCATCCTTATGGTTGTGTGATCATTACTGGAGGCATCAAAGGGACTGGAGCGAGAACGAATTGATCTTGATTAATCGACAGTCAGATGGCCTGCCAACAAGGTCGTGGTATCTCCTCAGGAGATGCACTTTGGTTTCTGAGCAGTAATAAAACACGATAGCGTTGAGAAAGGGTCAGCATTTGCAGCTTGAAATATCATTCCAGAATTCCTGCAGTTTCACAAAGGCATGATAGCAGAGTGTCAGAGTTGCACCTCAGATTCAGGTCCCCGAAGGTGACCCAGGAATTGCCACCGTCCCTGCTTTAACACAAGTACAGTTCCTCGGTTAGCAGGGCCCATACTGCTGTGAGCTGAGGACCCAAAGCTTTCTGCCTTTGTGGAGGCAGGCCACGAAAGTACCACGAAAGCAGGTCCTTCTGGGTCTCGGGGACATGGGAAGCAAGAGCTTGTGGGTGGGGTGTTTGTAGTGGTCTGGAGGGGGCAGCTCAGCTCACTCTGGAACATCATTGCAAATCACTCCTGTTCTTGTTGCAGACTTTTGAATTTGGATTAATGGTCCTAGACTCGGCCTATCATGTGTTCCAGCTCCAATTACTGTTGGGTTTGTATACCTCTTGGCTTTAGAAGTCCGTTCTCTCTTCTGCTTAGAAACTTGTGGCCAGCGTCCACCTCTACTGGTAGCCCCCACAGAGAGATCTTTGAAGGCCTGCCCTCTCTTGACATGTTGCCCTTCCTTTCACAGCCCAATGCTGCATTGCCATCTTCTTGGGACTCCTCTTCACCCGCTTCTGGATCCTTAGCGTGCTCTACGGCGCCTGGTGGGTCTATGACTGGGATACACCACACACGGGCGGCAGGAAAATCAGTTGGATCCGGAAGAGTGTAGTCTGGAGATATATGAGAGACTACTTCCCCGTCACGGTGAGTGACAACATTGGGAAGGAGATTTTAGCATCCCTGGTGGCTCATTGGTTGTTCTCTCTCTGGGCGTTTATACACGACCCCTAAGCTCCGCCGCAAATGGCTGCAAGGTCCGGACCTTATAAATGTTTACCCACCAGCTCCGGACTTTGCAGACAATTAAGTGCGACCCCCGCACTTTAGCGCGACCCAGAGCGGTTTTCTTGTACCTGCTTTTTGGATGTGACAAATATTTGATCCGGTGTAAGGATAGTGAGTGCGGGGCTCTCCTGGCTTCTGTTTGTTCTTTTTTTGCGCCCCGCCCCTTTAAGAGATCTGAATGCTACCGGGAACAAAACGGAGGTAAACCGGCATTCTTTTCTTTCTTTTTTCTCCCTCCCTCAGGCAGCCAGCAACCAGGAAGTGCGGAGGGGGGTGGGGACAGAGGAAGAGCGACGAACCCCTAAGATCTCTGGTCCGAATTTAAGTAGCCAGTGGATCTTAGGGGTCGTGTAAAAAGGCCCTCTGTCAGTCTCACAATAGAATTTTATGCACAACAAGGGACAATTTGGCATTTTTAGGTTGAATCTGAGTTGTTGTTGTTGTTGTTGTTGTTGTTGTTGTTGTTGTTGTTCTTGTTGTTCTTGTTGTTGTTGTTGTTGTTAGTAGTAGTAGTAGTAGTAGTATATTTATATCCTGCCTATCTGGCCACTCTTATGGATCCTAGTGGTGTGTGCGTGAAATATTTTAGGAATACACTCGGGCCCCTCATCCAACAATTCACTTATTCAAAGTCTGAAAATATTAAAAATGTTAAAAGAAAACTCATAGAAATATATATTTTTAAAGATGAAACTGGAAGTTGAGTCATGGCTACTGGACTTCTTTTTTGAGAGATAGAAACGTTTCACTGTCTCTCAAAAAAGAAGTCCAGTAGCCATGACTCAACTTCCAGATAAACTCACCTGGATGACTGAGAATCTTCACAGACATATTTTTAAAGATGAAGTTACCAGAGCCAGCCATTAGAGGGAGACAGAGACCATGCTATGCATCACATTCACTAGACTAGACACTAGACTAGAGCAATATACTGTATTTCTCCAATGCCATTATCACCATTGGCCACTAGAAGGAGCCAGGGGCAATGTTATGTATTATGTTCGTTATTAAAATACCATTCACTATAATCCACCTTTTTTCAGCATCCAGAGGAGGGGGTGTTCGGGGCTGTTTACTCCAGGAAATATAGCACCTTCTCAAACAATGCATAGTATAGTGGTACATTCTGAAGTGTTCTCGTGACAAGTTTCTCATGACTGTCCCAGGGGACACATGTTGATGGGGAAAGAGGCAGGGAGAGCACACAACCAGAGTGTTATGTTCCAATTAATTAAGATCCCCAGAGAGATACAGAATAGTAAGCCAGCAAAGACCAATGCGATGGTGAGCATGTTGGGAGTTTGGCTGCTGTGAAAGCTTTTTTTGCTTCTTTGTTTGCATCAGAGTGTTGCAAAATGCAAAATTACAGAGGTATATGAAATATCGGTGAAATTGAAAACAAAATAAAATGTTAAGATACTCAGACAATATTTTGAGTGGAAGCAAAACAGCTCCACAAGCTCAGTTCTCTGAAAATTGTGAACCATTTTCAGTAGCTGCGGGTATTTTGTATATGTAATGGATCTTAATTGCCCACTGAAGACCAAGCCATTGTCTGCATTCCAACAGCGATTTCTGAGAATAATACATTGGTGCTGGTAAGGGTTTTCTTCATTACCTTCCCCATTTCTGCATATTATGTTAAGGATTGCAGCCAAGGGAGAAACCAGCTGATCCAGTTAGCAAATCATTAGACCATGATCCCGAATAAGAGATAAAAGACTTTTTGCCCATTCGAAGCCCGGACTGCCAAAAGTCAGTATGACATTATTAGATTTTGGAGAGCTAGACATGCTCTTACAAACCTGTTCTGAATTTTGTCTTAGAAAAAATGTTTTGTTTTGTTTTTAAACTGGAAAAGGTGCCCTTTCGCCCTCTTGTGGTCAATATTTTTATACAACAGATGGGCAGAAGGACTGCTGGGCGATCCTAAGCACACGGCAAATGAATATGGAGGGCAACTTTCTGAGCCATTTTTAATACCAAAAATAATTTAACATTTGGGGAGCTGCAGGTGAACAGGTCACATCCTCCTAACACGAATGAGTTCTTCTCAGTGTAAAAAGTGTTCTGCTTATATACTGCCCCATTCCACTTCAAATAGTCTCTGGGCGGTTTACAGTTTAATTACAGTATGCAGGCGACACATTGCCCCCCACCCCACCCCAGCAAGCTGGGTACTAATTTTACTGACCTCAGAAGGATGGAAGGCTGAGTGAACCTTGAGCCTGCTACCTGAGATTGAACCCCAGGTCGTGAGCACTAAATTTTGTATTTTAGTTTGTGTTTGTTTTCTTCATGCAGCCGTACCACCCTGAAGCCCGATCTCATCAGATCTTGGAAGCTAAGCAGGGTTGGACCTGGTTAGTACTTAGATGGGTGACCGCCTGGGAATACCAGGTGCTGCAGGCTAGGAGACAGGTCCTGCGACAGGCCGACCGAACTTCCCCAAAAAGCTGCATCAAAACAATGGATCTGTCTAGGGCAGTGGTTCTCAAAGTGGGTGCTGTGGCACCCCAGAGCGTATGCCAGGGGTGATACGGCAATAATATTTAATTAACTAAACTTCCCATAAAGGAAATAATGAAAAATTCATCCGAACAATTTCATTCATCGCTTTAAAGACAACTGAGCATTAAATTTGCACTGTTTTTTTTCTTCTTTTCCTAAGTATAACAACTGTTTTAAGGGTAGCTGTGCCGTGAAATTTTTTTTTAGCCTGACAAGGGGGCTGCAGCGAAAAATGGTTGAGAAACACTGGTCTCGGGGACCCCACAGTCACCACCAAGTAGGACAAACGCTAAAGGGGAAAAAAAAAAGAAGAGATTGTGTTTGTTTTCTAATTGGTCATGAAGTGACCACATTGAGTCTTCAAGATGCCCCTATGATTTCTTAGGTTCATAGGGTTGAAGGATTCACATTTAACGTATTTTGCGTAAGCTGTGATTTGATCCCAAGCTCAGACAAAACAGGAAAGTATGGTTATGTGTTGAATAATGCCAACAACTACCTTAATGAAAATCATGGGCTCTGAGTTATCCGTGACGGATCAGGAAAGAGATATTGGTGTGTTGGTGGACAGCTCCATGAAGGTGTCTACCCAATCAGGGTCGGCCCTGGTTAGCACTTGGATGGGAGACCACCAAGGAATACCAAGTGCTGGAGGCACCTGGAGTAGGAACTGGCAAGCCACTCCAGTATTCCTGCCAAGAAAACTCCATGGACATGGAGTCACGAAGAGTCGGTCACGACTGTAACGACACAACACACACACACACACAATGTGTGGCAGCAGTGAAGAAGGCCAATTCCATGCTAGGGATTATCAAAAGGGAGATTGAAAATAAAACAGCCCCATTATGATGCCATTATACAAAACAATAGAAGGCCGCACCTGGAGTATTGTGTACAATTCACCGCATCTCAAGAAAGACATCGTGGTAACTGGAAATGGTGCAAAAGAGAGTGACTAAGGGCGTTTATACACGACCCCTAAACTCCGGGGCAAATGGCTCCCAGCTCAGGAGTTAACAGGAAATTAAGTGCGACCCCGCCCACTTTAGCGCGTCCCAGCGCAGCTTTCAGGTACCTGCTTTTTGGATGTGATAAAAATTTGATCCGGTGTAAGGATAGTGAGTGCAGGGCTCTCCTGGCTTCTGTTTGTTCTTTTTTTGCGCCCCACCCCTTTAAGAGATCTGAATGCTGCCGGGAACAAAACGGAGGTAAACCGGCATTCTTTTCTTTCTTTTTTCTCCCTCCCTCAGGCAGCCAGCAACCAGGAAGTGCGGAGGGGGGTGGGGACAGAGGAAGAGCGACGAACCCCTAAGATCTCTGGTCCGAATTTAAGTGGCCAGCGGATCTTAGGGGTCGTGTAAAAAGGCCCTAAAATGATTACTGGGCTGGGGCACCTCCCTTATGAGGAAAGGCTAAAACATTTGGGGCTGTTTAGTCTGGAAAAAAGGCACCTGGGGGGATATGATTGAGACGTACAAAATAATGCAGGGCATGAATAAAGTGGACAGAGGGACGCACTTCTCCCTCTCACAAAATACCAGAACAAGGGACATCCACTCAAATTGAGGGCTGGGAGAGTAAGAACAGACAAAAGAAAATACTTCTTTACCAATCATGTTATTAGTCTGTGGAACTCCCTGCCACAGGATGTGGTGATGGCATCTGACCTGGATGCCTTCCAAAGGGGATTGGACAGATTCCTGGAGGAAAAGTCCGTCACAGGTTACAAACTATGATGGAGATGTGTAATCTCCAGTCTTAAAACCAGGGTCCTTCAAGGGCCAGATGCAGGGGAGTGGGATCAGGAGACAGAGATCTAGTCTCATGCGCTCCCAAACGCATCTGATGGGGCCACTGTGAGATACAGGAAGCTGGACTAGATGGGCCTTTGGCCTGTGGATGCTGTGGATTTTTTGAGCAATGGCCATCCACCTGTCTGACCTGGCAAATTTCTTCTCGCTGGCATAAGAACATAAGAACATAAGAGGAGCCATGCTGGATCAGGCCAAAGGCCCATCTAGTCCAGCTTCCTGTATCTCACAGTGGCCCCACCAGATGAAGTACTAACCTGGGCCGACCGTGCATAGCTTCCAAAACCAGGCAAGATCGGATGTGCTTAGGATAGAATAGGGGGTGGGGCAATCCGGAAGAGGCCCCACCCCTGACACCCACCGGGAACTAAGGCTTTAGGGCTTCATTTTGTCCTCTGATTTAAGCCTCCAAGAAACCTGCTGTGTTCTGTTTGGCCAGAAGATGGCATCCCAAGTGCCTTTCAATCTGGAATATCAAGGACATTTTCAGATAAGGATTAGCAGGAAGTCCACTCCTTCAGCAAGCAAGCTGCGGGGATGCATGAAATGACATAGGGAAGGTTAGTGTGATGTGCCAGACAGGTTGTGCTTTAAGTCAGCTCAGCAACTTGAGTGTGGCTTTCAGGGCTTTAATCGTGATGATTCCGTCTCTCAAAACAGGCAGAAGCATGCAGAGGCCTGGAATTTTTGGACCTCTAAAATAATAACAATAACCTTTGAACTGCACAGCTCGAAGGGACCCAGTGGATCACCGAGTCCAGCTTGATATAAATATGAACCTGTCCAGTTCTATTAAAACCCCTGCACTTCCTACCTCCTCCTCATTTATTGGGTTACCGGTACCATTTGATTCCTGAGGATGTGCTTATTTTTAAGCCCATTACTGCTGCTATCCAACGACCACTAAAAACCGCTTCAAACTGCTTGAAGATACGGTTAATAAAATTGTGTCCCCATGGCCAGCGGGCTTTAAAGGGGGAAAAAATGCAACCACGCCCACTTAAGTGTGACCCAGCGAGTTTTACAAGCACCTGGTCTCGAGGGGGTACAAAGCTTGTCTCAGTTCCGATGCGGATTTTAAACCGGTACTTGAGTCCGTGGGGACTTGGAAAATTTGCATCAAAACCTTTTTGTTCCGCTGTGTTGTGGTTCCCGCTCGTGGGGACAGAAAAATGTGTTCTGCTTATATATTGCCCCATACCACTTCAAGTAGTCTCTGGGCGGTTTACAATTTTAATTACACTGTGCAGGCTACACAATGCCCCCCCCAGCAATCTGGGTACTCATTTTATTTATTTATTTATTTATTTATTATTGAATTTATATCCTGCCCATCTTCCCAACGGGAACTCTGGGCGGCGAACAAAAGAGACAAGTCATAATACACATAGTTAATACAACAAAATACAGAGCATAATCAGCAAACAAACATGAAACAATAAAAACAATAGAAAAACCGCAGCAGGGCGCACCCTTTAAATCTAGCCTCACCGCTGCAATGGCAGAATGTCCTGATTATCGATGGCGGTTAAAAAAAAAAAAGGGTTAGGCTAGGTCACCAAAGGCCTCGCGGAATAGGATGGTCTTCACCGCTTTACGAAAGGCCAGCAGGGACTCTGCAGAGCGTTTTCGCTAGGCAGGCTGTTCCATATAACTGGAGCAGCCACCGAGAATGATTCTGCACGGGACCGCCTGGCTTCTCGGATAGATGGAACCTGAAGCGAGTGCGCCCGCGACTGCCGAACCGGTCGGGCCGATGTTGACCGCTGGGCGATCCGCTCCCGCCAGGTAGTCCGGGCCCAGGCCATGGAGGGTTTATAAACTAAAACCAGGACCTTGAATCTGATCCGGGAGGCAACGGGTAGCCAATGCAGCCGGGCCAGAACCGGGGTGATGCGGTCGTAACGACGCGCACCCGCCACCAGTCTGGCCGCTGCATTTTGCACCCGCTGCAATCGCCGGAGGAGAGTCAAGGGCAACCCCATGTAGAGAGCATTACAGTAGTCCAGCCTCGAGATCACCAGCGCCTGGACCACTGTCCTCAGGGAGTCCCCGTCTAGGTAGGGGCGAATCTGGGCGATCTGGCGAAGATGATAGAATGCAGACCTGGTCGCAGCCGCCACCTGGGCATCCAGGGACAAGGCAGGATCCAGGATCACGCCCAGATTCCGGACCCTCTCCGCCAGTTGAAGGGAAACTCCCTCCAAGCTGGGGAGGGGGCCCTCATACCCAGACGGGGAGCTTCCGAAGAACATCACCTCGGTCTTCCCAGGGTTGAGTTTGAGCCTGTTGGCCCTGGTCCAAGCCATGACCGCCTCCAGACACTGGTCGAGGGACCGGACAGCTTCCACTGCAGAGGTGGAAAAACAGAGATAGAGCTGCGTGTCATCAGCATACTGATGACAACGCAGCCCAAATCTCCTGATGACCCCCGCCAGCGGCCTTACATAGATGTTAAACAGCATGGGGGAGAGAGACGAGCCCTGCGGAACCCCACAGGGGAGTGTCCACGGGGCCGACAACTCTCCTCCATGCTGTACATACTGGGGCCGACCCTGAAGGAAGGACCGGAGCCAACTGAGAACGTTGCCTCCGATCCCTACCTCCCGGAGCCGGTCCAGTAGGATACCGTGGTCGACGGTATCAAAGGCCGCTGACAGATCCAGGAGGACCAACAGGGTAGAGCAACCCCTGTCGGCCACCCGGATTAGGTCATCTTGCAGCAGCGACCAGAGCTGTCTCGGTACCCGGCCAGGCCTGAAGCCAGACTGGCAAGGATCAAGGCACCGCTGTTCCTCCAAGAATGATTGAATCCGCACCGCGGCCACCCTGTCGATGACCTTGCCCATGAAGGGAACGCGTTGGCGATCGGTCGGTAGTTGGACAATTGATCCGACGCCAGTCCCGGTTTTTTCAAAATGGGCTTGATCACCGTCTCCTTCAGACGAGAGGGGAAGACCCCTCGCTGAAGGAGGCGGTGGCGATGGCAGCGGCCCACTCGGGCATGCTCCCTCCGGCAGATTTGATTAGCCAAGATGGGCAAGGATCGAAGGGGGTGGTCTGGGACGGCAATGGGCAATAGCCCTGGAGGCATCCAAAGGAGAGACAGGCCCAAACTCAACCAGTTGAGAAGAGCGGGGGGTAAGGGAGCTGGGGATGGCGAGGGGGCTAGTGTTACTGGAGTCAAAGTCGGCACGGATGGCCTCTATTTTGGATCTAAAAAAGACTGCGAAATTCTCGCTACTGAAATCAGTAGGAGGAGGCCTAGCCAGACTAGGATTGGTGAGGTCCCGAACCACCCGGAAGAGTTCTGCCTGGCGGTTCGAGGCCTCACCAATTCTCAGGGAGTAATAAGATCTTCTAGCCTCCCTGATCGCTCGAGTAGCGCCTAGTCTGGATCACAACAGCAGTCTTGTTATTCTCCGTCCGGCTCTGTCTCCAGATGCTCTCCAGTCTCCTCCGTTCCTGCTTCATCGCTCTAAGCTCCGCCGTGAACCACGGCGAAGTTCGAGCTCTGCCACGGAGGAGACGCTTGGGGGCGATTCGGTCGATGGCTTCGGCAGCTGACACAAACCATTGGTTGGCCAAGGCCTCGGCCGAATCGTCAGCCAGACCACCAGGAAGCTCACCGAAGGCTTCCCGGAACCGAGCTGGATCAAGAAGCCTTCGGGGGCGGGCCCATACAAGGGGCCGTTGGTCCCAGCGGGAGGGGCCGCCATTGACAGGGAAAAAGACAACAGGTAATGATCTGACCATGACACAGGTGTAGGAACAAGGTCCCGCACCTCCAGATGAGAATCCCCCGACATGGAGGTAAATACCAGATCCAGGGTATGCCCACTCCTGTGGGTGGGACAAACAACATGCTGGGATAGGCTCATGGACGTCATGGATTCCATGAATTCCAGAAACGCCCGACGAGCCCATCGCCAGCATGCACGTTGAAGTCCCCGACGACCAAAAGCCGGGGGGACTTCAACAGCGCAGCGGCGATGAACTCCGCGAGCTCTGGCAGGGATTGTGCTGGGTTGCGGGGAGCGCGGTAGCCCAGCACAATGCCAAATCTATCCCGCTGCCCTACCAACAGGTGGAGGCATTCTAGCCCCGGAATCACCAATGTCGAGGCCCTGGTCACTTGAAGCGATTCCCTGTAAACAACGGTAAACATTTTACCAACCTCAGAAGGATGGAAGGCTGAGTGAACCTTGAGCCTGCTTAATTTGCACCCATGGGGACACAGGAACTATGTTTTCAACCACGTGACCATTCCGGGGGGAAATCTGCATTTTACTTTTATCCGTATTTTCTGTCCATGGGATAGCAGCTTAAAATCTATATTGCATTTTAGTACTTGAACGGAAGAAAACATCGTCTTTTTTTTTAAGCCCTGCAGAAAGGAACCTTCCTCAAAGTGAACATCAAAAGAGAACTGAGTTTTAGGTGGTGGTGATGTGCTGTCAAGTTGAAATTGAATGATTCTTTAAATGCCAGCTAATAAGAAATGACGGGTCAGACTATTTGGGGAACTTGAATCTCTTCTCTGTTACGGATCTCTCTGTCTCTCTGTCTGTTGTGTCGTTACAGTCGTGAACGACTCTTCGTGACCCCATGTCCATGCAGTTTTATTGGCAGGAATAAAGGAGTGGTTTCCCAGTTTCTACTCCAGGCACCTAAAGCACCTGGTATTCCCTGGTGGTCTCCCATCCTAGTACTAACCAGGGCCGGCCCTGCTTAGCTTCTGAAATAGGGCGAGATCAGATGTGCTTAGGGCATCTAGGCAATATGTACAGTGCAATAAATCTGACCAGAAATTCAGAACTCGTCCACACGATTAATGAATGTCCATAAAAGTCACATCACAAATCATAAAAGTCACATCATAAATTGTGGGTGGATGAGAGTGGCCGCCTCAATTTAACTTAAATTATTCTAAAGGGTTCTGCAGTCAATGGGTCATTGTTGTTTGGTATTTTGTATCCAATTATCCATTTGAATTGCATTAAACTGTGAAAATGAGGGAGAGGTAAATGTTTAAAAAATGAGCAAGGACTGAGAAGAACCAAATTTAAGACGGGGACAGGGAGGAACCAAGCAAAACTGGAATGCCCCACTTTGCTTTTCCTCATAGCCATGGGGACATTCTCGTGTATGTGTTTGGTCACAGATAAACTGAGCATTGAGCTCGAGAGCTCCTGGATCAGAGCTTGATCCCTTGCCCAGGATGCTCCTTTACTTCTCAACAGGCCCGGCTCTTCTGTTAGGCAGGCCCAGGTAGTAGAGATGGGCACGACCAGGAAAAATGATGTTTCGAGTTGTCGTGTGTCGGAGCCGGCCCGTTTCGGCTTGTTTCCGTTTGTCGCAAAAATTTTCAAAAATTTGTCATTTCGTTTGTTGTTTTTTCGTCTGTCGTTAGTACTGGTTTGGGGGGGTAGCGGGCTCCTGGAGGCACCTCTCTGGGGTGGGTGCCTCCTCTGGCCCGCTACAAAAGGGTACGCATAGCCAACTGGATATGCATACCAAGTTGCAGTGACAGGCAGAAGCACCTCTCTTTCTTTTGGGTGCCTCTACTGTGACTCACTAAGAAGGACAGCATACTGGCATACTGCTGTACAGTGTACTTGGGCTGGGGATGGGGAGAACAAAGTGAGAGAGGATCCCTATGGGCGCCCTCTGGCTCACTAAGAAGGGAAGTGTACTTGCGTGTAGTGCAATGCGAGTACACAGATCTGGCTTAGGGTTAGGGTTAGCGCAAGGACTAGGCTTAGGGTTACGGGTAAGGTTAGGGTGAGTTAGTGGGGTGCACCTCTGGGTGCCTCTCTGACCCACTAAGAAGGACAGTGTACTGGCATATGGGTTAGAGTTAGGGTTAGGGTTTGGGTTCGGGCTAGGGTTAGTGGGCTTTTTATGCCCGACTGGCACATCCCAGAAGTCTCGGTCAAAACCTGGCCAAGTGGCTCCAAAATGGCTCCAAAATTTGCATGGTCCACTCCCATGGCCAGCCCATCATTGCGCAGGTGTAAAAAAATAAAAATAAAAATAAAATAAAATAAAATCAATGGAGACGTTTTATTGCAAGAAAAACCCACTGCTGCTACTGTAAAAGTTCAGGCAGTTTTAAAATAGCTATTTTCGCATGTTTCTGTGGTGCTTTGGTGTGTTTTTGGACCACGATTTCAAAATAAATATTGAGGTCGCCCCATTTTGGATCGCCCGCCCGCACCGCATGGCATGGTGAGTTGGCGAGACGACGAGGATGCCCCCCACCAGAGCAGCCCGGGACAGGAGAGGGGGATCCAAAATGGGTCGACCCCCAGAAACCACCTCTCTGGTAGGTGCCCTCACTCAGGCAGGCATATTTTCGCCTGCTTTTTTGGCCGGGAATCGGGGTTTTTTATTTTTTAAACTTTTTTTCTGTGCCGCTTGGCATCGCGCGATCGCTGTGATGCCAGGAACGACAACGACAAATCAGACCCAATTTTTCTTTTTTCGGTTCAAGTTTGAGTTCTGACGGCTTAATTGTCGTTTCCATTTCCATTGCGTAACGGAAATGAGGAACGAAAATGGAAACGAGAATTTCTCCAAGTCGTGCCCATGTCTACCAGGTAGCCTTTCAAGGGGACCCCTGTATCCAATGATTCGTTATCCACTGCTTCAGTTATCCGCAGTTGGCAGGGGAAAAATTAAAAATAATTCAGCAGACGCAAAGCAAGCTACGGTCACAAAACAGCAGCCATAAAGCAAGCTACTGTCACAAAACAGAAGTTTTGGGGCTTTTGGTGTTCTCTCCTTTCCACGGTTTTCATTATCCATGGGAAGGCCTGGAACCAGTCCCCAGCGGATACCGGGGTTGATAAGTCACAATGGAAATTAAAAAAACATAGAATTATAGAATTGGGCACTATCCTTTAACCCCCTTAAAGCCAGCCAGGGACGCAACTCAGGGAGCCCTCCCTGGGTTGATGATTTATCCCCATCATGCTCATGGCTCATGAGACAATGACTTGAAACAGCCATCCTCAGACCCCAGGGATGCCTTTTTCTCTTGCTATTCGCCCCTCATCTCTGTCTGCACCATGGCCACAGCCTCTGATCCTAGCTAGCCTTAGTCCTCCCCCCCTCCCTTCTCTCTCTCTCTCTCTCTCCCCTCCCTCCTCCTTGTCCTTCTTTCGCTCAACCCTGGGAGTGTTTCAAACGAGTTTCTACTCTGTCTGTCCTATATCTCTGGACCCCCACCATCTTGGGCAACGAGCACATGGCAGGGCAAAAACAAAGACTGCATCTTCCAGAAGCAACTCCATCAAGGAGATTCCAGGGCGAGGCAAGAATTTCCTCATGGACAATGGAGACTGCCAGGAGACCTCCCATTGTCTCTTTTCAACATGCCCTGGCAAACTGGTCTGACAACTTGGGACCCTTCTGTTGACTTTCCAGCCCTCCTATTGAGTTGATAATTACTCGGACCCTTGGACAATGCCCAGCCTCTTCCTTTCTATTATCACACCCCTCCCTTCCGAATTGAACAAACAGAGGTTCCCTTCTTGTGGAAACCCTTGGAAAGCCAGTTTTGCCAGCTCCAGGGGTTCCAGCCCGGGCTCAAGGAGGGGAGGGGGGTGAAATCAATAAAAGTTGGGGTTTGCATGTCCTCGGGGTCGGACATCTTTGCTCTGTCTCTGGCTTGGTGTTCACCTACTGCTTTTTATTAGGCCTAATAAAAACAGTATTTTCTCCTGGATCTCTCTCCTGCTGGAGTCTTCATTGGATCTCTAGGGTCCAGCAGTGTTCAGCAGGACTAGCCTGGCTGAAATCTGATTTTAAACTTATTTTGGATTCAACAGGGTCCTACTGTAACAGAAAGCCTGTTTTGAATTACAGGCACTGTCTAGTGACTGGTGAATGGGTGAGCTTTTGGCATCTCCTTTTTGGACAGGAAGAGAAAAGGGAAGCATGGGGCCTGGAGTGAAACCGTGGCCTCGACACCATGCCAGAATGGCTAGTCTGGACAAGAACCTTAGGAATGTCAAGATTTCTTGAGTTAGAGCAGTGTGGGTAGAGCAGAGAAGGGATGTTTCCGTGGCTTAGTTCTCTGGCTGAGAGTTCGATTCTCCACTGGGCCTCCTTGAGAGGGGCAGGTCTTGATGATCCACAGGATCTCTTACAGCTCTGCAGTTAAAAGGTTGTTGTTGGTGGTGGTGGGGGTGGTGGTGGTTTTGTTGTTGTTGTTGAGTAGGGGCAGTGAAATTGTGATACCCAGTGTGATGTAGTGGATAGAGTGATGCACTAGGGTTCAGGAGGCCTGGGTTCGAATCCCCGCTCAGCCCTGAAAGGTCATTGAACATAAGAACATAAGAACAGCCTTGCTGGAACAGGCCACAGCCCATCCAGTCCAGCATTCTGTCTCACACAGTGGCTCAGCATTTGCTTCAGGGTATTCCCAAGCAGATGTCTTCATCTGCTTACGATTCCCCACAAATGGCATTGAGAGATACCCTGCCTCTCTCTCCAACCCGGAGGTTGTCCTTAGGCATCCATCATGATAGCCATTGATAACCTTGTTCTCCATGAACTTGTCCAATCCTTTCTTAAAGCTGTCAAGGCTGACCGTTGTCACCACTTCTTCTGGCAGGGAGTTCCACAGACCAGTGATCTTCTGGGTGAAAAAGTACTTTCTCTTATTTGTTTGAGATCTAGCACTTTAAAGTTTTTAGAGTGCCCCCTAGTTCTAGTGTTGTGGGACAGGAAAAACAGATTTTCCTTATCTACTTTGTCCATACCATGTATGATTTTATAAGCTTCAATCAGGTCCCCTCTTAGGCGCCGTAGTTCAAAAGTGAAGAGGCCCAGCCATTGCAGCCTCAGATGGTAAAGAAGGTGTTCCAGTCCCCGAATCATTCTGGTTGTCCTCCTCTGCACTTTTCCCATTTCCATAATATCCTTCTGGTCTCTGGAGGTATGGTGACCGGAACTGTACCCAATAGGAACAGAAGTGGCACAGAAGTGGCAAAAAAACCACCCCTTAAATACCTCACTTACCTTGAACGGACTATTAGGGCCACTGTGAGTTGGTTCTAACTTGATGGCCTCTAACAACAAATAAAATGGCAAGGGTACAGCTGTGGGGCAGGCCCTATAGTCTTTCCCCACAGATAGAGGGGACACAGTGCCTCACCCCAGCTCTGGAAGTACATACATAAGAAGAGCCATGCTGGATCAGGCCAAAGGCCCATCGAGTCCAGCTTCCTGTATCTCACAGTGGCCCCACCAGATGCATCTGGGAGCGCACAAGACTAGATATCTTTCTCCTGATACCACTCCCCTGCCTCTGGCCCTTGAGGTACCCCGGTTTTAAGCTTGGAGTTGATACATCTCCCTCATGGTTTGTAACCTGTGATGGACTTTTCCTCCACCCCCCTTTTGAAGGCATCCAAGGGTGAAGTAGGGTGAAGTAGGGTGGCCCTATGCCCCCTCCCTACTGAGGACTGTGGGAATAACTGGGTCCCCCCCTCCTCTGGAGTCTTGTTCCAGGCAAAAGAACCCCCAGGCAGAAACAGGGCCAGGAGATTGCTAGATGGTGATGGGAAATGAAGCTGTGTGGGAGTTGGACTACAACTCCCATTAGCTGTGCTGGCTGAGGCATTCTGGCAGTTGTGGTTAAAAACCACAAGAACAAGTTTTCCCTCTCAGCAACCCAGTCAACGCTGGCTCTTCAGTCCCCTCGTTAGGATGAGAGGTGGGCATCCATGTACGAGCTGGCAGATGCAAATAGGATGCAGATGAGCCCCCCCTCTGATCCCCTGTCTTTAGTGATTAACTTTCTTCGCCTTGGTTGTAGATTAGACAGACTAGCTCAGGCTTGTCCAAACTTCAGCCCTCCAGATGTTTCGGACAACAACTCCCACAGTCCTTTGCCATTGGAAATACAGGCATGGAATTCTGGGAGTTGTGATCCAAAACATCTGGAGGGCCGAAGTTTGGACATGCCTGGACTAGCTTAACTTTGTACTTCACTATCTTCAGTTCTTGTTTTAGACAAAAATAGATGTAAGCATATACAGTGGACCCTCGTATAACAAACATTTTGTATAACATAAAATCTATACGATATAAAAAATTGCGGAGATGGGGGACATTTGCTTAACAGAATTGCCTATGGGGCAAATCCGTACGACATAAAAATGGTTGTAATTAGGGATTACTCTGTTTTCAATGCATTCCTAAGGGAATTTTTTATAATTTTTATGTTATAAGGTTAACATAATTTCATTGGGAACAAATTAATTCCTTTATACAAGGTACCACTGTACCTTCTATATATTGAGTTCGTCAAATATAATTTAAGCTGTTCAGTTAAACGAATAATTAAGTTTTGGGATCGGAAATATTGCTAATAGAGATGGGCACGACCAGAAATTTTTTTTTTCGAGTTGTCATTTTTCGGGACGGGTCCGCTTCAGGGTCCAGGGTTTGAAATTTTTAAAAATTGTTTAAAAGAGAAAAGTCGTTTGTTGTTACCGCCACCGCGATTTTTTGTGTGATTTGGGCTCCCAGCAATGCCCGCTCGGCGCAGGTGTTTTTGCGCCCTCAGGAAAAGGGGGGCATGGGCGGGCAGCGGCAGCGGCATCAGGGGGAGGGGCGGGCGCTGATGGCGGGGCATGGGTTAATGACCAGAGCAGGCGGAAAACACTTTAAACTGACTTGCTGCACAAGACTGCATCGAATAAAGCAATTGCAATTTTTATTGCAAACAAAGTGGGCAGTGCACCCACAGCAGAGCTGCAGGCAGGGTATGAAAGGACCTTGGCTTGCCACCAAGCAAATGAAATTTTTAAAATAAACCCACACCTCCCTCCCACTCAAATCTCCCCCTTTGAAGCGATCAGAAAAGAAATCCTAACAAACTGCAGGAGAATAAAAAAGAATAAACTGCATTGCTATTCCCCACAGCAGACAGAGAATGAAAGGAATTATTATTTCCTAAAAAATTCAATTGAATCAATTCCCTCCCTGCCTGCCTAACTGAAATCTAAAGGCTGGTTAAAAATCAAAACTAGTCTAGCACAGCAGCCAGTCACACACAGCCCTCTCCCACCCACATCCAAGCCTGGCATCCGACTCTTCTGGGAGTGCCTCGGATTTTATGCCCTCTTGCACATCCAGTGAGTGTCAGTCAAAACCTGGCCATGCGATTGGTAGAATGGGTCCAAAAATGTGCATGGTCCCATCCCATGGCCAGCCCATCATTGCACAGGTGTAAAAAAATAAAAATAAAAATAAAATAAAATAAAATCAGTGGACCTTTTACTGCTATAAAAACCCACTGCTGCTACTGTAAAATTTCAAGCATTTAAAATGGCTAATTTTCGCATGTTTCTGTGGTGCTTTGGTAGTTTTTGGACCATGATTTCAAAAAAATATTTTGGACGCCATTTTGGATCCCCCCCCGCACCGCATGGCAAATGGAGACGCCGAGGATGCCCCGCCCAGCCCGGTACCAGCAGCCCAGGACAGGAGGGGGAGGCTGGGGACCCCATCCCGAAAAACCCCTCTGGTAATTCAGGCAGGCATATTTTCAATGCATTCCTAAGGGAATCGGTTTTTTTTTAATTTTTAATGTTTTTTTCTTTTAACATAATTTCATTTGGAACCGCACAATGCCAGGAATGACAACGTACAAATCAGACCCAATTTTTCTTTATATTGAGTTCGTCAGATATAATTTAAGCTGTTCAGTTAAACGAATAATTAAGTTTTGGGATCGGAAATATTGCTAAGACTAAAGTAGCTAATACAATATTGTAATCTATTATCTGTAGTTTTTGTAATAGATAAAGACGAACATAATATTGATGGAAAATATTAGAACAACATTAATGGAAAAAATATTTAGTAAACATGGAAATTTGAAAATAATCTTGTTTAAGATGAGAAGAGAATTATGAAACAACTAGGCCGATTTATTGGGGAAAAACTTCCGATATATGTAACACGGCAGGAGATAAGCAATGTATCTGTTTTTACTTTGTTAGTTTTAAAAATAAAAAAATATTTTATTTGCCTTGGCAGTGTGTCAGATTTTTACCTGTCTGGAAGAAACACTTCTATGGGACACAAGCCCTGGACTGCCTGATTTCCTGGGTGCATGACCAGCTTTCTTAAGCACAGGGTGATTAGTCCTCCTCCTGGAAGATTAACGAGCTTTTCTAACCCTCCCCTAATAGCTCTACAGCACAAATGAGCAGGTCTGTAGAAAAGAAAGTGAAGAGTGCTGTTCTTCCTCCTTCGACTGTGATTTATCTGGGAAGCAAGCAGCCCCTCTGGAGGGAGGATTCCTTGCACTGGCAGGGAGGCAGGGCCTGCCCTACCATTAGGCAGTGTGGGGTGAATGGAGGGGCAGGTCTTTTTAAGCTAAAAGGGTCTCAGTGTCTTCAAGATCCAGGTTACCCCTAGCCATCCCAACGGAGTGTAAGGTTAAGGCTTTGCCCGAGTTCCCTTCTTGCTGAATGTCCGGTTGCATGACACTTTCTGTGAGCGTGGGTCTTGTGAAAGGAAGGGCAGGTAGAAGAGTTCTCCTTCAATACTTTTGGATATGGTTCATTGATCCCTGGATACTGGAACTCATGGAAGATAATAAGAGATCCCTTGCCTATTTGTTTATCAATCTCAATCTGCAATCCTGATCCCTTTACTTGTACTTCACAGTTGCCAGGAAAATGACAGACTCTCTTTTGGGAGAAAAACAAAGAAAATTAGGAATTGAGTACTTCTGGGGTTTTTTGGTGGGGGGTCTTTTATTATGATTTTTGTCGAAACGTTTTGGAAATCAAAGTATACCAAATCTATTGGATCAAAAAGCATCAAGAGATTATCACATGCCATGAAAAATATGCCAAGTTGTTTGGAAACTGGAACATTGGACACAGCTGAGATAAAGCAGATAATCAATGGTCCACGTTCTTGCAACTTTCTCCAAATTAAGGGGAACAGAACTTGGAATGGAGGAGGATAATCTGTTTCTTGGAAAGCTCAACAACACAAAGTCATCTTTCTGTCCACATTTTGTCTTTCGGTCATAAGATCAGGTCCTAACAACTTTGGCTTGTTGGCCATTTCATAACCTTCTTGTGATGTTGTTCACAGCTCCCTGTTGCTTTGGGCCATATCTGGAATTCTTACACCAAACCTCCTTTCCTTTGGGTGGCGATGGCAGTGGAATGACATTGCAACACAAATCCAGGAATAAAACCACACAAGCTGTCTGCAGTGGAAGTAGGAGTGGGGTCCCAGTGGTGGACCCAGTGGCCAACATCTGCCAAGTCAACTTGGGGTCTTCAGTTGTTCCTGGACTAAAACTCGTAGAAGCTTTCATTATATGATGAGTTGTGCTATTTATTTCTTGAGTGTGGTTTATACAACCAGACTATTGTAATGTGCTTTACGTGGGGCTGCCTTTGAAGACAGTCCAGCAACTGCAACTGGTACAGAACCAGGCCGCGTGGCCAGTGAGCGGTGTTGCCGCACGGACTCCTATTATGCCAGTTCTAAAAAATTTACACTGGCTGCCAGTTGCTGCCCGGGCCCAATTCAAAGTGCTAATGTTTACATATAAAGCCCTAAATGACTTAGGACAGGCCTGCCCAAAGTCCGGCCCAAGGGCCAAATCCGACCCATCAGGCCATTCTGAGTGGCCCGTGGCTGGCTGGCCTGCCCCTCCCTCCCCCTCCTTCACCCCATTTTTTTTTAAAAAATCCGCCAACACTGACACCGCTGGGAAGCTTGGGCGGACGGGCGGTCTGCCGCCACCAGCACCGCAGGGGAATGTGTGGGGGTGGGCAGGCCAGCGGGCCTCTGCCACCGCCAAGGAGCTTCAGGGTGGGCTGGCGGGTGAGCCATCGCCACCGCTGGGGAGTTTGGGGGGGTGCAAGGTTGCACAGATCTCCTCTTCCAAGGGGCGATCTGTGCCCACGGCTCCCTCTGCTTCCTTTGCTCCCCACCTTCCTTCTACTTTCCTCCTTCCCTTGGTCCCCACCTTCCTTCCTTCCTCCCTCTCTTGGTTCCCACCTCCCTCCCTCCCTCCCTCCCTTCCTTGTTCCCCGCCTTCCTTCCTGCGGGTGAGGTTGCAAGTGGTCAGTGGGTGGGGTTTATGGGTCAGTGGGTGGGGCTTGCAGTGGGGTGGCAGCTCGGGGAGCAACCGGCCCCTGATGCATTCTCAGCCACCAAATCTGGCCCTCCTTACAAAAAGTTTGGGCACCCCTGACTTAGGACCTGGTTACCTAAAGGGCCACCTTCTTCCATATGAGCTTGCCCGGACTCTAAGATCAGGCCAGGAGGCTCTGCTGAAGATGCCATCCCTCAATTCTGATTTGGACACAGGCCAGGCATTGGCAGCTGTCAGGTGTTTGCACAATTTCCCCAAACAAAGCAAAGGGAAGAAACACCTGATCCACTGAAAAAATACACACACTTTTCTGCACTAAACCCGCTAACCTGTCATCTGGTTAATGCTGCGTTCACAATTCTTACCTCTTCTGTCCTCTCTCCTTAAGCAAATAAACTCTGAAGCGGTCTTAAACAGGATTGCCCTGTTGCATAACTCACCTGCAGTTTTCCAAGGAGAGGAATGGAGGTACCATGGCAACCAGGAGCATTTCAGGCAAAACAGGGTAAACACAAACCACTAATTATTAAAAGGACATGCGCTGATGGTTCATGATCACACCACAGTTTCTGTAATCAGGGAGATGCTCATGTATCCTCATCAGAAATTAGAAGAGGTATGCTTTTGGACTATAAACCCCATAATTCCCCAGTGAGCACGATCAGGGGCCTTTCTGGCTGATGAATTCTGGACCTTGTAGTCCAGAAATAGTTCTTTTGCCCGCAAACGCCAGTGCTGTCTGCTCCACAAGGCCGGCTCTACGAGGAGGCAGTATACGGAAATAAGCATGGTGGGACATAGTGTGAGTTGTTAAGCTGACTATTAAGTGCACATTTCAGCCTTGTATTAGGCTTTATCTAAGATTTGTAGAGGAGTAGCCATAACAAGCTAGCAGCACAGAATATGGTTAGCTACTAGAGATGGGCACAAATAAAAAAAATGTCTCATTTGTCGTTTGTCGTTTGGAGGGTCCGTTTCGATTCGGTTCCGTTTTTCGTGAATTTTTGCAAAAAATTCATTTTTGGTCATTTTGTTACTGTTTCGTTACCATTTATTTCAATCTTTGTGATTTTTTTAGCATTTAAAAAAATTGTTCATTTTGTGCCCATCTCTATTAGCTACCATTGGTCAGTTATGCCATGTGATATCTGGAAGCTTGGAGCGAGAAGACGAGAGGACAGAGAGAAGCCATGATTATGCTTAGGAGCACTTTGAGCCATGGAGCTCACCTCAGTTAGGTAGAGTAGGAAAAGTTAGCCTAGGCCTTAGGAGAAATCTTGAATGCAATCAGTCAGGATGACTTAGATTTTATTATTTTTAGGGAAATAAAACTATGATTGAGATCTGTTAAGGTTTTGGTACTTTTTGATACCTTTTTGAATTCGGTTATAAAAGTCCAAACATGGCAAGGGATGCAATTTGCCAGGAGAGAGTTCTTAAAAGTTCATCTGGCAAGATGGATGCCAGGTTTTCTTCGTCTTGCCAGATGAACTTTTAAGAACTCTCTCCTGGCAAATTACAACCGTTGCCATGTTTGGACTTTTATAATAGCTTTGAAAAAGAGGACTTGTTTTCTCGAAAGCTCAGCAACTTTTTTTATTTTTCTACCAGCAACCTATGAAGGTATCACCCATAGTCTAGTTTTGACTTTGTTTGTTTTAATGGTTGCACGGCTCCAAAATCCTTTTTACTCTTTGAATTTGTGTTTTTGCATCTTAAGAATAGAAAATAAAATACAACTTTTGAAACGTAATGTGGCTTCTTGTTTAGAAAAGAGTAAATCAGAAGAAGGAGATGTTTTGGAGTATTTTGCCCTTGCATTGGTGGCTGAGGCGACAGCTGCTGCTGCTGCTACACAGTGAATGTTTGGCTCAAGTGGGGGAGGGAGTGGGGTGTTCTGCAATGGCTGGTGGGCCGAATTCAGGAACTTGGCAGGCTGCATCTGGCCCACAGTCCATAATTTGAGGACCCCTGATTTAGTATGTCACTAACATTCCATTGTATATTACAGTGGTATCCCAACTTAATAGCAACTCGACTTAAGAGCGGAAAACTATTGGCATTTTAGCTGTTGCCTTACAAATTTTAGATATGGTCTGCTCAACTTACAAATATTTTTTCATTTTTTTTTTTCTAGCTTTCCCCCCAATTTTTAGATAGGTACTCCGACTTAAGAGTAGTTCGACTTAAGAGCATGCACTCGGAATGGATTAAATTCATAAGTTAAGGTACCACTATATATTGTACACCTCATTCTGCTACTATATGTCTGAAGAAGTGGACGAGCCCACGAAAGCTTATATTAAAATATGATAGTTGGTCTTTAAGGTGCCACATGTTTTTGTCTTTTATTTTGTTTTGTTTTGATTTTTGCCTGGAATGCTTGCACAGACCAACATGGCTACCTCTCATAAAACCACATTCAGACAAGTACAAAACCACATTCAGACAAGTCCAGCTTCCTGTATCTCACAGCGGCCCCACCAGATGGTGAGACTAGAACCGTGATGGCAGGGCAGTGGAAAATGTAGAGATCACATCTCTGGATACAAAGACAATCTCTATTTGGAGTCCCTGCATGCCCCACCCTACCCTTACATTGAAATAGGAAAAAGACACATCATGTTCCCAGCCGTACCTCATTAGGTGAGAGTGCTTGAATGGGCATATAGGTACAGTCAACAGTGCTCTGGAGCAGATGGAACACCAGATGTGGCCACATGAGCCCCAAGGAGACAAGGGGTAGCCCGAAGATAATAATAATAATGATGACACGTGCATTTCCCAGGGGGCAGGAGCAGATTTCAGAGGGGACTCTAGGGGGGCCACATGTCACAGTGGCTGCCTCTGCTTTTGATCACGTCCCAGTGTATTTCACTGTGGCTCTCACTTTTCTTATGAGAGCGGATGCGTGCTGCCTTGTTTCACCCAAAAATTGGGAAGTTGCATTTTGTTTGAGCCAGGGGCTTAATGTTGTACTCCGTGTGTTTCGAGAAGGAGCCTCTAAAATACAAAAGTTCACTCTGAAACAAGTCTCTTCATCTCAAAGAGATTACCACAAAATATGATGCTGTTGTTTGTGCTTGTTATAATAGCTTTTTTTATTGTTGTTCATCCTTTTTGCCTCCAGAGATTTTGGGCTTGATTTGCCAGTCTTTCTGGCAGTCTGGGCTATCCGCAAAGAAATTCTCCAGCAGCACACTTCCGACAAATCTTATTTTTCCCATCTTCCCCCCTATAACCCATCAGCTTTACATAAGAACATAAGAAGAGCCAAGAAGAGCCAAAGGCCCATGGATCAGGCCAAAGGCCCATCTGATTCCAGATATCTGTCTCCTGATATCTCATCTAGTGTACCCTGGTTTTAAGACTGGAGATTACACATCTAGTCCAGCTTCCTGTATCTCCTAGTGGGCCCAACAAATATGTCTGGGAGTGGATGAGACTAGATCTCTGTCTCCTGATACCACTCCCCTGCATCTGGTCCTTGAAGTACCCTGGTTTTAAGCCTGGAGAGAAGACATCTCCATCCTGGTTTGTCACCTGTGATGGACTTTTCCTCCAGGAATCTGTCCAATCCCCTTTTGAAGGCATCCAGGCCAGATGCCATCACCACACCCTGTGGCAGGGAGTTCCACAGAATAGCAACACGCTGGGTGAAAAAAAATTCTTTTGTCTGTTCTCACTCTCCCAGCCCTCACTTTGAGTGGATGTCCCCTAGTTCTGGTATTTTGTGAGAGGGAGAAGTACACACCTCTATCCGCTTTACTCATGCCCCACATTATTTTGTACATCTCAATCATATTCCCCCTCAGGCACCTTTTTTCCAGACTAAAGAGCCCCAAATGTTTTAGCCTTTCCTCATAAGGGAGGTGCCCCAGCCCAGTAATCATTTTAGTCACTCTCTTCTGCACCTTTTCCAGTTCCACTATGTTTTTTTGAGCTTTCAATACTGTTCATCTTGCAATCACACATAGTGATTGAAAGAAAATATGTAGAGTACAAGAATACAGATGGAGTTGGTCTTGGTCTCCAAGCAGGTGCCATTAGACTTGATGTTCTCTTCTGATTCCTTTATGAAACTGGCAGTTTTTAATTAGTTAATTTTAATTCATGCCTTTTAATTAATTATAGTTATTGTTAAGGGACTCCAGACTGATTAAGAGCCCCCACTCCCACCCCAAAAACAGCAGTTCAACCAGGTTGCAAAATAATGATAAATAAATAAAAATAATATAGATTGGTGGGAAAGATTCACAAGTAACAGCATTTAGAGCAGGAAGGTGCAAGGGTTCACAAAATCATTATTTATTTATTTATTTATTTATTCATTCATTCATTCATTCATTCATTCATTTATAATATTTTTAACCCACCTTTCTCCTTGGAAAAGGACCCAAGGTGGCTTAAAATAATGAGGGACAAAATACAGCCCAAAACATTTAAGGCATATTCAAGATAAGAGCAGGGAATTAGAAAAGGCATTTTACACCATTAATAGGTAACATTAAAGCTTATAAAGAGCATGCATGCAAAAAGAAGAAAAAATTACATTATGAGGGGTGGAAACTAACATGGAAAACACTGGCAGTCTTATGAAATCAGTCAATGTAATCGTATGGTAATCCATCTAAAAGTCACAAAGCTTGCCTGAAGAGGAAGGTCTTTGCCTGCTTCCGGAAAGACAGCAGAGATAGATTACAGGGAGAGAAACCCAGATCATCAATTTATTTACTAACTTATTTCTTCCTTTCTTCCTGATGTATCTGATGCATGTATCTAATTTGACGGATAAGTTAGGGTCTTGTATTTTCTAATAAAACTAATTGATAAGTTTATTACTGACTTACTTTAACCAGAGATAAGAAGCATAATAATCAAAGCAACACTATATTTCACAGGAATTTTTAATGTGTTACAGGATATTTCAAAATGATTGCTCTCTTGACAGAATGAGTTCTGTGTTTTATTATATTTTAAAGGTGTTTTTAAAGGGAGTTTTTAGATATTTTTCCAGGGTATTTTTATAGGATCACTATGCCATTGCATGACCGTTTTGTGCCAGTTTTTCTGGTGTATAATATCAACATCAGCTGTTAACACAATGACAAGTTGTGGTATGCGTTTAAAATTAAAACCCACCATCTTAACACAAACAGAATTCCAAGCTTAATGACTCATTATGGCTTTTCTACTTGCGTTCTTATCACTGATGTTGACAAAAGGAAAACCTGCTTTAGGGTGTGGATTCCAAGGTAGGCACTTGCGGTGGCAAATGTGCTTCCTCTTTCAAAAATCTGGGGAATGTTCTTCGACTAAAGTTCCCAGAAGCCTTCACCAGTAGCCAGGATTCTGGGAGTTGTGGTCCAAGAACATCTGGAGACTCAAGACTGGGAACCACTGTTCTAAGATCTTCCAAATGTGTTTCCCAAGGATCCTGTGGTTGCTAATTTTTGACCAGGGGTTCTGAGAGGTAGCCGAGCATCCTCAGAACCTAGTATCTGCCTAGACTCGCAGTGGTGGCGAACCTTTGGCACTCCAGATGTTTTGGATCACAACTCCCACAGTCCTCTGTCATTGGCAATCTAGGCTCAGAATTCTGGGAGTTGTGGTCCAAAACATCTGTAGTGCTGAAGATTTGCCACCACTGCTAGAGTCAAAAGCTCCTGAACTAAAATAAAATAAATTCATTGTGCTCCACAAATGCCACAATTTCCCCATCATTCTTCATAAAAGAGTCAGGTGAAGATATTCTATTTTTCTGCCCTGGGGATGAGAAGTCACAGGAACTCTCAATGGATTGGTCTTTGCAGCTGGTGAAGACGGCCGATTTGGATCCTGGCCAGAACTACATCTTTGGATTCCATCCGCACGGGGTCCTGGTGGCTGGTGCCTTCATCAATTTCTGCACAGAAGCAACTGAGTTTTCCAAGGTCTTTCCAGGGCTCAGCCCTCACCTGATGATGCTCGATCTCTGGTTCAGAGCTCCATTCTTTCGTGACTACATCATGAGTGGAGGTAAGCAGACCAAGGAGAGTCCGGAAGGGCTTATAAAGCAGGGGCTATTTGGAAAGAGGGGAGGAAGCAGGACTTTTAAAGTCCCCTGCAGTAAAAGGAACTGTGGATCTAAGACAGGCATGTCAAAACATCAGCCCTCCTGATGTTTTGGACCACAACTCCCAGAATTCTAAGCTTAGATTGCCAATGACAAAGGACTGTGGGAGTTGGGGTCCAAAACATCTGAAGGGCCAATGTTTGGACATGCCTGATCTAATACTGCTTTTACACGACCCCTAAAATCCGAGGCAAAGGGCTCCCAGATGCAGAGCTTAAAATTGTTTTCCCACCAGCTGCGGACTTTAAAAAAATTAAATACGACCACGCCCAGCTGCGTGCCCCAACACATTTTACAAGTACCTGGTCTCCGAAGGTAAAAAAATTTCTGATGCGGATTATAAAGCTGTGGATGCTGGGCTCTCCTCGCCTTCTGCATTCTTTTCTCCCTTTTTTTCTCTCTCCCCTCACGCAGACAGGAGCAATGGAGTGAGGAAGTGTGTAAAAACAGGAAGCAGAACAAACCCCCACGATCTCTGGTCTGAATTTAAGTTGCCAGCAGATTTTAGAGGTTGTGTAAAAGCACCCTAAGAGATACTAACAGGATAAAGACTAAGGGCCTGCCCACACTGGCATAAAGATGTGGTATAGTATACAGATTGCTGGTGGCACAGTTTGGATTGGTGGGGAGAGACCTTTTCCGTAAGTGTTTCTACTTGGAATGAGCCATCCTTCCCTTTTAAGAGCTGTCCTGCACCTTTCTGGCCCATAGGTGGGGCATGCATTCTTTTGGGCAGACTCATTGTACAACCTGATTAGCTGGGAGATAGCCACTTCCAGCAGCCTCAGCTTCCAAATGTCATCAGGAGAGAGAATATTTGTGGAGAACTAAGGAAGGGAAGTAAGGGAGGAGGGGGCAGAGAAAATGGAACGACACTGACAGAGGCAAAGAGGAATGATGCAAAAACCCCAAACAAACTTCCCCTGACCCTCAGCAGATGATCAGGGGAAGTGCGTCATTCACAAAGGGTTGTTCGTTGTTCAGATGGGAAGAGCATGCCAAATAGAATATCATTCCTCACCCGCTCCCCATTGACCTCAACAGATTGGCTGTAACCCAATCCAGCCCCACCCCCACAAAATGGCCAAACTGGACAGGCCCTTAGGCTGTGCATTAATGGCAGCTGCAGCCCAAATTACTACCAAAATCTGCCTGTTTGCGCTGATTTGTTATGAAACCAAGATTGACGCAGAACAGTCAGATTTGTTTCTGGGTGAAGCTAGGTGGATTTATAAACTGAGACAGATCTGAGCAGAAATCACAATGGGTAGAGCATCTAGCTTGCTTGTTTTTGATGGCAAACATCAAATGTGCTTGGTAGGAAGACCTCTGAAGCCAGATGGCTGAAATTTCAAAGCTTTATGCAAGTTTAGGGCCTCCTGTGTGTTATGATTCATGCACATTCAATTTGCCAGTATTTAGAATGCAACTACATGGTCAATATAGCACCGGATTTGCTCTGCTTGTAAAATGGGTGAATTTGAAGAAATGTCTGACCAATTGCATGACTTTAAAAGGCAGTTACTTCACATCCTTCTTTGTTCCACAACTAGTTTTGTATGGTGACAGCGTTGGTTGCGATCACGTGGTTTTGTCCCTGTTTCAGTGTTCCATGGTCGTGATAGCTTGTCTCGTGACAAGTGTTACCTCACGGTCTTGTACTGTGACAAACACTGAATTTGTCTAGCTTCTTTTTTCAATTTTTGAGGGGCTTTAAAAATTCTTTTTCGATATTTCGCTTCTGAAAAGTCAAAATAAAAAAAGGACACAGTTTTCTGAGAGAAACGAATGTTTTGTTGCGTGACCATCATTACTACACGGTGTCTTGTCTCGGAACGGAAAGCAGGAACAACAAGTGACAAGGGAAAACCTACCCCAGCACCAGATGCAGTACTGTTGCGCTTAGCACCCATTCCGGGGGTGTGGTCAAGACAAATTTCAGTAGTTGGTGACAGACGTGAAGTAACATTTTTTTGTACTGCTCCTAAGCGCAGCATTAACAGAGACAAAATGAACGTGAAGTAATTGCCGCAAACGCCGAGTCGAAACAGTCCAGCTCTTTTTGCTCTCAATGAAGGTTCCCCACCTTTTTTTTTTTTTTTGTCTCTGGGAAGTTTCTACTTTTTGTAGCCAGAATAAACCCTTTTTGCACTTTCTGCACTCCCTGGCTTCTTGACTGTGAGATAGAGAAGACAGGGTGGAGGTGGGTCTCTTATCTGGAATGGTGTGTTAATCTTTCCAAGCATCGCAGCAAACAATAAAAGAAGAGACAGGAAGTAAGAAAAACAACACAAAGTGTGCTGCTTTTATATTGTCCCATAGTGCTTAAAGCACTCTCAGGGAGGTTTACAATTTAATCATGCAGGCTACAATCTAATTAAGTGAGCTGGTGGGGACCACTCCAAGTAGTCTCTGGGTGGTTTACAGTTTAATTACGGTACACAGGCTACACATCCCGCTGCCCGAGCAAGCTGGGTACTCATTTTACTGACCTTGGAAGGATGGAAGGCTGAGTGAACCTTGAGCCTGCTACCTGGGATTGAACTCCAGGTCATGAGCAGAGTTATAGCTGCTGTACAGCCACTGCGCCACAAGGCTCCTCGTGGCAAGGAAAGAGAGAGCCCCGAATCCATCCACGGCCCCTGTGGAAGTCCTGACTGTGATTTCAGATATAATCCAGGCTGCAAAATCAAATCGCAGCAAAGCTGAGTCGTTCTGATGCAAGTCTCCAATGACGTCTCACCCTAAATCAATGCCAAGGTGAAAATCTGAGATTACACACTGGTCTGGATTAGAAGGCACACATGGGATTGATTGAGGCACACATCTCTCAGCGACTTCTCAGTGGCCGGGCCCTTATTTTGGAACCCTGCCCGCCTTCAAAAAAGTGTTAAAAGCATTGCTTCAGGGAGGCATTTGGCGACCTGGTTTAGGGTTTGTTTGTTTTTTTGCGCGATCTTGCTTTATTTTTTATAGACTTTATTTTTGTTTTATTTTCTCTTCAGATGATGTATTGTTGGGTGTGTCCTGCCCTCTTTGTTCACCGCCCGGAGTTCCTTCGGGAAGAGACGGGCAGTATAAAAATGAATGAATAAATAAATAAAAATAAATAAATTGAATCAGGAACCATTCCAGGACCTGCAGTGGCCTCCAAATGACCTCAGGAGACCTGTATTGAACTCAGGATTAATCAAGAAAAAGGGTCATCAGACATTTCTCGAAAAACAAGGAACGGCTGCAGGTTTAACACACCCATTAGCAAAATGCAGATAGCTGCACTCGCTGGGGGATTCTGGGGATTGTAGTCCAGAAAGTTTTCTCCGAGCTTCGTCAAAAATCCTCTGAGGAGTTCCTTCATCTACATTATGGGCCATGAAACTACCAGATGCAAAATGGCAGCTGCAGAGTTGCAGTGGACATAAGGATATATCTCTTTGATTTCCTACTGTACCCTGTAATAACTCCAGGGCATTCTGGGAAATTTAATCAGTAAGCTCTTCCTGAAGCAAGCTACTCAAAAATCAGCATGTACCTCCCAACCACTGGTCAAGGCAGCCTTGGTTTGAGGAATCTCCATCTCTCTGAAGACACTGAGAAGCTGCAACCCTGTTTGCATTAGTTCATATTACAGTAGGACCCGGGTATCCGCTGGGGATTGGTTCCAGGCCTTCTCGTGGATAATGAAAACCATGGATGATAGTGCCAACTCCCCCACACACAAAAACCTGCTGTTTTGTGACTGTAGTTTGCTTTCCGGCTGCTGTTTTCTACAGTAGCTTTCTTTACAGCGGCTGTTTGTGACAGTAGCTTGATTTGCACCTGCTGCATTATTTATTTATTTATTTCCTCTGCCAACTGTGGATAACTGAACCAGTGGTTAAAGAATCAGTGGATACTGGGGGTCCTACTGTACAGCCAAAACAAGTTACTCTTTTGAGCTGGATTTCCTGCCAATGAGAGTCTGGGATCTGTGGTACAAAAAAAGTTCCTCTTACGAGTTCTAGTTAATACTTATTGGCTCTTAAAAACAAACGCGGCAGTACATTTAGGTTCTTCTGCCACAGTAAAAATGCATCATTTGCATATTTTGTGCTCTTGTCTGAACCTAGAATCAGGTGATTCTAAATTTGACCCCTGGTTGGCTTGCCAAAAATCTCAAGGTCATATGTAGGACATTTAAATAAGGACAATGGGTCCCTTTAAGATTTTATTTATTTATTTATTTATTTATTTATTTATTTATTTATTTATTTATTTATGTTTACCCTGATGTTTACCCTGCCTTTCTCCTTTGCTTACAGCAATGAGAGACAATATACAGTCCAGGACAATTAAGACATGTTTGGGCTCCTTGGTTTTACTGGGGAACTGGCAAAATTGAAACAGGTGGCGTGTATTGCTGAAAGGCATTGGTGGAAAACCCAGACTGAAGCAGATATGTAGTCCAGCTTCCTGTATCTCACAGTGGCCCCACCAAATGTGTCTGGGAGCGCTCATGATGCCTTCAACCTTTGCACCTGGCAGGCAAGTCACCATACGGTGATCATGTGCAGCATCACAAATATCCATCCCAGTGTACTTCTAATAACTGAATCACCTAGTACAAGGAGCCTGTCTCCTGCAGCCTGTTCATCTGCCTTTTCCTCGGCTATATTAAGGGAGATGTCTTCAGTTTGTTCCTGTTCTAAGATGCCTCTCCTAATTCCCTGTTCTTAATTTGAATATGACTTAAATATTTTGGGCTGTATATTGTCCCTCGTTATTGTAAGCCACCTTGCGTCCTTTTCCAAGGAGAAAGGTGGGGTAAAAATATCAAGAAATAAGCAGCTTAATTCTCCCATCAAGCAGTAAGAACATGCTGTTGGTTATGGCTGGGGATGTTAGCAGCTGTGGTCCCACACCCTTTGGAGGGTGCTAGGGTGGAGAAGGTAGGTTAGAAGCAGACTTTCGGCATTTAGTACGTGAAGATTGGTATGTATTTTGGGGTATTGGCTTTTGAGATGCTTATACTTATAGCTAGAGACGAGCACAACCTGCCAATCTGGCGGTTCATGCCAGTTTGTTTAGCAGCCAAACAGCTGTTTGGTGCTTCAAAGCCCCGCCTCCTCTGGCAGGCGCCCACTCAGAGGCAGCAGCTGGAGGAGGCGGGGCAAGGAAGCCTGCTGGAGGAGGGCCACTCAACAAACCCGCTCGAACGACCAAACCAGCGGTTCGTGCCCATCTCTGCACGAAGAGTCTGTGGTCTCATATCTCCTGCATTTCTTACCCAGGCTTGGTCACCTCAGACAAGGAATCCGCTTACTACATTCTGAGGAAGCCAGGAGGCGGGAATGTCCTCATCATTGTGGTGGGCGGAGCTCAAGAAGCTTTGGACGCCCGGCCGGGAGCTTATAAGCTACTGCTGGCAAACCGGAAGGGGTTTGTTCGGCTGGCCCTGCAGCATGGGTGAGTTGGAGGCATCGTGGCTTCTACCCCCTCTCCTAAAGAGGATGAGAGAACATTCTACTTATTTATTTATTTATTTATTTATTTATTTATTTATTTATTTATTTATTTATTTATTTATTTATTGGATTTTTATACCGCCCATCTGGCAGCGAGGTCACTCTGCATAAGCAGATGTCCCCTAGTTTTATATGGACAGGTGCAAAACCAGAGATGATTTTTTTAAAAGATCTCAATGGAATCTCAGTATGTCTTAATCATAAGAAATAAGAACATAAGAAGAGCCATGCTGGATCAGGCCAAAGTCCCATCTAGTCCAGCTTCCTGTATCTCCCCACCAAATGCAGTGCACACGAGACTAGATCTCTGTCTTCTGATACCACTCCCCTGCATCTGGCCCTTGAAGTACCCTGGTTTTAAGCCTGGGGGTTACACATCTCCATCATGGTTTGTAACTGGTGATGGACTTTTCCTCCAGGAATCTGTCCAATCCCCTTTTAAAGGCCTCCAGGCCAGATGCCATCACCATGCTTTGTTGCAGGGTGTTCCACAGACTAACAACACGCTAGGTTATTTTCTTTTGTCTGTTCTTACTCTCCCAGCCCACAATTTGAGTGTATGTCCCCTAGTTCTGGTCTTTTGTGAGAGGGAGAAGAGCATCCCTCTATCCACTTTACTCATGCCCTGCATTAATTTGTAAGTCTCAATCATATCCCCCACTCAGGAGCCTTTTTCCAGACTAAAGAGCCCCAAGTACTGTAGCCTTTCCTCATAAGGGAGGTAGGAAGTACCTACCTCATAATTGAGGCAAGAAGTTAGTAGCTAGGTGACCCCTTGACTCAGTCGTCTAGGGGCTGATGTTTTTGGATTGGGGGGCTCAAACCAATGTCCTTGGTCACCCTTCTTGATTTGCTTCTTCAGATGGCCCATACATCCCATTAAATTAGAGAACAGCTTCCCAAACAAAGTAGATTTCCTGGGGATTAACTTGTTTTGATCTGGGCAGAGGTGTCACCTGATCCACAAACTACTTTCCCACCCGCCATTTGTCCATCAGTCTCAATGGGTACAACTGGGGTGACCCCAAGACTGAAGCAGAACCTCTTCATTTAGTAAACTCCTCCTGTGGGTGACATTATAATTCTTACACAGAGATAATTCACTCAACAGGATTTTGGCCTATTTGTTCTTTTTTCCTAACCAGGCTTGCAGTGCATAGTTATGTTAAAATCAAATGAGGGGGAAACGGGCAGCATGTCTTACATTTTCCGATAAGTTCGTTTCCTAGAACACAAAGTTCTTGAAAATAAATGAGATCCCTCCAAGACTGAGGAAAAAGATCCTTCACCATCTTGCAGCAAGATTTTATTTTACTTTATTTTTCCTTATTGTGGGATTTACATTCCTAGGCAATGAACATGCACCACCGAAGGCCAGTAGAGTTCCATCTGATCCTATAAACTCCTTTACCACTGAGCCTTGTGGTGCAGTGGTTAAACTGCAGTGCTGCAGCCAAAACTCCGCTCATGGCTTGAGTTTAATTCCAGGTAGCCGGCTTGAGGTTCCTTCAGCCTTCCAACCTTCCGAGGTTGGTAAAATGACTACCCACCTCACTGAGGGCTGGTGTGTGTGTGTGAGAGAGAATGCATTGTCTACCCAGAGAGTGCTTTATGCAATAGAAGCCCAGAGGTTCACATAAGAGAACAGCTTCAAGTTCCCCAGAGTCCATCCCTTCTGGGCCCTCAAGGTCTCACCTCACTCTGAGACATTTTAGGATTACAGTTGTGAACAGATAAACAGCAAACAAACAACTGACTTCCAACAGATTAAAGAGAGGGGGGAAATCACTCAGCAGAGAATCAGAGGCTGGAAGGGATGATTGGTTAGTGCTGCATAGAAAAATCCCTTCCAGTTAAGCAAACTGCAAGCAGCATGCGAGGTTGTAAAGAAAATTCCCAACTGTTGGGAGACCTTTTATGTGTCACAGGCTTTGCATCTAAAAACACATGGGTGGTATAGCCAGGAAGCCATGCTAGTTGTTGGTAAAAATCTGTCCTTTTCCCAGATCTAACTGCAGAAATCATAATGATGCAACATCTTCCTTCTTTCCTTTTTTCCTTCCTTTCCCCGGCCTCCAGCACGCCGCTTGTCCCCGTTTTTTCGTTTGGAGAAAACGAGCTCTTTGACCAAGTGGAGAACCCAAAGGGCTCCTGGCTGAGATGCATCCAAGATTTCTTGCAGAAGTTCATGGGGATCTCTCTCCCTCTCTTCCATGCCCGAGGGATCTTCCAGTACAGTTTTGGGCTCCTGCCTTACCGCCGTCCCATCTGTACCGTGGGTGAGTCTGTTCTCAGTTACTGCGCTCCAGAAGGGGTGATTGCAGCCGGGGAGGGGCAGGGAGGTGGTTCCAAAATAAAACAGGGACAAAGAAGGTAATGCAAAACCAGACTGCAGAAGGCTTCCTTTAGGCCAGTGGTGTCCAAACTTTGGCACTCCAGATGTTTTGGACCACAACTCCCACAGTCCTTTGTCATTGGTACTACCTTTAGGCCAGCGGTGTCCAAACGTTGGCGCTCCAGATGTTTTGGACCACAACTCCCACAGTCCTTTGTCATTGGCAAGGCAGGCTTGGAATTCTGGGAGTTGTGGTCCAAAACATCTGGAGGGCCAACGTTTGGACACCCCTGCTTTACGCTACTAGTAAAATAACAAAAAGATGCTAATATTTTGAGGACAACACCCTTTTCCTCAGAGCTGCACCAAAAATTCAATCATGGCAAGAGATGGAATTGCCAGGAGTTAGTTCTTAGATGTGAATTTCTTGGCAAGATGAAAATAAATGCCTGGTAGTTTCTTACTGGAGACCCGGAGCAGAGATGTTGTGAAGCTGCATCTGAAGTTACTGGTTGTGTTTACAGCCCCAGTCCTTCAAACAACGTGATACAGATCACATACACACATTCACACCCCTTCCCCATGTGGCACTTCGAAGCTAATGGCCTCGGCTTGGCCAGAGAAGGGGGAGGGTTGGTGCAGAGACCCATTCATTTCATTTGGGGCCTGGGATAAAATTTAGAAAAATCCGCTAGGTGTAGCCAATTGGATCAAATGAAAAGGATAGATATTACTTAGTGGTTGCAGTCTCGTCGTGCTTCCATTGATGGTCCATTTGCCTCCTTCTTGGTACGTATTGGTGTGTGTGTGTGTGGGGGAGCTCTTTCTTGGTATCTCAGCATTTCCATTTGAAGCAAAACAAGTTGGGGAGCCGTGTACAAAACTTGTACAAAAACCAAGTACAAAACTTGTTCATGCCCACACAATGGATTTATTTATGTATGTATGTATTTATCTAAGTGGGTGTTTAAACTCGTGGTGATAGCATCTTCGACATACAATGGCTTAGGACCTAAATACCTGAAGGACCGCCTCCTTCCATACGAACCTACCCGGCAATTAAGATCGAGCCAGGGAGCCCTTTTGAAAGAGCCATCCCTCAAGGAGGTGAGAGGGATGGCTTGTAGACACAGGGCCTTCTCCGCAGCTGCCCCCAAGCTATGGAATGCCCTCCCAAGTGAGATCCGCCTGGCACCAACATTGATGACATTTCGGCGCCAGGTAAAAACCTTCCTGTTCCAGAAGTTTTTTAATTGATACAACATAGACTGTGGGTCTTCTGATGGCAATTTTAATGTAATGATTTTAGTGTAAGGTTTTTATTATTGTTTTAATTCTTTATTGATATTTGATGTTTTAACTGTTTTAATTCTTTTGATTGTAAGCCGACCAGAGACCTTTGGGTAGTGGGTGGCATATAAGTTGTAATAAATAAATAAATAAATAAATAAATAAATAAATAAATAAATAAATAAATAAATAAATAAATAAATAAATAAATGCAAGTCTTTCACTGAACCCTGTGCTGTAAAAGATAACAATCTTCAAATAATAATAATAATAATAATAATAATAATAATAATAATAATAATAATAATAATAATAATAATAATAATAATAATAATAATAATAATAATAATAATCTTAGAATGGCAGAACTGGACCTTACAGATCATTGAGTGCTGCCCCTACCAAGGATATCCAAGCGGGGAGGGGGGGATTGAACTCCCAAAATTAGTTCTGCAGCCAGAGACCACCTGAACCCTGGAACTATCCAGCAGTTGTATATGAGATGTCAGATCCTCTGTCATAAAAGAAATAAAAGTGGCAGAGTCACATGAATGTTAGTTAGACTGGTTTTTCACAGTTGCCACTGACCTTTCACTCCGTACATATGTTCCTTTGTAAACAGTTGCAATGGTTTGTGAATTATCCTAAGCAATGGATGCTGTCAATCAAAGACCTGGCCTTGGACCCTGGATGAGGATCCATACATACTAGGGAATGGTTGTAAAGCGAGTTGGCCGTAAAGCAAATTATCATTATTCAAGACTCTACTGTACATCACCTTTCCAAACAACCAGGGATCCAATTTCTAAAACTGAAGGATCGTTTCTGGTAGCAGTTGATTTTCGTGACCGAGGTGTAATCCAAACCAGCTAGGATAACTTCAGCCTTTCTTTCCTGAAAGGTTAATTTTATAAGGCAGTTTCCATCGGGTAAGGCCACCTTCCCTGATGGGATTTGGCAGGCAGCAATTACGCATAATTGTTTTATAGCTTGTTTGGATCATCTCAGGGGGTTTACACAACTTTCACCAACCCCTGTACACGCAGGACGCTTAATGAGATGGATCAAGTTTGGCTGAAACAAGGGCAGACCATTAATGACTAACAAATACAATTAACATAAAGCTGAAGAGGGAAGATAGATAAGCCTCCTGCTTCTGGCTTCATTGTTGACAAGAGTTTCTCCATGATTTGACTTCTTCCTTCATTGTAGGTACCGAGCCATTGACATTTAAGGGGACAAGGCCTATAATGGGGTCACAGCATTTATAGTAAATCCCAAACGAATTCTTCTTAATTTTGCAACTTTAAGAACATAAGAATATAAGAAGAGCCCTGCTGGATCAGGCCAAAGGCCCATCTAGTCCAGCTTCCTGTATCTCGCAGTGGCCCCACCAGATGCGTTTGGGAGCGCACGAGACTAGATATCTGTCTCCTGATACCACTCCCCTGCATCTGGATCTTGAAGTACCCCGGTTTTAAGCCTGGAGATTACATATCTCCATCCTGGTTTGTCACCTGGGATGGACTTTTCCTCCAGGAATCTGTCCAATCTCCTTTTGAAGGCATCCAGGCCAGATGCTGTCACCACGTCCTGTGGCAGGGAGTTCCACAGGCTAACAACATGCTGGGTAAAGAAGTTCTTTCTTTCGTCTGTTCTTACCCTCCCAGCCCTCACTTTGTAGACTTTGTAGACCGTCCTGTTCTAACCTTGCACCCTGCAAGTATGTCACAATGCAATCTCATTGTGGGCAATGGGAATTACAGTCAGACATATCTAGAGGGGTGCCTGTTTGCTGAAAGTAGCTTAAAGCACGTCGGTCTGTCGTAGCGTCATGTGACTAGCTGTGCTGCTGGGGATGATGGAAGATGTAGTTCAAGAGAGAAAGCTGGGAAAGTCTTCCTTGTGCCATATTTGTTAAACGAAGGGGGAAATGGGAAATAGGTGGGAATGCCTAAATTTCTTGGAATCTTCAAGTAATTAGAGGATTGAGTGATAGTTTCTCTGGTAATTGCGCTCTGTAGATGGTGCCTCTAAAAAAAACCTACATCCACTAATAATCCCTTTAAGTTCCCATGGAGCTTAATCCACTCATTTCCTCTTTTTTCTTCATAGGAAGATAATAGCTGGTGGGGCCTTCATGCTATACCTGTATGTAATTGAAAATTCCTACGTAGACTTTGATATCTTTGCTCCAGTCCATGGAATTCTCCCTGGGAGAAAGCCTGGTGAATCCTGGAGTCTTTAATTCAAGGAATCTGAAAGCCCTGCACCTATTTAAAGGCCCTTTTGTTTACTTCTGGTTCAATATTATAACAAAATGCCTTTAACTGTTGCTCTCTTCTTCTTCTTTTTCTTCTTCTTCTTCTTCTTCTTCTTCTTCTTCTTCTTCTAATAATAATAATAATAATAATAATAATAATAATAATAATAATAATAATAATAATAATAATAATAATAAAAAACCAGTACAGGTGGTCCCAGTGGTAATTGGCACGCTGGGTGCAGTGCCTAAAGAGCTAAGCAAGTATTTAGAAGAAATTGGAGTTGACAAAGTCACCCTCAGTCAGCTGCAGAAGGCCGGCTTACCAGGATCTGCTTACATAATTCGCCGATACATCACATAGTCCTAAACGCATGCGAAGCATTCGACTAGTGATTTGTAATACAAAATCCAGCGTAGTTATCTTGTCTGCTGTGTGATGATGATGATGATGATGATGATGATGATGATGATGATGATGATGATAATAATAATAATAATAATAATAATAATAATAATAATAATAATAATAATAATAATAATAATAATAATAATAATAAATAATAAATGTGTTCTCGAAGACTTTCAGGGCCAGGGTCTGATAGTTGTTGTGAGTTTTTTGGGCTGTCTGGCCATGTTCTGCTAGTTTTTTTTCCTGATGTTTTGTCAGACTCTGTGGCCGGCATCTTCAGAGAGCAAGGAGCTCAGGGAACTAGGAGTTCTCTCTGTGCTCTGGGGTATAGAGTGAGTGAGACTGAGGGATTTTAAAGTTGTGGGAAAGGGGAAATTTGTCCTATGCAGGAGAATAGGTTTTAGTCACTGTACTGTGATGGAAGGATTAAGAAGTTTCACTGCAATTGCAGAAAAACTTTCAGAACATGACCAAACAGCCCAAAACACTCACAACAGCTATAATAATAATAATAATAATAATAATAATAATAATAATAATAATAATAATAATAATAATAATAATAATAATAATAATAATAATAATAATAATAATTTAATAATAAAATAATAATAATAACAAGATCACCATCATTCAGCTGAAGAAATTGGAGTTGACAAGATCACCATCATAATTTGCCGAAACATCACTGAGTGGGAGACGCTGGGAAGCGTTCAACTAGTGATTTGTATTACAAAATCCAGCGTAGTTAGCTGTGTGGTTAGTGATTTGTATTACAAAATCCAGCGTAGTTAGCTGTGTGGTTAATAATAATAATAATAATAATAATAATAATAATAATAATAATAATAATAATAATAATAATAATAATAATAATTGTTACAAGCCTGGATGCCAGGCCTGGGGGGGGGGGGAGAAGAGCGATACCAATAAATTTGCCTAGGGAATTAATAAATAATCTCCTTTTTTGTCTTCTCTCCCTCTGCACCCCGAAGTTGGAAAACCCATTAAGATTGAAAAGAAGCCCAACGCCAGCCAAGAAGAGGTGGACAAGGTACATCAGATATACATGGAAGAACTGAGCAAGCTCTTTGAGGGCCATAAACTGAAGTACAAAGTTCCGGAGGACCAGCACCTTTCTTTCATATGAAACCGGGAACCCGTGATTCACACCAACTCCCTTTCCCACTCTGGGTTGGATCCAAAGAAAGAAAACAAATGGCAGCTACTAGTAGTCTTCGACCAACGTTGCAAAGATTTATGAAATGCCAGTGCCCTTTTCTTGGATAGCCATTCTCAACTTGGGCCCGTGTGGCAAATTTGAAGGGTTGGCACAGATTTATCTGTCTTGTATAGTCTTTTGCTCACATTCCAAGGCTTTACTTGGTTGGCAACCTCCCCCAGAAAACCCATTAAAGGGCCGTGTCCAAAAGAGGGTGAGAATAGCTGCTCTAGCAGTTTCCGCAAGTGCAAGGTGCTGAACATTCAGAAGACATTTTTGGTTTTGGTTCTTGCAAAGTACTGCAGCATGGGGGGGGGGCAAACTGGCTGTTATGCATGTGGGAAGGTACTGTTCGGTCCAATTCAGTGAGTTGGGGTCCTTTTCTGAATACAATTGGGCTCTCGTAACTGCGGATGCTGAATGCTGTGGATAATACTGAACCCATGGCATGGTCTCTGGCTCCCTCTAGTGGTCATCATGGGAATATGTGTTTCTTTTTTTCCCTTTTAATGTTTTTAACCTTTTAATATAGAATCATAGAATCATAGAGTTGGAAGAGACCTCAAGGGCCATCCAGTCCAACCCCCTGCCATGCAGGAACCCCATCACAATATTTCCAACAGATGGCCATCCAGCCTCTGCTTTAAAACCACCAAAGAAGGAGACTCCACCACCCTCCGCGGCAGCATATTCCACTGCCGAATAGCTCTAACTGTCATGAAGTTCTTCCTAATGTTCAAATCGAATCTCATTTCCTGTAGTTTGAAACCATTGCCCCGCATCCTAATCTCTGAAGCCATGGAAATCACACCTGTTCCCTCTTCAATATGACATCCTTTCAAATAGTTAAACATAGCTATCAGCCTTCTTTTTGCAAGGCTAAAACATTCCCAGATTTTTGGAGCCGGTTTATCAGCAAATTAGATCAGGATATTAAAGGACATGTGATAGAGCCCTTCAAGTGTCTTTTAAATGAATCTATAGGTTCACACAGACTTTGTATTTATAACTACTTATAACCTTGTAGCTTTAATGTAATGTTATGTTGCCTCTTAATGCTGTAAGATGTCCCTCAATTCATTGTTCTCAATACTTGAACATGTCTTAATTGTATTGGACTGTATATTGTCCCTCATTACTGTAAGCCGCCTTGGGTCCTTTCCCAAGGAGACAGGCGGGGTAAAAATATTCAAAATAAAATATTAAATAAATACCAGGGGGGATTGCAAAGGACCTTTGTTCATGTCCAACTAACTCAACTTGTTCTTGTCCAACTTGTTAGGGTTAGGGTTAGGGTTGGTGCCTGTTTTCTAAGGGAATAAAATGAAAAGACAATAGTCCAGGGGATGTCCCAAACACTCAGACACATTCCATCAGTAATCTTAGCTGTAATCCTATTGAGTGATGGTGTGCTTGCCCAGCAAGGAGGCTATGAATAGCTTCAGCTACATGCCTTGGGCTTTAAATAAAGTACAGAGAGATGCTCGAGGCAGCAGGAAGACTGAGCAGGCAGCCAGGCAGAGGAGAAGAAAGAACACCCCTGGCTCAGCTTCCTCTCTTGGGCCTCGCGGGCGCGTCCTTGAACAGCAGAGCACCAGAAGATGCTTCGGCTCAATTGTTGCTTTTAAGGCCATCTTGCTCAGTTTTTAGGGAGGAAGGGCAGGCAGCTGGATGGACTGAAGACCCCATCATCTGCCACCAGTGACAATGCAGACGAGAGGATGATGCGAGTTGTAGTCCAACAATATCTATCTATCTATCTATCTATCTATCTATCTATCTATCTATCTATCTATCTATCTATCTATCTATCTATCTATCTATCATTATTATTATTGTTTGTGAACCATCTATCTATCTATCTATCTAACATTATTGTTCATGAACCATCTATCTATCTATCTATCTATCTATCTATCTATCTATCTATCTATCATCATCATCATCATCATCATCATCATCATCATTATTATTATTATTATTATTATTATTATTATTATTATTATTATTATTATTATTATTATTATTATTGTTTGTGAACCATCTATCTATCTATCTATCTATCTATCTATCTATCTATCTATCTATCTATCTATCTCTCTCTCTCTCTCTCTTGTTTGTGAACCATACCACTCACTGAGTGGTATATCTGTGGTTGTTGCTCAGTCATTAAGTTGTGTCCGACTCTTCCTGACCCCATGGACCAGAGCCTGCCAAGCCCTCCTGTCTTCCCCATGTGGTATATTCCACTTGTATATTAGAGACTAAGCTGTTTATGGAAGAACAATGTAATAGTGCCCAACCAATGTTAAACATCTCAAAAATGAAACAAGCAAGCAAACCCAAAACGATGGCTCCGCAAGGAACTCCAGTGAAACAGCTCAGGAAAGGATGCCTCTGAATGCCTCTTGGAACAGGATGGTATTGATCATCCTCTTAAAGGATGGGAGGGAGGAGAGCCAGACATATTTCTACCAGGAGCCCATTCCATAAAGATGGGACCACAATGAAGAAGGCCCAATTTCAGGTGAGCATCTGCTTTGCTCCTCTTGGTCCAAGAACCTGGAAAGTAAAACCTGAGAAGATTGGATGGCAGAGGTTGACGCTCTGAGGGAAAGATGCTTTGAGGCAGCCAGCTAGACATAGCTTGGAAAAAGTGCTCCCAGAATCCCCCAGACAACATGGCCGCTGCCCAACCTGGGTGGAGACTACTTGGAACTCTAATCTAAAATCATGTTTCTAGGCCTTGGTCACACCTGGGTTTTGATCCTGATTTTCTGAAGGTCCGGCTTTTCCTCTTTGTCCCATCACGTGATTTAAATGTGGGACAAGAGTTCCCAGTCAAAAGCTGTTTTTTTTTTTTTTTATTTTAAAGTGCATTTCAGCCCCCCTTGGCCAGCAGGTGGTGCTAGCATTTGAAAAAAATGGACCACTTGGCTGGGGGAAATTAAAACTTGTAGGACCGGATAGAGCTTCCTATTTCTCCGAAGGTGAAAAGCAATTAAAAAAACATAACCCATTGGCCCCAGGAACAGCCAGTCGGTGCTATGAAAAAAGAAAGAAAAAGAAACCCGGATCATCTGCGTGGTCTCACGGCGTCTGCCTCCTTAAAAGCTGGATTTTCAAAGCAAGGCAAAAATTTCCCTACCTCCTGGGTGAGTCACAGAAACCTCGCTTAAGGGAGCATTACCGGGTTTTCTTTTTTTTTTTTTTTCAAAAAGCCCGGTGGCTGTGGGGACAGCATTTTTAGACACAAGTTATCTGGTAATTTAAACTGCTTTTTAAAGGGATGTGGGACCGGGGCCTTAAATTTATTTTATTGTCCACCTCTGGGACAAAGGAAGGCATTTACCTCAGATAACAGATTCTGGATGTCCAGACAGAGCTGCGAATGGCCATTATTGAAATCCCATTGCTCAGTGGACTAAGGCTCCGAAAACTGTTGGCTGCAAAGTCAGCAGCTCGGCGGTTCAAATCCCGGGTGCCACGCAGCGGAGCGAGCTCCCGCTGATGACCCCAGCTGCTGCCAACTTTGCAGTTCGAAAGCGATAGAAGCCAGGTTTTATGAAAAACACTTAAGGGAGTTGGGGAGGTTTAGCCAGGAATTGAGAAGTGATCTGATATCTGTCTTCCATATATGTTCAGGGCTGTCACATCAAAGGTAAAGGAAGATGGTAGGACCTCCATGTAGGACCTAAACCAATGGATTCAAATGATGAAAAAAAAATCTAAACATTATGAAGAGCTTCTGAATGGCAAGAGCTATTTGACTGTGGAAGCCACAGGTGTGGAAGATGACAGGACATCTTTTGCTTTAAACAGATGTTGAGTGGCCACATCTGTCGGGGAAGATTTAGCTGCTCAGAAGGCATTGGCAGCGGGTTGGATTAGATGTCCTCTGGGGTTCCTCCCAAGGGTTATTTTATTCTAACCTCACACTTCTACACACACCCCATCTCGGTCCTCTCTCTGCTGAGTCACCCCCTTGCGCTAGGGCTTTTTTCCTGCCAAATCTTGCAACCAAGGGCCACGGGCCAGTGGTGCATTGAATTGGCATGGAAGCCATTGCACAAGGGTCATCTAAAAATACACATGCCTTTGGCAAGCGTGGATTGCAAGCTCTTTCAGAAAATAAATAAATAACCTCTTCTTTGCACAGCTGTTGTTTGTGAAATCGGAACAGCTGCCGACTGGCATCTCAGACCCGCTCTTCGTCCCATCCTGGGGACATTCTGGGTTTCCATAATTGCTTCTAGAATGTCCCAAGACATTCCTGGGCTCCCTCTTGAAGAGCCTTTTGTCTCTTGCGGTGGCTGCCTGGAATCAATCTACATCATTGGGGTCCTGACGCTTGAACCACCTTCTCAGCCAGCAACAAGATCTGGGTAACCACAGTCATCTTCGTCAGTGGGGTTGTTCTATGACAGATCACCACCATTTTAAAAAAATCGCACTAAAGGCGGTTACTTCACGTCCTTCTTTGTTCCATGACTAGTTTTGTACTGTGACAGCGTTGATCGCGATCACGTGGTTTTGTCCCTGTTTCAGTGTTCCCGTGGTCGTGATAACTTGTCTCGTGACAAGCATTACCTCACGGTCTTGTACCGTGACAAACACTGAATTTGTCTAGCTTCCTTTTTCTTTTTTTGAGGCGGTGGTCTTAAAATTGTTTCGATATTTCGCTTCTGAAAAGACAAAATCTTTGCAGGCAGGGAAGGAGTCTATTAGCTTTCACTTTCTCCACGTGGCTGCATTGGAATGCTCTGGGTGCTAACATTCGGGCTTTCTTTGTTCTTTATTCCTTTTGCTTGCTAATTAATTGTCTTCCTGGTGTCCCTCTTGCCTGGCTTTGAAGTTTGTTTTGTTTTATTGTTTTATTTTTTTAATTTGTTTTATTTAATGGAGGAGGGCAAGGGGGTGGTGACCATCTGGGGCGGGTGGGCACTTTGAATGTAACACCCAACCCAGTACCTGGGACACAGTTTTCTGAGAGAAACGAATGTTTTGTTGCATGACTGTTGTTACCTCACGGTGTCTTGTCTCGGAACAGAAAGTGGGAACAAACTGGGACAAGGAAATACCCTATCTCAGCACCAGATACAGATTTGTCTCGCTTAGCACCCATTCCGGGGGCGTGGTTGAGACAAATTTCAGCTGTTGCGCGACATACATGAAGTAAGATCAGGAAAGAGACCTTGGTGTATTGGTGGACATCGCAATGAAGGTGTCTACCCAATGTATGGCAGCGGTGAAGAAGGCCAATTCCATGCTAGGGATTATCAAAAACGGGATTGAAAATAAAAGAGCCAACATTATAATGCCATTGTACAAAATGACAGTAAGGCCACACCTGGAGTATTGTGCACAATTCTGGTCACCACATCTCAAAAAAGACATAATGAAACTGGAAAAGCTGCAGAAGAGAGCGACTAAAATGATTACTGGGCTGGGGCACCTCCCTTATGAAGAAAGGCTAAAACATTTGGGGCTCTTTAGTCTGGAAAAAAGGCACCTGAGGGGGGATATGATTGAGACATACAAAATAATGCAGGGCATGAGTCAATTGGACAGAGGGACACTCTTCTCCCTCTCACAAAATACCAAAACTAGGGGACATCCACTCAAACTGTGGGTTGGGAGAGTGAGAACAGACAAAAGAAAATATTTTTTACCCAGCGTGTTGTTAGTCTGTGGAACTCCCTGCCACAAGATGTGGTGATGGCATCTAGCCTGGATGCCTTCAATACTGGACAGATTCCTGGAGGAGAAGTCCATCAAGGTTACAAACCATGATGGAGATGTGTCATCTCCAGGGTTAAAACCAGGGTACTTCAAGGGCCAGATGCAGGGGAGTGGTATCAGGAGACAGATCTCTAGTCTCATGCGCTCCCAGACACATCTGGTGGGGCCACTGTGAGATACAGGAAGCTGGACTAGACGGGCCTTTGGCCTGATCCAACATGGCTCTTGTTATGTTCTTATGTTCTTAAGATTTTCTTATGGTCTTCTTATGTTCTTATGTTCTTAAGTGCAACACTTAGAGAGACAAAACGGACATGAAGTAACTGCCAAAGTCTCTTCTGTTGTCCTTATGGGAGGCCTTGAAGCTTCATGATGTTCACAATAGACCTGCCCCTGAGCCTTAGAACAGGACAAGGATGTGAGCAAGTCATAGAGCTGGTCCTACGCAGGAGAGGCAGGATCTGACACAGGACCCTCATGGCGCAGTGGTTAAATGCCTGTCCTGCAGCTAGAACTGTGCTCATGACTGGGGGTTCATTCCCAGGTTGCTGGCTCAGGGTTAACTCAGCCTTCCATCCTTCCAAGGATGTGTGGTTGTGATTCTCAGGCGGTCTTTGTTGTGCAGGCCAAGGGTGGATAGGGCACACCATTCAGGCACCGCCCAGGCCACCTGCCCCTGGGACAGTCTATGCCTCCTGCAATTGTGGGTGTTTAAAAGCAAACAAATTGGAGGTCTGGAAATGTGCAGGTCATATCACAGGGATAAAGTGGGCTGCCTCCTAAAAGATGCAGGACAGAGTCGAGGGCTACTGCATATCCCTTGCAGTATCAAAGGCCGTTAGTATCCCTTACCCACAAAATGACAAATTTTGCTAAAGGGACAGGGCATCTTTTTTTGTTTAAATCAACAAACCAAATGGGGACAAATAAAAAGAAGACTATGTGTCCCTTCATATTCATCAGGGTCTCCGGACCTGGCAAATGAGAAAGGACAAATATTAAGTGAATCTGTAATGTTCACCAAATATCGCAATTCTTTCTTTCTTTAAATCCGTCCCCATAGCTAATGGTGACCTATTTGGTAACAGTTAGCGAAAAACTGTCGTAATGGAAGCCTGCTGAGAAAACGGGTGCAGGTGAGCGGCATTGAGCTGGGAGTGGGCTTGGATCGGGCCTGGGGGATGGGGGTGGAGGGTGGGTGAATTTTGCAAAAATAATTCTGTATGACAGTGGGATCAGTTCTGCTATTAAAACACATGCACACTTCCTGTATATCCCTCTCTTAGAATCTTAGGTATGCCTTTGCAGAGAGTATTTATGCTGGATAAATTAGCAAAGCTCTTAATAAGCAACTCCGGCCAAAACACAGCCAAACAATGCGGTCTAATCTTACTTAGATTAAAGTACGCTAGCAACTTCATTGGCGCCAGATTCACAAGAGAGGTGACCACCTTGCTTTGAAGGCAGAGCAAAATTTCCTTAACATACTGTCGTCATTAGCTCACCGAGTGGTGACCTTTTCCCCTTGCAAAATCCCACAATCTTCACACCCGCCTCCCTTGGCATGCCTCTCCTACAATCTGTTGCTCTGATTTAAAAAAAAAATCAGCCTAATTTCAAATGTAGGTCAACTTTCCTCCGCAAGAGGCGGCTGAAACCATCTCACTCTCTAACCCAGTGGGGGTAAAGCAGATGCCAGGCTTAGAGGATCACACATGTAAATGCATCTGTGTTTAAATTAGAAACCCCACCAAATACAGATTAATGGGAGAGGGTGCAGAGTCTTTTAACCAAAGGCACCTGTTGTAGATCAGCAAAATAGAGAGACCTGGCAATAGAAACATCTCGCTTGTAGATGAAACCCACTTCAGGGGTCCCCGTAGTCATTGGGGGTTTGGGAACAATGTCAAAAAAATTCACACAATAGTATAAACAGTTGCAGATCTCAGAAATAAGACCATCAGAGCTAAAAACCAAAATGGCAATATTAGTAACAGCGTACATATTGTGCCGACAATTTAACAAATACTTAGGCTTTTGGTTAAAACTTGAATTTGTTATACAACACTAGTCAATGTTTTTTATAATTTTGATTGGAAGGACAATATACAGTCCAGATGAATTAAGATATATTCTTTAGTTAAAGAACAGGGAATTGAGGGGTCTCTTACAACATTGGAAGACAACACTAAAAAAGAATGTGAGCATTTAATAAAAGAGTATACATTACATGTAAATGTATGGTAGACCATCTAAAAGTTATGAGGAAGGGGAACTAACAATTGATAATTAAGGATGGGCATGAACCAAAAAACGAAATACTGTTTTGTCGCTTTGTTACGTAATAACGAAACAAAACGAGCAACCAGCATTTCGCTAACGATGAAACAAAACGGTGGGTTTTTCTTGTGTAAACAAACCGTTTCGTCTTATCTGCAAAATGGCTACAGCTCCCTTACCTGCTGGGCTTGGAGCCCCTGTTTCCTCTGCCGCTTCTCCCTCTCACAAAAATACCAGAACTAGGGGACATCCACTCAAATGGAGGGCTGGGAGAGTAAGAGCAGACAAAAGAAAATATTTTTTAACCCAGCGCGTTGTTAGTCTGTGGAACGTCCTGCCACAGGATGTGGTGACGGCATCTGCCCCGGATGCCTTCCAAAGGGGATTGGACAGATTCCTGGAGGAAAAAGTCCATCCCAGGTGACAAACCATGATGGGGATGTGTAATCTCTAGGCCTAAAACCAAGGTACTTCAAGGGCCAGGGGCAAGGGAGTCGTATCAGGAGACAGAGATCTAGTCCCGTGGGCTCCCAGAGGCATCTGGTGGGGCCACGGTGAGACACAAGAAGCTGGACTAGATGGGCCTTTGGCTGATCCAGCATGGCTCTTCTTAGGTACTCGTGTTCTTATGCTGCTGCTGAAGAGCCGTCATCGTGGACGGAGAGGGCGAGCAGGCCTGGCAGGAGGCCTTTCCACCACGCCACGTCCGAAGGCAAAAGGGCGAGCGGGCCCAGTGGTAAGCCTTGCTGCTGTGCTGCCACCAAAGAGCCGCGGCTGCGGCTGAAGAGAAAAGGGCAAGCCGGCCCAGTGGGAGGCTTTGCCACTGCGCCGTCACTGCCGTCGAAAACAAGAGGGCAAGCGGGCCAAATGGGAGGCCTTGTCATCACCACTGCTGGAGAGGAGAGGATGAGAGTGGGCCCAGCAGGCTGGCCTAGGTCCCCCCCACCGCAGCAGGAGATGCCGCCGGATCCCCAAAAGGTAACAATGCATTTCGTTTATCATTGCGTTTCATACGGATTTTTTTGTATGCAACGAAATGAAATGAAATATGGGGGGGATGAAACAGAATGAAACGAAACACCGTTTTCCCGTTCCGTGCCCATCCCTATAATACAGTGTCACTGTAATCCCACAAGGCACAAAATTATAAGCGGTTATAAACACTTCTGGGCTGTATACTGTTCCTCGTTATTGTAAGCCATTATTGTAAGCCACCTTGGGTCCTTTTCCCAGAAGAAAGATGGGGTAAAATTATTCAAAATAAATAAAATGAATAAAAATAATAAATAATGGACCTGCTTCTCCTTCAGGAACTTGTTCCAGACAGAGCCATGAACAGAACTTGTTCATGGGTGTGGATAATTAAAAGCTTTTCAGAAGGCAATTAGCTGTAACAAGGTCGTCTTAATCTGCTCTGATGGCCAGCTGCCTGGAATGAACTGCATTTCCCTAATCCACAATCTTGTGCTGTGGCGATGTTATGAAGCCTCTGCCCCCACTAGGTATTGTATTTGGTGATGATGCGGTGGCAGCAGCATGTTCAAAAACATTCCATGTGTTCAAGGAAGAAAGATGAGATTACATACATACATACATACATACATACATACATACATACATACATACATACATACATACATACATACATACATACTGTGTGTGTGTGTGAGAGAGAGAGAGAGAGAGAGAGAGAGAGAGAGGGGTGCGTCCGCTGGTAGCTTTAAGAATGAAGATAATACACAAGAAGAAGAGCCGGAGAAATTGTTTATTGGAACAGAGAACGTGAAAGAGATGGACAATCAGAAAGTTGTGAGATCCAGAATAAGAGGGAATGATGAACAGAGAAAGATGGATCCAGATGTGATGGAAGAAAGAGTAAAGAAACAGACTGAAAGTGATATTGCAAAGAATATGGAAAGTCCTACTATTGGGAGCTTTTTTGCACTAGCCCAAGAAGCTTTGAATTGGAGAGCTTATATGAAACGAATAAAAAGAGAGAAACAGGATAAAGAGGTACAGGTGACAGAATGGAAAGGAGGAGGAAACATATGACATCACAAACAAAGTATCAAGGGATGTTAATAGAGAGAAGGATGCAGGTAGAAGAATGGAAAGTGAGAGGGAGGAATGCATCAGTGCAAGTAGAAATCATATCTAAGAAAGTAATGTGGGATATTGGGATTCAGGTGGAAAGAGGGAAAGAAAGGTATATGGTAGGCAAATCCTGGCATGTGGGTGTTCAGGTTAAATTAGATCAGGAAAAGATCAAGAGAGATGTTGGAATACAAGTTGCTACTGTTTACCATCAAAAGCCGTTTAGAGATTCTGAGATGCAGACGGAAAGAGTGAGGATGAGTGACAGGATCGGGGAGGTGCGAGGGAGGAGAGGCATAGTGAGTGATCGCGCAACCCAGACTCGAGGAGAAATAACGCTCTAAACGGAAAAGGGGACTCAGACGGGACCAGAGGAGGTTAGGAGACTAGATATTGGTCTGCCTCTGCCAACACCTCCCAGTTATGTGGGTCTACCCCTACCAACTCTACATGGGTTCCCTGTTATTGGTTTTGATCAAGCCCGAGGGAAACGTGAGTCCAGAAGGAGAGGTTTAGATCCTAATCCTCCAAGATGGATCCCTGGATGGGGGTGGAGTTTGGGACCTGAGAACGATCCCCAAAGATGTGGATCCCCATACATGGGGCCGGGTCAGTACCACCCTGCAGCACACTGCAAATAAGTGCACATAATCCATTTAGGCAAGAATGTGTCATTTGTCATCCGCCGCTTAATCCAAGTTTGGAACCCCCTGTTCTGTTGCCGTTCTCTGATGGTTGGACAAGAAAAGATACTGAGAAGACAGTTGAATGTTTATATAAATAAAAGTTTATTTGATTTTGATAAGAACACCTCTAATTCTGTTTCATACACGGAACCGCCTATGGACCTACTAGGACTTTCACACATACATACATACATACATACATACATACATACATACATACATACATACATACATACATACATACATACATACATTTAAATGATTGAAAGTAAATTGGGGGATTTGCTTCAGATATTTTGAAAATCACATCCCAATTTGCTCAGAGTAGTCCTCAAAAATTAGCAGTGAACAGTACAACCAATGAGTTGGACTTTCTTACCACCTTCAAGATTTACCTACACCATGAATTCAATAGTCGCTCTCTCTGAGCTGTGGGTATGAAAAAATCGTCAATGACTTTCCAGGAATGTTGCAAGGACTTACATTTAGATGATGATGATGATGACAAAAACAAAAACAACAAAAACAACAACAATGGACAGCTCAATGAATAGCTCAGTGAAGGTGTCTACACAATGTGTGGCAGTGGTGAAGAAGGCCAATTCCATGCTAGAGATTATCAAAAAGGGGATTGAAAATAAAACAGCCAACATTATAATGCCATTGTACAAAACGATAGTAAGGCTGCACCTGGAGTATTGTGCACAATTCTGGTCACCGCATCTCAAAAAAGACATGTTGGAACTGGAAAAGGTGCAGAAGAGAGCGACTAAAATGATTACTGGGCTGGGACACCTCCCTTATGAGGAAAGGCTAGAACACTTGGGGCTCTTTAGTCTGGAAAAAAGGTGGCTGAGGGGGGATATGATTGAGACGTACAAAATTATGCAGGGCATGAGTAAAGTGGATAGAGGAAAGCTCTTCTCCCTCTCACAAAATACCAGAACTAGGGGACATCCACTCAAATTGAGGGCTGGGAGAGTAAGAACAGACAAAAGAATTTTTTTTTTTACCCAGCGTGTTCTTAGTCTATGAAACTCCCTGCCACAGGATGTGGTGATGGCATCTGGCCTGGATGCCTTCAAAAGGGGATTGGACCGATTCCTGGAGGAGAAGTCCCTCACAGGTTACAAACCATGATGAAGATTTGTAATCTCCAGGCTTAAAACCGGGGTATTTCAGGAAGCAGATGCAGGGGAGTGGTATGAAGAGACCACGCTAGTCTCATGTGCTCCCAGGGGCATTTGGTGGGGTCTCTGCAAGATACAGGAAGCTGGACTAGATGGGACGTCTCAATCATATCCCCCCTCAGCTGCCTTTTTCCAGACTAAAGAGCACCAAATGTTTTAGCTTTTCCTCACAAAGGAGGTGCCCCAGCCCAGTAATCATTTTAGTCACTCTCTTTTGTACCTTTTCCAGTTTCACTAAGTCTTTTTTGAGATGCGGTGACCAGAATTGTACACAATACTCCAGGTGGGGCCTTACTATTGTTTTGTATAATGGCATTATAATGTTGGCTGTTTTATTTTCAATCCCCTTTTTGATAATCTCTAGCATGGAATTGGCCTTCTTCACCGCTGCCACACATTGTGTAGACACCTTCACTGAGCTATCCACCAACACACCAAGATCTCGTTTTGATTTTTTGCCCCAATATGCATCACTTTACATTTTGCTACACTGAAACGCATTTGCCATTTCACGGCCCATTCCCCTAGTTTGGAGAGATCCTTCTGGAGCTCTTCACAATCTTCTCTGGTTTTTACCACCTGGAAAAGTTTAGTGTCATCCACAAACCTGGCCACCTCACTGCTTATCCCTGTCTCCAAGTCATTTATGAACAGATTGAAAAGCACAGGTCCCAGGACAGAGCCCTGGGGCCCACCACTTTTCGCTTCTCTCCATTGTGAATATTGCCCATTGACACCTACTCTTTGTTTCCTGGATCTCAACCAGTTCTCAGTCCATAAGACCTGCCCTCCTATCCCCTGACTGTGCAATTTTCTCAGCAGCTTTTGGTGAGGGACTGTGTCAAAAGCCTTCTGAAAATCCAGATAGACAATATCCACCGGTTCACCCAAATGTACATGCCTGTTGACCATTTCAAAGAATTCTAAAATGTTTGTCAGGCAAGTCTTACCCTTACAGAAACCATGCTGATTTTCTCTCAGCAAGGCTTGCTCTTCTATATTTTCTATTGGATTATTTTAAGATTTTCTCCTGCTCTCTGTGTTAGCGGCTTGGTCTCAGAACATTAATGCAAGGAAAACATTTTACCATTGTATGGAGTCAGATGAAGGATGAATGAACATTTGCGGAAGAATATATGGAGATGACATGAGCTTACTGACAGAAAGCAGCAATGTTTTGCAATGACTGTTAGGAGGCAAATGGATTGCAAGGGCTACAGTTGAGAAAAGGAACAGAAATGTATGACAATGTTTCAAAATACAGTGTGACTCCGGTATCCACGGATTCATTAACCACTAATTCAGTTATACACGGTTGGCAGAGGAAAAATTAAATAAATAATTCTGTAGCCACAAAGCAAGCTACTGAGCTACTGTCACAAAACAGCAGTTTTGGGGATTTTTGTCTTTCTCTCTTATCCATGTTATCTATGTTTGTTATCTATGGGAAGGCCTAGAACCGATCCTCAGGACAGATACCGGGGTCCTACTGTACTGTACTTATAGGTACTTAGAATATACAGTAACTCCCCGCCGATCGTGGGGGTTAGGGACCCACCCCACCTGCGATGCATGAAAATCCACAATATGCAGAAGCAGGTGGGGGGTGGGGGCGGGGGCGATCTTACCTCCCTCTGACGCCCACCCGCGTAGCCCGAGGCTTCTCGGGGGAGCCTGGTTGAGCGGCGCGGAGCGACCCGATCGCTCCGCGCCGACCCCTCCCGGCCGCCCCAAGGCTTCTCGAGGGGTGCGTGGGAGGGTGGCACGAAGCGACCCAATCGCCCCCACCACCCTCCCATGCACCCCCGAGGCTTCCCGGGCGGGGTGCGTGGGAGGGTGGCGCGAAGCGACCCAATCGCCCCCCCCCTCCCATGCGCCCCCGAGGCTTCTCAGGGGGTGGGGGCGGCACGGAGCGACCCAGTCGCCCCCCCCAGTGCAGGTACTGCGATCCCACGATGTAGTGGTGCCGCGATACTTCAACCGCGAAATGGCGTGGGGTCACTGTATATGAATTCTTTGGTGAAATGAAAATACAGGGACTTCTAGCCTAAAAGGATCCAAGGAGAAGTGGAGAATTCGGGAAGAACTTAAAGGAACGGTGGCATCCAGTGAAAGGGGCTTTCATCGCCCTGAAGAATACATATCCCTTACAAGATACCCCCGTATCGTATGACCTGAATGTTATACAGGGACCCTGTGAACCAAACACAGTTCCTGCTTCAATTTATCCTCCAAATAGATTCAGTACATTGGGTAGTTTCTGTACAGTTCAGACTAAAATACACTTTGGATTTTTAACTCCCTCCCCTCTCTTGCCCCCAGTATACAAACAAACAAACCCTCCTTTATGGAGGCTTTGTGGAGCAGTGGTTAAATGCCAGTACTGCAGATATTTTATTGTTCCTGTGTTTGATTGGTGTAAACCGCCCGGAGTTCCATTGGAAGATGAGTGGTATAACAATAAATAAATAAATAAATAAATAAATAAATAAATAAATAAATAAATAAAAACTGTGCTCACGACCAGGGGTTTAATCCCAGGTAGCAGGCTTATGGTTGACTCAGCCTTCCATCCTTCCAAGGTCAGTAAAATGAGTACCCAGCTTGCTGGGGGGGGGGGCAATGATAACCCCAGCTCCCGCCAACCTAGCAGTTTGAAAGCATGTAAATGTAAGTAGATAAATAGGTACCACCGTGAAAAGCGGGAAGGTGAAACAGTACAGTCGCCCCTCACCATTTTGCGGTTCATATACTGTGGTCCTGATATATTGTGGGACTGCTTGGGCCCGTTTGAGGCCTCTTGCACTTACCCCAGGCCTGGCGCTGCCCTGAATGGGCCTTTGATGGGCTTCCCAGATCTGTCAGAGGCCCCAGAAATGGTTACCAGTAAACTAGAAGTCACTTCCGAAAAACCAGAAGTGACTTCCAGAGTGCTAGAAACCACTTCAGGGGCCTCTGACAGGCGCGGGAAGCTTGTTGGAGGTATGTTCGGGGCAGCACCAGGCCTCAGGTAAGTGTAGGAGGCCCCAGAGAGGCATCCAGTCCCGACCCAATCCAGCATCTGCATATTGCGGATTTTCCATTATTGCGGGTCAGTCGGGTTCCTAACCCCCATGATAGGCAGGGGATTACTGTATTTCCTTGCAGTCACGCCGGCCACGTGGCCATGGACTTGCACAACACTGGCTCTTCGGCTTGTATGCGGATATGAGCACCACCCATAGAGTCGGAAACGACTAGCACAGATGTGCAGGGGGAGTCACCTCAGATGGAGAGCCATGCCTTATTGAAATTGGGATGGGGGCAAAGGGTTGTCCCTTGCATTATCTTTGCTCTTATTGGGGGTAGGCGAAAGGTCTCCCAGATGTTTTGGTTTACAGGTCCCATCATCCTCCGCACAGCCAGTGGGGAAGGATAATGGCATTTGCAGTCCACAAAAACATCCAGAAAGGTCCCGGTGGTCTCCCTCCGTCTTACCCCCGAACTGGAATGCCGAGACAGCTCAGTCTGCATGCAGCTAGTCCTATTATTCTTGCAAGATGCCGGTTGCTGGGGGAGGTGGCTGCAATGCCAGAAGGCACTGGGGCGATTCCAATTTCCCAGATTGCTCTTTAGAAATGGAAACAAAGGTTAAGACAGTGTCTTTCAGCACGAGCCGAGGGGTGCAAAGAGCAGGCAAGGCAAATTTATGCAAGCCCAAGATAACAGGCCAACCTTTGGACTCATGGACTTTATTGTTACATGCAAGACAGGGCCTAAAAATAGCACAGACGTCTGCCCCCCGAGCAGATATTAAGCAGGCATCATCTAGGCTTGTTCTCGGCTCTTGCCAGCACTACAGACTAGTAGGAAATGGGTTTGTGTGTAGGCTCTGTTTGTTTGTTTGTTTGTTTGTTTGTTTGTTTGTTTGTTTGTTTGTTTGTGCAATTTATATGCCGCCCACTAGCCAAATGTCTCTGGGCAGCTTACAATTAAAATGAACAGTTAAAACAGTTAAAATATTAAAAAGGCAATGGACAATTAAACCAATCAAAACATTTAAACACAAAACTCTAAAATTGCCACCAGGACCCACAATCTATGTGATGTCAGTTAAAAAACTTCAGAAACAGGAAGGTTTTTACCTGGTGCCGATATGTCATCATCGGTGTTGGCGCCAGGTGGGATGTCAATTCGGAGGGCGTTCCATAACCTGGGGGCAGCTGCCGAGAAGGCCCTAGACCTACAAAGCCATCCCTTTCCCCTCCTTGAAGGACGGCTCTCTCAGGAGGGCTCCCTGGCTAGATCTTAATTTCTGGGTAGGTTCATATGGAAGGAGACGGTCCTTCAGGTATCTAGGTCCTAAGCCATTTAGGGCTTTATATGCCAAAACAAGAACTTTGAATGGGGCTCATGCAACAACTGGTAACCAATGCAGTCTACGTAGAATCGATGTGATATGATCCCTGGCAGCCCCACCACTCACCAGCCTCTACCTTGGACAGAGAAACATCTTGGCCCCTTCTTTGTCGTAGGCAGGGTGAATCATTTCATTATCCAACCTTTCCCTCCCTCTGGACATGGTTTCTGTCCTATGAGCGGCCATCGGGAGGCAAGATTCCCTTCCCCGAGTCATAGGATCGCAGAGCTAGGAGGGGCCACTGAGTCCAATCCTCTGCTCCAGGGCAAGGATCCCAACCCAGGCCGATCCTTGACCAATTTGATGGCCTCCCAGTGTTGGAACGCTCTCAGCACCTCCCCAAGGTAATTGGTTCTATTGTCATACTGTGAAGGCCTCTATCACACGCATACCGAATGCGCGTCTTGATTTGATGCGTACTTTCTCCGAGACTGGTCACGTGACACTGGATGTGCCCACAGGAGCATTTTTTTAATATCCCCACAGTAGCATTTTTGATGCTCTTCTACTCACGCATCCCCATGGGCCGAAAGCACATCAAATTGACGTTTTGAAAAGCTGTTTTCATAGATATAGGGAGTGGTACCTCAACTTACAAATTTAATCTGTTCCAAATGCATGCTCTTAAGTCGAACTACTCTTAAGTTGGGGCACCTATCTAAAAAAATTGGGGGGAAAAGTAAAAAAAAATGAAAAAAAATGAAAAAAACATTGTAAGTCGAGCAGACCATATCTAAAATTTGTAAGGCGGCAGTTAAAACACCAACAGTTTTCTGCTCTTACATCGAATTGCTCTTAAGTCAAGCTGCTCTTAAGTCAGGGTAATTTACTTTTTCAATTAATACAATTTGATTACCGGACTGCTGGGTTTCTATTTTTACTGCTGGAAGACATGACAAATTCCGCCCCCCTCCAATATCATTAATCCACTTTTTATTTTGAAGAGCAAATAATTTTAAGAACATAACAATAAACTGAGCAGAATAACAAAAAATGCTCTCTAACAACGCCCCCACTTACTTTTCATGCGCACTTCAATTCTCCAAAAATGTGGATCAAAAAATTATTACCAGAGGGGCAAGGATCAGGAAAATGCGGTGGGTTGCGCTTCAGGAGGCGTGGCAGAGGCATGTATGTTTTTGAAGCGCCTCACGGAAGAGACAGGTCTTTAAAGAGCTCTTAAACATGGCCACAGATGGAGCTAACTGGATGTCAACTGGCAACTTATTCCAAAGAGCAGGGGCAGCCAGCTGGGGATGGGCATGAAATGCCAAAATGGCATTTTGTTACATTTTTCGTTTCTGCTACTATATGCCTGAAAAAGTGGAGGTGTCCACAAAAACTTATATTAAAAGATGATAGTTCGTCTTTAACGTGCCACATTTTTTTATTTTCTTTTGTTTTGATTTTTGTCATGAAGTATGGGTTGAAGTTAATGATTAAGAAAAACACTTCAGCCTTAACAACAGAGTCTACAGTGAATGGCCTTCTCCCATGAGGAAAGATAAACAATGTAAAGAGAACTAAAATAATGAAATAACATAAGACTCACTCAATTCTGTAGAAAAATAGAATATTTGTATTGATGAGTCACAAATGGAAATGAAAAACATAGAATTATAAAATTGGACTTGTTCCGGGGGGCTCCCCAAGGCCACAGATGATCGCCCTAAACTATCATAAGCAGAACACAAGAAACCCGATCCAAAAGATAGGTACCCCAACTTAAGAGTAGTTCGACTTAAGAGCATGCATTCAGAACGGATTAAATTCATAAGTCGAGGTACCACTGTAATGGGTTGATCTTGAATGCAACACATCCGATGCCAGCATGATTCCCAATGTGCCTGGTCAGGACAGCACGTATGCTCAAGACACAGGCATGGATTGTTGTGAGTCTTACACAAGCAGTCACATGAACCTGTGCAGTGTAGTTCCGCAACACCGGGCAACCCAGCATTGTAAGTCTCCACTACCACAGGTTGCTTCAGGAGACGTGGTGGCGATGGGCTGCATGCCACTGTTTTGAGAGGCCTATTCAATGATTTCACAAAGTCACCAGACAGCTGCCTCCGTGGCCCTCACGGGGACCTCATAATCCCCCCACCCCTGGATTTTTATGCAGAACTGAGTGATGAAACCCACTTTATTTTTGTCCTGGCTCGTTTCCACCCTGTAGAAAGTTTTAGATGATGAAAATGGACCTCCTAGGCCCTGTTGGGTCAAACTCCAAAGTCTCGCTCTTCTGCATTGTACACAAAAAAATGGAAAGTTACAACAGGGTGTCTGAAATGGTTTGGTTTCCAGCCAGAATGCCCTCAAAGCAAAGATGGGTCTGGATTGCAAAAGGAAGAGGCCAAGGGCAATCCTCCGGTCTACCTCAAGGTTTGTTTTATTTTGAATTTAAAGCCTCATGTCCACTTCACAGATACATAGCACTAGAGAATCTCTCTATGGCTCCGGTCTCACGACGATTTTACTGCTTTTTTTTTTGCGAAAGACTGCGCAGCAAAAGATCATGCCTTCACTCTGAAGAGCAGTATTTTGGTACCCCGGCCGACCACGCCCCCAGAAGCTCACTTTAACCGCAGCATTTTGTACCACCCCTAGGGTTTTATTAAAATACTTCTGTTGTTGATGTGTAGTTTTTAACGCATCAAACGAGGTGTGACCCCAGAAAATTCGCACCAATTAAATTCGTACCCCTTTTACTGCCACTTCCTGTAGTTCTGCCTTGGTAATCGTTTATGCTTCTGAATTGGTGACATACTGGCATGCCGGCACAATTTTTACTGGCTGTCCGCCGTCAATTGCAATTGATTTTAAGAAGAAAAACTGCTACCTGGTTGCAATGCAGGTATTCGCCACAAGGGGAAAAGATGCGCAGTAAGCAAGTTGGGACAGATGCAGAGAAGTAAAATACTCCCCTGTCGTCGCGGGCTCTAACTGCGCATCAAACATCACGTGAACGCCCCCCAAAATAGTACGCATCAAATTAAGATGTAGTGAGGAGCATATCTCCACAGGGCGTGAGGCTTTAAATCCAGATCATTTATCACACATAAAAGACACTGTAAAAATACACACACGGCAAATTGTACAGTACATTTATCACCATAAAAGACACTGTAGCCAGTGTGGCCTTGGGCAAGCTTGACTGAAGGTCACCAGAAGAAGGCAATGGGAAACCACTTCTGAATATTCCCTACCTGGAAAGCCCTGGAAAGAGTCACCATAAATCAGAATTGATGGGACATGGTCATTAATAACAAGATGTGCCACAAGTCCCTTGTTAATGGGCAGTGATTTCCTGTCCAGCGTAGGTGATTTCCCTTAGGCAAGCATAAATCAGCAACAGGATAACCTTTGTAAGGGTGTTTAAGCATAAAAACGACCATTGCTCAAGAGGATTCCACACATCTCCATGAATTACAGGTCTGATGCACAAATGTACTGTATATAGATCAAAGCTGAAGGAGGTCCTGGAAAAAAGACATCTAGTCTAATATCTATAATATAGGATTGAAAATCCTGCTTGATAGGTATAAGACAAATTAACTGGAAGAAGATACAGATGGAATACTGGCCCTCTTGGGAGATTTAAGACTGTGCTAACAGAGAGAAGGAAATGACAGAAGGAAGCCCCTGTTACAGCTTGTTTAGACAGTTCCTTTTAACCATGCCTCCTACAGGGCTTCGATGGAGCAGCTACAAGGTGCAAACAAGGCTTTTCCTTTGGGACCACTTAAAGTGAATGGACCAGAAACCCCCTGGATCGACTTCATAGATAGTGAATGTGAAGGAATTCTCATTTTCTTCCCTGTGTAAATTGCACAAAGAGGGGGAGAGACTGCTACACGGAATATCAAAGAAATACCTGTAACTCTAGCACTGCAAAGGCAAAGAGAAACAAATGAAGAAGTTTGATCTTTTCTCCAGGAAACAGCCAGTAAAAGAAACCAGCAGGAGAAAGAAGGATTAGGAGACCATGACAGGAGACGTAAAGGACAAATGGGTGAAGAACCTCTCAAACAGGGAACTCACCCAGACAGAGAGGTCCTATCCAAAGGCCTAAATTTTGCCATCACACCCAAAAAGGTTCCTGTTGTGGATTTCATCATAGCTAAAGAATCGGCCATCCACAGGAACAATCTGCCAGCAGTAGAAGCTGAACTACTCAGGCTAAAAGTCTCTGCCACACTCTCCAGTGTTCAACTACCACCATCAAACCTCACCAACCAGGAGAGAAGTGCTCTGACATCCCTTAGCATGAATTACAATTCTGCCTGCGGACAAAGGAGGTGCACTGTCGTCCACAATACAGTGGACCCTTGTATAACAAATGGTTTGTATAACACAAAATCTGTACAACATAAAAAATTCTGGAGATAGGGGAAATCTGCTTGACAGAATTGCCTATGGGGTGAATCCGTACAATATAAAAATGGGATTACTCCATTTTCAATGCATTCCTATGGGAAATGTGCATAAAGGAAAATTTGCTTAACATAATTTCATTTGGAATGAATTAATTCCTTTATACAAGGTACCACTGTACTGTAGACTACCACAAAAAGGTTATCTCACTTTTAGATAACCAACACACATATAAAAAACTAAAAAAGAGCTCTCACCAGTGTGACGTGCCCCTTTCACACACTGGGTTTTCCTTCACTCGCTGCCACCACCAGATTCACTGGACACTTATATGTACAGTATTTGAGAGAGAGAGTCACACCAAGTACTATAGTTTTAAAACAAACATGAAACATTTATTGGTTTACAATTAGATGCTCAGTGTTATGATAGCTTTAGCCGATGTTATTGTACTGCAAACTTGAATTCTTATAATAATATATTTCTTTTATAAACCAGACCCTTTTCAGTGGCAGGTCCCACCTGACCAACTGACAAACTAACTGACTCTCAGCTCTCTTAACTGAACTCCTCTCAGCTCTAACACAAACTTAACACAAACTTAACACAAACTGAACTTAACTGAACTGAACTCCCCCCCACCATTAGGTTCCCATATATAACATTCTTAGCCACTCCCACCTGCTTGGTGATTGGCTATTCAAATCAGAGTCATAAATATTCATAGTTGTAGTAACCCTTTTCGCCACAGCCAGCAATTACAAGAAAAAAAGTAATTGAATGCTTAGAACACTTGGAGAAGGATAACACAATTGACAGGGCGACTTACCACCGGTTATATCCTGGAGAGACCGTCTACTGGTTTTACGGACTTCCCAAGGCATGTCCAAACTTTGGCCCTCCAGATGTTTTGGACCACAATTCCCAGAATTCTAAGCTTAGACTGCCAATAACAAAGGACTATGGGAATTGTGATCCAAAACATCTGGAGGACCGAAGTTGACCCATCGTCAGTATTTATTTTTATTTTTATTTATTTTTGAATATTTTTACCAAACCTTTCTCCTTGGAAAAGGACCTGAGATGGCTTACAATAATGAGGGACAATATACAGCCCAGAACATTTAAGGCATATTCAAGTTAAGAACAAGGAATTAGAAGAGGCATCTTAGAACATGAAAAGGTAATATTAAAGCTACAAACAGCATGCAAAAAGAAAAAAAAATCCATTATGATGGGTGGAAACTAACATGGAAAACACATGTTCTAATGTAATCAGTCAATGCAATCAATCATGTATGATAATCCATAGTAGGTAGTCCCTCATTCAAGGAAAGCTTGCCTGAAGAGGAAGATCTTTTCCTGCTTCTGGAAAGACAGAAGAGATAGGGCAGTCCTGGCCTCCAGTGGGAGGGAGTTCCAAAGTCTGGGAGCAGCAACAGAGAAGGCCCTTTCGTGTGTTCTTCTAAGATGCACCTGTGAAGGTGGTGGGATGGTGAGAGAGGTCTCCCCTGATGACCTTAGCACCCGAGCTGATTCATACCGCAATATTTGATTTTTGAGGTAGCTTGGTTCAGGCCATTTTGTGCTTTGTAGGTTAAGGAGAGCACTTTGAATTGTGCTCGATAGTTGAGTGGCAGCCAGTGGAGCTGCTTTAGTAGGGGTGATATGTGATCTCTGTAACCTGCCCCAGTCAGCAATCTACTTATCAGGTAGTGATTTCAACAATCCACAGACAAATAAAAAATATTTCACACCTCCACCACCAAGGCCATAGCTAACGACTCATACTCAGTGGGTGTTGGGAATGTTAAAGGTGGGACTTTCAAGCACCTTAGGCCATTGTCTACCTAATGAGCCTATGGTCCACCTAACGAGCCTATCCAGGCCATTGTTCATATTGTGAGCCTATTTCAGACCAGGGTGACATGAGGTCAAAGTGAGCTATAAAATGGAGGAGTCGCAAACTAGCTTTCCTCAGACTGACGGTGCTATTTGAATGAGCAGCGCAATGTTTCGATATCTCAAGAAAAAGAAGTCCAGTTGCCATGACTCAACTTCCAGATAAACTCACCCGGATGTCTGAGAATCTTCACAGACACCTGTAACTCTAGGAAAGAATTGTAACTGAAACCTCAGGGATTCTTTGATGTGATTCGGAGCCAACTATAATTGGCTAGATGGGACAGTTTGACCTGTAGTTGCCAGGGGGTGGGTACGGCGAGTCGCAGGTGCAACTTAAGTTGAACTCCACCATGTGCAAGTTGCATGTCTCGAGTCTCCATCCCTGATAGCTGCCTGTGTCCCTGCATTTGGGGCCGGCCCTAGGGGGAAGGAAAAAAGAAGGAAGTGATCTCAGAGAGAGAAGGAGAAAGGAAATCCAATCTACGTGCAGTTCTGGACCACACAAGGTGGGAGAACATGTCCGGATTATCTGTCTGCCCATTGCCTCCCAGTTAGGTGTAGATCTCTTGCAAATAGCATTGGGGTTCTGTGCCCAAAATGCAGTTATTTATTTAATGCATCATTTCCTTAACCCTCATGTACCTGGATGGGGTATTTGTAGCCTTCTGCAAGACAGAAATATTTGGTCCAAGATATTTCATTCTACGCCGTTGCTGAGAGCCGTGCACCACCGTGTCCTGGAGGCCTGTCCAGCTCTTAACCTCCTCTGCCTTCCCTATGTCTGGTCTCTACTCTTGCATGCAGAGATGCAATCTAGGGGGAAATAGTGTTTCAACCCTGGCCTCACTGGCCCAGGGCCTTCCTGGCATGGCCCAGACAGTCTCTGGAAGCAGACATCTGTCCTTAACTGCCACCCAAGGTGGTGACGGCAGGAAACAATGATGACACTTTGACCTGCAGTCTGTCTGCGGTCAGTTCCCAACCAATGGGGCTTTACAAAATGTACTTTCCTAAGCTCTGGTCCTGATGAAATCAGCAAGTGGTCAAGGTCTTTCTGGATTTGCTGGATGGCTCTGGGTAGGCGTCCCTCATGTTTCACCCTCATGTCTCTGAGATTGTACTCTTGTCCTACTGGGGTGGGTGTAGGGGCAATGTGCAGCCTGCATATTTAGACTGCAAACTGCTTTATATAAATAAAGGTATATACTTATACATATACCTTATAAAGTACAGTGGTACCTTGTATAAATGAATTAATTTGTTTCAAACGAAATTATGTTAAGCAAATTTTCCTTCATACAAATTTCCCATAGGAATGCATTGAAAACAGAGTAATCACTAATCGCGACCATTTTTATGTTGTAAGGATTCGCCCATAAACGTTAAGCAAATTTCTGCTATCTCCGGAATTTTTATGTTGTACAGATGTTACGTTATACAAACCGTTTGTTATACGAGGGTCGACTGTACTTATAAAGGTTCTTTATATTATAGGTACTTTATATAAGTACCTTTATAATATAAAGATATTGCCTGTAACCTATTTTTGCAATTGAGCTTTATATAAGTAGCATACCTTGAGATATTTAAGAAATGGTTTAAGCAGTTCCGAATCTTAGTGTGGCACTCTGACCACAACATCCACAATGGGTTGTCAAGATGATGTCGCAGCTACAGTGGACCCTTGTATAACAAGCAGTTTGTTTAACAGAAAATCCGCTTAAAAGAAAAAAATTCCGGAGATAAGTGGAAATCACTTAACAGAATCGCCTATGGGACAAATTCGTACAACAGAAAAACGGTCGCGATTAGGGATTAATCGGTTTTCAATGCATTCCTATGGTAAATTTGTACAAAGGAAAATTTGCTGAACAGAATTTTATTTGGAACAAATTAATTCCTTTATACAAGACACCACTGCACTTTAAAATGGGTGCACTGCCCCCCTCCCCCATTCCAGTTCATGGAAAAGTTACAAAGAAAGAGAGCTTTTGAGTTCTCCAAAACCTTTCTTTGGACCTCATTGCAAGTTTGGTGGCCGTGCGGGTTTTGTTGTTTTTCAGTCGTTCAGTCGTGTCTGACTCTTCGTGACCTCTTGGACCAGAGCTCGCCAGGCCTTCCTGTCTTCCCCTGCCTACCGGAGTTTGGTCAAATCCATTATGCTTGCATCGATGACACCGTCCAACCATCTCATTCTCTGCCGTCCTCTTTTCCTTTTGCCTTCCATTTTTCCCAGCATCAGGGACTTTTCCAAGGACTCCTCTCTCCTCATGAGGTGGCCAAAGTACTGGAGCCTCAGCTTCAAAATCTGTCCTTCCAGTGAACATTCGGGGTTGATTTCTTTCAGGATGGATAGGTTTGATCTCCTTGCAGTCCAGGGGACTCTCAAGACTCTCCTCCAGCACCACAGCTCAAAAGCATCAATTCTGCGGCGATCAGCCTTCTTTATAGTCCAGCTCTCACTTCCATACATCACTACTGGAAAAACCATAGCTTTAACCATCCTGACCTTAGTTGGCAAAGTGATGTCTCTGCTCTTTAGGATGCTATCTAGGTTTGCCATTGCTTTCCTCCCAAGAAGCAGGCGTCTTTTTATTTCGTTGCTGCAGTCGCCATCTGCAGTGATCAAGGAGCCCAAGAAAATAAACTCTGTCATTGCCTCCATTTCTTCCTCTTCTCTTTGCCAGGAGGTTTGCATATTGCCCCAAAATCTGACCAGACAGAATGACCAGAATCTGGATTGATTGTCTGTCTCCGGTGGCCCTCGCCAGCACAGGGGTGGTGGTGACTGCTGCAAGATGGGTGGGGCTGGATGGCTGTCATTTAATTATCCTCATTGCTGTTCTCCAAGGTCAGGGACGTTCCATGTTATCCTTGATTACAAGACATGGGTGTGAAAGCTGGACCAGGAAGAAAACTGATAGGAAAAAATATTGATTTTTTTTGGGGGGGGTGGATTTGGCCCTGGTGGAGAGCTTTGCAGGTACCCTGGACTGACTGCCAGAAAGATGAACAAAGGGGTCCTAATTCAAGGTCAAGCCTGAACTGGAAAAAGACAGTAATGCAGGGAAAGGTAGGAGACAGCAGGAAAAGAGGCAATGAGAGGGAATCCATAAAGGAAGCCACAGACAGGTAGCTCAGTGGCTGACGCATCTGAATGGGGAGGCAGTTGGATTCTTCACGGTGCCTCCTTGACAGGGGCTGGACTCGGCGACCCAGAGGGTCCTTGTTAGCTCTGCAGTTCTTAGATGATGATCTCAGGGGCTGAGACATCTGGCTGAGGAGCCAAAGGTTGAGAGTTCAATTCCCCACTGGGCCTCCTTGAGAGGGGCTGGACTCCATGATCCGTAGGGTCCGTTCCACCTCTGCAGTTCTAAGATGTCATGATGTTTTGAGTCTGTAGCAGGGGATCAGGGCTGCTGGCCACAGCACACATTGGGGGCCATAAGCAGCCAGTGGGCAACAATATGATATTGTTGTTGTTGACAATGATGGTAGTGGTGGTGGTGGTGGTGGTGGTGGTGAAGGGAGAAAAGAACCAGATGGGTGTGTGGGCGCATGTTTGCTGCCGCTGGGTCCCCTCTTTTCAGCCTGCTTCCGGCTTACAAAACAAAATCCATTCCCCAATTCTGACAGCCCTTCAGACAACCATCTGCTGACCCAGGTTGAGCGTGTTTCCTCCTCTCCCCCAGCATGTCTTTTCACCTGCATCCTTCCCCCGACCTGGACGTGGGGGCGGCAAGGGAGAGGCGATGATGGCGTGTAATAATGATTAGAGCAGTTTTTGGTGTGGATGTGTGGGGGAGTTGTCTTTGATCCCCAACCTCCAACCCCTGTTAGGGGTTCGGATGTGTATGTGTACCCTTTAAATGGTTTTTTTCCTTTTTAATTGCACCAGGGATAGTATTCAATTTTGTTGTACTATGCACAATGACAATAAAGTATCTATCTATTTATCTATCTATCTATTATCTATTATCCCTCTCTCTCTCTCTCTCCATCTATTATCCCTTCCTTCACTATCTATCTATCTACAGTGAACCCTTGTATAACAAACAGCTTGTATAACATAAAATTTGTACAACATAAAAAATTCCGGAGATAGGGGAAATTTGCTTAACATAATTGCCTATGGGGAGAATCGGTACAACATAAAAATGGGATCACTCCATTTTCAATGCATTCCTATGGGAAATTTGTATAAAGGAAAATTTGCTTAACATAATTTCATTTGGAACGAATTAATTCCTTTATACAAGGTACCACTGTATATCTATCTATCTATCTATCTATCTATCTATCTATCTATCTATCTATCTATCTATCTATCTATCTATCTATCTATCTATTGGAATTTGCAACAAAACATTCCTATCTATCTATCTATCTATCTATCTATCTATCTATCTATCTATATGTATCTATGTATCTATCTATCTATCTATCTATCTATTTTTATTTATTTATTTATCTATCTATCTATATATATCTATCTATCTACTATCTATCTATCTATCGGAATTTGCAACAAAACATTCCTATCTATCTATATCTATCTATCTATTTATCTATTATCCCTTCCTTCATTATCTATAATCTATCAATCCCTTCACTATCTATCTATCTATCTATCTATCTATCTATCTATCTATCTATCTATCTATCTATCTATCTATCTATCTATCTATCAAATCTATCTATCTATCTATCTATCTATTTATATCTATCTATCTATTAAAACATTATCTATAATCTATCAATATCTATCTATCTCTATCTATCTATCTATTTATCTATTATCTATCTTCTATCATTATCTATAATCTATCAATCTATCTATCTATCTATCTATCTATTTGCAACAAAACTATCTATCTATCTATCTATCTATCTATCTATCTATCTATCTATCTATCTATCTATCTATCTATCTATCTATCTATCCCTATTATCCCTTCCTTCATTATCTATCATCTATCAATCCCTTCACTATCTATCTGTCTATCTATCTATCTATCTGAGCCAAGAGGCTGCTCCCAGCCTGCAAAGCCCCCTCCCCGCTCACCATATTCCCCCTCCAGTGGCCCATGCCCCCCCCCTTCGCTGTCCCCCTGAACATCACAATCCCCCCCCACGACGCAAGGATGTCGCGTCGCCCAGCTTCCAGGGAGCCTCCTGCAGCCGCCGGGCGGGAAGGGGCGGGGCTGTTGTGGCTCCGCCCCTCGCCGGCCAGGTGCCTATAAAAGGCGAGGCGCGGGCGCGGGGACCTCTCACTTCGCCCTGGCGCTGCAGGGCGCTGGTGCTGCTGCTGCGTCTTCTGCTGCTGCTGTGTCGTAGCTTTCCCTGCGGCCGGGGCTCGGGGCGAAGGCGGCCGATCGTTTGTGTTTGTGTGTGTGTGTGTTTGTGACGGGGGTCCCTCGTGGGTGGCTGCGCTTGCCCGCCTTTCCCCATCCAGAGTCTCCCCGTGATGGATCGGGCCCGGAGGCGGCTGAGACACCCACTCTTCTGAAGCCATGAAGACCATCATCGCTGCCTACTCCGGCGTCCTGCGAGGTAAGCCGGGGTGGTGGTGGTGGTGGTGGTGGTGGAGGAGGAGGAGGAGGAGGAGCAGGAAGGAGAGATGATGCTCTGGCGGTCTGCGTGTGTCATCTCCTAAAAGACCTCTAAGGGGGTGGAAATTAAAAGGGAGTTCTGGATGGGGCCGGTGGAGGGTGGGTGGGGGCAAATCCGTGTCTTTCCGTGTCCAGACGGATCAGATCCCCACCACCTTTAGAAAAAAAAATAATCAGCCTTTATTTCGGGAGGACCCCTCCGTCCCCGTTTCTCAGTCCTGCTTTGCGGATGAGGATGATGGGGGTGGCGGGAAGCCGCAGAAGGTAGGCTTTCTGGAGGCCACGTTGGATGATGGCTGGGGAGGAGACCTGTGGGTCGAACCGGGGGAGGGTCACTATGGAAATGCATCCACTTTTGCAGGGTTAAAAAACCCATAAAGAATTGGTCAGATCTATTTTTTTTGGGGGGGGGAAACACTCCGATTACTCTTTCCTCCCCCCCCTCCCCATTTCGGTCGCTGCCCCACCTTGCCATGAAGATTGGTGTGGATGTCTTGTTCACTTTTATTAACGATTGTGGTTTTGCAGAGCTGTGACAGAAAGCTCCAGTAATTAAAAGGGTGGCAGGTTTTGCATCTGGCTTGCCTTTAGAATACCCCACTTTTTCTAGTGCTCCCCCCCTCCCCTGGATTCACTGCTGGAGGGGCTAAAAAGTGACATTCAACTGGTTCAGGTCACAATGGAATGAAAAATACCTAGAAGGATCCCTCACAGCGCATCAAACCCCAGAGTCTTGTAACATCTCAAATATGGCCAAGTTCTTGTTGGGGGGGGGGCGTTTTTGAGGTTTGCACTCCATAAAACTTGTGTCAAAACTAGCTTTTGCTTGTAAAAAAAAAGTTATGTTTTGTGCTAGATTCCACTAGTTGCTTTGTTTTTATACAGCTGGCTACAGAACGGCACAGCTACCCCTCTGGAGTTGGCTGCGTTTCTGGCATGTTTCTGTAGTGGTTTTGTGGCAGAGTATCAGGTGAGGTATTAGCGACTCCTTTAAAAAACAAATTAGACACATTCCTGGGAGGATGCTCCTCTCCATGGCGTTCCCACCCTATCTTAATTCGTTGCTCCTCAGTTGTGGCAGTCTACCTTTGAATTGTGGGCCAACCAATGGAAGAAACAGCGGTGCCCATGTCATAACGTGTCACCTACCTAGAGGTGTCCGGGTGTCATTGAACCGCTGACCTGATTCCTTAGGGCTTTCTTGTTCTTAAGTCGAGCGTCTCCCAGTGGAGGGCTAGTGGCGTTTGAAAAGCCAGGGCCCCACTGCAAATGAAGACACAAGCTTCCTCCAGAAGCTTGGAGAAGTTGCTTTCTGGGTGACTGGTCCCCAAATCTTCAAACCCACACGTGGCCTGTGGCCATCTCCCCTGAACATCCATTTCTCGGTGGACCCACACCGTTCCTGGAAATAACTGTGAAAGATGAAGGTTGGTGACAGGCTTCAGCTATAGGTGTTTGGGACAGTCCTCTAGATCAGTGTTTTCTCAACCTGTGGGTCCCCAGATGTTCCTGGACTGCAACTCCCAGAAGCCTCCACCACTCGCTGTGCTGGGAGGGGTTTCTGGGAGCTGACGTCCAGGAACATCTGGGGACCCACAGGTTGAGAACCACTGCTCTAGATGTTTAAGGGGGGGGAGAATCTGGAAATCAGGTGCAGTTTTTGACAGGACAGGTGTTTGGCTGCAGACCTCTTTTCCGTTTGGCGTCTTTCAGCTGTGGAAGCCCAAACCCATCTTGGCGGAGGCAGCTTTAGAACAGAGTGAAAGTCAAGTTGCATAAGGAACCGCTATCTGTATGGATTAAGAACACAGTTTACAATTTCTTTACAGTTTGCAAGCCTTCCTGTGTGGGTATCTGCTCTGCACAGTTATGGGGGCCTGGTAGCACTTTGGTTGACATGGCTCCCTCCCAAGCAAACCTAGGATTTGGAGTCTGACGAGGGTCTTCGCATTCTGTGCTCAGGAATCCGTTGGGGACTCCCTTGAAGGAAAGTGCTCTCCAGCAGAGAATGCGACGACTCGCAAAACTACACATTAACTCTCTGTCAACATAGTATGACAGACTTGTGGGGCTGGCGTGCTGTGTGGTAGTAAGTCCACAAGGTGCAACAAGGCTGTGTGGTGGTTAGTCAGATTCATTGTATTGGGGGAGGTGTATGAGGGAGGCTCAGCTAATCTTAATTTACACATGTTGTACTTTGACAATAAATTGCTGTTGCTGATGCTGTTATTATTATTATTATTATTATTATTATTATTATTATTATTATTATTATTATTATTATTATTATTATTATTATTATTATTATTGGTGAATATAGCTGCCAGGTGTTAAGCTGGAGTTGGCTTTCTCCAGTGATTGTGCTCTTTCCAAGAGCCTAGGATGACTGCAGATATCTTCGTAGAATATATGTTGTTGCCATTTGTAGTTGACTGATGTTGATCTTGTCAATGCTGAGGGTTTTCAGATGTTGATCCAGGACTTTTGGGATTGCACCCAAGGCGCCTATTATTATTGATATTGTTCTTGCCTTCTTATTCCATTGCTTTTCAATTTCTATTTCTAAATCCTGATATTTGGTACTTCAGGTTGATGTTGGTTTCCTCCCAGTAGTGTTGCAGGGCCCAGCCCTGGTTGCTCAGCCGGTTGCCCTGAGCCCTGTAGCCCATTTGTTGCCAGAGAGCCAGGGACTTCACTATCGAATGTGGTCCTTGTTGACCCGGGTGTCATCCGATCCGGTTTGGAATTCATATTTGTCCTTCTAACTTTATTATTGTTATTGTTGTTAGGGCTTTTGTTGTTGTCGTTGTCATCATCATCATCATCATCTTCTTCTTCTTCTTCTTCTTCTGAACACAGCTGCCAGGTGTTAAGCTGGAGTTGGCCTTCTCCAATGATTGAGCTCTTTCCATGAGCCCTAGGATGACTGGGCTCTGGTGGGGCCACTGTGAGATACAGGAAGCTGGACTAGATGAGCCTTTGGCCTGATCCAGCATGGCTCTTCTTATGAGATATCTTTGTAGAATATATGCTGTTGCTAATAATGTTGCCATTTGTAGTTGACTGATGTTGATACTACTACTACTACTACTACTACTACTACTACTACTACTACTACTACTACTACTACTACTACTACTACTACTACTACACATCTCGGGATTCTTCACCATACAGTCATGGCACTTAAAGGGGCATCACACAATCACACATTACAGAACAGCCATATATAGACTAAGAGCAGTGCTGGCTAACTTTTTAGAGACTGAGTGCCCAAACTGTGATTCAGAGCCCACTAATTTTTTGCAAAGTGCTAATACAGCAATTAAACCTGAATACAGGTGGCTGAGAAGGGGGGGCGATATCGGATGCCCACAGAAAATGCCATAGGTTCGCCAACAACGACCTAGAGCAGTGTTGGCGAACCACTGGCACGGGTGCCAAAGGTGGCACTCGGAGCCCTTTCTGTGGGCACCCAACATCACCCCTTCCCAGTGACCTGTATTCAGGTTAAATTGTTGTATTGGCACTTTGCAAAAAAATAAAAAAATAATGGGTTTTGAATTGCAGTTTGGGCACTCGGTCTCTAAAAGGTTCACCATCACTGACCTAGAGCCTGCCCCGATATCTGTGCTGAAGTTGAGCCTGGGGTAACGCTGTCCTTGCGTGAAAATCTCATGCCTGGGCCAATGCGAGAGGAAACAGTGTTTTTAATATCTCACTTTTGATGGACTTTCCGAGGTGTTTATGCATGGTTGCCAACAACCCAGATTCACCCGGTTTGGGGGATGCAAGCAAGGGCAGCTGCAGCCGAGCAGAGAGAATGCAAAGGCCACCAGGAGAGAGAGGAAGAAAGTAAACAAATTATCCAAATGGTTTTTCTGCTGGGTGGGGAATAGAGGAAACCTAGACCAGCCCTTTTTCTTTTCTTTTCTTTCTCTGGATATTTTTTACCCTGCTTTTCTCCTTTGAAAAGGACCCAAGGTGGCTTACAACCCAGAACATTTCAAAACATATTCAAGTTCAAGAACAATCAATTTGAAGAGGCAACTTGCAACGTTAAAAAGGCAGCATTAAAGCTGAGTAAGCGTAATGAAAGCTGGCTGGGGAGTGCTTACACTGCAGTGGTGTCTTCAGCCCTCCAGATGTTTTGGACCACAACTCCCAGAACTCCAAGCATTGCATTGCCAATGACAAAGTACTATGGGATTTGTGGTCCAAAACATCTGGAGGGGCTGAAGTTTGGACACCTCTGGCTTACAGTGACCGGCTGGCCCTTTTGGACTGGAGAGTGGAAAGATTATGTTGGAATGTGGCGGAGTCTCTTAGTTGCAGATTTTAAAACCGAGATTTAGGTACCCTATATCAAAGCTGCCTTAGGGATTACCACTTGGGGGTGGGCGGGGTGAGACAGGGAGACCCTCAGGCTGTTTGCTGATTTTCCTCCTATGATTCTAGCATTTGAATTCTAAGGATGGAAAAGGATGCATGAGATTGCAGACAGAATCATAGAGTTGGAAGAGACCTCAAGGGCCATCCAGTCCAACCCCCTGCCATGTAGGAACCTCCATCACAGGACACCCGACAGGTGGCCATCCAGCCTCTGCTTAAAATCCTCCAAAGAAGGAGACTCCACCACCCTCCTTTGGGGCAGCACATTCCACTGCCAAACGGCTCTAACCATCAGGAAGTTCTTCTGAATGTTCAAATGGAATCTCTTTGCCTGTAGTTTGAAGCCATTGCCCTGAGCCCTAGTTTCTGAAGCCATGGAAAGCAAACCTGTTCCCTCTTCAATATGACATCCTTTCAAATATTTAAACATAGCTAGCATATCCCCCCTCAGCCTTCTTTTTGAAAGGCTAAACATTCCCAGTTCCCTAAGCCAATCCCCATAAGACATCTCTTCCAGACCTTGAACCATCCTGGCCGCCCTCCTCTGGACCCACTTGAGGTTGTCAACGTCCTTTTAAAATTGAGGCACACAGAACTGGACACAGGACTCCAGGCATCTGCTGTGAATCCCAGACAGGAGACTGGCTGAAACTGTACAGCTTGTTTTTTGTCTTGTGACGCACAAGAAAGCATACACTTTTAGCAGGTGTGCTCTGGTTTGAACTAATGAGAATGAGGCGGTGCAGTTGCATTAGCTCTCAGTGTTGAAAGAGCGAGATTCAGATCTTTGCTTGGCTACGGAGGCTCCCTGGAGTGGTGGCCTTCTGCTTAAAACAGGCGCGTCCAAACTTCCACCTTCCAGACGTTTTGGAACACAACTCCCACAGTCCTTTGCCATTGGAAATACAGGCTTGGAATTCTGGGAGTTGTGGTCCAAAACATCAGGAGGGCCGAAGTTTGGACATGCCTGGCTTAAAACAAGATAAAGCATTTGCTTCTAAATTTCACTGTGACTTTCTTGCTTGAGATTAATCATGTACGTATGTGCTTGCATTTTCTTTTTGCTACGTTTTTGATTGGGCGGGCATTTAATGCTTAACTTTAGGGACCAGGAGGATCAGGTGTCTCTGGGCGCTTTTACACGACCCCTAAGATCCGCTGGTCACTTAAATGCGGACCAGAGATCTTAGGGGCATGAGGGGAGGGAAAAAAAGGGACAAAAGAATGCTTACCTCCCGGTGCCGGTGGAAAGGCTGGTTCCTTCTCTTAAAGGGGCTCGAGGCAAAAAAACAACAACAAAAAGAAGCGAGGAGAGCCCAGATGCATCAAGATTTTTGGCTGAAAAGTGCGCTGGGTGGTTTGTTTAAACTCCGGAGCTGGTGGGTAAACCTCCGGGCTGCAGTAAAAGGCCCTCAGGTCTGCATCTGCTAAGGCTGTTTTCCCAGATGGATGGCTCAGTGGTTTAGAGACCTGGCTGCAGATCCAGAGGTTCGATTCCTCCTCTGTGCCTCCTGCAAGTGCCACTAACCTGTGTGGCCTTGGGCAAAGCTGCACAAATCACGGGGCACTCCTGGAAGAACAGAAACCACATTTGGGGCTCTTTAGTCTGGAAAAAAAGGCGCCTGAAGGGGGGATATGATCAAAACATACAAAATTCTGCAGGGCATGAGTAAAGTGGATAGAGGGATGCTCTTCTCCCTCTCCCAAAATACCAGAACTAGGGACATCCACTCAAATTGAGGGTTGGGAGAATGAGAACAGACAAAAGAAATTTTTTTCTTAATCTAGTGTGTTGTTAGTCTATGGAACTCCCTGCCACAGGCTGTGGTGATGGCATCTGGCCTGGATGCCTTCAAAAAGGGATTGGACAGATTCCTGGAGGAAAAGTCCATCACAAGTTGCAAACCATGATGGAGATGTGTCATCTCCAGGCTTAAAACCGGGGCATTTCAAGGACCAGATGTAGGGGAGTGGTATGAAGGGACAGAGATCTAGTCTCATGTGCTCCAGGACACATTTGGTGGGGCCACTGTGAGATACAGGAAGCTGGACTAGATTGGCATTTGGCTTGATCCAGCATGGTTCTTCTTATGTTCTTATGTTCACTTATGAGTACTGTGTACCTGGAAAATCTTGGAAAGTGGAGGTCAAACCCCCATACCTGTGGCTCCACAGCCAAATACCTAAATTTATTAATTATTTATTTTCAATATTTTTACCCCACCTTCTTCCTCAGAAAAGGACCCAAGGCGAGTTACAATATTGAAGGACAGTATACAAGCCAGAACATTTAAGACATATTCAAGTTTAAGAATAATGAATTTGAAGAGGCATCTTAACAACATTAAAAAGGCGTCATTAAAGCTAATAACAGTACACAAACAATTAAAGGGGAAAAATTCCATGATGAGAGATGGAAACTAAAATGGAAAATGCAGGAATTGTTATGAATTCAGTCTAAGCAATAATGCATGGTGATCTATCCAAAAGTCACATGATAGGTAACCAGTCATTCAGGGAAAGGTTGCCTGAAGAAGAAGGTCTTTCTGTTTCCGGAAAGACACCAGAGATGGGGCAGTCTTGGCCTCCAGTGGTGGTGAGTTCCAAAGTCTGGGAGCAGCTTGTTCAACGTTACCCAGGCTGGCTCTCTTCACAGGAAATCCCAACCTCCAGCCAGATACCTAAACCACTGAGCAATCTTAACACATATATGCTGCTTTTAAAGTTTTAATTCTGATTTTAGCTGGAGATTTTTAAAGACTGTATTAACTTAGGGCCTTTTCACACGACCCCTAAGATCCGCTGGTCCCTTAAATTCAGACCAGAGATCTTGGGGGTTCGTTTCTGTTCCTGCGTCCCCACCCCTCAGCACTTCCTGCTCCTGTCGGCGTGAGGGGAGGGAGGGAAAAAAAGGACAAAAGAAGCCTTTACTAACCTGCCGGTGCCGGTCGAAGTTGCCACGAGCCCCGTTACTTCCTGGTTCCTTCTCAAGGAGCTCTTAAAGGGGCGGGAGGCAAAGAAACAACAGACAAGCCAGGAGAGCCCGGCACTCTTATCCGCATCAAATATTTTTCACCTCCAGAGAGAAGGTACAAGAAAAGTGCGCTGGGTCGTGCTAAAATGGGCGGGGTCACACTTAATTGTCTGCAAACTCCGGAGCTGGTGGGGAAATATTTCTAATCTCTGGAGCTGGGAGCCATTTGCAGCGCAGCTTAGGGGTCGTGTATAAATGCCCTTAATTGTGTTGCATTCTTATGTGTAGTTTAATTAATTGCATTTATTTTAATTTATTAATTTATTTTAATTTATTAATATCATAGCCTTTTGTATTTTTATACCTGCTTGTTTCTTATCTTCTAATCTAAGTCATCTCTGACCCCAGTTTTGGGAGAAAAGAGGAATACAAAGGAGAGGCAAATTAACAATTGAACATCCTGCAGGGGTGATGTTCCCCTCAAAGTGCCCAGGCAACATTGTTCGGGTGCAAATCAGGCTGCTATGGATAGGCTAAGTAACTAGCCTATCCTGGTGCCATGTGGCCTCCTGTGAGTTCTAGTGAGAAGACCTTGAGTCCACCCACTTTCCTGCCAAAAATTCCAGCTTCACGGAGGACAATTTCTTCAGGATCAAAACAAATCTGTTCAACGTAGTGATCCCTCTGGCAAAGAGAGGCCAGCTGTTGTATTCTGACCTTCATAAAAAAGTTTCCTTGAGCTGGTTTCCTCCAATGCCTGGGCCGGTAGCTGACCCTTGGGGTGACCTTGGACCGGTTGTGCAACCTTAACCTGACCTTTCCTTGAGAGGGTTGTTGTGGGTCGCGCGACAGCTGTGCATGCAGCCTTCACCATCTTGGGGGAAAGGTATCGAGGGAAAATACGGTATAATTAAACACAAACTGGATTTCTAGGGCTTGCTTAAGCTTATTTAGCCAGAGGTGTCTTTTTCAGAGGGTTATAACCGTCAGTGAGGGGTGATAGAAAGAGATGTCTAAGGGAATAATTTGGATTTTAACTCTCTCTGTGTGTGTGCGCGCGCATCAATTGGCCCTCCCCTCCTGCAAAGAGCCTTCCTAATCATTGAAGCACATAGTCCTGCTTCACAAGGCATCTGGGCCACCTCTGTCCTGCACGATTATAGCGGTTTGATACCCCTTTAACTGCGATGGTTGCATCTCTCTGGGCCCCTGGGATGTGTAGTTTTGAGGGACAGGCACCTGGCGTTCTCTGCTAGAGTGCTGTAGTGCAGAGGAATTCACAAATGTTTCCTAGCAGAGAATTCGGCGCACCGCGCTTGGATCTCATCATTACTTGGAAGGCTGCAATGGCAGTTAAAGAGTTACTACACGGCCGGAACTGTACAGTGCAGAATACACAAGCCAGTTATGACCAGTGTTGGATGTTCCTGGCAGGAAGTCTGTTGGAATATTTGGCAAGATTTACATTTCAGCCATTACAGGGTTAATGTGAATGTAGAGTATTATGGGCTGGATTTAATGTGAAGAGCAAAGCCGATTGGTTGTTGAGATCACACCATTTGGAATGTTCTGGTAGAAGTCTAGTTAGTGTGTGTGTGTGTGTGTGTGTGTGTGTGTGTGTGTGTGTGTGTGTGTGTGTGTGTGTGTGTGTGTGTGCCTTGTATTCTTAAAGAAGAGAAACATGTTCCTGGCTTAGCAAAATGGGTATTAGAATAGTTATAGTTAGAAACCTCCCGTGTACCCTTCCCTTCTAGTTAAATAAATACAGTGGAACCTTGACTTACATATTGCTTGACTTGCATCATATTTGACTTGCAGCAAGAAGGGGCCTGTTTGACTTGAGTTGCAGGTTTTGACTTACATCTCGGAGCCCCGGCACAAGGCCCCGGGGTGGGCGGCAGCCACAACCCAGCATCGCGGCTGCCGCCTCCAAACTGCTCCTGCCTTCTTCCCCTCCTCCGGCAGCGGCGGCTTCGGCGAGACCATCTCAGAGCACCTGGAGCTGGTCCTCGGCCTCACCGAAGCCGCCGCTGCTGCCGGAGGAGAAGAAGGGCCGGGAGCTCGGGGCTGGCCTCGCTGGTTAGACAGTCGGCTCAGTCTTGTAAAAAATCTGGCTGCAGAAGTCTGGTCCACAATGGAAGCATTTTAGTTGGGGAGCTGTAAAGTTGTGGGACTCTAATGGTAAGCATAGAGTTGTTCAGAACTTGGAACGTCAGGTTAAAAATCAGCAAAACTTAAATGTTAGACATTGTTGCTATGAACATTAAAAAGTGGAGGCGTATAATTTGTGGACTACAGTTCCACTGTCGCCTCCTCTTTTTGAAGAGACATTTCATTGACATCCCCAGAAGGAATCTCCTATCCCAGTCAAATTTGTGTTAAATTGCTGTTTTCAGGGGTCTTTTTCATCATCTGGAACGGATTAATCTGCTTTCCCATTACTTTATATGGGAAACGTTCGTTTGACTTAAGTCATGTTTGACTTAAGTCTCTACCACTGGAACAGATTAATGACGCAAGTCAAGGTTCCACTGTACTGCAGTCCCGCAATATAGTGGGACCGCAGTATATGAACCGCGAAATGTCGGGTGACCACTGTACTACTCTAACAGTTAGGAAGTTTGTTACCCATGATAGTCAACCAAACTCTGACTTCCCATGCCATCACATGGAATTGGGGACTAGGGCTCTCTAGCCCCCTTGTCTATCTGGCAAAGATGTTGTCCGATTCAAAGTGCCCGTGTGTCGCCTGGCGAGAAAGATCATATTGCTCAGCTGCTGCTGCAAGAAGATAGGAAGAAGAAAGCATCTGTAGCAGAACTTAAGAACTCCTCTAAAGCACTTCCAGTGATGGTAACACCTGCCGTTGGCTCTGTGTCCTGGAAAAGTGGAGCACTTATTGTGTGGGTCAGAGGCAGAAGCCTTAGGAAAGGGTAGGTAGTGTGTGTCTGCCCGTCAGTTTTTTTTATTTTATTTCCAATTTTCCAAGAATTTTTAAGGCAAAATTTTGGGAGTTTTATTTTATTTATTTAGAGTATTTTTTTTCTCCTTGGAAAAGGACCCAAGGCGGCTTACAGTAATGAGGGACAATATACAGTCCAGTCCAGTACAATTAAGACATATTCAAGTTTGAGAAAAGGGAATTGAGGGACATCAACTTGCAGCATTAAAAGACAACATTAAAGCTACAAGAGATTGCAAGCAGTTAAAGAGAGAGTAAAAGAAAGGAGCCTGGTGGCGCAGTGGTTAAATGCCTGTACTGTGGCTAAAACTGTGCTCACGACCTGGGGTTCAGTCCCAGGGAGCCGGCTCAAGGCTGACTTAGCCTTACATCCTTCCAAGGTCAGTAAGCCTGTAGAATTAAACTGTATACCGCCCAGAGACTACTTGAAATGGTATGGAATGCAATGGTAATGCAAGACTAGGGTATGTTGTTGTGTTGTTGTTGTTGTTGTGTCGTTACACTCGTGACCGACTCTTTGTGACCCCATGTCCATGCAGGAATACTGGAGTGGTTTCACCAGTTCCTACTCCAGGCACCCACAGCACCTGGTATTCCCTGGTGGTCGCCCATCCAAGGACTCCTCTCTAGAGTTCATTGAAGTCTGTTGCTAAAAGCAGTCATGTTTGTTAGTTGGCTGTTTGAGCTGTTCAGTTGTAAGTAATGAAACCTTTTGGTCTTTTTACTTTGAAATGTCTCAGAGTGAGTTATCAAGACTGTAAGTGCCAGTTGAGGAGAAAAGAGGCGAGTGGGGAACTTAAAACTATTCTATTCTGGGAATCCTTGCACTTTTGCTGCGCAGCTAGAGGAAAATAACCCATTTTTAGGATTATAATTTCCGGAGTCCCTTAGCTGCTATTACCAATGGGCATGCTGGCTAGGGGATTCTGGGAACTGAAGTTTCCATGCTTGATTTAATGTGCTCCACCCCACCTTTCAGATCTCTCTTTTTTAAATATCTCCCCTTAGTCTTGCATATCTTTAATCCTTGGCTTTGTTTCTCTAATGTGTATGTAACAGCACATAATCATGCCTGCTGATCTGCATACTTCTTCATGAGTCACCCCAATGTGGAGATTGCAAGCTCCTTGGGGCAGCGTTTCTTGTTACTTTTTATTTATTTATTTATTTATTTATTTAGAATATTTTTACCCCTCCTTTCTCCTTGGAAAAGGACCCAAGGAGGCTTATAATAATGAGGGACAATATGCAGCCCTCGAACATTTAAGGCATATTCAGGTTAAGAACAGGGAATTAGAAGAGACATCTTAGAACATGCAAAGGTAACAGTAGAGCTACAAAGAGCAGCACATAAAAAGAAAAGATAAATTCATTATGAGGGGTGGAAACTAACACGGAAAACACTGGTGTTCTTATGAAAGCAGTCAATGCATTCATTCATGGTAAGCCATCTAAAAGTCACATAGTAGGTAGTCCCCCATTTTGGGAAAGCTTGCCTGAAGTATATATATATCATGAGTTTGTATGTCCGCCTGTTTTCGCCATCTTGCCTTAGTAGTATTCTGAATTTTTAGGTTTTTAAAACTTTGGTTCTACTGTTTGCTGTTGATTATTTTATATGTTACTCTGTGGAACCGATTATTATTTATTTTGGATTGTTGTATGCTATACCTGTTAACTGCCCTGAGTTCGCGATTGAGAAAATCTGGCAGTATATAAATTTAAAAATAAATAAATAAATAAATAAATAAATAAAAGAGACCGTGGGTCCTGAAAGCAATGTTTTCTTGGCTTGCCCCCCGCCCCCCGAGAGCCATGAGCTTCCTAAAGCATCGGGTCAAAGCGCCTTAAACTTAGGAAGCTTTTCTTGGCAAAAGGCCGGGACTTCCCGACAAGTTAGGAACAAACAGGCCTCTCTGTCTGCTCCGGAGATGCGGAACGGCGGCGCCTTCATGTAAAGGGCTGTTTCTTTCCAGCGCATGAGATGGACCTTGGGAGAAACGGAGCACGTTAGGTTTGGCTTGGCGGGTGTTGTTAAATGTGACCTTGGACGTAGGTTACGGCCAAAATAAAATAAAATAAAATAGAATAAAATAAATGAAGGGATATTATTCTGCAACTGGAGCATCTTAAAGATTAAGCTTCTAAAATTAGGCCTTTATCCAGGACAGGCAGATTTAATGGTTAAGACGTCCTTTCACCTCTGGCCTGGGTGTAAAGACAGGAGGTTTACTGCTCCAGATGAAAACCTGCAGGTTTTTGCTTTTCCAGATGCTAGAGTTGAGATCGAATGCACACCTCTGTATATTGGATTCGTATTCGGTGTGGGACAAGACAGGACTTACTAGATTTGTGGTTTCTGGAGTGCTCTCGCAAGAACTATGGGAGTTGTAGTCCAAAACAAAATTCCACAGACCTAACCTTCTTTAGTGACAACCTTTGTTCTTGTTGATGCGACAGCTGCTGACCCATGGAGGTGGTTTCTCAGGTCAGAATATGCAGAATGTGACACTGTAACCAATGTGTCGCCAAAACCTAACAAAGTTTCATTTGGGATTACGTCTCCCAGAATTCCCTTGGCAGCTTGGCTACCAGAAAATGCTTAGAGAGGTATTCTCCCCCGCAGGGAAAAAAGTCTCCAAGTTATGTTTCTTTTTCCTCTGTCATACAACAAGCCCTTTCTCCCTCTTAACACCCCTCCCTTGCTGTGGCCTAAGACATTTTGCTGCCTGAGGCAAAAGAGTGAATCCTGCCTCTTCCATAGTATCCTAGAGGCCAACCAAATTGGGCACATGAGGTGCGAAACCTTACCATTACCTGTCTCCACTAAATAGGCTTCAAAGTGAAATACTAAAATCAGTGAGGCTATTTGGATACAGGACACATTTTCTGTGACTGTGGGGAAATTCAATCAATGCAGCACTTTATGTGCATGGAATTCATGCCCCACCATGTGTACAAAAAAAGATATAGTAGATGCGTTCTTGAAGTACAGTAGTTTGTTTCTGGTCAAAAACAGTCCAATTATAAAATTTTGTTTTTAATTTTAGCTGTATTTCATATGCATAAATACCGTATATACTTGAGTATAAGCTGAGTTTTTCAGCCCTTATTTTTGGCTGGGGGAAAAAATGCCCTCAGCTTATACTCGAGTCAATAAGTTTCCCAGTTTTGGGGGGGTAAAATTAGGGTGCCTTCTCCAATGAGAAGGTTTAGGGGCACCCCCTCGGGAGCTTTATAACTCAGCCCCCTTGCCCCCAAATGTTTCCAAATTTTAGGGAAGTTCCCTAAAATTGCTTTCTTAAGGTATCCCTGCTACTTTGGTGCCCCCAAGGTAATTTTTGAGTGCATGTTTTTTAAAAAAATATGCACTCGGAATTGTTTTTTTAAATGCAATGTTACCTTGGGACTCCAAAGTAGCAGGGGTACCTTCCCAAAGCGTTTTAGGGAACCCCCTGAAATCTGGAAAGATTTAGAGGTAAGCTCTAAAGGGGCTGGGGGTAGCACTGTATTGGCAACTCTGCAGGGACTGTGGAGGCAATCAGGGAGTTTATGGTATTAACTCCCTAATGTTGCCAGTTACTACCCCCAGCCCCTTAAGATTTCCGCAGCTTATACCCTATATACTTGAGTATAACTGGAAAAAATGCCCTCAGCTTATACTCGAGTCAATACGTTTTCCCAGTTTTTTGGGGGTAAAATTAGGCCCTTGGCTTATACTCAGCTTATACTCAAGTATATACCGTAATTTAAAATTGTGCAGTGCTCTGATATGAATGAAGAAACAAAGTAGAAATAGAAAAAAGAAAGTATAAAAATACTTTCCCGCCCTGGAATGGCATCTAAAATCTGCCCAATGTGAAGGACGGCCCTGAATACACCTTCTCTCATCTTTGTGCATCTTTGGCACAGTGTGGGCTTGCGGTGTTTTCTGGACTGCTGGAAGGTCTACCAGGGTGTTGTAGCTGGAACGTGAAATATCCGAGTTCAAATCCCTGGTGATGCTGTCAGCCAGCTTGGGTTCCAGCACTTGAAGCTCTTCTTTGGATCTCCTGGAGACCTTATCCCGACAATCCTTGCCGAATAAGTTGAGACTGAGGCACTTTCTCGGGTTGAGCTGCCTTACAGGGCTGTCGTGAGGACCAAGTGAAGAGGAGTGAATTGGAGACAGACAGGGTATAAAACTAGCAAATAAACACAGGAGACAGGGCCTTCTCTGTGGCTGCTCCCAGACGCTGGAAGTCCCTCCCACTGGAGGCCCGGCTGGCCCCATCTTTGCTGTCCTGCCGCAAGCAGGCAGAGACCTTTCTCTTCAAGCCAGCTTAATGGCTATCTGTCTGAGAGGGTTGTTTAAATGTATAGTTGTGGTCTGTTGTTTTCAGTGTATTTTAGTATTGATTATATTTTAATATACTTGTCTGTGTTGTCTGTTGTGTCGTTACAGTCGTGACTGACTCTTCATGACTCCATGTCCATTGAGTTTTCTTGGCAGGAACACTGGAGTGGCGCCTACAGCACCTGGTATTCCCTTGGTGGTTGCCCATCCAAGTACTAACCAGGGCTGACCCTGCTTAGCTTCCGAAATCAGGCGAGATCGGATGTGCTTGGGGCATCTAGGCTGCTAATATACTTGTCTCACTACTTATAAATATTAGCATGCTTGCGGTTTTAGCTGTTTAAATGATTTTCTAATGATAGGTGCCACCTCGGGTCCTTTTTAACGAAAAAAAAAACCCTCTGTGTATTTGTGTGTCTATAGATTTATCTATATCTGTATCTATATACAGTGGACCCTCGTATAACAAACGGTTTGTGTAACATAAAATCTGTACAACATAAAAAATTCCAGAGATAGGGGAAATGTGTCTAACAGAATTGCCTTTGGGGCAAATCTGTACAACATAAAAATGGTTAATCTATCTATCTATCTATCTATCTATCTATCTATCTATCTATCTATCTATCTATCTATCTATCTATCTATCTATCTATCTATCTATCTATCTGTTTCTAATATTCTGCCACCAGCCCATGAGTGTGATGACAAAAAGATGTGTTCCCAGCTGAACCTGGGGGGGGGGGTTTCCTAATTCTCCAGCCCTTAAGGCCGCAGTAGGTCACCTGATAGTTGGAAGCAGATGCTGGCCACGGGTGTTAATCTCTCTGATAACCTGCTGCTTAGAAGCTCGCCTGGGGACAACGAGCGAATTCTCCTGGGCCGTGCTTGAAAATAATAAGGCTGTCGTCTCTTGTCTGTTTTCCCCCACAGGTTGGACAATGAGAGAGCTTGGACAAGTTCCTTTTTTTTGGGGGGGGAAGACAACTAGAATTTCCCTGCAGAGAAGAGAGGAGATTTGGGGAGGGGCAGCTGCCTAGGTGCCCTAAGCACATCCGATCTCGCCTGATTTCGGAAGCTAAGCAGGGTCGGCCCTGGTTAGTACTTGGATGGGAGACCACCAGGGAATACCAGGCGCTGTAGGCGCCTGGAGTAGGAACTGGCAAGCCACTCCAGTATTCCTGCCAAGAAAACTCCATGGACATGGAGTCACAAAGAGTCGGTCACGACTGCAGCGACACAACACACACACACACACAGTGTTCCCTGACATGATAGCATTCTATAGGCAAGGAAAGAGTAATGTATACCATGTGAGCGGGAGAGGGAGTGACAGGGTTCGGTAGGAAGCAAGTTTCTCATATGTGCTTTGTAAGGCTGGTTGTCTGCCTTGAGGCTGAAGGGAATGGCGTAGCCATGGGGATGCAGTTTCAGGGGCATTTGCCCTAGATACAGTAAATTTAAAGGGGGTGAAATTCATTCACTTCTTGCCCGCTTGTGCCCCACTAGCCCCTGTTTGTTTGTTTGTTTGTTTGTTTGTTTGTTTGTTTGTTTATATACTCCCATCTTCCAAGGGAACTCTGGGCAGTTAACAATCAGAAGCAATTAAAGAAAACAACAACAATATAATTAGGAAAAAAATGTATATCAAATGAGTTGACTATTCTAAGCCAATAAACCAAATGAAATAAAATGAAATGAAATACCCAGCAAGATGGTGGAATAGAGTAAGGGGAAAAAAGAATTAAATTAAAAATTAAAGGTCACCAAATGCCTTGCGAAAAAGCCAGGTCTTCAAGGCTTTTTTAAAGGCAGCCAGGGACTTTGCAAGGCGCAGCTCACTCGGGAGATGGTTCCATAGTGAGGGGCCAGCCACAGAGAAGGCTCGGTTGTGGGTTGCCGCTTTCCTAGCCTCCCTGGGCGTGGCCACCCGGAGTAAGAGCGCCTGTGACATTCGGGCCTCAATTGGTCTTTGAGAGATTCGCTCTGCCAGGGATTCTGGTCCCAGGCTGTGGAGGGTTTTATAAATTAAAACCAGGACCTTGAATCTTATTCGAGACGCAACGGGCAACCAATGCAAGCGAGCCAGAACTGGGGTGATGCGGTCATATTTGTTGCCTCCCTCTCTGGCCCCTTGGCCATCAACTCCTCTTCATTCTCCACCTCTGCCACCTTCTCGAGACACCGCAGGGCTGGCTTCTCTTGGAAGACCTGGCCTCTGTGCATGCCAGAGACAGTAGGCCCAGCTCCTGCAAGGGACACTTGGCCCGTCTCTCAAGAGGGTGCAGCAAGAGGAGGCTGGCAGGCAACTGAGCCCGTGAGCAGGCTGCGGGTCATCCGGGGGCAACCCAGCGCTTGACGGTGCCAGGTTGGAGGCCCCCAGCACCGGATCAGGACACCTGTGGCACCGCATTGGACAATTGGCAGCCATGGAGAAGGAAGGTGGTAGGGAGATCACAGAGATAGTCGGAAGGGAGCAGAGGCAGGTCGTAGCAGTTGCGTAGGAGCAGGGGGGAGGCACAGAGACAGTCACGGCAGGCGCAAAATGTGCCTTGCCTTGGATGTTGGCAACCCATGTTACGCTGCTGGCAAGGGGGCCATCTTGGGACAGGGAAAGTGGCCGTCCTTTCCTACCAAGGCACCAAAAGGGGGAGGGAGCAGTGAAACCTGGAACTGATAGAAATATTTGCTCTTCTGGACAGGATGTTTTTCTAGCCTGTCAGTGCCACAACAATCTCCCCCCCCTGTGTGTGTGTGTATGTATGTGTGTGAAGAATGATGTTGAGTTGCAGGGACTCTCCAAAATGAGATCAGACTTCACCATCTATCATCCCCAACTGTTGATTTTCCAGCAAGGCTCAGGGCAGCTTCTAATAAGAAGATAGGGTAGACTTATGCATGCATGCCTGTGTGTGTGTGTGTGTGTGTGTGTGTGTGTTGTGTCATTACAGTCGTGACTGACTCTTTGTGACTCCATGTCCATGGAGTTTTCTTGGCAGGAATACTGGAGTGGCTTGCCAGTTCCTACTCCAGGCGCCTACAGCACCTGGTATTCCTTGGAGGTCGTTCATCCAAGTACTAACCAGGGCTGACCCTGCTTAGCTTCCAAAATCAGTCGAAATTAGATGTGCTTAGGGCATCTAGCAGGCAGCATGAGTGCCTACCTACCTACATACCGGTATATGGCTCCTCTGATCTGAGGTCCCTCTGGGTGGTGTACAATAGGAAACCATAAACATAAACCTGTAATTGGAATACACCAAGATAATGAAGCGAACAATATTTTAACCTACCCTCTCAAATACAACTACATTAAATTACAGTGGACCCTTGTATAACAAAACGGTTTGTATAACATAAAATTTGTACAACATAAAAATTCCGGAGATAGGGGAAATTTGTTTAACATAATTTGCCTATGGGACAAATCTGTACAACATAAAAATGGGATCACTCTGTTTTCAATGCATTCCTATGGGAAATTTATTAATTCCTTTATACAAGGTACCACTGTACATGGATTCAATAAACTCAACATCACAATTAAAAACAGGTCACTGAGATGGATGTTAAATATGTATACTCAACACTACTTGGATGGAATGGTATGTAAAGATGACTACCATTGTTTTCTGTTCTTGGTGGAGGAATACTGTAAGTGAGTAAAAGGTGTTGTAAACATGGGGGGAAAAACAGTTGTGCTTTTACGATGACTGTCCCTACCAAACTTGGTCACCAAAGAAAGGGTAGCTGTAACCCACAAACAATGGAGACTTCTCTTCTCCCTGGTGGTTGCATTCAAAAAGTGCAGAAATGTATCTTGGGCTTAGATGTGTCTATCTCCAAATTCCACACATTATTATTCACAATCAGACCTTCATATGGTGTATTTCCATGCTATAGTTTTAGAAGAGAGGTAGCCACACAAGTTCATGGAGAACAAGGGTCTCAACAGTTAGTTGGCTACCATTATGGATGCCTAAGGACAACCTCTGGGTTGGATATCTCTCAATTCTGTTTGCGGGGAATCATAAGCAGGTGAAGACATCTGCTTGGGAATACCCTGAAGCAAATGGTGAGCCACTGTGTGAGACAGAATGCTGGACTGGATGGGCTGTGGCCTGTTCCAGTAATGCTGTTCTTATGTCTGTGCTTGCACATCTGGCCAGATCAAAATAAAAATAAGTGAAAAGAAAAATGAGAAAAATGTCTTCTTTTTACAGTATACAGTGGTACCTTGTATAAAGGAATTAATTCGTTCCAAATAAAATTCTGTTAAGCAAATTTTCCTTTATACAAATTTCCCATAGGAATGCATTGAAAACAGAGTAATCCCTAATCACAACCATTTTTATGTTGTACAGATTTGCCCCTTTGGCGATTCTGTTAAGCAAATTTCTCCTATCTCCTGAATTTTTTATGTTGTACAGATTTTATGTTATACAAACCGTTTGTTATACAGAGGGTCCACTGTATATTTTTCTTTTCTTTTGCCCCTGCTCTGCATTCGTTGGCATTTTTGAACTGGGTATAAATAACCTTTTCTTTGTTCAATAGCATTTTAAAAAATAATAATAATAATAATAATAATAATAATAATAATAATAATAATAATAATAATAATAATAATAATAATAATAATAATAATTATTATTATTTATTAGACTTTTATACCGCCCATCTAGACCAAGGGCTACTCTGGGCGGTTTACAACATGTAACAACAAACAAAGGAATACATTTTAAAAACCAAAATGCAATGTACAAAATAAAAATATATACATAAATCAACAACAAAAACTAAAATGAAGCTAAAATGAAACTAAAAATGGCAAGAGATTTGATAAAATGGTTTAAAAATAGTGCCTTACTAAATGTTTAAAGAATCAGGGAATGCCATTCTATAGAACCAGGTCTTCAATAGTTTTTTAAAAATTTGAAGCGAGGGTGCCAGCCGAATTTCAGGGGTAGATGGTTCCATAATTGGGAGCAACCACCGAGAAGGCCCTACTCCTTGTGACAGCTTTCCGGGCCTCCTCGGTTGGGACTCCCAGGTGTCCTGCCTGGCTGGCACGGGTGATCCTGGCAGTTCTTCTTGGGAGGAGCCGCTCTGTCAGATACTGAGGTCCCAAACCGTTTAGGGCTTTGTATGTTAACGTCAAAACCTTGAAGTCAATGCGGTAGCGTACTGGCAGCCAGTGCAGGGCTGCCAGCACGGGGGTAATATGTTGGTGCTTTCTTTGCCCCGTTAGAAGTCTGGCCGCTGTATTCTGCACTAGCTGCAATCTCCGCATTAACCTCAAGGGCAATTATTATTTTTTTTAAAAAAATGTTTATGGGGATTGCTTTTTACTTCCCCTGAGATTTCTAATCCTTTCCTCAGGAAGAATTCAAGATTGGACCTGGGAGGAAATACCAACCTCTATCTTCCACCTTTGAATGTCTCCTTAAAGAAGAAAACACTAGTGGTTGTTAATGCGCAAATGCAGCGACTGTGCGTCTCGGGTTTGGAGAAGTCTTTCCTGAAGGCACCTGAGAGAGCCAGATTAAAAGCACTGTGGGCAGTAGACAATTCAATTAAGCTGTGTTTGCTAATCTCTTTCTTTCGGCTACACGTGGATTTAAGGCCCTGGTTCTTGCCTGCTGTCAGTCGGAAGGGATCAAAAATGGCAGGGGGGTCCTGGGTGGTGGTGGGGAAACCCATGTCGACCCCTTGAGATACAAGTAGCTGCGCTGTTCCTCTGCCCATCGGCTTTGCAGCCGTGGCCCGAGGCTATTGTTATGAAATCTGAGCAGCTCGTAAACTCGAGAGAAAAGTTTCCTCACAGCCTCGCCGCAGCTAATGGCTTTTCGTCCACCCTTGAGAAGGTCCAGAGTGGGTTGAAATGTGGGAAAGAACAGGCCAGGTGTGCGTGAAAGAATGGCACGTTTTAACCCTGCAAAAGGTCAAGTGATGGATTGCGCGGCTGTGAAACATGACCCTCGATGCCCTCCGATGGCTTTGAGCCCGTATTTTTGCCCTGGGAGTTGGTTATGAACGTAGGGCCCATTGTATAAGGTCCCATACCTTTCTTTCGGAATGTTTTCTTTTATTTGCTGAAAGTACACAGGAACCTTTTAGTGTGACCCCTGTTCAGGGTAAGTGCACTGAATGTGGCATATGGATGAGGACATGGGTGGGCCAGCCAACTGGGAAACTGTCTAATGGTCTTTGTAAAACATGAACAAAACATACTTGTGTATTAATGTCCCCACGTCACATGCTGCGTCAACGAATGCAACAACTTTGGGGTGGTGCGAAAATGCCCTGTCCTTCTAATTTCTTGCCTGATGTGGATTAATAGCTCTTGAGCAAAGAGCAAAAATTATCTTTTGTCACGCCATTTAGGACCTTTTAAAGGGCCTCTGTTATATGAATGTAGGAAGTTGTGATGATATGTGTCTGTGGTTAATATGCAAGGAAATGGCCCGATATTGCTGCAGATCGCGAAGGGCAGCCTGAATGTTGCTGATACCCATGTCAGCAGTCAAGATGGTCTACAACACGTTTGGGATCCACTGATGCTCTGGCTGCCCTGCACATTGATTGGTTCTGCCACACAGCCTCCCTTTTGCATGGTCTCTTTACTGATGAACAGGGGTTGGCTGTTCCATAACTAACTTCAGTTTAGCTGATGTTTTTCAGTATTCCTGCCAACAGACAGACAAGCCCCAGGATACAGAAAACAGACGCTGAAGCCAGAAAGGCAGGGATGGAAGTAGAACGTGAACATGGTAGTGCATCCCTTACCCATGGAAAGGACCATGCTCTTCACAGCATCTCTTTGGGGTGACTTCAGATGGTTTTGAGTTTCTCGAATATCACCTGGTGTCCCTGGTGGACAGGAAGGCAACCGACTAAATAAATGCAACTCAGCAGTCTGTCTCTCAAACGAAAGGAGGAGCCATGCCGTGTGATGGAAATACAGTAATACCTCGGATAAGGAATGCCTCGGATAACAATTTTTTTTGGATAACAAATGGAAATTTCTGGGTATAGGGGTGACTCGGATAGCGAATGTTCCCGATGGGCTGCCTCGGATAACAAATGTTTCATAATGCCTTGCAAAAAAAAATGTGTACCCAGGATATATTGCAACCCCTGTAATTTGTGGAGGGGTAGGAGGAGTAAGAGTGGGGGTCTTTCGTGTTTTTTGAGCCATTCTAGACGTGTTTTGCTGAGGGATTTGGACCTTTTGAACTTGGAAGGGTAGGGAGCTAGCTTTTATTAATCTTTGCACTGCTTTTCTTTGCATTTTTGGCGAGAAAAGGCTGAGGTAGTCATGCTGCTTTCTTCTGTCTATGTTTACATTCTTTTCCATTGCTCTGCAGACAAGAACAGGCTTGATTTCTTTTGCTGCTTATGTTTGTCTTTTTGCATTTCCCCCCATTGCACCTTGTGTAAGAATAGGCTGGGGTAGTCTTGCTAGTTTCTCTTGTCCATGTTTGCATTGTACTGCAGGAGAGGTGTTCTGGAGGGGTGTTCCAGCACTACAGGCCTTTAAAGTGCACTTTATAAAGAGGTCTGGAAACCCACCACCACCCCAGCTTTTTTGCCTTTTCTCGGACCTCTGGAATGGATTAATTGGTTTCCCATTCATTTCAATGGGGAACCACGTTTTGGATAACAAATTGCCCCTGAGAATGAATTAAATTCATTCTCAGAGGCATCAGTGCTTGTCTATCAAGATACTTCATTTGAGTCATTCTGCATTCCTTTGCCTCTGCTTTGCTAATGCTATTGCTATCTTTTCCTCCTCCTCCTCCTCCTTCTCCGTTCCTCTGCTTTCGCCCTCAAAAACCTGGTGAAAGCTGAAAACTTTTGCATTGTATACAGGCTGCTTTTTGGGAGGGCCCCACCATCATCCCACCTGCTTTGAAGCCTGCAGAAGGAAAAGGGAGGCCCTTTGCTGTATGAGCAGCCAGTGGCATTATTAATGCAGGAGTTTCAGGATGCAAGTTCAGGGTCACCAGGACCAAAATAAACAGCAACCCCCAGCCCCAATTGCAACCACCACCACCCCTTTGAAACAAGTGAAGGGATCCATGTTACTTTTTGTGGAGCATCACCTCTAAAACCATCACACCTGGTATCCCAAAATGATCGGCCATACCAATGGCACCAGTGGCAGAAAGACGGCTGAAGCTGCTCTTGGGTGCAGACCACTTTTCTCCCGTTCTTTTCTTAAAGGGGGACCGCACCTTCCTGCTTGCTCCAGCAGTTATTTTGTAGGATTTGTGTGTGTGTGTGCGTTTGCGGGGTGAGCTCTCCTTCCCAGCTCTGTGTTAAAAACAGAACCCTCATCTTGCCGTGAAGCGTAAAATGGATAGCCGCAGTCTGGTGGTTCAAAAACAGTTCAACGAGGTTTTGGAAGTAGCTCAAACAGAGACACTGGTTGATAACAGCTGGCCTGATTTGTTTAGCCCATTAACTCCGGCTGATGAATGAATGGTCTCTTTTTATGGGATTGGAACTCTCGTAAGCAGGAGGAACCCAACGGCCGCTTTCCCAAAATCTGTATATCAGATGCCAAATGAATAAATATTTAGAAGAAGAAGAAGACATTGAATGATGTCTGGCTTCTTCTGCCGTGACCTTTTGGATGACTGTAGAGCAGGCATGCCCAAACTTCGACCCTGCAGATGTTTTGGACCACAACTCCCACAGTCCTTTGCCATTGGAAATAAAGGCTTGGAATTATGGGAGTTGTGGTCCAAAACATCTGCAGGGCTGAAGTTTGGGTATGCCTGCTGTAAGAGTATCTTACCTGCATATTAAAGTTGCAAGAAACACTTTAAAAAAATAGTAGCCCATGATGAAATTGTTCTAGAACCTGCCGAAAGAGCTTGTTGGATATCAAGCTGTTTGTCCAATGTCTTGGTGTGGAAGCCACCTTCTCCCTGGACTCTTCTATCAGCTGTGTAACATCAGGGGTGTGACCGTGCTGCGGATGGCGGGTGGAACCTAGCTAGCTAGCGATTCAACAAGGAATCCCGTCTCATTCTTCCTTTGCGTTCCCTGCTTGGAGAAGGAAAGGAAGTGCTCAGCTAGTGTTTCCGTGCTGTCTGGACAATGCTTTGGAGCAGCGGCGCCTGAACTTTGGAAAGTGAAGGGTTAAATGGCACCTATGTCAGCTATCAAGATGGCCTACAGCAGTGGTTCCCAGTCTTGGGTATTTCAGATGTCCTTGGAATGCGGTTCCCAGAAATGCTGGATGGATGCTGGCGAAGGCTCCTGGGAGATTTAAGAACATAAGAAGAGCCGTGCTGGATCAGGCCAAAGGCCCATCTAGTCCAGCTTCCTGTATCTCACAGTGGCCCCACCAGATGTGTCCTGGAGCGCATGAGACTAGATCTCTGTCTCCTGATACCACTCCCCTGCATCTGGTCCTTGAAGGACCCCAGTTTTAAGCCTGGACATTACACATGTTTTGTAACCTGTGATGGAATTTGCCTCCAGGAATCTGTCCTATCCCCGTTTGAAGGCATCCAGGCCAGATGCCATCACCACATCCTGTGGCAGGGAGTTCCACAAACTAACAACGCGCTGGGTAAAAATAAATGTTTTCTTTTGTCTGTTTTTGCTCTCCCAGCCCTATGTTTGAGTGGATATCCCCTAGTTCTGGTATTTTGTGAGAGGGAGAAGAGCATCCCTCTATCCACTCTACTCATGCCCTGCATTATTTTGTACGTCTCAATCATATTCCCCCTCAGGCACCTTTTTTCCAAGTCCAAGGACATCTGAGGACTCAAGTTTGGAAACCTGCTGCTTTAGTGATCAGTAAACCACAAGGAACCTGATGGTGAGCACTTGTAAGTTAGTGCTTACCCAGTAGTAGATACGTTTTAAGACTACCACCCCAGCCACCATCCAGCCCTAAAGGATTGACTGTCCAACAAAAATGGGATTTCTGCTCTGGGATGCACCCAAAAGGGGGCAGGTTTTGCGCCATCACAAAAAACAAATACAAAAGTGGAACAGGTGATACTTTTAGGCTACTAGAAAATTCAGAAAATATGGCTAATATTTTGAGGGAGAAACTCCCTTCCTCAGAGGGAGTTTTGTCATAACATGGCAAAAATGGATTTGCCAGGAGTTATTTCTTAGATGGCTCCATGGGAAAAAAACCCGGCAGTTTCTTAGTTGAGGCTCGGAGCTTGGATGTTCTTAGGCTGCATCCGAAATGAAGGGAGGGAGATGTTTTTATTGCCCCTGTCCATCCAAAGACATGTCACGGCTCATGTACACACATTGTTTAAAATCTTTGATACTAAATAATATAGATCAGTGATGCCCAGCCTTGGGTCCCCAGATGTTCTTAAACTGTGTCTCTCAGAAGTCTTCACCGCCACAAGCTGTGCTGACCAGGATTTCTGAAGTAGTAGTCCAAGAACATCTGGGGACCCAAGGTATAGATCAAGGGCTGGCATCCTTCAGCTGTCCAGATGTTTTAGATTGCAACTCCCAGAACCCAAAGCCTAATACAGTGGTACCTTGTACAGTGGTACCTTGTATAAAGAAATTAATTCGTTCCAAATGAAATTATGTTAAGCAAATTTTCCTTTATACAAATTTCCCATAGGAATGCATTGACAATGGAGTAATGCCATTTTTATGTTGTACTGATTTGCCGCATAGGCAATTCTGTTAAGCAAATTTCCCCTATCTCCGGAATTTTTTATGTTGTACAGATTTTATGTTATACAAACTGTTTGTTATAGAAGGGTCCACTGTATTGCCAGTGTTAAAGGACTATGGGAGATGGGGGTCCAAAACATCTGGAGGGCTGAAGGATTCCCCACGGCTGGTATAGAACCTTCTGTCCTTTCTTTTAGCTTTCCAAGTGCTGTGAGTTCTCAACATAAGGACGTTCCATTCTTTGTCATTCTGGACTTCCTGCAGATGTCAGGAGAGGTGAAATGCTCTGATGCATTATTTGGCTTGTCTTGGCAAAAAGTTGAGTTGGTTCATTGTGCTTTTAGTGAAGTATCTTCTGATCGGCTTGTTCTTTTGTCGTTATGCTGCCCAAATGTTATCACTTCTGTTTCTCTCTCTCTCTCTCTCTGTTTCTCCTATGCTTACCCAGACGCTGCTCCCGGATTCATGGATTTACATGCAGGTGTGCTTATTTCTCTTTTTTTACATGATGTGTCTCTCTTTCCGTCCTTACGCTGTGCCTCTTACTTTTGAGCAATGTGGTCACGTGCCCATTGGCACCTGTGAAACACCTTGAGACCTTTCATGGGACACCTGGCATATGAGATGAAAGGTTTTAAGGCTCCAGAAATAAGGCATAAGTGTTCTCCAAATATATGCATTTTTATAGATGCAGATAATAAAATAACAGGGACAGTTGAGGTTTCTGGCTGGGTTTTATTGTGACGTTTACCAAATCTGTTCAGAGTCCAGAATGCTGTTCCAAAAGAGGTCCAGCACTTTAGATACTACAGTGGACCCTTGTATAACAAACGGTTTGTATAACATAAAATTTGTACAACGTAAATAATTCCAGAGATAGGGGAAATTTGCTTAACATAATTGCCTTTGGGGCGAATCAGTACAACATAAAAATGGGATCACTCTGTTTTCAATGCGTTCCTATGGGAAATTTGTATAAAGGAAAAATTGCTTAACATAATTTCATTTGGAATGAATTAATTCCTTTATACAAGGTACCACTGTACTTGTAAAGTTCAGCAAAAAATCCAGCATGGATTTATTGTCACCATGAACCCTGGTAGTCTTAGCAACTGGCACTTACAGTCTCAATAACTCGCTCTGATGCATTAGGATGAGAAAGAACAAAAGGTTTTGATTGCTTCCAGTTTAACAGAATAAACAGTGGACTGGTAAACATGACTGACTGTGACAGCAAGACTCTATAGAGAGGGGAAAGGACACTGAGCAGAAATGCAGGGCTGTCTTTGCATTCAGAGGCAGGGAGGGAATGATTGGATAGTACTGGATAGATTGAATAACTGCCCAAAAATTAAAAGGCAAATAACTCAACAATTAAAAAGAGCATTCTTCCCGAAGACCATAGACCATTTAGAGGTGGTTGGCTGCCCCACCCATTGTCCCTTGTTTTTGCTGGATGGCTCAGATGGGAGTTGTAGTCAAGAGGGCCACAATCTACGTGGACTATTCTGTTCCCAGCCACAAGCTTGAAAGAGGTTGCATCTCTCCTCTCCTTGTGTGCTGTATCTTTCAGAAGCTGGTTTGGAATAGGGACCTGTTTCCAAAAGCAGGCTGGTGTGGCTGGTGTGTGTGTGTGTGTGTGTGTGTGTGTGTGTGTGTGTGTGTGTGTGTGTGTGTGTGTGTGTGTGTGTGTGTGTGTGTGCTGGTTTGGAATGGGACCTGTTTCCAAAAGCAGGCTGGTTTGGAATAGGGACCTGTTTCCAAAAGCAGGCTGTGTGTGTGTGTGTGTGTGTGTGTGTGTGTGTGTGTGTGTGTGTGTGTGTGTGTGTGTGTGTGTGTGTGTGTGTGTGTGTGTGTGTTATACCAGAAAACAAATTCCAGTTTTCAAGGTTCTTTGTGTTTCCAGGGCCCCTGGGATCTGTCAATGTGTAACTTTTTATCTGCTTGTAAACAAAGACTCTTTCTTTCTTTCTTTCTTTCTTTCTTTCTTTCTTTCTTTCTTTCTTTCTTTCTTTCTTTCTTTCTTTCTTTCTTTCTTTCTTTCTTTCTTTCTTTCTTTCCCTGCTTGCTGTCTATTTGCTAGTAAGATGCAGTGGGTCTTCTCTTAATCTAAGGAAGCAAATACAGTAGTCTCCCGCCACAACACGGTTCATATATTAAGGTCTCAGTATATCACATTTTTTCTTGAGAGAAGCAGGCTTCCAAAGAGAGGTTTTTAACCCCCTCCTGGCACCTCAGCAAACAGACCTGGGGCTGCTCCTGCCGGCTGCGGTTGCAAAGGGAGGTTTTTAATCCCCTCCTGACACTTCAGCAGACTTTGCTGTCTGCTGAAGTGTCAAGAGAGAGTTAAAAACCTCTCTTTGCAAGCGTAGCCGGCAGGAGCAGCCTTTGCTGAGGCATCTGCATTTCACTTCCAAAGAGAGGTTTTTAACCATTCCTGACACCTCAGCAAACAGAGCTGGGGATACTCCCACCAGTTGCATTTGCAAAGAGAGGTTTTTAGCCAACCCCTAACACCTCATCAAACTGACCTTGGGCTGCTCAGCTGCTGTTTACAAAGAGAAGTTTTTAACCTCTTCCTGACACCTCAGCAGACAGACCTTGAGCAACTGGCAGCAAGGTCTGCTGAAGTGTCAGGAGGGGGTTAAAAACCTCTGTTTGGAAAAGCAGCTGGCAGGAGCAGCCCAAGGTCAGTTTACTCAGGCGTCTGCGTTTTGTGGATTTTCCTTTATCGTGGGTGGATCTGGCACCAAACTCCTGCAATAAATGGGGGAGTACTGTACATTTAAAGATGGGACTGGATCTCATGGCTCAGACATCCTCCCTCCTCTTTTGCTTCTGGGTTGGGAGCTCTTTCAGAAGTTGTTGACGGGCTTATCCTGAGCTGACATCCCTTCATCCGTAGGGGCAAGGCACGCCAGAGCTCAGTGGCTGTAGCTTTTTGGAACCCTTGCAAATAATTAATTTCCAAGCAGCCCTGTTCTCTTCTCTTGGTCAGATTGTCATCCGGCTGTTTACTCTGTTCCTTTGACCTCAACAACAGAGGGTAGCAGCGCTTAGTTTTGTAGGCTTGCCCTGTGCATGGGTCAAAGTTACACGGTAGCACGGGCATGGAGAAGGTCTAAAAGCACTCAGCAAGGAAGGTTGCTTGCATATCTCCAAAAAAGAAAGAGAAAGAATTAAAAAAGCATGCATCATCTCTATGCTCTAAGTCTAATGTCACCCCAGAAGAAGGCATGTATGCAAACCCTATGATTTCTGTAAAGACATTGAAATACATCTCTGGGTTTTGTTGCTTTCTGTTGCTAGTGTTGGCTCTGGTCACTCTTTTTAGAAATTTCGAGATTAGGCAATACATTTACCTGATCACCGAGACGTTAGAAACAAAGTGTTTGTGTTCTCCAGGACTGTTTTTGTAAGGTAAAAGAAGTGCAGAACTTTCTTTGCAGGGAAATACAGTGTTACCTTTTAAAACAGTGGTGGCAAACCTTTGGCACTCCAGATGTTTTGCACCACAACTCCCAGAATTCCAAGCCTAGACTGCCAGTGACAAAGGACTGTGGGAGTTGTGGTTCAAAACATCTGGAGTGCCGAAGGTTCGCCATCACCTTCTTAAAACAAATTTAATTTGTTCTACGGGTCAATTTGTTTTTAAAAAATGTCTAACTAAACACGGTTTCCCATAGGAATGCATTGAAAATGGATTAATCTGTTCTAGAGGCTATGGATCGCTTCATTTTACAAAAAAATTGTCTTGCGAAATGCAGCTTCCCATAGGAATGAATTGGGAATGGATTAATCCATTCCAGAAGCTAGAATAAAGACAAATATAACTGTTTTTTTCCTGGATACATGTGGAAATTTTTTTGTCTTGCAAAGCATCCTGTAGGGAATTTTTTGTCATGCAAAGCATGCCTGTTCCCTGAAATTCTTTTCTTCCTATGAGTTTTTTTGTCTTAACGAGGCATTTGTTTTGAGAGGTACCACTGTAGTTTAAAAAAAAAAATCAGGCCGTTGGTGATGGTTTGTATCTGAGGAGCAGTTTTGGAGGGCTTGGAAGCCTCTGTTGCCCCACTTTAGACTCGCTTTTTATTTTTATTTTTATTTTTCTAAAATGGATCACAAAGCCTTTGGGTTTCTAAATGCTTAAATCAAACAGGCTGATAAAATATTGAGGTTATGAAGCTCTAAACGGCTTGGGTCTGAGGACCGTTCTTCCTTTCTGAGTCTGGTGGGGACATAGTTGAGGGCCTTCCGTTACGGTTCCTAGACTGGCTCCTGAACTCCCTCCCACTGGAAGCCAGACTGGCCCCTTCTTTGCTGCCTTTCCACAAGCAGGCAAAGATCTTTGGAAACAGGACTGTTCCCTTTCCCTAGAGCAAATCTCTGTGAAAGAGATTTTACTGCCCTGCATTCAGCCTTAAGTCTCAGACAGGGAACAGAGGGTGAAGGATGAGCCAGTAGTAAATCAGGAGCCGGTGGGGTTAGTCTGTCCGTAGACCTGGTTCCATCCGTGGAATGCGCTCCATAGAACTGAGACATCCTCTTGCAAGGGCATCTCTGGATGGTGAGCAGTAAAAGAATCAACCTGTGACTCTAGTCAACAGAGTGACATCCTGTGTGGTTTTTATTATTAATCTTTGCTGATACAGTAGGACCCCGGTATCCGCTGGGGATTGGTTCCAGGCCTTCCCGCGGATAATGAAAACCGTGGATAAGAGAGAACGCCTGACCACCTCACCCGCCCAAACTGCCCAAACTGGCAGTAGCTTGCTTTATGACTGCTGTTTTGAGTCAGCAGCTTGCTTTATGGCTGCTGTTTGTGACAATAGCTTGCTTTGTGGCAGATGAATTAATTATTTTTATTAATTATTTATTTTTTATTAATTTATTATTATTATTTCCTCTGCCAACCATGGATAATGAATCTGTGGATACGGGGTCCTACTATACAGTATCTTTAAGGCTAAAAAAGAAGGCCTTGGGTGGGTGGATCTGGTGCACTTTGTCTGTGAACAGAACGGCCTTGCATCATTTTCAGTGGCTTTGTGAAACAATTAGGTGATTTGCCGAGGGAGACTTATTGCTGGTCACTTGACCTGTGAGGTTGTGTCCAGTCTTCAAGGCCAGTGCTCAACAGCCATCTCTTATTTATTTATTTATTTATTTATTTATTTATTTATTTATTTATTTATTTATTTATTTATTTATACCCTGCCTTTCTCCTTGGAAAAGGACCCAAGGCAGCTTACAGAAATTAGGGACAATATACAGTCCAGTACAATTAAGACACATTCAAGTTTGAGAACAGGGAATTGAAGGCCACCTTGCAGCATTAAAAGACAACATCAAAGCTACAAGAGAACGCGAGCAGTTAGAGAGAATACAAATGCCTTGTAAAAGTGATGAGGGATGGAAATCGACATTGAAAACATAGTTGTCAGTGCAGTCACACAAGGTTATAAGTGGTTATAAACACAAGGTCTATTTGATCATGTATGGTAGGTTCATATAAAAGTCACATAATAGGTAGTCAGTCCATCATTCAGGGAAAGCTTGCCTGAAGAGAAAGGTGTTTGTCTGTTTCTGGAAAGACATCAGAGATGAGGCAGTCCTGGCCTCCACTGGGAGGGAGTTCCAGAGTCTGGGTGCTGCAGCTGAGAAGCCCCTTCCATGTGTTCCCATGAGACATAACTGTGAGGGTGGCAGGATGGAGAGAAGGACCTCTATTGATGACCTTAACACCCGAGTGGGTTCATACTGTGAGATTTGATCTTTGAGGTAGCTTGGACCCAGGTTGTACAACGCTTTGTAGGTCAAGGTCAGCACTTTGAATTGTGCCCAATAGCTGATTGGCTGCCAGTGGAGCAGCAGGGGGAATTGTGACTGGCACCTGGGTGGCACCTCCCTGAAATGTGGACATGCAGCATTTCTCCTGGGTCCATCAGGAGCCACTTCCGCCACCGCGTGTGTGTTTGTCTGTTCATGCTCAGGTTGCAGTACCCCCAGGACACATGATGTCCCTCCCTGTTGAGAGACAGATATATGCTTTAGATCATCCCTCTCCAGGACTTTCTGAACTCCACGCATGAAAGGCTGCTGGGCAAGTTCCTCTGTGGCTAGTTTGTTGGTGGCCCACATGTGCCACCATGGCCTGCAGCTGGAGAGAGAGGCCAAATAGGCCTTCTTTATCTCCTCTCAAAGCTGTGAGACATTCTCTTTCAGAGGGGCTACAGACTCCCAAGATCCCCTCCCATGGTGTCAGTGGATTCTGGGAGTTGTAGTTCAGAAAAGTAAAAAGGGGACTTTATAGACCTCTGTGTTCTCGGCCAATGTTTTTCTGGAAGAGATTAATCACATTTTCCTTGTTTCCCTTCTCCAGGTACTGGCTCCGGCATCCTCTCCGCCCTCCAGGATCTCTCATGGCTCTCCAAGACCCAAGTGGAGAAGCAACTGCAGGTCATCTCAGTGCTTCAGTGGGTGCTGTCCTTCCTCGTCTTGGGTAAGAAATTTGGTCGTCTTGTCGGGATGTGGCTAGATGGACCGTTGAGAGGCCCATGTGTGGCTTCATCTGGGATGGACCCATAAAACCTTGCACCGGCCGGGTTGGCTTATCAGGTGAACTGATATCTCTGTAACACATAAACACCGGCCGGAATTTGTTATGTTACCGTGAAGCTAACGGGCTATCTTTTGAAGGTACCTTTATAAAGCCGTCATTACCCATTGTGTATTGAGTTGTGTGACTGTGTACGCTGCAGATAATGTCTAGGTTGATCTCGTAGCATGAGTTAATTCTGCTCCCAAACTTCCACAGCTAGCCTCACACCTGTGAAAGTACGCAAAGAGGAGTTTGGCATCCCACCCCAAATCTCAGGTTAAGGTGATCCAGATTTTAACAGAAGAAATGCTTGGTTGTTTAATAACAACAACAACAACAACAACAACAACAACAACAACAACAACAACAACAACAACAACAACAACAACAACAACAACAACAACAACAACAACAACTCATGGGCTCTGAGTTATCCGTGACGGATCAGGAAAGAGATCTTGGTGTGTTGGTGGACAGCTCCATGAAGGTGTCTCCCCAATGTGTGGCAGCAGTGAAGAAGGCCAATTCCATGCTAGGGATGATCAAAAAGGGGATTGAAAATAAAACAGCCAACATTATAATGCCGTTATACAAAACAATAGTAAGGCCCCAGTATTGTGTACAATTCTGGTCACCGCATCTCAAGAAAGACATAGTGGAACTGGAAAAAGACTAAAATGATTACTGGGCTGGGGCACCTCCCTTATGAAGAAAGGCTAAAACAACTGGGCCTCTTTAGTCTGGAAAAAAAGGCGCTTGAGGGGGATATGATTAATGGACAGAGGGAAGCTCTTCTCCCTCTCTCAAAATACCAGAACTAGGGGAATACACTCAAAAGTGCTGGGAAGTAAGAACTGACAAAAGAAAATATTTTTCACCCAGCGCGTTGTAAGTAATGGAACTCCCTGCCACAGGAATGGCAATGCCTTCAAAAGGGGATTGGACAGATTCCTAGAGGAAAAGTCCATCACGGGTTACAAAATGATGGAGATAAAGGCTTTAAACCAATAAGGGCCAGATGCAGGGGAATCAGGAGACAATAATAAGTCTCATGCGGTCCCAATAACAATGAGATACAGGAAGCTGGACTAGATGGGCCTTTGGCCTGATCCAGCATGGCTCTTCTTATGTTCTTATGTTCTTAACAACAACAAAATAATTAAATAAATAAATAAATAAATAAATAAATTTGATTTATATACTGTCTATTTGGCAGAAAACCACTCTTTGGAAGCTAGCAGTGAATCCATGCTAAAAAAACCTGGTACAGTAAGACTAGAGGTGTGAAGGTGTGGGGAAAAAAGCAACAGAAGAATTTGGAAGAAAAACAGTTTTTTTCCGTTTTTCTCTTGAAGCCGTTTTGTTGTTTTTTTCTGGAAAATTGGAAAAATTGAAAAAAAGAAAGAAAAATGATTATGGAATGTTTTATTTTAACATAATGAATAATTTTTTAAAGACAGAAATGATTTTCCAAATCATTTCTAAAAAATATCATTGAAACTTAGTCCCACTCCCTTCTATAAATTTCCACCCTCTTCAATTTTTTTATGAGAATGAGGTTTTTATTTTATTTTTATTTAATACTGTGGAGAGGAAATATGAATAATTGTTAATTCTGGATTTTTAAACATTGGTTTGCAGAGTGGGGGTTGTTCCACATAAACTAGTAAACAGTTCAGGAGTTTGTTACTCCATTTCTTACTTATAGTTACAAATAAATATTATTTAAAAAGTAATTTCTCTTTCTAATAATTGTTTGAATACACTGTACTGTATTTTAGTATACTAGTGATAATGTTATGCCAAATCAAATTGTCCATAGTCATATTTTATGTTCTTAAAGTAACAGAATGATTTTCAAGTTGTAAAGGGGTGAGTGTTGATGTATATATTTTTCAATTTTTTCAAAAATTTCCATTTTTTAAAAAAAAAGGAAAAGTTTTTTTTTTCTGAACTTCAAAATTTCCAGAAATTTTACATTTCTAAGTAAGAACCTTTTATCCACTGTGGATTGGTTCCAGTCCGTTATGTGGATAACGAAAACTGTTGATAAGAGAAAATGCAAAAAAAACCACGTCCAAAACTACTGTTTTGTGACAGTAGCTTGCTTTATGGCTGCTGTTTTGTGACAGTAGCTTGCTTTATGGCTGCTATTTGTGACAATAGCTTGCTTTACAGCTGCTGTTTGTGACAGTAGCTTGCTGTGTGGCTGCTGAATTATTTAATTTTTTTCCCTCTGCTAATTGTGAATAAATGAATCAGTGGTTAATGAATCAGTGGATATGGGGGTCCTACTGTATATCTACCTCAGTACTTCTGCCTAAGCACTTAAAGCTCATTAGCCACTTTACAGTAGGCTTTCTATTATTTGTTTGTAAAATTTTAGTCCACCTTTCTCCAAAAAAAAAAAAAGCTGACATCATAAAAACCACAGTATTAAAAGCTCAAAACAGTCAATTATTTAAATATGGCATAAAAATAAACATTAGATTAAGATTGTTAGGTGAAAGCCTTACTAAAACAGATTTAAAAGCAACAAACCTGCAAACCAACCTATTTTAAAAGCTCTCTCAGACTCAGGGAAGGCTTGCCTGAAGAGGAAGGTCTTTGCCTGCTTGCGGAAGGACAGCAAAGATGGGGCCAGCTGGGCCTCCAGTGGGAGGGAGTTCCACAGTCTAGGAGCAGCCCCAGAGAAGGCCCCCTCCTGGGTCCTAACCCCTTATGCTTACTGACCTCAGCCTTTTTTGTGGGACAGGGAGACAGCCTATGTGAATATCCCTTGGCATTGCTGGAGAGCTCAGTGGTTTAGCATCTGGCTGTGGAGCCAATGTTTGGGAGTTCGATTCCCCGCTGGGCCTCCTTCACAGGGTCTGAGTCCATAGGGTTCCTTCCAACTCTGCAGTTCTACGATGATGATGATTAAATGAGAACAGCTAAATTAATTTTTTTTCTTTGTAGGATATGATGCTGTTGCCACAATAGGCTTTACCTCCTTAAAAGACTTATTAGTGGAGTTTAGAAAATTTCCTTTATGATCACTGGACCCCGAAATTCTTCGTGTGTGGCCCTGTGAGTGAGAAGATTGATGGTCCTTGTAGTCCAAAAGAGGAAACAGTTTGCACACTCTGTAGCTTAGAGCGTGCAATAGGGATGGGCACCAAACGCAGAATGAAATGCTGATTCGTCGGTTTGTTACATAATGAAACAAAAGGAACTGGGGAAGCAGTGTTCCGTTAGTAACAAAATGAACCGGCGGTTTTTTTTTTAAGTTTAAAATGAACCGATTTGTTTCTCTGTAAAATGGGTCCCCTGGGTCCTATAGGCAACCAATTTTGTGTGAACCTTCCTTGGACTCTATCCTTTAAGCCCTCCAAATTTGGAGAGATTTGGGGTTCAGGGGCCCGAGTGATTCAACTTCAATGGGGGAACCTCCAGAAAAAAACATTTCTAATTGCAATGTGATGTGCTTGAAAATAGTGGTCCCAGGCAGCTAGTAGTGTGGAAATTACAGTTGAGCTTCTTCAAGATCTCCCCTTGAAGCACCCCAAATTTGGAGAGGTTTGAAAATACTGTCCCCAGGCATCTAGCAGCATGGAAATGGCAGGGGAGCTTCCTCAAGTGATTTTAGGGGATCCTTTGGGATTTGGAAAGTTTTGGGTTTCAGAAAACGGAGTTATTAAGCTCCAAAGGGGCTGGGGGTGGTACTTAATTGAAGGAGTGTGAATCAGCGTGATGAGGGGAAGCTGTCAAATTAACCCTATAATAGGTAAAGTGTGCTGGATAGACTCCTTCCATTAAGCACTCTCCCACCTCCTTTGGAGCTTAAGATTTCTGTCCCCAGAAACCCTAACAAATTTCAAAGGGTCCCCTAAAATTGCTTGGGAAAGCGAAGCCTGCCATTTGCATGCCTCTTCAGTCTGAGGAAAGCTAGTGGCAAGTCCTCCAATTTATAGTTCACCTTGATTTCACATCACCCTGGTCTGAATAGGAAATAGGAGCCTATTCAGACCAGGATGATGTGAAATCAAGGTGAACTATAAATTGGAGGGCTTGCCACTAGCTTTCCTCAGACTGACAAAGTTGTTTGGTTGAGCAGCGGAAACGTTACAATCTGTCAAGAAAAGAAGTCCAGTTGCCTTGACTCAACTTCCAGACAGTGGGAGTTTTGATCCCAAACAAATGGGGTGCTGAAGGTTTGTCACCACTCTGGACTACATTTTCCTGGATTCCCCATCAGCCATGCTGGCATGGGATTCTGAGAGTTGCTGTTAAACACCCCCCCCCCCCAAAAAAAAACCCCAAGCAAACAAGCCCAACTTTCTCAGGCTCTTCTGTGTGCAATCTGCTACAAGCCCCTTGTTCTCTTTCTAATGCCAAATTCAGGTGTATTCAAGGTAAGCCCCCATGAGTCAACACAGGTCTCTTCATCTTTCAAGCTTGTTAGAGCTGTCCTCTCAAAGGGCATGGCTGACTTGGTGCCATTTCATTGATGGTCTCTCTTCTGCCTCGAATAAATCGGAGCGCCGTCCAGCCTAGTGATAGCCTTTGAGTCTGTTGAAAAGGGATCTTTGTGTGTCTTCCCAAGATAGCTTCCATGTTTCTTGGTCTGCTTTTGTCTTCTGCAGGGTAGCTGTGGAAAACTCCATCTTATGGATGGTTGCCTAGCAACTCCAGGTGGTCCTTTCCCTACTGCTACCCTGGATCTGGCAAAATAAAGAGCTAGGCCCTATGGTTAAGACAAGGGAGGAAATGAATCAGAATATACTAGGTGATTTGTTTTGGTTTATTGGTTTATTTATTTATTCATTTATTTGTTCATTATTTTATTTAAATTTTATTTATTTATTTATTATTGTATTCTCAAAAGCTTTATTATTACTTATTAATATTTTTTTATTTTTTTATTTTATTTTTATTTTATTTTAAATGAATATACCAAGATTTGGGGGTGATGGCCATGGAAATAATGGGTTTCGCCTGTAACCTCCCAACATGTAGGTCTCTTAAAAAGACCCCAGGAAGTTTTTTTTCTCTTGCTACCGAGGGCCCGGCTTCCTCCTTTCATTTGGGTCTGTTTATAATACCTTTTCTTCGCTTTGTAGATGACAGTGGATCTACCAAAGCAACCTTCACATGAATTCAAAGTTTACTTGATAGTGTTGTGCTCTGGGGACAGGTGCTTAAGATGCAGACACTGGACTTGTAAGGTGGCCCCATGCTGGGGAGTCCAGGCCAGCTGTCCTATTATGGACTGCGTAGTAGAGGAAACTTTAAAATTTTCCCTTTAGGCTCCCCCGTGTGTTACAGAAGGCTTAATATTGGTGAATTCAGGGCAGGTGAAAAGAAAGCCATGCTGTTAGAACTGTGATCTGCTATAACAAGGTCACAGGGATACCTTTTGAAACAGTTTTAAAGGCAAGGCAGACTTGAGGTGTAAAATTTGTGGAAGCTTGGTGGGGGGATGGGGGAAAGACATGCCCCCCACCTGCCAAATTTTCCTGTTTCCTCCAAATCCCCCCCCCATCCACGTTCAAAATTTCTAGATATTTCACATTTCTGGATGTGTCTGTCGGTGGCCACTGAGCCTGTATTTTCCAGGATGATGAGTGCCATCTCCCGCCGCATAGCGGAGAGAGGTGTCGTAACCCCCTTGTCAGCTGCCTAATAAGTGTTGGTCAGTGGCTACGGAAAAATGGAGATTGGAGTAGACCTGCTTTTATCGGTGTCCACACCTCATAGTCTTTGCCCTGAAGGGCGAAGGCCAGAAAGCAAGTTAACCCATCTGCAACCAGCCCTGTTGGCATGGAACGTGCACTTTTTGTGCTCAGGAGGGCGTCCCGTTGCCCGGCCATGCCTTTCCTGCTCCTTGAAGCCTCCAGTGCTTTTTGTAAGCGGGGTTTTGTTTTGTTTTCAAAAATGGGGACGGCATAGATCAGGGGTCCTCAACCTAAGGCCCTGGGGCCGGATGCGGCCCCCCAAGGTCCTGAATCCGGCCCCCGGGTCTAATTGCAAACCCCCCACCTACCCCCGCTTTGCCAGCAAGCCAGCCGCCACAACTGCTTCTATTGCTGAAGCAGTTCAAAGCAGTGGGCTATGTCGCTTCTCCCACTCCCCCCAACTACCACCCAGATAATCAGCATGCTGGCTAGTGGGGCAGTTCAAAGTGGGAGGGCTACGGCAAGGTCCCCCACTCACCCCAACCACCTCCCAGATGGTCGGGGCGCCCGGTGCAGCCCCCCTTTTTTCCATGTCGGCCTTTTTTTTTTGGACTGTGATCCGGCCCCCAGTGGTGTCTGGGGGGTGGTGGACCGGCCCGCTGTTTGAAAACTTTGAGGACCCCTGGCATAGATGGATTGGAATGCCATTGAGTGCCTTAAGGCTCTTTGTTTTGTGCTGTCTCTGTGTACAGCACAGAGAGCCTTATGCTAGGGATTATCAAAAAGGGGATTGAAAATAAAACAGCCAACATTATAATGCCATTATACAAAACAATAGTAAGGCCCCACCTGGAGTATTGTGTACAATTCTGGTCACCGCATCTCAAGAAAGACATAGTGGAACTGGAAAAGGTGCAGAAGAGATCACCTCCCTTATGAAGAAAGGCTAAAACATTTGGGCCTCTTTAGTCTGGAAAAAAGGCGATTGAGGGGGGATATGATTGAGACATACAAAATAATGCAGGGTATGAGTAAAGTGGATAGAGGGAAGCTCTTCTCCCTCTCCCAAAATACCAGAACTAGGGGACATACACTCAAATTGAGGGCTGGGAGAGTAAGAACTGACAAAAGAAAATATTTTTTCACCCAGCGCGTTGTAAGTCTATGGAACTCCCTGCCACACAATGTGGTGATGGCATCTGACCTGGATGCCTTCCAAAGGGGATTGGACAGATTCCTGGAGGAAAAGTCCATCACAGGTTACAAACCATGATGGAGATGTGTAATCTCCAGGCTTTAAACCAGGGTACTTCAAGGGCCAGATGCAGGGGAGTGGTATCAGGAGACGGAGATCTAGTCTCATGCGCTCCCAAACACATCTGGTGGGGCCGCTGTGAGATACAGGAAGCTGGACTAGATGGGCCTTTGGCCTGATCCAGCATGGCTCTTCTTATGTTCTTATGTTCTTATGTTCTGTTTTCGACACTGAATCTTGAGGCAGTTTTTTGTCTGACCCAAGCCGATCGTAATGGGCTTCTCTTCAGGAGGTGCTTAGAAACGGAACCATTCAAAGCTGAATCTCCTGGATGCTGCAAATATTCATGTTTTAGTTGTTCTTTTCTGGCTTTCTCTTTCCTTTTAAAAATGATTTATAAAATCACAATATTGTTCTACACAAATATTATATCTATATTTGTAACTATATCTGCACCAATATCCATTTATTTATTTACTCTGGTAGGAAAACAACAAATCCCAAAATAATACAAATCATACATCGTAAAAACAAAAACGTTTAAACACAAATCAGAAGCAGAATCTGTATTTAAAGAGCATAAGAACAGCCTTGCTGGAACAGGCCACAGCCCATCCAGTCCAGCATTCTGTCTCACACAGTGGCTCACCATTTGCTTCAGGGTATTCCAAAGCATACCCTGTATATGGTTATATGTGCCGATCACATAGAAAGCTTTGTGGAGGGGGTGCATGTTAACATATCCATTGTGGAATGAAGTGCACATAGATTCTCCTCTGAGGTCCCATGGTTGTAGAGCAAACTTTAACAGCAAAACCAAGCATCTCCCTCTTTTGTTTCTTTGTTTTTCATGCTTGGAAGTAAATAAGTGAAATAAGGTTGCAGAGTAGAACTACTTAGAGCAAGCATTGGGAAGTACTGGGGTGGGGTGGGGCTTAATGTACAATTAGAATATGGATCTATAGTTAATCAGATCTGTACAGAATCTGTGGCTATCCAAACAAGTAAATGTTCCTCCTCTCAACCCAGGCTCCAGTCTCTTTGCATGACCCAGTTTAAAACTTGGTGTTGGAAGGGGCCTCTAAAGTCATCAAGCAGGAATCCAATCCAAATCAAAGCAGATCGGACAGATGGTGTCCAAATTCTCTCAAAGTCCTCTAGTGTTGGAGGGCTGGCCACCTCCCAAGGTCATGGGGTTCTACTGGTGTACTGCTCTAACAATAAGGGAGTTGTTTCTGATAGTCATCATCTGTCTGGTTTCTTGTACCTAAGATAAGATAAATCTTTATTAATCCCACATCAGGGGAATTTACTTGTTACACTGCTCCCCATATAAAGAACAAGTAAAACAGGGTAGGTGCACAAAAAGTGTAAACTGAGAAAGAAAGAAAATAGATAATAGAGTTTAAAATAAAATTAAAATTAAAATTAAAATGGTCTGGAGCCCACTATGACATGTCCTGCGTTCTGGGATGACTGCAAACAGATTCTGCCCCTCCTCTGTATGACAACCTTTTAAGAATTTGAAGAGTACCATCCTTCGGTTACTTCATGTCCATTCTCGTCCCGGGAGGAAGTTCGTTGTGTGTTGATGTCGGTCACAGTCATGTGGTCTTCTTCCGGTTCTGTCCCTGTTCCCGTGTACGCACGGGCGTGATTGATGATACCGGCATGACTGTTTCCGTGCGTCCTCATTCCGTGATGAGATGTGAATTTCCATGCCTTTGTTCTCTGAGGGTTTTTTTTTTGGGGGTGTGCGACCTTCTGTTTTTCGATGTTTCGATTCTCCAAAGACTTGCCTTCAACGTGTTACGGAGCTGAGTTTGAGGCATTTGTCTTTTAATCTCTGCACTGCGTTGGTGACTCCATAGGGAATGTACTGGTTTAAATCGCAATTCGGGGCGCGTGGTTGGGACGAACTCCCCTCGTCCCGCAATGGACATGCAGTTAGATTACTTCATACGCAAACAGCAATGAGATGGATGTGAAGTATCAGCCTTAAGTTTTCTTTTCTCGAGGCCAAACATGACCAGTTCTTTCGATCTTTCCATGTAGGGCTTGCTTTCCACTGCCCTCGGTCATCCTGGTTGCCCTCTTATCTGCAAAAAGTTTTGTTCAGTCTCCCCCTCCATTTTGCAAAAGCAGCGGAAGAACACAGCAAAACGCTGAAGCTAATGAGAGGAAAAAATAGCCAGAGTAACTTAAGGCCGCTTTGTGTCGAGCTGGATGAGAATACCGTAGACCTGATGCGATGACGCTTAAGCCTTAAATAACAATAATCTGATTTAGCTTAAAGTAGGGGAAGGTTCAGAAGGCAAGTCTCTCTCTCTGTGTCTGTGTGTGCATTGGTTTGCATGTCACCGATCCTATCTGCATTTTTTCCCTTTTTTCTTCCTCTCCTAGGTGTGGGCTGCACCATTATCCTCATGTACATTCTCTGCACAGACTGCTGGCTCCTGGCCGCGGCATATTTGGCGTGGTTGGTGTTTGACTGGAACACGCCGAAAAAAGGTACGTGCTGTAAAAAAAAAAAATACATACAAAAACAACAACCCAAGAAACCTGTTCCTCTGGTCTGGAGGCTCTGCTGAAGAACGTGCTGGACAACACTCTCCATAATCCCCAGCTATCCCCGTTAAGACAGGCGTCGAGTTGTCTTCCGAAACATACCAGGAATCATATACAGTGGCACCTTGTATAAAGGAATTAATTCATTCCAAATGAAATTATGTTCAGCAAATTTTCCTTTATACAAATTTCCCATAGGAATGCATTGAAAACAGAGTAATCCCTAATCGCGACCATTTTTATGTTGTACGGATTCGTCCCATAGACGATTCTGTTAAGCAAATTTTCCCTATCTCCAGAATTTTTTATGTTGTACAGATTTTATGTTATACAAACCCTTTGTTATACGAGGGCCCACTGTATTGGAAAAGGCTGCTATGTGGAGGTTCTGCTGGAGAAGGCAGGATGTGGCAGCAGTTCTAGCTGAGTGAGGATACACTGCACAATTTTGTTGCTTCTCCAGCTTCTCAGCTCTTACTGGCTTACTGTGTTTTTTACTCTCAAGGTGCTACCAAGGTCTGATGACCCTTTAGTGACTTTTGAAAGGTCTTGTTTTTGGACAGTTTTGTTCAGGAGTCATATGACAGTGGCCATGAGTTCCTTTATTTAGTCAATCAATCTTGTTCCAGGGTCTTCCTCTTTTCCTACTTGTTTTTCTTCTTCAAGTGCCATGTCCTCGTAGAACGTTGGCGATCAGCAGCCTGCATTGGTTTCTATTTAAGGCTATGCTAAACAGAGCAGCTGTGCTCATTGTGGACTATTGGCTTAAGTCCTTAATATAGAATGTTCTTCTACATCCCAGGACACGCTTCCCATCAGTTTTTCCTTGAAGGATAACCTCCAGCAGATGGTATTTCTTATTTCGCATTATGTGTCCAAAATACTGCAATTTTCTTCTTTACAGTATTGAGGATTTCTAACTTTTATTTATGCACTGTAGTGCAGCCACATTAGTGACTCTAGCTGTCCAAGGTATCTTCAGAATTGGTCTGTGCATCCACATTTCAAATGCTTCTAGCTTCCTGCATAATGTGTCTGTAAGGGTCCAAGTTTCAATACCATAGAGAAGTATGCTGAATACATAGGATCAAAGTACAGTATTTAAGTACAGCTTTGTTCAGGAATCACATGGCAATGGCTGTGGGTTCCTTTTTTTAGTCAATCAATCTCGTGCTGGGGTCTTCCTCTTTTCCTACTGCTGTCAGCTTTTCCCAGCATTAATTGTCTTTTCCAGGACCCGCATTTTCTCATGCTGTACCTTGAGTATCCTAAGCCAAATTGGTGCCATTCCTTTTGGGAATTCATCCAGCATTTGCTTGACTGTGGAGGGCACCTTTTTCGCAGGCTGTGAGTTCTGCATACAGATGATACGGAGGCTGAAAACATTTGGCAAGGGGTGACCAGCGCCAGCGCCATAAGAATCAATGGGACTTCCAGCAGAGTTGACTCAGCACTGTTATGCTCGCTCAGTGGGCCAACTCTGACTGCAAAGTGTGCTGCTTATATACTGTCCCATACTGCTTGAAGCACTCTCTGGGCGGTTTACAGGTTTTAATTACAGTATGCCGCGAGCTGGGTACTCATTTTCCCGACCTCGGAAGGATGGAAGGCTCAGTGAACCTTGAGGTGGCTACCTGGGATTGAACCCCAGGTCATGAGCACAGTTGTAGCTGCAGTACAACTATTTTAAGCACGGTGCCACGAGGCTCTTGTGACATCTTTCTGGATTTTAAACCATGGTGTAAAGCAGCCTCTTGCGTTCCTGGTGTATTTCTGATGTACGCTCCTGCCCTTTATATGTTTTGGATGACATTTCACCCTCCCATCTTCTCTGGTGACAATGATGGCTGGCCAGGAGTTATGGGAACTGTAGACATCCCGTTTCAATCTCGTTGTTCTGCACAGGGCAATGACAGTAAAGATTTATCTATCTATAATAAATAAATAAATACATAATCTGGAGGGTGCCAGCTTGCTGCAAAATAATATTCTAAGTCAGTTCATTAGAGAACATCCTGCCAACCATTCTGGATTGCTGCTATATTGAGAAAAACAGTATCATTTCTCTGTACCCTTCCTATATCGTCCTGTAGAACCAAGCTAGGTAGACCTTGGGTCTAGAGGACCTGCTTCCACTTACATTGAGGCTCCCAAGTTCTTCCGCCTTGGGTGTGGTGCAAGGAGGTTTTGCACCAAGTATTAAAATAAACCAGTACCAGATTCCCAGAACTGGAGGTTCGCCGTCCACAGTAACGTGCTGAGGTTTCTGTATGTGGATTGCTGCGTATAAGGCGTTACCAGGAGGCACAGATCAGTGATAAGCTTCTAAGTATGTTATGAAGAATAATATTGATTGCCAGGGATGTGGGCAAGCGTTGGGCCCGACTCCTAAGTCTTGAGTCCAAGTCTTTGGTCCCAAATTAGTCTTAGGTCTTAAGTCCCGTCACTCAACCCCTAAATCTGAGTCCCTACTGAAAACAAGCCTTTTATCCGAGGGGGAAAAAAAGGAGGAGGTGGTTGGGTCCTGACTTGCTATTTGGGACTGAGTCATTGGAAACAAAAGAAACAGAAAACACACTTCTGAATGGAGTCCGAGTTGAGTCATTGGTGCAACCTTAAGTCCATTTTGATATGGAGTCCCGCTACTCAAGTCCCCGCCTCTGATCATTGCCTTCTCTCAAGTCAATTTTGACTTATGTTGACCCTTTTCGGACGTTTCCAGGTGGACGTTCGGACGTTTCTCAAACGTGGTTCACCCTTCCCTCCTGGGGTGCCCTGGGCCTGGGCAGCTTGCCCAAGGAGACCCAGGCTCGATCCACATGAAGGAGGCCCAGCAGGGAATCAAACTCCCGACCTCTGGCTCCACAGCCAGATGCCTAAGCCACTGAGATGTCGAGTCAGCTGGTATACAGTAACCCCCCCTCCCGCCTATCATGGGGGTTAGGGACCCAAACCAACCCATGATAATTGAAAATCCGCAATATATGGATGCAAGGCCGGGTTGGGCCTAGCTGGGGGCTCTTGTAGTTGCCCCTGGCCTGGAGCTGCCCTGAACAGGCCTGCGAGGGCCTTCCCGGTTCCGTCGGAGGCTCCAAAAGGGCTTCCCTACGAACCGAAAGTGACTTCCGGAAAACGGGAAGTGACTTCTGGATTGCTTGAAAGCACTTTAGATCCTTTCTAGGCATGTCGGGGGACCCAGAAATTTTTTTTTGCGAATGCAGAAAAGCATTTCTGAATCCTCCAACATGAGTAGAAAGGCCCTCAGAGGCCCCAAAAGTGCTTTCAAGCAATCCGGAGGTCCCTTCCTGTTTTCTGGAAGTCAGGCCCCAAAATTTATTTATTTATTTATTTATAGCAATCCGGAGGTCCCTAAGGGAACTCCTGTTTTCTGGAAGCAAAATTACAAAATAAAAATATACAAAAAAGTACTGTATAGGAGGCCTGAAACAGGCCTTTCCAGCTTACCTGGGGGGGGGGTTCATATACTGCAGTCCCGTTATATAGCAGGATTGCAGTATATGAACTGCGAAAGGGCGGGTGTTGGTGTTGGTTACTATTATTATGAAGCTGTCTTTTTGCTAAGGCCGCTACCACACTTCCTTGAGCAGCTGCTTTTTATTTTGCATTGCCTTATCTCCTCCCGCGGTCATGTGGTTCCTACAGCGGTTTGGAAGTCCGCATTTCAGCCATTGCTTATCAGTCGGCTTCCCTTTGTTTACACTTGGTTGAACTGCTTTAAACTACAACAGGGAAATGGCAGAAACGGGGTGGGGAACCGAAAAAAGGTCGCGTAGTATGTCCACAAATACAACCAAATCGCTTTAAAAGGGGGAACAGGAACTGATTTTAAAAAACACCCCCCCCCAGTGGTCGTCGCAAGAGAAACCGACACAGCGGTCAAAAATGGGCGTGGCCAAAGGGGCTCTTCAGAAATAGCGATTTGAAAAGCGGACAGTGATTTTTAAGGCAATTTGTCTTTAAGGAAAAGGTGTTTCCAATCTAAAGTGCGATAGTGGTCTAAGTTACGAAGGAGTTTTTTCTCCCCCCCCCCAAAGCAGGCTTCTCCTGCTTGTGCCTTGTTGCGATTCTCTCCCTAATCCTTCTAACATTGTTCTCTTTGCTCTTTCCAAAAGGTGGAAGAAGGTCCCAGTGGGTCAGGAACTGGGCCGTGTGGAGGTATTTCCGGGACTACTTCCCTGTACGGGTGAGTCCTACAGCATCTTCTGATTCTGCCTGTTTCTGATATCATGGTGTCCAGTTCTGTTGAACCTTCTGGCTTAAAGATTGTGGTTGATACAGCCTTGGAAGAGCTCTGGGTTGTGGTAGTCCAGGCATGTCCATACTTCGGCCCTCCAGATTTTTCGGACCACAACTCCCAGAATTCTAATCTTAGATTGCCAATGGCCAAGGACTGTGGGAGTTGTGGTCCAAAACATCTGGAGGGCCGAAGTTTGGACATGCCTGCTGTAGGCTTATGATTGTGTGATACTTCCTTTTGAGATTCTTCTCTGTTGGCCGCTGTTCGGGTCAAACCATGCAAAGATCGCGTCGAGTCTCATCGGCAGGCTGTCCTTCTGTGTGAAAGGGAAAAAAACAACACTCTGCACAAGGTCAGGAGCGCTCTTGGTGCTGTTCATCAGCGGGGATCATCTCAGACACAGGACGAAAGTCGCTGTCTTTCCCCGTGCCTTTGGGAGGAAGCCCCATGGAACGCACAGGGCCATGACAATGATCTCCTGTGTTCCAGCATAATAATAAAAGGCAAGGAAGCTGATAAAAATCATAGCTCCTGCTGCAGTTCCCTGCGTGGTTTAGTCCCTAGAAGAAAGATCTGACGGAGGTGTGGCTGGCAGTGAAAGGCCAGACTATCTTGTCGCTAAGAAAGATCGCTGATAACCTCGGTGCATCAGCTCCGTATCGTCATTTATCTGAGGTGTTTAGGGTGGCCATTTTAATGGCCCATCTGCGGCCGTGGGTTTCTTTAGGGGCAGGCCGGCATCTGTTATCTCGGGCCTCGAGTCCTCAGGCACGTACTAAAATGATTCCAGGCAGGCTTTATCTCTCGGTGCGGGCTGCATCCTTTGGACTGAAGCCCTTCGTCGGTTCGTGAGGCTTGGCGGGCTGCCGTTTGCTTGTGAGCCGGGCTGTGCTCGGCTGGCAGAGAAGGTCATCTTTTGCTTTCGTAAACTTGCCAAGTTACCTGTACCCTAGCAGGCAGCGGTAAATTTTGAAAGGCTGGCACTCGTTGTCCCCATGCTAAAGCATTTGGGGCTCTTTAGTTTGGAAAAAAGGCACCTGGGGAGGGGGATATGATTGAGGCGTACAAAATAATGCAGGGCATGAGTAAAGTAGATAGAGGGGTGCTCTTCTCTCACACACAAAATACCTGAACTGGGGGACATCCACTCAAATGGAGGGTTGGGAGAGTGGGAACAGTGTGTTGTTAGTCTGTGGAACTCCCTGCCACGGGATGTGGTGATGGCATCTGGCCTGGATGCCTTTAAAAGGGGATTGGACAGATTCCTAGAGGAAAAGTCCATCACAGGTGACAAACCATGATGGAGACGTGTTCATCTCCAGGCTTAAACCGGGGTAATTCAAGGGCCAGAGGCAGGGGAGTGGTATCAGGAGACAGATATCTAGTCTTGTGCACTCCCAGAGGCATCTGGTGGGGCCACTGTGAGATACAGGAAGCTGGACTAGATGGGCCTTTGGCCAGATCCAGCATGGCTCTTCTTATGTTCTTATGTAACCCTTTCTTATTAAGGAGAGTTCAAAATGCAGGCTACTTGGTTGGTCTATTTTAAAAAAAGAGAAGATCAGGTAGTTTGTAAAGCAAATGGCTCTTAATTGCTCTCTGCGGGTCAACATTTTGCACTATACCAGAGGTAGCTAGCAATAGTATACTGTTGCAGGTAAAATCTGTTTCTCTCCCTCTTATTGTGAGGATGGCAGCTAAAGCTCAGCGAAACAGGAAGGCCTAAAGTGGGAGGGCAGGAGAGTTGCAGGAAAAAAATTGAGTTGTTGTTGTGGTGGTGGTTGTTGTTGTTGTGGTTAAGGGACTTTAGGAACTTTTGAGAAATGGGAAAGTAGAGATTTTCCTGGGAAAAACTTTAACAACAGTCAGTTACAGTGGAAGCAGTCCTGAATTGTTTTCTGGAAGCTTACTAAAGGTCTAAGCTGAGCTCGTGAGTTAACTTTGGGCCTTTTCAAATGACCCCTAAGATCCGCTGGCCACTTAAATTCGGACCAGAGATCTTAGGGGTTTGTCGCTGTTCCTGCGTTCCCACCCCCTCTGCACTCCTGGCTGCTGGCTGCGTGAGGGGAGGGAGAAAAAAAGGAAGAAAAGAATGCCGCTCACCTCCGTTCTGCCATCCTGGCACTCCATTCAGATCTCTTAAAGGGGCGGGGGGTGGGGGCAAAAAAAGAACAAACAGAAGCAAGGAGAGCCGGGCAGTCACTAAATTATATCCGCATCAGGAATTTTCACCTCCAGAGAGCAGGTACCTGAAAAGTGCGCTGGGAGGCGCTTAGGTGGGCGTGGTCGCACGTAATTATCTGTAAACTCCGGAGCTGGTGGGTAAACAATTTTAAGCTCTGGAGCTGGGAGCCATTTGCGGCGGAGTTTAGGGGTCGTGTACAAATACCCTTTCACACTGGACTGCTTCTCTTGGTTCTCTGTTGGACTTGGCAGGCATCACCAGGGGTCCCATGCTTTTGGGTCACGGCACAGTTCCTTTTTAAGTGTAGCGTGAATGCAACGTTCGTTTTTAGTGGCGTACGCACAGCACAATCTCCTAGGCTGTTATGCTTAGGGGGAAAAGTGACTTCGGTTGCGACAAGGTTTGGAGAACACCAAACACAACTTGCTGTGCCGTTGCTGTCTTTTTTTTTTTTTTTCAAACTTCTCTGCAGCCCAGAGGGCAGACCTCTTGAATATTTAAATTTCATAAAGCAGTAGCAACATCTTTGGCCTTTTGAAACTCCACGAAACCTGCGTGGCGGCTGCAGGTGAAGCCGGGGAGACACAGCGTTGCAACTGACAGCTCCTTACGTGTCTGCCTGCCAGAGCTGCAGGGGTGGCCGAACGACAGTCAAGGAACAAAGGTTGTACATATAGCTGCAGCTTGTATGCAACACTTATCCTGTAGATAAATGGGCAATCATTAGGTCAGCTTTCTTCCCCACTGCCAGGTTCTTGCATAATCCTACAGCCTTTTGGCTTGATTTAAGGCTGGAGGAGAGTCTTGAGAGTCCCCTGGACTGCAAGGAGATCAAACCTATCCATTCTGAAAGAAATCAACCCCAAATGTTCACTGGAAGGACAGATTTTGAAGCTGAGGCTCCAGTACTTTGGCCACCTCATGAGAAGAGAGGACTCCCTGGAAAAGTCCCTGATGCTGGGAAAAATCGAAGGCAAAAGGAAAAGAGGACGACAGAGAATGAGATGGTTGGACGGTGTCATCGATGCAACCAAAATGAATTTGACAAAACTCCGGGAGGCAGTGGAGCATAGGAAGGCCTGGCGAGCTCTGGTCCATGGGGTCACAAAGAGTCGGACATGACTGAACGACTGAACAACAACAAAGGCAGGAGCACGAAGGACAAGCCTGCCACAGTCCAGCGCGGAGAGTTTCCAGAGGTCAGAGGATGCAACCCCCGACTCTGGATCTTTTCCTGCTCATTACAAACCTTAAGAATATTTTTCTTAAAGAAAAACACAACTGAAAATCTGCAAGTACCCCCTCATGCCCTCTAGTGGCAAAAAAATAAAACCACCGCTTTTGCTAGGACAGAGGTGCTGTTGGGAGCTCAACACAATTGCATACTGGGGATGGGCAGAAATGAAAAATGAAATGCTGTTTTGTCATTTCGTTACTTAACCAAACGAAACGAGGAAGCAGCATTTTGTTGTAGACGAAAAGAAATGGTCGTTTTCCCATTGAAATGAACAGTTTTGTTCTATCATTTTTGGGCTCCTGCCAAGCTGTCAATGACGGGGGGGGCAGTACCAGGGGGCAAAGTGATCAGGAGCTGCCCTGAATCCCCACCATTTTCTGAGTTCTCCTGCCACTCTTTCAATGGCTGGAGCCCTTTAAACATGGTTCCTGGAGTCCCGGACACCTAATCTGGTGCTTCTATGATCCAGGGGTGCCATTTCGTTTCATTTCATTTCATTTCGTACGAAAATTTTAAAATATTTTTGTAAGAATCGAAACAAAAAAAGGGGGTGAGCATGAAATGAAACATTATTTTTCCATTTTGTGCCCACCCTATGCCACCCCTGTGCCTAGAGAGCACAAGGAGACATAGTTTTTTTAAAAAATGCTTTAAATAGAAACGGGGACAAATCAAACAATGGTGATTTGTCACGATGAATTGACAAAGTGACAAAGTGACAAATTTCCAGTGACGAATTGACAAGTCGATTCATCTGCCCTTTAAAATGCTCTAAAAAAGAGTCCCCTAGCACCTAGAGGACCAGATCTGTAGGGATGCTTCCTCTGACTCCTCTGCGAGCCCTGACAGTTGGGAGAGATTTGGGGTTCAGATGTCTTAGAGCCTTTGTACACGACCCCTAAACTCCGCAGCAAATGGCTGCAAGCTCCGGAGCTTACAATGGTTTCCCCACCAGCTCCGGAGTTTGCAGGAAATTAAGTGCAACCACGCCCACCCATGCCCACCCAGCGCACTTTTCTTGTACCTGCTTGAGGAGGGTGAAAATCGCCAGGTCCGAATTTAATCTGTTCAGTGCGGGGCTCTCCTGGCTTCTGTTTGTTTGTTTTTTGCCTCCCGCCCCTTTAAGAGAAGGGGCAGGAGGGAAAAAAAGCAAACAAAAGAGAAGGAATCAGCACGGCGGAGCTCTGGCAGCTTCTCCGAGGTGAGTCTGCATCCCCCCCCCACTTTCTTCCTCCCTCCCCTCAGCAGACAGATGGGAAGGAAGGAAGAGCAATGAACCCCTAAGATCTCTGGTCCGAATTTAAGTGGCCAGCGGATCTTAGGGGTTGTGTGAAAAGGCCCTTAGTTATGTATCACTAAGCAGGACCTACCAGGCAAGTGTCCCCCAGGGCCTTAGGGACCCCAAACCTGCAGAGGTGCTTCTCCCATCTCACCTCTATAAGCCCTATAAGTTTGGTGGTGATTGGGTTTCATACACCTGAGTTATACCCCCACAAAGTGGACCCCCACCCCACCCAGAAAGTGCCCTTTAGCAACTGTGTTAGGGAAAGCTAGTCTTCACCCAATTTGGAGGGATTATAGAGGAGAATCACAATTACAAAAATAGGTTACAGGCGATACCTTCATAGGCCACTCTTAAAAATAAAAAAAGGAACATTGCAAGCTTTCGAGTGCAGTCAATCAACCTTCAAAGCAGGTTCCAGAAGTTCAGACATGGTGAAAGATGTTCTTCACCAGATTACTTTTAAAGTCCTTATTTAGATGATGTTCTTGAAATCCATGGCTAGATGTTGTTGTAACCAGCAGGACAGGATTCTTGTTGGAGGCAAGCAGGGCAGTTGTAAAAGGTTGTTTCTTAAGTCACACCCCCCGTCGATGCTGCCTTCCACATTTGGTGTCTCTGGAATGTTATGGCAGTGAAGCACCAAATAAATATAATTTATTGTGATGACGTGGAGTTCAAGTACTATGGATGATTCAGAGGCAATTTGCTACCTGAAGAATCACTGATATAATGTTTATCTGAAGTCCTGTGGAACCTTGCTGATAAAGCAGTACCTGGAGTGTGTATCTCAGCAACTTGGTTGAGAATTCAAAATACAAATATTGGCATGTAGAATGTCACGTGTAGAATAATAGATGTTTTATTCTTGCTTGTAGCATCTGGGTCATTTTCCAAATAGTTCATACAAGAGGCAGCCTGATAGATCAGCATTCGTCTCTTAAATCCTTTTCACTATTCCTAATCACAGTACAGTGGACCCTCGTATAACAAGCAGTTTGTTTAACAGAAAATCGCTTATCAGAATCACCTATGGGGCGAATCTGTACAACAGAAAAATGGTTGTGATTGAGGATTAATCCATTTTCAATCCATTCCTATGGGAAATTTGTACAAAGGAAAATTTGCTTAACATAATTTCATTTGGAACAAATTAATTCCTTTATACGAGGTACCACTGTATATATTTTTGGAAATGTGTGCCTTGGGGCCATTTTATAGCCCGATGAATTGATGAGTTAAAAATCACTGAACATTAATCAATTTGTATTCATTGGGAGAGCACAAGACTAGATCTCTGTCTCCTGATACCACTACCCCTGCATCTGGCCCTTGAAGTACCCTGGTTTTAAGCCTGGAGATTACCCATCTCCATCATGGTTTGTAACCTGTGATGAATACGAATTGGCGAATATTGGCAAAATGTTCATATTCATCTGAAAATGTGATTTAATTTTTCTATTCACCCTCATCTCTCGTTTTAAATTTAAAATATTGGGTGGGCATCCTGGGACAAGATTTGGGGCCTTTGGATTGCCTTCTCCCAGTGGTTCTTCAGAGAATAGAACATGCAAATGACAAGTGGACCCATCTCCAACTCTTAAGGAGAATTCAAAACTAACAGGCTAAAGAACTGGTCCATTTAAAAAGGAGGAAATTGAGTGTTTTTAAGTCAGTGGCTCTGAATTGCCCTCTGAGGATCAATATTTTGCTCTGTACCAGAAGTAGCTTTCAACAATGTACTGTTGCAGGTAAACGTTTGTGAGGATGGTAGCTAGAGTGGGGAATAATCTATCCAACCTTATCACCACCACCAAAGCAGATGCCTTGATTCTGAGTGCAGAAACCATCACCAGGGTTAATAGCTAGTCTTTGGCAGCTGTAGCCAGGCTGAGTGCTAAAAGTCAGAAGCCTCATCTGGAAAAAGGCAAGCCAAGGGTCCCGGTTTAGCAAGGGTGGAGGACTTAAAACCGGGGTACTTCAAGAACCAGATGCAGGGGAGTGGTATCAGGAGACAGAGATCTAGTTTGTTGCGCTCCCAGAGGCATTTGGTGGGGCCACTGTGAGATACAGGAAGCTGGACTAGAAGGACCCTTGGCCTGATCCAGCATGGCTCTTCTTATGCTCTTGTGACTTTCAGGCAGCTGAGATTGGACAAGTGTTCTCATTCCGATAAAATCGGGAGAGCTAGATCAGGGCTGTATAAGAGCTGCTCTGCAATTATCTGGGAGGTATTTTATCCGTGAGATGATTAGAAGAGCCTGAGAAATGAGCGATGACAAATAACTGCCAGCATCCTGTTCAAGATTGGCATGTCTGATCTTTTTGAGTGAATGTTAATGTTCTGTTCTGTTGTATTTGTTGGTGGAAACAAAGAAAGGAGACACTCCTATATACTTTTGTTTATTTCAAATATTTTATCCTGCCTTTCTCTTTAAAAAGAACCCAAGGTGGCTGAGGCCTACCAAGCATCTCCTCTCTAATACGAATATCCTGTTACGCAGGTCTCAGGTGATGAGGTGCTTTATCCTTGAAGTTTTTGACAATGTCTGTTTTATCGGGTTAATGGTGTTCTACATCAGTGATCTCCTCTTAAGGATTTTGGACCAACCACTTCAGAGACGGGGGTGTCTCGCAACTAACAGGGTAACATAAGAACATAAGAAGAGCCATGGTGGATCAGGCCAAAGTCCCTTCTAATCCAGCTTCCTGTATCTCACAGTGGCCCCACCAGATGCGTTTGGGAGCGCACGAGACTAGATCTCTGTCTCCTGATACCACTCCCCTGCATCTGGCCCTTGAAGTACCCCGGTTTTAAGCCTGGAGATTACACACATCTCCATCCTGGTTTGTCACCTGGGATGGAGTTTTCCTCCAGGAATCTGTCCAATCCCCTTTTGAAGGCATCCAAATGAATGACCTCCCTCAGAACATCTCCCCATCCCACCCACACCTATCATTTTGAGAGGTTCCAACTGGCCACATGAAGGAAGGCCTGGAAATCGGTCATTAAAAATCTGGCCTTCTCTTCGGTGGTTGCTTGACTTTGGAACTCCCTGCCACCAGGAATATGATGGGCCCCATCCCTCCTGGGTTTTGGGAGGCAACTGAAAACCTGGTTATTTCCCCAAGCCTTTTATTTATTTATTTATTTATTTATTTATTTATTTATTTATTTATTTATTTATTTATTTATTTTATTTTAGAGTATTTTTACCTCGCCTTTCTCCTTGGAAAAGGACCCAAGGTGGCTTACAGTAATGAGGGATCATATTACAGTCCAGTACAATTAAGAGATGTTCAAGTATTTGAGAACAAGAAATTGAGGGACATCTTACAGCATTAATAGACAACATTACATTAAAGTAACGCGGTTATAAGTAGTCATAAACATAAAGTATGTGTGAACCCATAGATTCATATAAAATACACATGGTAGTCCATCATTCAGGGAAAGCTTGTCTTTGGGGAAACAATTGGGTTGCCCCTAATTAAGTAATTTTATATATCCCTTGTGCTACCATCCTGTTGTTAATTTTCTTGTTCTCTGCGTGGTCCCAGTTGCTTTGACTGGAATCCCCCCCCCCCAAACACACAGAATCCCTATCCACACACACTCTTTTACTAGATTTATCATTATTGTTTATTATGACTGTGTGTGCTTCTGTTAGATTCCCTGAGCTCCAAGTGGGGAGGGAGGGAGAGATAGGTAGATAAATAGATTGATGGGCAGGGTGTTTTTTGTTTTTTGGAAAGCAGGTATAAGGAAACAGGGTACAAGGTGCTTTACTTCCTCTGAAGGTGTTATGCTCTCTTTTTTGGGGGGGGGGAATATTTACGATATTTCCTACATTTCCCCTAATTTCTTCCTCCTTTTATGATTTCTTCCTCCCTCTTTTAATTTCTTTTCCTCCCTCTTTTTCTTTCCCCCTCAGCTGGTGAAGACCCACAACCTGGCGACCCACAGGAATTACATCTTTGGCTACCACCCCCATGGCATCATGGGCCTGGGTGCTTTCTGCAACTTCAGCACGGAGGCGACCGGCGTAAGCCAGAAGTTTCCGGGGATCCGACCCTACCTCGCCACGTTGGCTGGGAACTTTCGGATGCCCATTTTGAGGGACTACTTAATGTCGGGGGGTAAGGAGGGCAACCTTTCTTTGGCAGTTTTAGAAGAGGTGGCCGTGTTTGTCTCTCTGAGCAGGTCAGGCCCATAAAGAACGAAAAATAAAAAAGACAAAAAACCTTGTGGCACCTTAAAGAGTAATTGCTGTGTTTTCAGCCAGGGAATCTTAGTTTGCCAGGAAATCCTACTGACTGCAATGGAATTTCCTACTTCCAGCGTAAGTAAATGTCAGACTCCTCCCTTGGAAGGGTTACACTGTTTAATCACAGAATCATAGAGTTGGAAGAGACCTCAAGGGCCATCCAGTCCAACCCCCTGCCATGCAGGAACCCCCATCACAGTACCCCTGACAGGTGGCCATCCAGCTTCTGCTTAAAAACCTCCAAATAAGGAGACTCCACCACCCTCCTTTGTGGCAGCATCTTCCACTGCCGAACAGCTCTAACTGTCATGAAGTTCTTCCTAATGTTCAAATGGAATCTCTTTTCATGTACTTTGAAACCATTGCCCCGAGTCCTAGTCTCTGAAGCCATGGAAAAAAAGCAGTCCCTTCTTAGCAACTCCGCCCAATAACTTGGTCGCCCGAACCCCAAACATCTCCAAATTTGGAGGTCCTAAAGGGATGAGTCCAAGGAAGCTACTCACCAAATTTGGTGCCTCTAGGACAAATCATATTGTTTCTACAGCCAAAAATGGCAGTTTGTTCCATTTCGTCACAAAACGCGTTCTACTATTTCGTTTCATAGCAAAATGATTTTTTATGTAACCAAATGACAAAATAGCACTTTGTTTTGTGTCCATCTCTACCCGTGCATATACAGTGATACCTCTACTTAAGAGCGGCTTGACTGAATGCAATTTTTATTACAAGTACACTGCCAAACTTTTCTGAACAGAACTGTTAAGAAAAAAAAGAGCTGGTTGTGTCTGTGTACAAATTGAATGGATAGAATACTCCGATGGATTAGAAATCAGTGGTTCTCAACTTGTGGGTCCCCAGATGTTCCTGGACTGCAACTCCCAGAAACCCTTTCCAGCACAGCGAGTGGTAGAGGCTTCTGGGGGTTGCAGTCCAGGAACATCTGGGTACCCATATCTAAACCACTGGAGTAGATGAAAGACAGAATAAACCAGCGAAACATTAAGGCAGCGGTCCTGTTCCTCAGATTTTTGCCTGGTTTTCAGCCACCTTTGTGTAGGCTGCTTGGGAGCAGAATGGGGATGGAGACTCAACACCGGCTGTTAGCTCTACATTAATTATTTGTTTCATTTAGAGTATTTTTACCTTGCCTTTCTCCTTGGAAAAGAACCCAAGACAGCTTACAGTAATGAGGGACAATATATAGTCCAGTACAATTAAGACATATTCAATTTTGAAAACAGGGAATTGAGGGACACTTTACAGCATTAAAACACAACATTATTGCTACAAGAGAACATGAGCAGTTAAAGAGAGAGTAAAAATCTCCATGTAATCATTCACGGTAGATCATCCAAACAGGAGATATAAACACAAAGTTATAAGTGGTTATAAGCACAAAGTCTATGTAATCATGTATGGTAGATTCATAAAAAGACAATAGGTAGTCCACCATTCAGGGTAAGCTTGTGTGAACTGTGAAGAGAACGGTTTTTGCCTGTTTCCAGAAAGACAGCAGAGGTGTCTTCATTAAAGGAATATGAAGCAATGGCATACCCTTGCAAATGTCATTTTATAGTCTTTCTGTGTCACCTTCAAACAACAGGACAGGGGAAATGGAAATCTAGATTCTCCTGGAGGTTGGGAAAGTTACTTTTTAAGATCACAGCTTCCATGATGTTTTCATGTGCTATAAAGTCACTTCTGATATAATGGCAACCCTAGGAAATATTATCCTCTACCATTAGGTCTTGCAAACGAGAGGCCGTGGCGTCCATAACTGAGTCGATCCATCCTATGTTCACTCTTCCTCTTCTCCTGCTGCTTTCAATCTCCCCAGGAATATTATCTTTTCCCAGTGGGCCTTGTCTTCTCATGGTGGGCTGAAAATACAAGCCCCTCGGTTTTGCCATTTTTTTTGCTTCTAAACAAAATTAAGGACCCACCTGGAGGAGAAATTGAGGTGGTGTGACTCCCTAATACAGGCATATCCAAACTTCGGCCCTCCTGATGTTTTGGACCACAACTCCCAGAATTCCAAGCCTGTATTTCCAATGGCAAAGGACTGTGGGAGTTGTGGTCCAAAACATCTGGAGGGCCGATGTTTGGACATGCCTGCCCTAACGGAAGCCATGGGCTTGACTTAGCAAGAGCTGAAGCTGGGTTGTGGAAGGGAGATCTCTCTTTCAGGCAGTGGCCATAGCGAATTCTCTTTCTTCCTTAATCAGGGATCATCCCGGTGAACCGGGACACGATTGACTACATCCTCTCCAAGAACGGCACCGGCAATGCCATTGTGATTGTCGTCGGGGGTGCCGCGGAGTCCCTGAACTGCATGCCGGGCAAAAATTCGGTGACCCTCAAGAACCGGAAGGGTTTTGTAAAGCTGGCGCTACGGCACGGGTAAGTTGCTCTAGCCGTCTTTTGGGCCTTGGTGATAAAAGGAGAGGGTGGTGTTTTTTTTTTTTGCTCCTACAGAATGCTGCACACACCATGGGTTATCTTCAAATGCTGTTTGTTTACATTATTTTTACCCCGCCACTCTCCTCAGAAATGTGCACTTATGGTGCCCTTGTGGTACGGTTAGCTCATGATTCCACATTAGTTGGGCATTTGACCACAGATGAAATGGGAACTTGTATCCACTAGTGGTTTTTTTTGTTTTGTTTTGACCAGGTTTTTATTCTGAAGTAGAATGATGTGGCCAGTAAGGCATCCATCTGTTTTGTACTAATATCTACCACCCTCCAAGGAAATAGACTGGTCAACTACTTTAATAAAACCCTCAAAGCTGTACTGCACCCAGGACGAACCTTTACAATGGTACCTTATGTTGGCATATGAAACTTAGAGATCTTGCATAGTTTGTGTTGTTAACCACCCAGAGTGGCCTCGCCGCCAGATGGGTGGCATAAAAATCTAATAAATAAATAAATAAATAAATAAATAAATAAATAAATAAATAAATAAATAGGTCCCAAGGCAGCTTACAACGTTAAAAGATTTTATTTTATTTTATTTTATTTACTTATTTTTGCATTTGTTAACCGCCCGATTTTTCCGAAGGAACTCTGGGCGGTGTACAACACGTTGCAAAGACAACTTGCTCGAAACATACAAACACCATACATAGTGGATCGAATACAACAATAAAAAACAGAATGGTTGTGATAATAACATAGAATAGAATAGAATAGAATAGAATAGAGTTTTATTGTCATTATGCAAAATATGCAAAATATGCACAACGAAATTAGAGTGCTGTTCCACTACACACTCTAAGCATACAAACACATAAAACATATAAAACACCATACAAAATATTAAAAACTCTTAAAATTGCTTACAAAATTTAAAAGAAAAGAACAAATAAAAAAATAACAATATGCACAACGCATCAACAGCCGAACTACACCATCAAAACTCCAGCAAGGCAGATCAAGAGCCAGCAGGCATACAAACTCATAACAGGCCACAGGGTGCTCAAAGACTACCCAAAACATTCCCTAACTAAAGAGCAAGGTCTTCAATGCCCTTCTAAAAGCCGGCAGCGAATCCGACAAACTAATCTCCACTGGCGGTTTGTTCCAGTATGCTGGGGCGGCCATTGAGAATGCCTCATTCCGGGTAGAAACGATTTGGGCCTCTCTAGGTGTGGCCACTCTGGTCGGTCGGGACGAAGTTGCCCTCTGGGAGATCCAAAAACCGTGGCCTGGAACCCTTATTTGGTCTGCAATGGGCAGCCAATGCAGGCGAGCCGGGATGGGGACGATGCGGGCATACCTTCCCGCACCAGCCGCTAGCATGTACAGCTAACATCAGTGAGCGTACCATACTGAAGGGATCAAACAAATACCAAAAATGAGTAAAAGAAAAAAGGTCAAAGGCGACCCCAAAGCATATTAAAAACGCTAAAGGGTGAAGATGTGTTTTAAAAGCCCACACAGGCATTCACAAACCTGAAGAGAAAGTTCTTTGCCTGCTTGCGGAAGGAGAGCAGAGATGGGGCCAGCCTGGCCTCCTGCGGGAGGGAGTTCCAGAGTCTGGGAGCAGCCACAGAGAAGGCCCTGTCCCGTGCCCGCCCACCTCAAATGCACCAGTGACGGTGGCAAGATTGAGAAAAAGCTGGTCATCTTAACACCCAGGCAAGGCTCATAAAGGGAGAGGCAGTTCCTGACATACTTTGGACCCAAGCTGGTCAGGGCTTTTTATAAGTGAGAACCAGCACTTTGAATTGTGCCCAGGAACAGATCAGCAGCTAGCGGAGCTGCTGGAATTGGGGGTGGGCGGGTGGGTTATGTGTCCCACGTGACCAGCCTCAGCAGTCTCTCTGCTGGGTTTTGAAGTGACTTTCTGTAAATCTGAAGTGACTTCCGGATCGCCAAAAAAGTATTTCTGAGGCCTCCCGACAGGTGCAGAAAGGGCCTCGGAGGCCTCAGAAATGATTTTTGGCGATCCAGAAGTGACTTCTGGTTCACCGGAAGTGACATCCGGTTCGCAGAAAGACCATTTTGGGGCATCCAGAAGGCCCGGGGAGGCCCTCGCAGGCCCGTTCAGGGCAGCGCTAGTCCTGGGGTAAGTATGGGAGGCCTGAAACAGGCCTTTTTTCATATACTATGGTCCCGTGATATAGCGGGACCGCAGTATATGAACTGTGAAAGGGCCGGGGGACCACTGTACTTCTAGGACACTGGCTGAATCCTGTTTGTTACGCACAAGGTGGACACTGAGTCATCCGTAGCTAGCAATTAACAAGTCCCTGCTGGGTTCCCCCGGAAGATGGGTGGGGTACAAATTCAATAATAAATAAATAAATAAATAAATAAATAAATAAATAAAATATCAAATGTGCACAAAGCCAGAGAGTGCATGCGTTGAGAATCCCCACCACACATTATTAAATCCCAAGGCTTAATTGCCAGCTAGGAAGGAAAGAACGTTACTCCTGTTGCCTTCTGCATGTATTGCAAAACACCTGGGTTTCAGTCATTTTATGCTACAGCAGAACATCTGAAAAAAGAACATAAGAAGAGCCATGCTGTATCAGGCCAAGGGCCCATCTAGTCCAGCTTCCTGCATCTCACAGTGGCCCCACCAGATGCGTCCAAGAGTGCACGAGACTAGATCTCTGTCTCCTGATATCACCCCCTTGCATCTGGCCCTTGAAGTACTCTGGTTTTAAGCCTGGAGATTACACATCTCCCCATCATGGTTTGTAACCTGTGATGGACTTTTCCTCCAGGAACTTGTCTGATCCCCTTTTTGAAAGCATCCAGGCCAGATGCCATCAACTCATCCTGTGGCGGGGAGTTCCACAAGCTAACAACACGCTGGGTAAAGACTGCTGCTGGTGGTAGTGGCCGGGGAAAACTGACAGGCCATCCACTCCTATATGAAAAGCACCTGGAACTATGTGCTAGGAACTGCATAGTCACTTAATCGCACAATTTTTCGTCAAGTATGTTCAGTCAGCTCAGAAGATGAAGTGGTTTTCCTCATGCGGTCCGTGGGATTGATTGAAATGCTCAATTACTTGGTTGGTGGAATATGGATTGGAAACACAAAAAAGCACGCCGTGTAGCAGCGCACGTTGTGACCCTGGTTGAAAGATCCTCCTTTGAGGCTGTGAAAACAGCTGGGCCCATGGGGCCGTGGAAAGCTGAACAGGCTGCTCAGGATACAACCACGGTGGTCAGTCTTGCTCCCTTGAGTTTCCTCCTTGGCCAAGGCAGTTGACCCTTTGTGAAGTGAGCAATGGACAGAACTTCAAATAAATGAACTCCTTTGTGTATATTAGTGCCACCACAGCTGGTACTGGCTCTTCCGGTTGCAGTAGTTTTAAAAAAAGGGTAATTCCCCCCCCCCCGACATGGGCAACACGACGTGTGGTTCGTCAGGCTTGTTCCCCATGTCTACCTATACCTTAAGTTCTGCCCGGCTTAAGAATCCTGCCTGGCCAACTGGTTTGGTTTCCTCTTCCAGAGCAGATCTGGTCCCTGTCTACTCGTTTGGTGAGAACGAGGTCTACAAGCAAGTGATCTTTGAAGAGGGCTCCTGGGGAAGGTGGGTCCAGAAGAAGTTCCAGAAATACGTGGGCTTTGCGCCTTGCATCTTCCACGGACGAGGCCTCTTCTCAGCCACCAGCTGGGGTTTGGTCCCCTACTCCAAACCCATCACCACTGTTGGTAAGGAGCACCCGGAAGGCAGTCGGTTCCCTTGGGTTAACACAAGGATGTGGCATGAAACCTAACTGCGCCCTCCCCCTGCCCCACCTCCTTTGGTGTACAGTTGCGAGTTTGGATTAAGGGCATGGAATAATTGCTACCATGGGAGGCTCTAGATTTAATCAGAGGGAAAAGGAAGTCGGTCACACCCATGACGCTGTTTGTGTTTGAGGAAGTAAATGGTCTGCAGAAACACACACTAACATACATGTGTCAAGCAAAGTGTTCTGCTTGTGTACCGCCCCATAGCACTTAAAACACACCCTGGGTAGTTTACAATTTATTTATGCAGGCGACACATTGCCCCCTCCCCCAGCAAACTGGGGAGTCCTTTTACCGACCTTGGAAGGATGGAAGGCTGAGTGAACCTTGAGCCAGCTACCTGGATTGAACCCCAGGTCGCGAACACAGTTTTAGCTGCAGGACACCAGTTTGTCCACTGCGCCATGAGTCCCTCAATATTTATTTATTTATTATTTATTATAGGATTTCTATCCCGCCCATCTTCCCGTAGGAACTCTGGGCGGTTAACAGTGGGTCGATCAATTCGGCCAGAAATAACAACAAACAACATACACGCACACAACAAACAATTTAAAAACATAGTGTGCACCCTTGGCGTAAGACTTCTAACTAAATAAAATAAACACATGGTGGTGGTGGTGGTGGGGACTAAACTAGGTCACCAAAGGCCTCACGAAAGAGCAAGGTTTTTAAAGCTCTGCGAAAGGCTGTCAGGGACTCTGCAGAGCGCACTTCGCTGGGGAGATGATTCCAGAGAGATGGGCCGGCCACTGAGAAGGCCCGGTTCTGGGTGGATGTTTTCTGGGCCTCTCTGGGGGTAGATCCGCTCTGTCAGGTAGTCTGGTCCCAAGCCATGGAGGGTTTTATAAACTAAAACCAAAACCTTGAATCTGATCTGGGATGCAACGGGGAGCCAATGCAAGCGAGCCAGGACTGGGGTGATGTGGTCGTGGCAGCGCACACTTGCCACTAGCCTGGCTGCGGCATTTTGCACCCGCTGCAGACGCCAGAGGAGAGTCAAGGGCAACCCCATGTAGAGAGTGTTGCAGTAGTCCAGCCTCGAGATCACCAACGCTTGCACTACAGTTCTCAGGGAGTCGCCGTCCAGGTAAGGGCGAATCTGGGAGATTTGGCGAAGATGGTAAAAAGCGGTTCGGGTCACGGCAGCCACCTGGGCTTCCATAGAAAGGGCCGGATCCAGAACCAGGCCCAGATTCCGAACCCTGTCCACCAGCTGGAGGGAAACACCCTCCAAGCTGGGGAGAGGGCCTCCATATCCGGACGGGGAACTCCCGAAGAACATCACCTCTGTCTTCTTGGGGTTGAGTTTGAGCCTGTTGGCCCTGGTCCAGGCCATGACCGCCTCCAGATAATGGTCGAGAGTCCGGACAGCTTCCACTGCAGAGGTGGAAAAGGAGATATAGAGCTGCATGTCATCAGCGTACTGATGACAGCAGACTCCAAATCTCCTAATGACCCCAGCCAGCGGCCTCACATAGATGTTGAACAGCATGGGGGAGAGAGACGACCCCTGCGGAACCTCACAGGGGAGTGTTCACGGGGCCGACAACTCTCCCCCATGTTGCACATACTGGGTCCGACCCTCCAGGAAGGACCGGAGCTAACTGCGAGCAGTGCCTCCGATTCCCACCTCAGAGAGCCGATCCAGTAAGATACCGTGGTTGACGGTATCAAAGGCCGCTGACAAATCCAGGAGGACTAACAGAGTAGAGCAACCCCTGTCAGCCCCCCCCCCGGATTAGGATATTTTGCAGCGCGACCAAAGCTGTCTCGGTCCCCCGGCCCGACCTGAACCCGGACTGGCATGGGTCAAGGCACAGCTGTTCCTCCAGATAAGATTGAATCCGGATCGCGGCCACCCTCTCAATAACCTTGCCCCTAAAGGGGACATTGGCAATCGGACGGTAGTTGGCCAATTCGTCCGATGCCATGCCAGGTTTTTTAAGAATGGGCTTGACCACCGTCTCCTTCACGCGGGAGGGAAGACCCCCTCCCTGAAGGAGGCAGTGGCGATGGCAGATGCCCATTCCGACATACACCCTCTGGCAGCTTTTATCAGCCAGGCAGGGCAAGGATCAAAGGGGGTGGGCGTGGGCCGGCAATGGGCAATAGCCCTGGAGGCCTCCGAAGAGGAAACAGGCCCAAACTCAACCAATCGAGGAGAGCGAGGGGGTGCAGCGTCAGGGGATGGCGAGGGTGGACTAGTGGAACCGGAATCGAGACCAGCCCGGATGGCCTCAATTTTTGATCTAAAAAAGACTGCAAAACTCTCACTACTGAACTCAGTAGGAGGAGGCCTTGCCAGACTAGGATTGGTGAGGTCCCGAACCACCCGGAAAAGTTCCGCTTGGCGGTTCAAGGCCTCACCAATTCTCAGGGAGTAGTAGGATGTTTTAGCCTCCCTGATCGCACGGGAATAGCGCCTAGTCTGGAAAACAACTGCAGCCTTATTAAACGCCGTCCGGTCTCTCCTCCAGCTGTTCTCCAGGCTCCTCCATTCCTGCTTCATCGCTCTCAACTCCGCCGTAAACCACGGCGAAGGTCGAGCTCTGCAGCGGAGGAGGCGCTTGGGGGCGATCCGGTCGATGGCGCGGGAAGCTGATTCAAACCACTGGTCAACCGCAACCTCGGCCGGGTCGTCAGCCAGGCTGCCAGGAAGCTCCCCGAAGGCTTCTCGGAACCGGGCAGGGTCCAGAAGCCTCCGGGGGCGGGCCCAAACAGGTGGCCGGGGGTCCCTGCGGGGAGGGGCCGCGATCGACAGGGAAAAGGACAGCAGGTGATAATCTGACCATGACACAGGTAGGGAAACAATGTCCCCCACCTCCAGATTAGAATCCCCCGACATGGAGGTAAACACCAAGTCAAGGGTATGCCCTGACCTATGGGTGGGGCATGAAATATGCTGGGTCAGACTCATGGAGGCCATGGACTCCATGAATTCCAGAGCTGCGCCAGCGAGTCCACCGCCTGCCTGCACATTGAAGTCCCCCACAACCACCAGAAGGCGAGGGGACGTCAGCAGTGCCGCCGCGATGAACTCTGTGAGCTCTGGGAGGGATTGTGCTGGGTTGCGGGGAGCACGGTAGCCCAGCACAATGCCAAATCTGTCCCGCTGTCCCACTAACAGGTGAAGGCATTCTAACCCCGGACTGACCAATGTCGAGGCCCTGCTGACACGAAGAGATTCCCTGTAAACGATGGCGACTCTCCCCCCCCCCCGTTCTGACCCTCCAACCTGCCCACGCCCTGAACTTGAAACCCAGGCAGGCACAGCTGGGTGAGGGAGGCCCCACCCTCTGTACCCACCCAGGTCTCGGTGATGCAAGCCAGGTCGGCCCTCCCACCTCTAATGGTCAGCCCTGGTGGGTGGGGCTTTGCATTTTGCACATGTGGCTCTGCTCCTACGTGGGGCTCCATCGCGACTGTAGGTGCGTGGAGGAGGAGGAGGAGGAGGAGGAGCAACACTGCGTGGAGGGGGGTCAGAGTTTCACAGCTCTACACCTTAGAACAGCGGTGGGATCCTTTGGCACGCCAGCTGTTTTGGACCGCAACTCCCAGAATTCTGAGCCTAGATTGCCAACGACAAAGGGCTGGAGGAGCTGTGGTCCAAAACATCTGGAGTGCCAAAGGCTCACCACCACTGCTTAGAGGGAACTTGCTTTGCTTATAGCAATGAAGTACAAAAGAATTTGCTGAGCAGATGGACGTACAAAATGGATATTTTGTATGGGCATTATCCGGAGGAACAATGCCGACCACCTTGCTCTGATTAAAAGAGAGACATATCCCAGTTGTGTCTTGAGAGGGCTGGCTAGATAGTCCCAGTGTTTTAGATATCTGGCTACAGAGCGAAACGTAGTTTGATTCCTCTTTGTGCTGCCTGTGAGTCTGGCCAGCCTCTGTAGCCTTGGGGAAGGTGCGCAGTCCCAGGGCACCCCCAGAAGAAGGGTGTGGGAAACCACATCTGAGTATGCTCTACCTGGACAGCCCTGAAAAAGGGTTGCCGTAAGTCAGAATTGACTTGATTGCATGTCATGAGGAGGAGGAGGAGGAGGAGGAGGAGGAGGAGGAGGAGGAGGAGGAGGAGGAGGAGGAGGAGGAGGAGGAGGAGAACGATGACGAGGGGGCAGCGTACCACAATTTTGTACCAAAGTGGTCTACGTGTAGAAGAGCCTCGTGGCGCAGTGGTTAAATGCCTGTACTGCAAGTAAAACTGTGCTCACGACCTGGGTTCAATCCCCGGTAGCAGGCTCAAGGTTCACTCAGCCTTCCATCCTTCCGAGGTCAGTAAAATGAGTACCCAGCTTGCTGGGGGGGGGCAATGTGTAGCCTGCACTCTGTAATTAAAATTGTAAACCGCCCAGAGACGACTTGTAGTGGTATGGGGCGGTATATAAGCAGAACACTTTGATTTGCTTTGCTTTTGATGGACTAGCATCCTCTTCTTCCAGTGGACGAGAGGAGGCTTGTGCACACAAAGTTGAGGCAGGAACTGAGAAACGTGACTTTCATGGGGCACAACTCACCGAAGCTCCTACCAGTGTGAGATCGAGCCAGAAAATGATTTTTGTCAAGGTTGTGGGGGTATGGAGAGATCAGCTCTTTAAGGTTAGTGGGAAATGAAATTTGAAAAGGCACAAGCTTTGACAGTGTTGGCGAACGTGATGATTTGCAAGGGAGCAGCGAAGAGAACACCCAAGAATCTGGCATTGACAAATTAATTTGATGGGATTACAACAAAAACCCCATTATCTCAGTTCAGGTCACTGGCAATAGAACCAAACTTCCAATCTAAAAATTTAGAAATCGTAGAAATGCAGATGAAAGAGCCAGAAGGGACCTTAAGGCTGGAATTCTTTTTTGCCTGGACGTTGTTCACAAGGTGCCACTCGTGCATCCCCCACCAATCCCCAAACGCCACTCTTTTAGATGTTGGTTTCCCCTGGTTTATTCTTTTGGCAACCCATCTGTGCGCTGCTTAGCAGCTTCTGTGATGTGGTCCAGCCACGGTGGACTTCAGTGCCCTTCATCCTCACCCAACTGGGGACAAGGGGAGTTGTAGTCCTTGACCTCTGGAAGTTGCCAAAGGGTAGGAAGGATGGTTTAGTTAGGGTTAGGGTGGAGTGGGAAGGGTCACTGACTTTCCTGGACATCATAGTACCTGTGAGAGGGATCTGGGAGTCTTGGTGGACCACAAATTGAACATGAGTCAGCAGTGTGATGCGGCGGCCAGGAAAGTCAATGCGATTCTTGGTTGCATCAACAGAACCATAGTGTCTACATCAAGGGAAGTGATAGTACCACTCTATTCTGCTCTGGTCAGACCCCACCTGGAGTCCTGTGTCCAGTTCTGTACACCTCAATTTAAAAAGGATGTTGACAACCTCGAGCGGGTGCAGAGGAGGGCGACCAGGATGTTTGAAGGTCTGGAGGAAATATCTTATGAGGAACGGCTTAGGGAACTGGGAATATTTAGTCTTTCAAAAAGAAGGCTGAGGGGGGATATGATAGCTATGTTTAAATATTTGAAAGGATGTCATATTGAAGAGGGTACAGGTTTGTTTTCCATGGCACGCAAGGTGGTGGAGTCTCCTTCTTTGAAGGTTTTAAAGCAGAGGCTGGATGGCTATATCTCGGGAGTCCTGTGATGGTTGTTCCTGCATGGCAGGGGGTTGGACTACATGGCCCTTGAGGTCTCTTCCAACTCTATGATTCTACACCCTTATTTTTCGCTCTCTCATTTTGCCTTTCAGTCGGGGAGCCGATCGCCATTGCCAAAATCGAAAACCCGAGCCAGAAGGAAATAGACTTTTATCACAGCCTCTATGTGAACTCTCTGATTAAACTCTTTGACAAACACAAGACAAAGTTTGGCTTGGACGAGACAGAAGTCTTGGAAGTCAATTGATGGCACGAGCGACGTGATGCCTTGACGTGGAGCTTCTTCTTCTTCTTCTTTTTTTTTGGAGGGGGGCAGCGACTTAAGCCATCAACAGAGACATTTTTTTGCTGGACCCTGAACTGTTCTGCATTTTGGTCTGTGAATCAGAGAAGCGGTCGTGGATTGGGTGTATGAGCTTTTAAATGGTTTAAAGAGAGATATATAGAGAGAGAAGTTCTCTAAAACTTCAGTTCTCCAGAAAAGGGGAGGTGGATTCTCTTTGGCTGGTCGGTGACCTGTCCATCCTGTCCCATCCATGACCCTGAGAATTGGAAGAGAGCAGATGGCGCAGATTTCCTTAACATCAGCTGCCCTTCCAGTTAGAAAACGGGACTCTTAGATCCAGAATTAGAATAGCTTTAATCTTAAGAGAGAGAGATAGAGAACTCCATTTCCCAATTTCAGGCTCTGGGAGTCTCGGTAATTCTTGCTTTTTTGGGGTGGCTCTCCGGGGAGGCCACCTCCAGATCTCCTGCTCCTGAGATCTTTTTAAATGGAGGTATCAGGGATTGACCCTAGAACCTTCTCCATGGGAAGCCTGGCAGCTGCCTTGCTTCTTCCTGGCTTCCGCAAGGGGTCCAGTGAGAGTGAACCAAACTGGAAGAGGCCAGGGAACAGAAATCCTTGGTTGAATGCAAACGTCTTCAACTCCAATGGCCTCAAGAGGGCAGGTCTTGGCCACGATACTGGCTCCTTGTGGTAGTAGCCTAAAGTACAGGTTTTGTAGAAGGTAACCGTGCTAATGGATTCCAGACAAAAAAATCAAAGAAAACAAAACAAAAAACATGTGGCACCTTAAAGACTAACTTTCATATTTTAATGTAACATTTCATGGACATATCAACTTCAGACATATAGCAGCAGAATATTGCACAACTCATTCTGCTACTATATGTCTGAAAAAGTGGACGTGTCCACGAAATGATACGTTAAAATATGAAAGTTAGTCTTTAAGGTGCCACTTTTTTTTGTCTTTTGTTTTGTTATGTTTTGTTTTTCTTTGATTTTTTTTGCCTGGAATTCTTGCACAGACTAACACGGCTACCTTCTCCAAAACCTGTATTGTATGCTACTACCACAAGTGGTAGTTGATTTTTTTTTTGCACGGAATACAATACAGTGAAAGAATTAGAATTCCTTGCCACGTCAGACCTGTTAGCAATAATAGATTTTCAGCTCTCATAGGCTGCAACTTTGGGCCCTCCTGAAATATTTTGCATTTGTGGGTACTGTGGTTAATTCTATCTCATCCGGATTGGTTTTCAGATACAGTTACATAGCACAAGGGGGTCTGTGGTTGAGAATGGCCCCCTTCCCGCCTAGGAAGCACAAGCAATGCAAATGCTAGGATTTTTCTCCCAACCTGTTTGGGAACCAAAGGCCCTCCCTAGTTGCTCTTCACAAAGATCTTTACATGTGTCCTTCTTTTGTGGATAAGAACCCGACTGGTTCAGAAGATGGTATCTGCCTTGTTCTATATCGCCTACGAAAATCCTGGAAGTGGTCAGCATTATCAGTCATTGGTATGTTAAAGCACAACAGGGGGCTAGTGGTTGCTCAGTGCAGGGCTTCTGTGTGTGGGTGGGTGGGCGGGGGTAAGCCCCTACTTTATTTTATGTGCATGTGCACTTCTGCCCACAGGAGAGGAGGAAGAGGGGTGTGTGGCAGTGTTGCCAAGTGTCTTCTGGAGAGAGGTTTCTACGCTTTCAGCAGCTGCACAACAAAGAGAATTTATGGCATCTACATTCTTCTTAATGTTGTGCTACTAAGAAAAGAGAAAATCAGCACCCATCTCTTTTTTAAATTATTCTGCTTATATACCACCCCATGCCACTTCAAGTAGTCTCTGGGCGGTTTACAGTTTAATTAAAGTACGCAGGCTACCATGAGCCAACCATGAGTTGGCTACCTGGGATTGAACGCCAGGTGGTGACCCGTGAGCACAGTTTTACCTGCAGGACAGGCGTTTAACCACTGCGCCACGAGGCTCTTGTTTGCTGAGGCTGAAATCCAGTTGTGCAGCTACATGTGCAACACAAACCTGCTTAAATCTTAGGGGTGTGTGTGTGTGTGTGTGAAAATCACGGAAGGCTGGAAATAAGAGCCGTGAAGTATTTTCCCCCAGGTGTTTTATGCAACGGCCCCAAGCGATACCGTGCAACTGTTTGCACAACCACATGGTGAATTGTTTACTTGTGGGCCATGCAGTCAGTTTTGTGGCTGCAACATGGGTCGTGCACCCCTAGTGTGAAGGGCACGATCATTCGCGCTGTGCTGGCTGCTGGACGGAAGGCCCGCCGCACGTCTGCAGCTGCAACTTTACATTGGGGGAACTCGTGCAGGATTTCACCCTGTGTCCCTTGAACCTTGCTTTGTCACAGATAAACTTTTATTTTTACTGAAGACCGACCCCTGTTGTCCAAAGATCTTCTAGTCCTTAAAATTATCCTGTCCCTTCTCCCTCTTTTATAGGACTCCCTCTAACCCACCCGTGTATTGTCTCCTTCCATGACCACTTCCGATTCCTCCGTATTGCACCAAAGCCTTTGGACCAACTCCGTAGACTTCCAGACTTCCTCTGCAGCTTGAAAAGAAGTCCATGGAAGTTCAATTTCCTTCCTTCCTTCCTTCCTTCCTTCCTTCCTTCCTTCCTTCCTTCCTTCCTTCCTTCCTTCCTTCCTTCCTTCCTTCTGTCTTCTCCACTGTTACTGTTGAGATCACAAAACATGTCCAAGAAAGTATCTCAGTGGGTATTGTCACTTTGGAAGATGTCACGCTGCAGACAGATACCTAACGAGATTTGTCCCACTCTGTCTATCCATTAAAACAGGGGCTGGCAATGCGCAGCCCTCATTGTCCCCAAACTACACCACTGGAATTGGGTAGCAAATGGTTGGCTGCCATTGAAGAAGCACGGATAGATTGTTCTTAAAGTAGACTTTGCTGGTTTTCCATCGGCGTTTGGTGGCAGACCAAGGTGAAAAAATGCAACGTTTATTGCTTTTGTGGGATATTTGTCCCGCGATAGGTCTACAGCTGGGCGGCATGCACACAACATCAGCCCCTAGACCTGCTGGTCACCCACTCCTGCATTAAAAGCACAGGAGATTCTCTCAGGAGTACAACTGGCCTTCGGAATCCATGTTGGAAGTCTCATGTTGGACTCCCTACCAATGACATGTTTTGTGAGAATGAAGCCTAGCTATAACTCTGGAAAATACCTGGTGGTGTTTTTTTTTATTGTTATTATTATTTTAAGTGACCATGATGATCCACTCAGCAAAATGAATGTATATAATGTAGCTTTTCTGCACAATGTATTGACTATTTTGTAAATGTTTACATGGATGTTAACTGAAGCTCTGTAGAGAAATATATTCAAAGCCCAATGGGAGTGCATACACACACTACACACACACACACACACACACACACACACACACAAATGTTTTGCACTAGTGCATGTTTAGCCTGCCGCCTTCCTTTGTTTTAATCGTTGATAACGATCCAAGCTCTAAATGTGCCTTTGGGTGATGCAGAATGCTGGGGCGTTCTAGTCTCCCTGTGATTATAAAATGTACAGCAAAAAAAGAAAGCTCCAATATGTGGGTGTTTCACAAAATATTGTACATCAGGAAAAAAAATTTTGTACAAATTTATAGAAATAAACATAAGCAAAAAAAAAAAGGTTTGTTGATTGATTTCTCTTTCCCTTTTACTGGCCAGATTCCTGGTGCATATTAATGCTAGTGTCACACCATTATATAAATGTCAGCGGTAAATTTATGCTGGTTAGGACGTCAGTGTTGGTTCTTCTGGTGACGTGCCACATTGTGCCACTGCTGTCTGATTTGGGGGGTGGGGGGAATAACACTAAGGCTCTGAGGCATCGGTGGCTCCATTTGGCTTCCAGTTCGGAAGGAAAGCTCCCACTGTCGGTGTGTTCAGGAACAGGAAGTGAGATGGACTTTGTAGTCCTCAGTCAAATCCCGTCCTTAATAGTATGAGGTGCCAATTAGGAATGGTACGCAGATGTATATCGAACGACCTTCTTCACTGTCCTCTGTATGTATCAGAGGACAGCTGCTCTGCATGCTTTTCCTAGGTACCTGCTTCACTGCATCATCACATAGTCCTCTGGGAAGTATGTGAAGGGAACCCATCACATGTTGACCTTCATTCTGAAGGAGATAAAACAAGGCCTTTGGTTCTGCCCAGCTAAACCTTACTTGAGCACTTTGGATGGGGTGTGTGCATAGAGCTCCTGCAGACAGATGGGTGGATGACCTTCTTCTTCTTCTTCTTCTTCTTCTTCTTCTTCTTCTTCTTCTTCTTCTTCTTCTTCTTCTTCTTCTTCTTCTTCTTCTTCTTCTTCTTCTTCTTCTCCTTCTCCTTCTCCTTCTCCTTCTCCTTCTCCTTCTCCTTCTTCCTCTTTTTCCTCTTTTTCCTCTTTTTCCTCTTAAGAACATAAGAACATAATAAGAGCCCTGCTGGATCAGGCCAAAGGCCCATCTAGTCCAGCTTCCTGTATCTCACAGTGGCCCCACCTCTTCTTTTTCTTCTTCCTCTTCCTCCTCTCTTCTCTCTTCTTCTTGGCTGGGGGAGCCCCAAGAATGTTGCCAGAAGGGAATTCCCACTAGATTCCAAAAGAAGGATTGTATTTAACATTTGCACACTCCTGCAAATCATCAACAGTGCCACCAACATCACATGGGTTATCTACAGTAATTAAAATCTGCTTTCAATGTTCTCTGTGGCATGACTCAAGAGGCAAGGGACTGGAATTAGAACCTGGTTCCTCGCTGTCTAAAGTCAACCGAAAGCATGGAGAGACTTTATACCTTGGGCAAGGGGATCATTTTTTACTTCCCGAAGACAATTAAAAAAGAGAAGCCATGGGCCTGTAGTTGAGGGGTGAGAAGCTAGAAGTGGGAGTGTACGAGGAAGGGAATTGGGAGAAGTCTGTGAAGATTCTCAGGCATCCAGGTGAGTTTATCTGGAAGTTGAATCATGGCAACTGGACTTCTTCTTGAGAGATTGAAACGTTTCACGGCTCATCCAAACAGCAGCGAAACGTTTCAATCTCTCAAGGAAAAGAAGTCCAGTTGCCGTGACTCGACTTCTTGAATTGGGAGAAGTAATTGTTAAAGGTAGCTTAAATTATTTATTTATTTATATTTATATACAGCCAGATTTTCCCAAATGGAAACTCAAGGCGGTTAACAAATGTAAAATATCACAATATGACATTCAAAATAAATAAATAATTGGTTCCAGAGAATATACATTAAAAAAAAGTGAACAACCAACAGCGGAACCCAAAGTTAAAAGGAAAAACATACATTACACAGTACAGTAGAAGCACTTTTTAATGGCGCGATGTACTATGTGTGTTCCTCGATGTACAGTGGAACCTTGACTTACGTCATTAATCCGTTCCGGAGGTCTAGACATAAGTCAAACATGCCTTAAGTCAAACAAACTTTTCCCATCGAAATTAATGGGAAAGTGGATTAATCCATTCCAGATGATGAAAAAGACCCCTGAAAACAGCAATTTAACACAAATTTAACTGGGATAGGAGAATCTTTCCGGGGATGTAAATGAAATGTCTCTTCAAAGAGAGGAGGAGGCAGTGGAATTATAGTCCACAAGTTATACACCTCCACTTTTTAATGTTCATAGTAACAATGTCTAACATTTAAGTTTTACTGATTTTAACCTGACGTTCCAAGTTCTGAACAACTCTATGCTTACCGTTAGAGTCCCATAACTGTACAGCTCCCCAACTAAAATGCTTCCATTGTGGACCAGACTTCTGCAGCCAGATTTTTTACAAGACTGAGCCGACTGTCTAACCAGCGAGGCCAGCCCCAAGCTCCCGGCCCTTCTTCTTCTCCGGCAGCAGCGGCGGCTTCGGCGAGGCTGAGGACCAGCTCCAGGTGCTCTGAGCTGGTCTTGCTGAAGCCGCCGCTGCCGGAGGAGAGGAAGAAGGCAGGAGCAGTTTGGAGGCAGCAGCCGCGATGCTGGGTTGTGGCTGCCGCCCAATTCCGGTGCCTTGCGCCGGGGCTCCGAGCTGTAAGTCAAAGCCTGCGACTCAAGTCAAACAGGTCCCTTCTTGCTGCAAGTCAAATATGATGTAAGTCAAGCAGCATGTAAGTCAAGGTTCCACTGTATAACAAAGTCAACATTATCCTGGCACATTATTTCAGTGTGAGCGCTTGGATATAGACTAACAAAAGGGGGTACAGTTTTGAGGTCACAGGTTTACGTCCACAGAGAAGGCAGGATGGAGTGAAGTAGACAGGAGGAACGCTATGTAAGTCCATCACCTGTGCGAATAACGTTCCAATTTTGAAAGCGTGTTCTGTTTTTTCCCCCTTCTTTACTTCCACTCTACCCAACCATGTATACTTTAATGTGTGTGTCTAAATGTGATACTGGTATGTATCAGAGGAAGCAGGGTTTAACCCATGAAAGTTCACACTGAAACGAGTCTGCTCTTTTTAATCTATCACAATATCTTTGTTTTGTTGTGTTATACCCAGAATCAAAGCAGGTGCTGCCCCCCCAGTCGGCTTGATCAACATAACAGTGTGAGAACAACACATTGTAGGATTTAGGAGTCTGCACAGGAACACAACCAGCAACTCATTAATTAGCGGCCAAGACCTGTGGGATCTCTCTCACACACATACAACTGGAAATTGCTAGTAGGAGTTTGGCCTTGGTAGATCAGAAGGAATGTATGCATTAGAGCTCCTTCTTAATGCAGTTTTTTCTCACTTGGTAATTCCTACACCATAAGAACATAAGAACATAAGAATAGCCATGCTGGATGAGGCCAAAGGCCCATCTAGTCCAGCTTCCTGTATCTCACAGTGGCCCCACCAGATGCCTCTGGGAGCGCACAAGACTAGATATCTGTCTCCTGATACTACTCCCCTGCCTCTGGCCCTTGAAGTACCCCGGTTTTAAGCCTGGAGATGACACATCTCCATCATGGTTTGTAACCTGTGATAGACTTTTCCTCCAGGAATCTGTCCAATCCCCTTTGAAGGCATCCAGGCCAGATGCCATCACCACATCTTGTGGCAGGGAGTTCCATAGACTAACAACACGCTGTGCAAAAAAAATTCTTTTGTCTGTTCTCACTCTCCCAGCCCTCTGTTTGAGTGGATGTCCCCTTGTTCTGGTATTTTGTGAGAGGGAAAAGAGCTTCCCTCTATCCATTTTACTCATTCCCTGCATTATTTTGTACGTCTCAATCATATCTCCCCTCAGGCGCCTTTTTTTCCAGACTAAAGAGCCCCAAATGTTTTAGCCTTTCCTCATAAGGGGGAGGTGCCCCAGTCCAGTAATCATTTTAGTCGCTCTCTTTTGCACCTTTTCCAGTTTCATTATGTCTTTTTTGAAGAAGAAGAAGAAGAAGAAGAAGAAGAAGAAGAAGAAGAAGAAGAAGAAGAAGAAGAAGAAGAAGAAGAAGAAGAAGAAGAAGAAGAAGAAGAAGAAGAAGAAGAAGAAGAATACTTTTATTGACCAAGTGTGGTTGGACACACCCAGAATTTGTTTTGGTAAAATATGCTCTCTCTCTATAAAAGGAAATATAAGAATCATATAGTCAACAATAAAAACACAGTACAACAATACAATATAACCTATTATTTAAAAAGGAAGAAGAAAAGTAAAGATTAATTATTCAACAGTTTGATAGCACTTGGAAAGAAACTATCTTTATATCTAGTTGTCCTAGATGCGGTGACCAGAATTGTACACAATACTCCAGGTGCGGCCTTACTATTGTTTTGTATAATGGCATTATAATGTTGGCTATTTTATTTTCAATCCCCATTTTGATAATCCCTAGCATGGAATTGGCCTTCTTGACCGCTACCACACATTGGGGAGACACCTTCATGGACCTGTCCACCAACACACCAAGATCTCTTTCCTGATCCGTCACAGATAGCTCAGAGCCCATGAGTTGATAGATAAAGTTTGGATTTTTTTGCCCCAATATGCTTTACTTTACATTTTCCTACATTGAAACGCATTTGCCAATTTACAGCCCATTTCCCCAGTTTGGAGAGATCCTTCTGGAGCTCTTCACAATCTTCTCTGGTTTTTACCACATGGAAATGTTTTGTGTCGTCTGCGAACTTGGCCACCTCACTGTTTATCTCTGTCTCCAGGTCATTTATGAACAGATTGAAAAGCACCGGTCCCACGACAGATCCCTGGGGCACTTTTCACCTCTCTCCTCTGTGAAAATTGCCCATTGACACCTACTCTTTGTTTCCTGGATCTCAACCAGTTCTCAATGCATTAGAGGACCTGCCCTCTTTTCCCCTGACTGTGCAATTTTCTCAGCAGTCATTCAGCGAGGGACTGTGTCAAAAGCCTTCTGAAAATCAAGATAGACAATATCCACCGGATCACCCAAATCCACATGCCTGTTGACCTTTTCAAAGAACTCTAAAAGGTTTCTCAGGCATGCTCAGTACGTTTGTCTTCACAATCTTCTCTGGTTTTTACCACCTTAGAACTGTGGAAGTGGAAGGGGTCCTACTGGTTGTCAAGTCCAGCCCTTGTCAAGGAAGCTTGGTGGGGAATCAAACTCTCAACTAAACTACTGAGCTAACCGACAGTTTATCTACTGAGCCAACCGCCCAGAGTGACCTTGCTGCCAGACGGGCGGTATAAAAATCCAATAAATAAAAAAAATAAAAAAATAAAAAAATAAATCTGCCTCAGATCAACTCAGTCAACACAACCAATGACTAGGATGGTCTAAGGAGGATGGGAGTTGTCATACACCACACTGGAAGGGAATTTGTTTAGGAGAAAGTACTACAGAGAACACAGTGGAGGCTAGCCATTGTAGGAAGAGAGGACATAATCTCTCAAGAAAAGAAGTCCAGTTGCCACGACTCAGCTTCCAGATAACCTCACCCGGATGACTGAGAATCTTCAGAATTTAGAACATAGAAAGAGACCAGCCCAGTATTGCCATGATCAGCTGAATTTGCAAAAGATTTGACAGACCTCCAAAGGTGAGAGCCTGTGGAGACTCTAAGTGTCCTTACCCTGCACCTTCTATCATACAATTGGTCCTGCAACGGCAGACTGCGAACCAAGAAAGTAGGATTCCTATTCCTATATTAAGTAATAGGAAGTGTCCTTGTCCCTGTCTTGTCTACATGAGAGCCGTAGTTGAACACCATGGGCAATCCTGAGAAGGGAGCTCAAAGCAAGATATATAGATGGAGTTACTCTTGCAGCTGCGCCGAGCCCCTGAGCCTGTCAGCAGCTGGACAGATCAACAGGTGGATGCTTTTCCCTCAGATACATGAGGATTATTTCCAAAGACTTGAGGGCCAAAATGTGAGCATAAGAACATTCAGCCTCACTGGGACAGGCCACAGCCCATCCAGTCCAGCATTCTGTCTCACACAGTGGCTCATCCTTTGCTTCAGGGTATTCCCAAGCAGTTGTCTTCACCTGCTTAAGATTCCCTGCAAATGGCATTGAGAGATATCTTGTCTATCTCTCCAACCCAGAGGTTGTCCTTAGGCATCCCTGATAATAGCCAGGGATATCTTTGCTCTCCATGAACTTGTCCAATCCTTTCTTAAAGCTGTCAAGGCTGACAGCTGTCACCACTTCTTCTGGCAGGGAGTTCCACAGACCAATGATCCTCTGAGTGAAAAAGTACTTTCTCTTATTTGTTTCAGATCTAGTACCTTAAGGTTTTATAGAGTGCCCGCTAGTTCTAGTGTTGTGCAATAGGGAAAACAGTTTTTCCTTATCTACTTTGTCCACATCGTGTAGGATTTTATAAACTTAAAATCAGGTCACCTCTTAGGCGCCGTCGTTCAAGAGTGAAGAGGCCCAGCCGTTGCAGCCTCAAATGGTAAGGAACGTGTTCCAGTCCCTGAATCAGTCTGGTTGCCCTCCTCTGCACTTTTTTCCAGTTGTATAATATCCTTCTGGAGGTATGGTGACCAGAACTGTACACAGTATTCCAGATGGGGCCTCACCACAGATTTATAAAGAGGCAAAATGACACTTGCTGACTTTATTTTCTGTACCCGTCCTAATGATCCCAAGCATTGAGTTTGCTTTTTTTCACTGCTGAGGCACACTGAGTTGACACCTTCATTGAGCTGTCCACCAGGACACCAAGGTCCCTTTCCTGGTTTGTTGCGGAGAGTTCAGACCCCATCGGTTTATAAACATAATTGTTTTGCGGGGTTTTTTTTGCGCCAACGTGCATCACTCTGCACTTGCTAATGTTGAAGTTCATTTGCCACTGGTTTTCCCACTCCCCCAGGGTCACAGCTTGGTGTATTGCATGGACATCTTGGGATATTCTAGGGGCAGGTCTTTTGTCGTCTTACACAACCTTGTGCAACAATTGAAAAAAATCCGGTATGTTTGTCTAATAAGTTCAAGTGTGTGTGCTGCAACAATGCTTTGCAATGACGCTCTTCTTGCTTCAAATGGTCCAAGGGGCCGCAGGGCATGCCAGGTAGACTCAGAGGTCTTGATTAGTGTACTTCCTTTCCTCCCGACGTTTAAGTGCACTCTTGTTGCTCCATAATAAACTACACTACATACTTTCCTGCTGAAGCAGCGAGCCCTGGCACCAGCTGGGAAAGGAGAAGGATGGTGTGGACTTAAAATGCCTGATCACAATTTCAACTAACTACAGTAACTAAGGCTGTTACTTCACGTCCCTCTCATCGCTGTTCACGGTCCTGCTTGGGACCGGTACGAGGAAACCTTACCACACGTCCATTGCGTGATGACAAGAATTCGTCCCGACCATGCCCCCTGAACTGAGATTAAAGCGCGATGAGCCATACCCCTCCCTGGTCTCAGGAATCTGATTGTCTTGGTTCTTGTTCCGAGACGAGTGCCCGTGAGGTAGGGCTCGTCACGAAACATGCCATTCTCCATCTAGTGGCAGGAGTGCAAAGTGCCATTCACCAGTACTTTCCGTATGGAGTCAGCAACGCAGTGCAGAGAGATTAAAAGACAAAAGCCTTAAACTTAGCTCCATAACACATTGAAGGCAAGGCTTCGGAGAATCAAAGCATCAAAAAACGGAAGGTCGGACCAAAAAACAAAAAACAAAACAGAGAACGAAGGCTAAGAAGTTCAGATGTTGTCACGAAACAAGGACGTGCAGTAACAGTCGTCACGGTATCATCAATCATGCCTGTGGGTACACGGGAACAGGAACAGTACCTGGACAAGACCACATGTCCGCGAACGACGTGATCACAAAATGAATGTCAACTCGGAATGAGGAAGGACGTGAAGTAACCGTCTAAGTTTCCTCCTTCTGCAGACACTCTGATTAGTCTCCCTGCAGAAGCCTGTGAATTTCCTGGGTTCCCCAGCCAGTATCTGTGCTACTGTGCTCTCAGATTATTTTTGTTGCAACTTGCCCTGAAGGTCTGTAAACATGCCAAAGGAATTTGATTAAAGCATTTATGAGATATTTGCTATTTATAAAAATATGATATTGTCTTATTATTTTGCATAGTGGTTTCACTACAATTTTTTGACTGCTGTTATTGTAAGATTTACAATGTCGTAAATTAATTAGGGCTTTTTTAAACAAAAGACATTGGAAGTAGTAGAAATTAAAATGAACACTTGTGTAAATCTACTGTTAAATTTATTAATAAGAAAATAAGTGCATTATAATGCATTTGCCAATAAATCCTATGCAAAACCAGAATTTAATTTAAGCCTAAAATAAACCTAGGAACTAGAAAAGATCATTTTGTTTTATTTCTATACTGTCCACCAGGGTGTGTACAACATATATTACAAGACAAACAAAACATAAGCAAAAATAACATAACAAAATAATTCAAATTAAATTAAAAAACAATTAAATAACACAATCATAATGTATAAAGATATTTCAGTGGAGAATGAAAACAAGATGAAAATCATCCACACTCTTGTATTTCCAGTGACCATGTTATTTTATTATTTTTATTTTTATTATTATTATTATTGAGTATTTTTTTTACCCCAACTTTCTTCTTGGAAAAGGACCGTAAGCGACTTACAGTAATGAGGGACAATATACAGTCCAGTACAATTAAGAACCGTATTGAGGGATAGGAAAAAAAGTTGACAGGTTAAAATGGTTTTGTTTGAAATGTGGTGTGGAAGGACATCTTTGCGGATACCTAGACTGGGCAATCAATCCTCATCTCTCTCTGGAGCAAAAATGTTGACACTGAGTCTGTCCCTCCTTTGGGCACATCCTGAGAAGGCAGGTTCTCTAGAAAAAAAAACCAATAATGCTACAAAAGGCGGAAAGCAGAAGTAAAAGAGGAAGACCAAATGCGAGATGGACTGACTCCCTAAAGGAAGCCACTGGTTTGAGTCTGCACCAGCTCAGATGGACAGCTGAGAACAGGACAGCGTGGAGGCGACGCATTCTCAGGGTCACTGTAGCAGCAGCATCCTTAAAGTCCAAGGAAGACCTTCCTCATCTGTTGCTATGGGGACAGACTCCCTTTCTGGTCTTCTGTCACATGATAAAAACAGATGCCATGTGATCCGTCCTCCTCTCCCCCCCTCCCTCGCTCTTTCCCCCGAACTCCGTTGGCTGTACAGCCAATAAAAAATAAAGCTCCGTCCAATCGCGAGGGTCCTCTCAAGGCGCTGGTCCTGCCCTCCGTGGAAAGACTCGCCAACCAATGAGGCGCGGGGATACGACTTCGTCCTGGGAGGGTTTTCCTTTGAGAAGAGGCGGTGCTTCCAAAAAAAAAAAGCCGCGCCGGGGAGCGCGCGCCAGCCAATCCGCGCCGGGGGACAGGCGTCAGGCGGGGAATGGACGTGCCGAGAGACCAATGAGGCGGCGGAGTCGCTGGCCGGGGCTGCCACGCCTTTCCTCCCCCACGGGGCCAATCGGCGAGCGGCTTAGGCCTGTCGCTCATTCTTCAGGGCTCTCCTCGCTGAGGGATGAAAACATGGCTCCGTGAGGGAGCGCGGGCGCCAGGCCTGAGGGGTCGCTCTTTGTGGCGGTTGGGTAGTTCAGAAGGGTGTGTGTGTGTGTGTGGGGGGGGTTGGAACCAAAAGGAACGAGGGAGGAACGAGGCCTGAGGGGTCGCTCTTTGTGGCGGTTGGGTAGTTCAGAAGGGGGGGTGGAAATAAAAGGAACGAGGGAGGAACGGGGCCTGAAGGTCCGTTCTTTGTGGCAGTGGGATAGTTCAGAAGGCGGTGTGTGGAAATAAAAGGAAAGGGGCCTGAGGGGTCGTTCTTTGTAGCGGTTGGGTAATTCGGAAGGGGGTTGTAAGTAAAAGGAACGCGGGAGGAACGAGGCCTGACGGGTCGTTCTTTTGTGGCAGTGGGGTAGTTCAGAAGTGTGTGTGTGTGTGTGGGGGTTGGAAATAAAAGGAACGAGGCCTGAAGGTCTGTTCTTTTGTGGCAGTGGGGTAGTTCAGAAGGGGGGTGGAACTAAAAGGAACGAGGGAGAAACGGGGCCTGAGGGGGGTCGTTCTTTGTGGTGGTTGGGTAGTTCAGAAGTGTGTGTGTGTGTGTGTGTGTGTGTGTGTGAGTGTGTGTGGAAATAAAAGGAACGAGGCCTGAAGGTCTGTTCTTTTGTGGCAGTGGGGTAGTTCAGAAGGGGGGGATTGGGAATAAAAGGAACGCGGGAGGAACGGGGCCTGAGGGGGGTCGTTCTTTTGCGGCAGTGGGTGGGGTAGTTTAGAAGGGGGGGGATTGGGAATAAAAGGAACGAGGGAGGAACGAGGCCTGAAGGGTTGTTCTTTGTGGCTGGTTGGGTAACTCAGAAGGTGTGTGTGTGTGTGTGTGTGTGTGTGTGTGTGTGTGTGTGTGTGTGTGTGTGTGTGTGTGTGTGTGTGTGTGTGTGTGTGTGTGTGTGTGTGTGTGTGTGTGTGTGTGTGGAAACCAAAGGAGCCAGGGAGGAACGAGGCCGCCGTTACTGGCTTTTCCCACGGTTCCGTTTCCCCACCGGCGGCGGCAGGAAGGCGATTGACAGGGCGGGTGACAGGGCGGCCTCAATGCGCAGGCGCCAAGGCCGCTCCTGCTCCCGCCGCCCGGCCGACCCGCCTCTCCCTCCAGCATGAGCCAGGCCGCCGCCGCCTCTTCCGCCTCCTCTTCCTCCTCCTCTTCCTCCTCCGTTGCCGCCGCCGCCGCTGCTGCTGCTGCCGCCGGCGTCCTCCCCCAGCCAGCACCGGCCTCCCGCGCCCTCCACGTGGAGCTGCCTTCCCAGCAGGTGAGGTCGTGGACGGGAGCCCGGCCACGGGGTGGGGTGGGGTGGGGACGGGGGCGTCTTGGGACACGGGTTGTAGGGTGTGTGTGTGTGTGTGTGTGTGTGTGTGTGTGTGTGTGTGTGTGTGTATGCCTTCTGCGCCCGTGCCTGCCTTCTGCGGCAGCCAAGGGGTGGGGTGGGGGGGTGAAGCCTGGCTGGAAGGAGTTGGGTGCTGGCCTTTCTGGACGGGCATGAGAGGCATGGAGGGTCGGCCGCGGCAGGAGGGCTGGGGAGGAAGGGGTTAAGCAGAAGCGCAAAAGCACACCAGTTGATCCCCTGTGCAAGGGCAGAGAGAAACAAACAAGCAAACAAACAAAGAAGGCGAAATCAGGAGGTTTTTTAATGGGTAAAAAGGCTGAGAATGTTAATGGGACCCAAGGGTTCCTACTACAGTGGTACCTTGTATAAAGGAATCAATTCGTTCCCAATGAAATTATGTTAAGCAAATTTTCCTTTATACAAATTCTCATAGGAACACATTGAAAATGGAGTAATCCAATTTTATGTTGTACGGATTCTCCCCTTAGGAGATTATGTTAAGCAAATTTCCCCTATCCGGAATTTTTTATGTTGTACAGATTTTATGTTATACAAACTGTTTGTTATACAAGGGTTCACTGTATGTGTATGTGTATGTGTATTGCATCTTCATGTCCCATAATATCTTACCCTAAATGTTCCAGTTCAGTTGGCTGGGCAGTGCCATGATTTAGGTCCTGGCTGTGGAGCCAGAGGTTGGGACTTTGATCCCCCCAGTGGGGCCCCCTGGGAGAAGAGCCAGCCTGGGTGGCCTTGAGCATTTTTAAATTTCCAGAGAGCCCACAGAAGAAGGGAATAGGGAACTGCTTCTGAGTATTCCCTTCTTCAACGCCCCCCAAGGGTTGCCAAAAGAAGAGACATAAAATTGCTTTATGAAAAAAAGGGGGTGGAACCTCCCCCCTGCTCCAATTTTTTCTATTTTTGTACAGTGTAGTTTTCCTTGGCTTCAGAATTTCCAGAAATGTTAGATCTCTAGTTCAGAGTCTGATTGGCACATCAGTATCACTTGAATCCCAGTGTGGTATCTGGGGACAACCTGGAACCAGTGCACGTTTTCCCAAGGCCACACAGGCTGGTTCTGCTTGCAGGAAGCACAGGAGGGAATTGAACTTCCAACTTCTGCCTCCCTTAGATACCTAAACTACTGAAGGTGGACCAAGTGACCAACTATAACTCTGGAGAACAAGGTACAAGTCTCTACTCAGCTATGGAAACTGGCAGGGGAGTGGAACTTGCAAAGCCACTCTTTTAGTATCTAATGTACCTTCATAGCCCTTGTTTGGGTTGCTATAAATCGGTTCTGACTTGATGACATGTAACAAGTATTGTGTGTATACACATACACACACAAACACACAGGTACAGGAGTCTATCTGTACACAGAAAAACGCACAGAGTGAACCAGTTCGACCTATATCCAAGGTAAGCGGAATGTTTTGGATAGCAGGATTTGTGTATTGTGAAAGTTCAGGAAGGCAACAGTTATTTAACTGCAGTTGTGCGGTGTGATTTCTCTGTCTTGTGTGTCCAAGCAAAGTGTCTGACTTTGAGTACTTTGTACCTTGATTTGGTTAAGTTAGTTGGGGGGGGGCAAAGTTTGGTGCTCTGTGTCAGGCCACAGAATGTGTTGCGACGGGTCTGTAAGAAGTATGTTGGGACAAAAGGAGCCTTCTTTGTCAGGAGTCACTTTGGTTTTCTGATTTGAGTAGCCGGTCCATTGTTTGAATGACAATTCAGCCCTGCAATTTGGTATTTAACTCAAAAACCAAAGTCAACACTTAACTTCAAAACCAAAATGCTGGAATAGAATGTGCTGTCAGCAGAATAATATTGGCCTAAAGAAGGCCTGTGTAATAGTTAATGCACCCTGATGGTGGGTTTTTGTACAGGTTCCTCTGAAAGGTTGGTGAAAGGAGAGTCTCCCATTATGGAGAGTGTTCTCCCCAGGACCCGTGAGAAATTGCTTCTCTGCTGTAGAACTCCCATTTCCCCCTTCCGTCATAGTTAATCTTAGGCTTTTGCTTAGAAATGTTTCTTCTTTGGATACCCAGCATGGTTTTAATGAGCAGAAGAATAGTAGACTCAACAGACCTAAATTTGAACCCCCATTCAGCCGTGGAAAGTCACTGATGATGTGGAACTGGTAAAACCACTTTTTGAATATTTCACTTGCCCTAGAAGCCTGATTAGAGAGTCACTGTCGAACAACCACGGTTGGCTGGATAGCTCAGTGAGCTAGGTCTTTGGCTGCGGAGCCAGTGGTTGTGAGCTTGGTTTTTCCACTGAAGAGCCAGCTTGGGTGCCCTTGGGCAAGCTGCACAGTCCTGGGATACCCCCAGAAGAAGGAATGGTAAACCCCTTCTGAGTCCTCTCTACCTAGAAAATTCTGAAATGGGTCCCTATCTCAGAAATGACTTGGTGGCATATTATTATTTTCTCTTAGAGTGTTACAGCAATGAGACTGAATTACAAGTAGGGAGGTCCCTTGGTCAGATGTTGGTCAGTGTTGGACTGGAACCTAAGAGATGTGTCAGGTATTAAGCCCCAATGATTCAGAAAACTCACTAGGTGGTCTCAGTTCCATTCACTTTCCCTTACCATGACCTGGCCTGCAGGACTGTTGTTCATTTAGAAAAGAGCCATATATACATTGCATTTGAGTGAGGGCAAAAGCGGACTGTCTGTATTTCTGTTGTAAGGGAAATGAGAAATTTTGTGCCCTTGTTTACTCATGCTGGCACAGTTTCCCTGTCCCACTCCTATGCTAAACTCCAAGATTTCTGAATAAAGGATTTATTGGTGCAATATTGCGATGCTTGTTTGGAGTGGAACACAGACTATTAAGCTAAATAGTAAATTCTTCTGTTGATGACTAATCTAAATGTATCTTAGTGTGAGGCTTCACAGACTACAGCTTCTTTCATCAGAACGTCTTTTGATGTGACATTCAGCTAGAATTGGTGCTGAAAGGGCTCAAGGATCAATGTTCAGTGCAGTCCTCTGACATACATTTAACTAACAACAAAATATATTTTTGTTTGTCGTTTTCTTTGAAATGTGCCCTGTTAAATGGCAGTGCTTGTGGCAACTACCATGTTTCCCCAAAAATAAGACACTGTCTTATATTTATTTTTTTCTCAAGAAGACACACTAGGGCTTATTTTCAGGGAATGTCTTATTTTTATTAAGTATAAGATGCTTGAATGTCAGCCCTGCACACAACTGTAGCCACGGCCATCACTAGGTCTTATTATCAGGGTAGGGCTTATATTTAACAAATGCATAGAAATCCTGCTAGGGCTTATTTTTGGGGGAGGTCTTATTTTCGGGGAAACGGGGTAGTGCCAGATGCTGCTATCAACAAACCACTGGGAATCATTGCCAGTAGCTATCACTTGACGCCTTCATATCTGATGTCTAGTTCTAAATCTACGGTACTTGTATTGTTAAAAGAACAGTCACTGTTGCCTGAATCTACTACTAGTTGCAGCTAGAGCAAGCTGACTGAAAAGTAGGATTTTATAAGGTTTGACTGATCAGTAACTGAATCAATGGATCTACTCTAGTAGGGGTATCATTTCAGTATAGAGCTGTGTCCCTAGATTTGCTTCCGTGCTGGTCGCGTTATTACCTCCAGACTTTGGAACTTTCTTCCACTGGAGGACAGTGTGATGATCCTTCTACAAGCAGGCAAAGACCTTTCTCTTCAGGCCAGCTTTTCCTGCCGTGGATACCCTGTTCCCAAAACTTGCCTGAGCAGGGATGGGTCCTTCAGGGAGGGAGGGAGGGTGCAGAATATCCTTTCATGACCAATTCTTCCCCAGATGCATCGGAATGTAATCTCCACCTTTCTAACTAAAATGATCAATGAATGCAGACTGACTGGAGAAAGCTCCCTGGGGTGGGTGGGTGGGGGGAGAGTCTGTGTAATTAACTACTTATAACCTTGTAGCTTTGTCTATTAATGCTGTAAGAAGATGTTCCTCAATTCCTTGTTCTCAGCACTTGAACATATCTTAATTGTATTGGACTGTATATTATCATGTCTTAATTATATTGGACTGTATATTATCCCTCCTTACTGTAAGCCGCCTTGGGTCCTTTTCCAAGGAGAAAGGCGGGGTAAGAATACTCTAAAATAAAAATAAATAAATAAAGTAAATTACAAAATGGGACATTTGTTGCACATATATTACGATATATTATGCCCTTGAATTGTCCCCCCTCCCGTGGAAGAACAAACAAGTGAGTTATTCTGAAGCAGTGAAATGCTGAATGTGAGCACATCTCTCTCTCTCCTCATTCTACACCTCTTTATCTGGCTCAAAACAAATGTTGATTCTGCATTTCAGGAAGTCATAAAGTTGCTACTGATCCAGACGTGCAGTAAAAGTTGGCTGTGGGTAGAGTCTTCATGATGGAAGCAGTCAAGCTGCATCAGGTGATCTTAGCATTGTGCTTATGGCTGGCTGGCACTTGGTCAGCAAACAGGGTGGATAGAAATGAATGATTTTTTAAAAATCAGATTGATTCAAATCATGATTTAAATAGAAAAAGAAATTGATTTTTATTTAAATTGTCCAGATACCAATGAAAAAAAAATTAGGTTCACCCTTTCAGCAGATGTCTTTCATTGCTACTTAGAATTAGATAATCCCTTTCATGATCAATTTCTTTTAGTCCTGCTACTCTAGCAGTTTTTAATCTTCTCCTTTGTTTGTTTAGTAAGTTGGAGTGCTCATTTAAAAAGTTTGACACATTAAGAAAAAGGCAAATGTACAGTACCACCCCTGTATCCACTGATTCGCCATCCGCAGATGGTGAGTGGCAGTGCAGTGTCCGTGGGCAGAGGCTGTGCGGCCCATGAGCGCCCACCTACAACTTCATTGGTGGAGGTGGAACAGCCTGCAAGCACTTGCCTGCATCATCAGCGGTGCCACCGGCCCTGAACACCCACCTGCATTGGCAGCGGCAGACGTGGCACAGCCAGCAAGTGCTTGCCTGCAGCGGCTGCGGAGGCCACATGGACCTGAGTTCCCGCCCACCGCGCTCCCTTGCCTGGTTCTGTTTGTGCTGCGTTTCGCGGTTCCCCTCCTCTCTTGACATTTCAAAACAAAGAGGCAAACTGATATAAAAAGCAGCAACCATTCCTCCGAGGGGGTGGCAGAGACCCTTTTGCAAAGGGATGGAACCCAGCCACTGCCGCTTCCCCCTCCTTCACCAGGTCAAGAGCCAGAGGGTGGAAGCAGCAAAATTTGCAGGGTCCCATTCGGAGGAGCGAGCATTGGTTTGTTGCCTCCACGATTTGCCACTTTGTTTTGAAGTGCCGAAAGAGGAGGTAAGCAGCGAAACAGAGCACAAATGGAGCCAGGCAAGCAGGCAAGGGAGCCTGGCGGATGGTTGGGTAATCATGCGGGACAATTGGGATGGCTGGACTGAGGGCTCCAGGCCAGCATTCCTCCTCCTCTGCCCGGCCAGCCGGGGGGGGGGGGAGACGGCCTGCCTGCCTACCCACTGGCTCCTTCCTGGCCCGCCTGCCATGCGGCACCCCCGCTTTTGCCCTTGCCACTCCACCACAGATGTCACCCCTTGCCACAGGCATCACCATGTTCCTCGGATAAGAGTGTTTGCTTATATCCAGTCTTTTGGTATCTGCGAGGGTCCAGGAACCGATCCCCTGCGGATACGGCGGTCCTATTGTATAACGTTCGTGTGAACTCAAGTCATTCTTGCTGTTAAAACTACAGGGGAGTTCCAGCTTTAGAAGAGGTAGCCACATTGGTGTGTGCTGGCATACCAGGCCTAAAACAAATCAAAAATAAATAAAACGAGAAAAATGTTGTGGCACCTTAAAGACTTAACTGCTATATTTTAATGTGAGCTTTTGTGGACAAGTCTACTTCCTTGCATCTAAATATAGCTGATAGCTTTTAAGTTACCACAACATTTTTGTTTTCATTACTTTTTATTTTTCTTCTGATCTGGGCCTAATAGGATAGTTTTACTGTAGGTATGTGCTTATATCTCCATTTCAGAAATCTCCTACAGAAGAATTGCCTGGTGAAAGAGGGAAGTGTGATTCCTGATTATCTAGGGGTTTTACAGCTTGAAACTGGGATTTTACCAAAGACAAGTGCTCTATAACAAGTTAGACTTTTCTGCTCAACAAAACAAAATTTGAGGTTGGGCAATAAAAGTATTGCTCAGTCGTGAACCTTGTTCCCATGAACATGCAACGTTTTGTATTTACCGTTAATGGAATCTCATTTTTTTGAACAGTTGCTAATGAAAGGGCTTCAAAGATAGTGGCAAAATCCTCTTGTATAACGTTTTACCAGTGTAATTTGGCTTAGGGGCTAGAAGACTTTACTCTAAAGAAAAAAGCTTCTATACCCTTCTTTTAATTCTGCAGTTCTCTGGGACTTCCTTTTGCCTTGGGGAAGCCTTTGGAGCCTTTTTATTTATTTATTATTTTGAATTTTTTTTTTACCCCACCTTTCTCCCTGGAAAAGGACCCAAAATGGTTTACAATAACGAGAGACAATATACAGTCCAGAACATGCAGGCAAAGATCAAAGAAAAAGAAAACAAAAGACACAATATGTGGCACCTTAAAGACTATCTTTCATATATTAATGTAATGTTTCATGGACATGTCCACTTCGGACATATAGCAGCAGAATGAGATGTGTAAGATGCCACATGTTTTCTGTCTTTTCTTTTGTTTTTCTTTGATTTTTGCCTGCAAGTCTTGAAAAGACTAACACGGCTACTCTCCCTGAAAGTCCAGAACATTTAAGACATACTCAAGTTAAGAACAGGGAATTTGAAGAGACATCATAGAACATTTAAAAGGTAATATTAGAGCTATATAGAGTACACAACAAGAAAAGAAAAATCCATTATAAGGAGTTAAAAAGCAACATGGAGAACATGGGACAAGGGAAGAGAATATTTAATAATGAAATCATAAGCTGGATTGTTGCTGCTTGTATTGTGCCTATCATCAGCCCTTCAGTGATTTGCACTGGAGAATGTAAAAACGGGGGTGGAGGCATATGAATTTTTTTAATTACTGTACTTCCACTGCCTGATCTAGGTAGAAGTAGAGCATACTTGTACAAAATTATGCCAACAGTATTTCAAAGCATAAAATTCACATAAAGGGTGGTTTTTTAAAAAAAAGTTTATTTGAATTGCTTTCTTGGAGCTATGAAATTTACTTTTTTGTTTTTAGGAAAATAGCCTCCTTGCATTCTGACACGACAGCTGACCTTTTGCATAGCACCTTTCAGGATCACATGGCTTGTTAAAAGCTTTGGACACGTCTTATTCTATTGGGAACAAGCCCCATTGACTTCCATTGGGATGTTGTGCCAGGCCGTACATGTCCAGTTTTGAGGAGAGAGGTTTAGCGTGCATGCGCGCGCACACACACCCCCGCTCGCTTTGCCTCTCTCACCCACTGAGCCGCAGCCACACCAGCGGGCGCCTGTAGGAGCACGGGGGGGGGGGAAGTAGGCTCACCTGTGACGTCGCCCAGCACGGCGCTCTCGGGGGTCCAAAGCGCTAGGAGGAGGAGGAGGCAGGTGGCGAGCCGCGGTGGCCGCCGACAACAGCAGGGGCTCTACCTGTTGCCGGCTTCGATGCCGCCCACCCTCCCCTTTGCTTATTGGCCAGAGGCAGGCAGCTGAACGGGCCCCTCTCTCATCTCACCAGGTCACATGATGGCCTGAGCTGAGACCCTCCACCGCTGGAGAAGAGGAGGTGGGCAGCACTTAGTTCCTTTTCCTTATCATCCCCCTTCGGTGCTGTTTAAATGTCAGCAGAATGCCTGTACAGATTTGAGCCATGTCTAGTTAGGTGTCTTAAGAACGGTCACGTGTAAGTTCTGCTTGTATTCTGTGAAAGATTATGTCTGTGGGGAAGCTTCAAGCTGCCATTTAGTAGTAGAAAGTTGGTGATAGTTCCGTGAAATGGACTGACAGGAATAATAAGTAGCAGACATCAGCCAGCATGATGTGAGATCTAAAGTATGTAACAAAAATATGCAACACTTAGAAGAACTAATGACAAAAACAGTTTCACTGCTGAACAGTAACTATGTTGGATCATAGTGGTGCACCTTGGTATACGTGTTATGAATATTTTCCCGTTGATTTATACTTGCAAAGAAGCAAGCTTTCATGAATGTTGTTCCAGTTGTATGGGAATGTGTAATAGCTCTATCTTATGACTCCTATGACGTTGCATGTGGTTTGGGCCTTTTTGGAGGATTCGTAAACAATGGATTTATTTTACTTAAGCTTGCTGTTGATACTGAAAAACATCTTTGCTGAATTCAGAGTTTCTGTGAGGGTAAGGAAGAGTTGCTGCATTTCAGCGTCTGCAGCCACCTGAGTTCAGCAGAAACTCAGGCTGTTCCGAGGCTTCAGGGTGAGAGTGCTTTTTCTCCTCTGTTTCGGGGAAATCATCCATGAATCTCCTGCTCGAGCAAGGGGAAGGACAAAGACAAGACGCCGCCGGACGGCATTCCAGCCACCCCCCCCCCCAACGTGAGTTCCAGCATTTTCAATTTGAATAACAATCCAGGCTCACCAGCTTAGCAATGTGCAAATTGGTTTCTGTTGGTTTTTCCTTCTTCTCATCAACCATCTGATTCACCCTTGCCAACCGAAGCCGAAAATAGAGGAGGGTTGGGCTTCACCCCCCTCTTTTTCACCACCGAGTACTACGAGAAGATTCAACTCTGTTGTACTGGCTATTGTTAGCCTGTATTTGGGCGCCATCTAGTGGACTTTGCTATTTTGCATCTCCCCTTTCTCTTTTCTTTTCTTATTGCTAAAGAACTATTTTCTCAATTTAAAATGAGCTACTCTGCCGGAAAAAAAGGATCCATCGCCTTAACACCCATACTACAACCCTCTTCTGTAGCTATGACACAATCTGGGCAAGCTCAAATCATGGATCTACTGCAAAATCTCCAGGCCAGCCAAAATCTGCTTCTTTCCGATCAGGCTAAGAACTTTGCAGAACTTAAGCAAGAAATGCAGGGAATGCAAGCCGGTTTGGCTAAAGTGGATGAGAAACTGTTACACTTTGAACAGAAAATCCAAGCTATAGAAGATGTCCAAACAGTCTTTGAATGTAGACAAGATGAACTTGAATCAGATCTCCAGATCATAGAGAAAACAGTTCTGAATCAAGAAATAGAAACATCTGCTAAAATTATTAGAATTCAAAATGTCCCCTTTGATGATGGAGAGAACCTCTATACCATGGTGGGTGAGTGTTTTGCAGGGCTGCTGGGAATCTCAACACAAGAAATTCAGCCGGAGATAGACTATATCCGTAGGCAGTCTAATGCTTACACCAGGAAGAATTCTCTACCTCCAGAAATAATAGTCAAACTGGTGAGGAGACAGACCCGAGATTCCCTTTTGAAAAAGGCCCAGGCCCAGGAGATCAAGATCAAAGATGCAAAAATTCAACTTCTTAAAGATCTACCTTGGAGGATTCGGCAGCTCAGGAAAGACTTTACCTTTTTAACTAAATTGTTGCAAAAAAATGATGTACCATACAGATGGACATTTCCGGTTGGTTTATCCTTTCGCTGGGAGGGGAAGAATATTCAACTTGATTCGGTGAAGAAAGCATACAGAATTTGCTGAAGCCAATGCAGATAAAATAGGTTATACTCCTTCTTCTGCGGAGGAAGATGATGAGGAAGAAGATGAGCTCAACTTACAACAGAATAAGGCGACAAAAACGCAATCGATAAAACAAAGCAAAGTTAAGTCCTTGCATTCACCAGCCACAAGAGCGGAGGATGGCATTAAACCCAAGAGACAATTGAGGCCAAAGGGGGACAAAAAGATACGCTGGACATAAGAATGTTCGAGAAAATAATAACCTGGAACGTGAATGGATTGAACGCACCAACCAAGCGTCACAGAATTGCGGCTCTCTTGCAAAAACAAAAGTGTGGCTTAATTTGTCTTCAAGAAACGCACATATTAAATACATATGAGAGGCTCTTAGAAAACCGGAAGCTAGGAATTGCCTTTTCTTCTTCAAACCAAAAACTAAGAAAAATGGGGTAGTAATATACGCTAAACCTGAGTTGGAACCAACTCTGATCAAGAAAGATGAGGAAGGTAGATGGATTATTATCCAAGCAACTCTTCAATCAAAAAAAAACGACGATTGTGGGCATATATAGCCCAAATGACAGGAAATTGCGAGAACCTTTTTTCGATGAGCTGCTGCGGGAGATATTACAACATGAAGATACTCCAATAATTATTTTAGGAGATTTCAATGCTGGTCATAACCCAAATTTGGATAAAAAATCATCAGCTGGGAGAAAAAGGGGTGGGCGGGTAGATACCTTACCTAAATCCTTCTTACATTTAACTAACATCCTACAGATTCAGGATATATGGAGGAGAAAACGTCCGATCTCTAATGGTTTTACATTTTACTCTGCTCGCCACGCCTCTTTCTCCCGAATAGACATGATATGGGCCAGTACAGATTTGTTACTCCAAACACAGGACATTGAAATTTTGGTTAGATCATGTTCAGATCATAATCCCATTCTTTGGTCATTAAAGGGTACTAATAAAGTTAGACAATGGAAAATCAATCATATGCTCTGGTCTGATAAAACATTTCTCAATAAGGCAGAGAAGGACTTGAAGACATATTTTGAGATAAATTGCACACAAGGAATGCAATTTAAAACCATTTGGGACGCCTCTAAGCCTTACTTTAGAGGCACAGTGATACAATATATGGCTAGGAAGAATAGAGAGAGGAAAATAAAGACTGTGGAGATTCTGAGTAAAATGGAAGAATTAGAGAACAAACTGATATCAGACCCTGGAAATAAACATTATTCCAATGAGCTAATACAAGCTAGACACCAACTGAACTCGATTCTATCTGCCGACATTGCACATAAACTCAGACTAGCAAGGCTAAACCATTTTGAAAATGTCAATAAGCCAGGGAAATGGCTGGCTTTTAGACTTAAGAAACACCATACCCAAAGAACAATCACAAATTTAAAAGACAGTCAGGGAATTAACCAAACTGATCAAGCTTCAATTATGAAAATTATTGAAACATACTATCAAAACTTATTCAAAGGAAAACAGACAGACCAAAACCTAATTTATAACTATTTAAAGAAATATAATTTCCCACAACTTAATGAAGAACAAAGGAATCTAACTAACGCCACAATCTCTTTAGCAGAGGTGATTGATGCAATTAAAAGACAAAAACCTAATAAAACACCCGGTCCAGATGCTTTGCCAGCACAATATTATCAGAAATTTTCAGATATCCTAGCCCCGAGATTACATCACCTTTTCAATTTAATCCTGGAAGGAGAAGATATTCCAGACACATGGAAATCTGCCAATATACTTCTGATTCCCAAGGAGGGAAAACCAAAAGATGCTATTGAAAATTATAGGCCTATAGCCCTCTTAAATGGAGATTATAAAATCTTTGCATCCATTTTGGCTTCTAGATGGCGGAAAATTCTTACTAACCTAATTCACCAAGATCAGAGAGGGTTCTTGCCAAGTCGACATCTATACTCAAATATCAGAACCTTAATTAACTCCTTAGAATACTATGAAATACATTCTCAAAAACAGGCAGCCTTTATTTTTTTGGATGCTGAGAAAGCCTTCGATAATGTTTCTTGGTCCTTACTGAAATCCCAAATGGACTACTTACAATGTGGTCATAGAATGCTCAGAGCGGTAGAACAGATATACTCAAATCAAAATGCTAAAATTATCGTGAATGGGTTTTCTTCTGATAAGATCACTATACAGAAGGGCACAAGGCAAGGATGCCCCCTTTCACCGCTGCTTTTCATTTTATCTCTAGAGATCCTATTACATGTGATTAGAAACTCAGAGTCGGTACAAGGTTTGAACAATCGGGGGGAAATTTATAAATCACAAGCCTTTGCTGACGATTTACTATTAATTCTTGAAGAACCCATATGGTCCTTGCCAGAGCTTCTAAGAATCCTAAAGGAATATTCAGAAACAGCGGGCTTCTCGATTAATAAAACAAAAACTGTAATGATGACTAAAAATATCTCTGGGCCTAATATCCAAGGATTAGTGGACATATCAGGATTCACACATGTGAACAAAGCAAAATATTTAGGCATAACCGTTTCAAATAAATGTTCCACCCTCATTGACAATAATTATATTCCCCTGATTAAATCTATAAAAGAAGATTTAGCTTCTTGGGCCAGACTTCAGTTATCATTAATGGGTAGGATAGCTGCCATCAAGATGTCTGTCTTACCAAAATTGCTCTTCTTGTTCCAATGCTTACCAATTTTGTCTAACTTTAAGATATTGTCCGACTTAGAGAAACATATCCGTATATTCATTTGGCAAAAGAAAAAGGCTAGAATTAAAAATGCTTATTTGCAAGATAGGATTACTTCTGGAGGCTTTGCATTGCCTAACCTATTTTTATATTACAGAGCTGCAGCATTGACATGGGTACGGGATTGGATCTCTATGACGAATGGTAGAGTTACAGGCTTGGAAGGTCATGACCTTGATAAAGGGTGGCACCATTATTTATGGTTTAGAGGAAGCATTCCATCTTTATTCAAAAGACATTGGATAAGGAATGCCTTAATTAAAAATTGGTTATCTGTTAAAGACTTATTTTATCCGAAAGCTCCCAAATGGTTATCACCAATGGAAGCAATTCGAGGTCTAGGTTCAAAGTCAAACAGTAACATCTTAACATATAAACAACTTCTGTATGAGGACCAGTTCTTGAAACCACCAAACCAACTATCCCTCGAAGGAATAAACATAGACTGGTGGTCATACCAACAAATAAACTCACATTACAAATCTGTGCAGAAGGAAAATGGTTTTATGGTAAATGATAATATCTTCGATAAAATATTGATTGCGGGTGAAAAAAAACTGTTGAGTAAATTTTACACCATGTTGTTAGTTGAAAAAACAAATGAATCACAGGTTAAAGAATGTATGGTAAGATGGGCGGAAAACTGTGGGCACTCTATTCATTTAGATAAATGGAATATGCTATGGCAAACGATCAAGATGTTCAGGTCCACCTCTTATAAAGAAAATTGTTATAAAATGTTCTACAGATGGTATCTTAGCCCCCACAGACTATCTAAAATATATAACTGTTCAGCTAAATGTTGGAAGTGTGAGCAAGAAATCGGTTCTTTTTACCATATGTGGTGGACTTGCAAAAAAGCTAAATCATTTTGGAATATGGTTAAGAACTTATTAGACACTGTGTTGAAGGTCAAGTTAAAATACACACCAGAACTATTTTTGCTAAATATTATAGATACAGAGGTAACTTACGACCAAAAATATGTAATTAACCACATTATTGTAACAGCCAGAATTTTGTACGCTAAACTTTGGAAAAACTCTGCAATACCTTCAAAAGACGCCCTGAAAGGGAAATTATACTCGGTGATTGAAATGGACAGAATTTCTGGCCACTTGAAAGGAGAAGACGAGGATATTCTGACAAGAAGATGGCAAGAGTTAGTAACTGTGTTAAAAACCCTATAAAGGATGTTTGTGAGCTGTATTGTTATCAATGTAAAATGATTCTGTTTTATTTTATTTTCCTTTTACAAAATAATAATAAAAAAGAGAGTTTAAAAAAAAAACTTTGGAAGAGCTTAATTGTTTGGTAGAAACCTTTTACCTTTGCAGATCTACAAAGAAATTTCAGTATGCAAGTTTAATAGTACTGAAGGAGCAGCACAACTCAAGAAATTCTAGACAGTTTTGTCTAGACATTTGCCCTTAATTCCAGAAAATAGATTTTGCCACTCGGCAAGATTAAGTGGCAGAACTGGTTGACATAGTTTATGTTGTTGTTCCAAAGTGATTGCTAAATATTCACAGTTATAAAACACAAGAGGCAGCTTAGCTTAGGATCATAGAGCAGATTCCTGTTCACTTGTACAGCACAATTGGTTGGACTTTTTTGGCTCTTGAACTAAAGACACCCCCCCCGGTTTACTTGGGCAAATGTAAAAACCCTGTTTGCAGAAATGAGGTGATCTATGGGTTGTGCAATAGAAATCTGGTCACTGAATAGTTATTTTGGATTATTATGAACAGAGGAAATACCGTATCTGTGCAACTAGAAACGAGACTGAAATAATAGGGAGATATAACCCTCAGCATATGAATGAGAAGAGAGTAAACCTGTTCTTGCTGGTGGGTTTCCTCTTTCCCCCACTACCTCTTTCCCATTGTCAGTTAGCTGTGAATCAGTTGGCATTTGACTTTAGCTTACCTCACCTGATTTTGGAAGCTAAGCAGGGTCGGCCCTGGTTAGTACTTGGATGGGAGACCACCAGGGAATACCAGGTGCTGTAGGCGCCTGGAGTAGGAACTGGCAAACCACTCCAGTATTCCTGCCAAGAAAACTCCCTGGACATGGGGTCACGAAGAGTTGGTCACGACTGTAACAACACAGCACACAACCCTCAGCATATGAATGAGAAGAGAGAAAACCTGTTCTTGCTGGTGGGTTTCTTCTTTCTCCCACTACTTCCTTCCCATTGTCAGTTAGCTGTGAATTAGTTGGCATTTGACTTTAGCTTATCTGTGGAGCTAGTAACTTCAGTGGCCAGTCACCAGATCCATGTGCTCATTTCATTTCATTTTGTTTTCCTTTTTGTTTATTGGGTGGCTGTGCTTCTTACAGGTGCCAGAACATTGTGTTCATTAGGGTTGAATGCAAAGGATTCCTGCTGATGTTTCGCATCCTGATAGCTTGCCAAATGTTGACTGGTGTCATATGAATAACAAAAGGGGAGTGTTTGAATGAATTTGACCCCTCAAGGCACAAATCTTAAAGAAAGAGGATAAGAACATAAGAACATAAGAAGAGCCATGCTGGATCAGGCCAAAGGCCCATCTAGTGCAGCTTCCCCTATCTCACAGTGGCCCCACCACATGCGTTTGGGAGCGCATGAGACTAGATATCTGTCTCCTGATACCACTCCCCTGCATCTGGCCCTTGAAGTACCCTGGTTTTAAGCCTGGAGATTACATATCTCCATCATGGTTTGTAACTTGTGATGGAGTTTTCCACCAGGAATTGGTCCAATCCCCTTTTGAAGGCATCCAGGCCAGATGCCATCACCACATCCTGTGGCAGGGAGTTCCATAGACTAACAATGCGCTGGGTGAAAAAATATTTTCTTTTGTCAGTTCTTACTCTCCCAGCCCTCAATTTGAGTATATGTCCCCTAGTTCTGGTATTTTGGGAGAGGGAGAAGAGCTTCCCTCTATCCACTTTACTCATGCCCTGCATTATTTTGTATGTCTCAATCATATCCCTCCTCAGGCACCTCTTTTCCAGACTAAAGAGGCCCAAATGTTTTAGCCTTTCCTCATAAGGGAGGTGCCCCAGCCCAGTAATCATTTTAGTCACTCTCTTCTGCACCTTTTCCATTTCCACTATGTCTTTCTTGAGATGCGGTGACCAGAATTGTACACAATACTCCAGGTGGGGCCTTACTATTGTTTTGTATAATGGCATTATAATGTTGGCTGTTTTATTTTCAATCCTCTTTTTGATAATCCCTAGCATGGAATTGGCCTTCTTCACTGCTGCCACACATTGGGGAGACACCTTCATGGACCTGTCCACCAACACACCAAGATCTCTTTCCTGATCCGTCACGGATAACTCAGAGCCCATGAGTTGATAGATAAATTTTGGATTTTTTGCCCCAATATGCATTACTTTACATTTGGCTACATTAAAACACATTTGCCATTTCTCAGCCCATTCCCCCAGTTTGGAGAGATCCTTCTGGAGCTCTTCACAATCTTCTCTGGTTTTTACCACACGGAAAAGTTTTGTGTCATCTGCAAATTTGGCCACCTCACTGCTTATCCCCGTCTCCAGGTCATTTATGAACAGATTGAAAAGCACTGGTCCCAGGACAGATCCCTGGGGCACACCGCTTTTCACTTCTCTCCATTGTGAAAATTTCCCATTGACACCTACTCTTTGTTTCCTGGATCTCAACCAGTTCTCAATGCATTATTAGAGGACCTGCCCTCTTATCCCCTGACTGTGCAATTTTCTCAGCAGCCTTTGGTGAAGGACTGTGTCAAAAGCCTTTTGAAATTCCAGATAGACTATATCCACCGGTTCACCCAAATCCATGTGCCTGTTGACCTTTTCAAAAAATTCTAAAAGATTTGTCAGACAAGATTTACCCTTACAGAAGCCATGCTGATTTTCTCTCAGCAAAGTTTGTTCTTCTGTGTGTTTTAAGATTTTCTGTTGGATGAGGCTTTCCACCATCTTCCCTGGGACAGATGTAAGGCTAACTGGCCTGTAGTTTCCTGGGTCCCCCCTGCTTCCTTTTTAAAAAATTGGTGTGACATCTGCTATCCTCCAGTCCTCTGGCTCTGTGGCTGTTTTAAGAGACAAGTTGCATATTACCGTTAAGAGATCTGCAATTTCATTTCTCATTTCCCTAATAACCCTTGGGTGGATGCCATCTGGGCCCGGTGACTTGTTAATCTTCAATTTATCAATTAGTCCTAAAACATCCTCTCTTTTAACCTGTATTTGATTTAATTCTTTAGCCAAGAGGGGCTGTTCAGGCAGCGGAATCTGCTCGAGGTCTTCTGTCGTGAAGACAAATGCAAAGAAGTAATTCAATTTCTCTGCAATGTCCAAGTCCTCCTTAACCTCCCCTTTTCCTCCCTCACCATCCAGAGGGCCAACTGGTTCTCTGGCAGGTTTTCTACTTCTAACATATTTAAAGAAGCTTTTATTATTACCCTTTATATTGCTAGGCATGCGTTCCTCAAAATCTTTCTTTTCCTCTCTTATCATCTTCTTACATTTCTTTTGCCAGAGTTTGTGTTCCTTTTTATTTTCCTCATTTGGGGAGGATTTCCTTTTACAGAAAGACCTCTCCTTGCACTTTAGAGCCTCTCTAACTCCACTCGTTAACCATGCTGGTGCCCTCTTGGACTTAGAGGAGATCTTCTTTCTTTATCTGAGAAGCCTTTGCAACATAGTACTGGACAGTAATACCTTGGATAACGAATGCCTCTGATAACGAATGTAGTCTCTGCCTTGCATTTGTTCTGCCAGAATTTATGTTTCTGCCTGTTGTCCTCATTCAAAAAAGGCTTCCATCTTCTAAATGAGCTTTTCTTGCTTTTGATCACTTCCTGAACTGTCGAACAGCTCCTGTAAGCCACATCTTGGACCTGGCAGTGCCCTTTTTTCCTTTTGGGTATGCATTCCAATTGGGACTCGGTTACTGTTTCTGTGAGCAGGCTCCACGGCTCTTGGAGTGTTTGGACTCTCTCAGTTTTCACTTTCAGCTTCTTTTTTTACTAGTTTCCTCATCTTTGGGAAATTTCCTTTTTGAAAATTTAAGGTCTCTGTGTTAAATTTTATCAGTGATTGGCAGTCTATTATTAAGTTAAAAGTAATTGTGTTGTGGTCACTGTTCCCTATTGGTTCAGTCACATTAACATTTTGCACCAGATCCTGTATATTACTCAATATCAAGTCAAGGCTTCTTGTACTTCTAGTTGGGTCTTCAACCATCTGTTCCAGGGAACAATCATTTAGCATATCTAGGAACTTTATCTCTTTATCATGTGCTGACGAACAGTTCACCCAGTCTATGTGAGGATAATTGAAGTCCCCCATTATAACCAGGCTTCCCTACTTGGATGCCTCCTTTAAACATTCTCCAACTGCCAGTCCCCCTCAGGGGCTTGGGTCGGAGGCCAATAGCATATGCCTACTGTTAGACCATTGATAAGAATAAAATTTGATCTAAAAATTGGAATATTGTTGTTTTCTTTGTAAGTAGCCAATGCACCTTGATAAATTGTCAATGCACCATTGGTGGTTCATCAAAATTGCCACGCTTAGTTAGTTATAGCAAAAGGTTTATTAAAGACAGATAGAAATATACAGCACAGGACATTTAGGCATTACAGAGAGTGGGTTAGTTTAGGATCCGAGCGCAGCATGGCCTGACGGCCTTGCTGCTCTCTGGACACCCTACAGTACAGAAAATAGGTTAGTCTAAGGATCCTAGGCACAGCATACAGGCCAGAGGCCTTGCTGTCCTGGACCCCGAATGATGGTGAGTGGTCTCCTTTTTATACCTTTCTGTAGCCGCAGCTTACGTATTTCGTGCGTATGTCACACGTAATCATACCTGGTAAGTTATCATAATTCTTAGAAATGGCTTTAGTTCCCATTACCTGCTGCCAACAAAATGGCGCTTTTTGGTGCCATAAGATGGTGCCCACATGTCTGCGTTGTCTTCGCTTCCCCGTTGGCTCTTATCTCAGTTAACCACAAGTATTTGTTACACTCTACAGGCTGGCATCTTCTTTTGTGTTTATGCCAACATGACCTAATACCCACAGTTGGGTTTAACACTTTATAATAGTTTTTAGCTTTATTCTTATATTTATTAATTCTATTAATTCTTATCAGTAAATATTATGATAACTTACCAGGTATGATTACATGTGACATACGCACGAAATACGTAAGCTGCGGCTACAGAAAGGTATAAAAAGGAGACCACTCACCATCATTCGGGGTCCAGGACAGCAAGGCCTCTGGCCTGTATGCTGTGCCTAGGATCCTTAGACTAACCTATTTTCTGTACTGTAGGGTGTCCAGAGCAGCAAGGCCGTCAGGCCATGCTGCGCTCGGATCCTAAACTAACCCACTCTCTGTAATGCTTAAATGTCCTGTGCTGTATATTTCTATCTGTCTTTAATAAACCTTTTGCTATAACTAACTAAGCGTGGCAATTTTGATGAACCACCAATGGTACATTGACAATTTATTAAGGTGCATTGGCTACTTACAAAGAAAACAATCAATACCAATTTATAGATCAAATTTTATTCTTATCACCATCCTTGTGGCCTGATCCTCTTACCCACAGAGTTTCTAATGGTGACGCCAAATCACCTACTTTTGAACTTGGAATTTATTTATTTATTTATTTATTTATTTATTTATTTATTTATTTATTTATTTATTACACTTATAAACTACCCAATTTTCCCAACGGGAACTCTGGGCGGTGTATATACTGCATGAACCACAGCGAGGAGCGGGCTTGGCAATGAATAAGGCACTGGGGGCAGTCCGGTCAACTGCCCCAGATGTGTTACCAAACTACATGTCCACCAGCTCATCGACCAGATTGTCACCCACTCCGTCTGGAATGTCCCCAGAGGCCTCCAGAAACCCAGCGGGATCCAGAAGCCTCCAGGGACAGGCCCACACCCTAGAGCCAGGCGCCCCACGGGGAGGGGCGTCAAGCCCCAGGGAGAAGGTCAGCAAATGATGATCCGACCATGACATGGGTAGGGAGCGGAGATTCCCCACCCTCAGATCAACCTCCGCCAACTTGGAGGTAAAAACCAGGTCCAGGGTGTTCCCGGATCTATCGGTGGGTCTGATGACATGTTGGGTCAGGTTCATGGATGCCATGGACTCCATGAAATCCAGAGCCACTCCGGAAAGTCACACCCCAGCAGGCACATTGAAGTCACCCACCACCAAAAGGCAGGGGGACCTCAATATTTCCGCTGAGATGAACTCTAGTAGCTCTGGCAGGGAGGATGCTGGGTCACAGGGAGCCCGGTACACCAGCACAATCCCAATCCTGTCCCTTTGACCCACCAATAGGTGCAGACATTCCAAACCTGGACACACCAAAGGTGCGGCTTTGCTGACAATAAAAGAATTGCTGTGGATAATTGCCACCCCACCCCCCTTCTGGCCCTCTGATCTTCCTGCGTGCTGGTAGTGAAACCCGGAGGGGGGGTAAAGCTGCGTGAGGGAAGCCCCATCCTCCTCGCCCACCCAGGTCTCAGTGACAAACAGTAGGGAGCTAGCTTTTATTAATGTTTTCACTGCTTTTATTTGCATTTTTGGTGGGAACAGGCTGGGGTAGTCTTGCTGCTTTCACTTCTACATATTTGCAATATTTTCCATTGCTCTGCAAGCAAGAAAGACCTGGGGTTCTCTTGCAGCTTGTGTTTGTGCATGTTTGTATTCCCCCCTTGCATTTTTGGCTGCTACAGGCTGGGGTAGTCTTGCTGCTTTCTTTTCTCCATGTTTACGTTGCACTGCAGGTTGGGGTGTTTTGCAGGGGGTGGGGGTGGGGGTGTTCCAGCACTGTATGCCTTCAAAGTGCCCTTTTTATAAGGCCTGAAAAACCAGCTTTCTTGCCTTTCTTCGGACCTCCGGAACAGATTAATTGGTTTCCCATTCATTTCAATGGGAAGGAATGCCTCGGAGAATGAATTAAATTCATTATCAGAGGGTACCACTGTACTTGCTTTTGTGTCGGTTTGCACTATTTCTGGAATACTTTTCTAGAGACTGTATAATCATCTTGATGTTACCACCATGAGGTTTAGTTGATACAGGAAATGATTTGAGGAAGTAAATTTATTTGATGAGTTACTTGAAGTGTGTAAGTTTGGGGTGGGGAAGAAGCAGCTTGATGTGGAAGAAATAAATTGTAAATTGGAGTGTTCTGCACAGAAGTTTTCATAGAGATAGGAAACAGACTTTGTAGATCACATATGGAATACAGATACAATACTGAATACCTTTGCCACAAAATGCCAAATGGGCTCCTCAGAGAGAAATGGATTGATGCTTACTACAGTGGTCCCCTGCCCTTTCACGGTTCATATACTGCGGTCCCACTATATTGCGGGGCCACAGTATATGAAAAAGGCCCCCTGGGGTAAGGGGGGAAAGTTCCTCTGAGGCCTCAGAAATTATTTTTGGTGATCCTGAAGTCACTTCCAGTTTTCCAGAAGTCACTTCCGGTTCGCAGGGAGGCCCTTTTGGGGCCTCTAGAAGACCTGGGAAGGCCCTCATAGGCCCATTTGGGGCAGTCCCATACTGGGGGTAAGTACAAGAGCCCCCAACTAGGCCCCCCAGGCCTGATCTGACCTGCATCCGCATATCATGGATTTTCAATTATCGCTGGTTGGCTCAGGTCCCTAACCCCCACAATAGGTGGGGGATCACTGTATATGGGTTTTCCTTCTCACCTCTGTGTGGAAACTTTTGGATGGAAGGATGGATGTTGAATACTAGTTCTGCCATCCCTTTGAGAAGTAAATCTTTCTGAAAGCTAAAAATGCAGAAGAAGACTGTTTAGAAGTACTGTATTCATAATTTTAAAAAAACATTACCCCCCCCTGTCAATGTAGTAATGGCCTCTTGTCCAAACAGGACAAATTTGACCTTACAGGTGATTTTGCTCCTTGGCTCACTTCCATCTTTATTGCTGATGTATTAGGTACACCACCAGTGGTAATGTATTTGGTGAGTGTTGCAAGTTGAGTGTGGGAATCCTGCTCCATTAATGGGCATGATAGTCTCATTATACTAACACAGCTAGTTAGTGCATATGAGTGTCAATCACAATACTGTAAATGGTTTCATTACAAATTAAAAACAAAGTTAGATCTGAATGTCACTGTTGTGTTTTACTTTCAAGTTTCACTGCTGACTGAGTTTGCTTAACTGCCATGCTTTGTACTGATGCCTGTTCTTACTGTTCAGGAATGAATGCGTGTCCAGCACTGGGACTCCCATCTTGATTGTAGCTGGGACATTTTGGCAGGTGTATATCTTGCTGAGCCGCTTGTGCCTTACAGTTCTTGAAATTCCCTTAAAGCAGCTCTTAAAAGTGCATGAGCTCTCTTCCTTGAAGCTTGTCCTTGAAACTGCAGTTCTTCAGTGTTTCTGATTAAATGCGAATCATGTGCTTTCTCTGTTAGTATTAAAAACTATAAATCCTGCAAATTAATACTAAGAGTGTAATGCAGCTCTTGGATACAGTGGCTGTATGGTAACTATTCAGTGCTTGAAAACCTTTAGGAGAAGGTATATACTGTATATACTCGAATATAAGGCTAGTTTTTCAGCCCTAATTTTGGGCCGAAAAAAAGGGGCCCTCGACTTATATCCTGGTCAATACTTAGCCACTGAGGCAAGTGCTTGGGTCGGTGGCTAAAAGTCATTTTAAACATAGTGCCACATTTCTCCTGAAAACCCCCATGTTGCAGGGGGAGGTGTATAATGTTTAAAATGATTTTTAGCCATTGACCCAAGCACTTGCCTCGGTGGCTAAAAGTCATTTTAAACATCACACACACACACACACACACACACACACACACACACACACACACACACACACACACACACACACACACACACACACACACACACACACACACACACACACCAGCTCACAAAGGAGGAGTTGCCAGGCCCTGCTGCATTTCCTATCCTAGACTTATACTTGAGTCAATAAATTTTCCCAGTTTTGGGGGGTTAAATTAGGGGGCCCGACTTATACTCGGGTCGACTTATACTCGAGTATATACAGTATATATTGTCTTGCTCCTAAAGCATCTAAGGTGGCTTATGGTATTAAAAGAAACAAGATTAAAAGCTTAAAGAAATTATTGCAATATTTTAAAAGAATTAAACAGATATAGTAACACTTATAAATAAGAGGCCATATTAAAAGCAAAACAACAGAACACTGTACAAGAATCCCTTTTAAAAATCTCTTCAGAGAAATATCGTTGCTTGCTTGGAGAAGAGCAGCAAGAACATAAAAAGAGCTGTGCTGGATCAGGCCAAAAGCTTTGTCAGTCTGAGGAAGGCAAGTTGGAAGCCCTCCATTTTATAGTTCACTTTGACCTCATGTCACCCTGGTCTGAAATAGGCTTATAAAATGAACATTGGCCTCGTTAGCCTTGGCCTTGGTGGTGGGGGTGTGAAGTATTTTTGATTCCTCTGGGGATTGTTGAAATCACTGCCGGACAAATAGCAAATAGACTGTGCCTGAGCCCCCCTCCTCTGTTGAGAAGGGGGCTTTCAATGCTCACATGAATGGCTTCTTTGAATGAGTGCCCTTTGTCCTTCAGGTGGAGGTACACTGCTGACTCTGGTCCTGAGCTGTGCCCCCTCTTTGTTGGGTCCTCCTCCTCTTTAATGGCTGTTCAGTTTCTCCAGTGTAGAGGTCTGCACACTCCTCACTGCATTGGACTCGTCCACCTGAAGGACCCGACTCCAAAACACAAGAGGACCAATATATTATATGCAGTGTAGTTCTGGTATTTTGGGAGAGGGAGTAGAGCGTCCCTTCATCCACTTTACTGCATAATTTTGTACGTCTCAATCATGTCCCCCCCTCAGGCGCCTTTTTTCCAGACTAAAGAGGCCCAAATGCTGTAGCCTTTCCTCATAAAGGAGGTGCCCCACCCCAGTAATCATTTTAGTTGCTTCTGTGGGAGGGAGTTCCAAAGCCCGAGGGCAGTTACAGAGAAGGCCCTGTCCCATGTCCCAAACTGTAAAGGTGACAAAACAGAAAAAGACCTCCCCTAATAATCGTAACACCTGGGCAGGCTCATAAAGGGTGATGCAGTCTTTTAGATAGCATGGACCTTTTAGGCTTGTGTCTGAGGAAGCTAGATGTATATATGTGCAGAAGTAGTGATGGCTGCTGAAGCTAGATGGATTCTAAATGCAGTTGCAATTAGCAGGATTTGATTTAAAGTGAAATGAATTGAAACCATTATTTAAAATCATGAAGACTTACTTCCCTTCCCAAAAGCTGGTGCTACTTCCCCTTTTAATACTTGAATACTGTACATATATTTTATAACTTGGCAATGTGCATTTTATTTTTAGACAACCTTCACTATACATTTGAAGAAGTGATGACTTGCTTTGAAAATCTTTCAGTATAGTTTTCCATTCATGTTTGAAAATGGTTGTTTTAGTTACCAGAATGTATTGAAGCATATGATTAGTGAAGGCAACATTTGTAAAAAGAACACTCTTCAGTTCAGAACATGTGTTCTTTCAAAGACGGAAGGAAGAGCTTGACTCTGCGTGAAGTTGTAGTATTTGGGACCTTGGTGCGTCATATCTGACATGCAAATAAACCCGTGAAAGCTTCCCAGCAGATTTTAAGAATTTCCAACATCATATCCCATCAGCAGGAATGGTGAGGGTAAGCTCCAGGATTAGAATAATTTATGTTATTTCTCATACCTGTTTTTCTGTAAGTGTTGAGGCACAAACCTAGTTTAAAACTGCAAAATTCCCTGTTAATGGTTTCTAGGCTTGGTGAGATTTGACATATCAACCAAAATAGATTATCCTGTGGGACCCCATTCCAAGAAAATGTTTGCAAGAAGATTCTGTACATTGTCACAGAATTAGAATGATTCTATTAGCATGATACATATTCAGGAATGTATTGAGGAATGAACATCTTAAAAGCACACACTTGTTTTTTCAAATTGTATCTGAACCAGGCACTGAATTCCTGCCCCACTCCAAAATTTATAGCTTTAAAACTGAACATAGCAATTCTGTATTATTTATAAAAAATCAAACCAAAAACCAAGGAAAAGTGATGACAGGCCTTTGTCTAATATAGAATAACCATTGTTAGGAATAGACAGCTAATGTTTTTCACTGTTGATGAGAATTTCAGTTTAAATGGCCATTGTTCAGTTCTAAATTGTTGAAGGAGATGAGTAAGTAATAATTCCTTATTATGACAACAGGTTTTAGAGAAAGTGTAGGTAAGAACACCTGTACTTCCTTTTAAAAATGTGCATTAAAGCAAAAGTATGATTCAAAATGATAAATGAACAAAGCAGGCAAAAAAACAAATGGCAGTATTGGTTATGTGAAAAATCAGAAGGAGATCCTTTTTTCTCCACACCTGCCTAGATGCTCTCCACACGTGCCTAAGCACATCCGATCTCGCCTTATCTCGGAAGCTAAGCAGGGTCGGCCCTGGTGAGTACTTGGGAGACCACCAGGGGATACCAGGTGCCTGGAGTAGGAACTGGCAAGTCACTTTAGTATTCCTGCCAAGAAAACTCCATGGACATGGGGTCATGAAGAGTTGGTCACAACTGTACCAACGCAACACACACAACACAGAGAAGTTATGTACATTTGTGAAAAAGAATTGAGATGGATATTCCTCTAATAAAGAAAATTTCCAACATATTATTTTCAGTGTCTTAGTGTTTTTTAAACTAAATTTTGTCAGTTATTGTTGTTATTATTGTTGTTATTTATTTATTTATTTTAAAAGGCACTTTAGGAACTTTTGAGAAATGGGAAAGTAGAAAGTTACTTGGGAAGTATTTTTTTTATTATTATAAAAAGAACAAGTCTTGCTAAACTTGGTGGAAAAGTATGATCGTTATTAAATGAAAAAGCAGCAATAATTGAAATTGGTAGAGTTCATGGCTCTTGTGAAAAGCCCAAGAGAATATGAAGAAAGTCTAAGATGTTAGTACCCAGTTATTGAATGCATTAAGGGGAGAAAACTAGGGAATAGAATAGAACATTAATATTAAATTGAGAACTGAATGATGTTGAGGATCTATATAGACATACGTTTAACTGTATAATTCACTGCAGCAAATGGCTAGTGACTAGTGAAGTACTCGCTATATTGTACTACTAGGCAGGGGCATGATTGTTGCACTGTGAGATGCATGCCTTTTAGAACACTTTTAAGAACACTGATGCTGCATTAATGGCAGTTGACTATATAAGAAACAGCTGTTATTTTTGCTGTGATACCTGTTGTGTATTTGTCATTATAACATTTTTACTACTGGCAGGTATGTCCTTTAAAAATCATTAAAACCTGCTCTTTTTTTTTTTTAACAGCGTCGTCTTCGGCACCTGAGGAACATAGCAGCACGAAACATTGTTAATAGGAATGGCTTTCGCCTCCTGGATACCTACTTCACCCTCCACTTATGTGATAAAGCAAAGATTTGTAAAGGTACACAAAACCTCTTCGCTGTCCTTTGTCATCTATCTCGTCTTCTACAGGATGCATTGCAGAGTTTTCTGTCCCACCTTCAGGGATTTAGTGAGAGGCAGACTCAGAATTAGGATGGAGTCAGATGTGACAGGGGTTATAAAGTAAAGTTGGTTTTTCTAGCAGGAACTACCTATACTACTTCTGCAGATTTGTCTTAAGACCTTCTGGCCACCAATGATGTAACTTTGCAACAAAGCAGGGACTTCAAATTTGGCCCCACGGGCCAAATCTGATGCCCAGGAACTGTTTTCTCTGTGGGGGAGAGGTGTTTTTTTTTGGTGGGGGGGGCGATTGCTGATGCAAAGGTGCTTTTGAACGGTGCCTGTTGCAGGTTTGCTTATATACAAATCTTCTCTTACTTGGTTTCATGTAGCTATCATTTTGCACACCTTACCCTGCACTTTGCAGAAATAAATTCATTGCATGTGTAAGTGAGACGGCGGTGTCCTGATGTGAGAAAGCCCAGGCCTGAATGGGCAGAGAAGACTGCATCTCATTTTTTTTTAATCCCGCCATCTGCTGCTAGTTAGCTCAACCAATATTCCTTTTTTATTGAGCTACATATGTTTGATCAGGGTGCATGCATATGTTTTTATCTCATTGTTGTTTATGTTTCTTCTATCTGTGTTCCTTATATTTGCTGATTCGATCAGCTCTGTAAGCCGCCCAGAGTTCCTTAGGGAAGATGGGCAGGGTATAAATCCAATAATAAATAAGTAAGTAAGTAAGTAAGTAAGTAAGTAGCTCAGTTTTGCAGGAACTGAGTTGTTGCGTCCTGATCGCCATCAGTCTGTTAGCCTTCAAGAGGTCGCAAGGATTCTTAATAGCTTTCAGCCTGATGAACCTCTGAAGTTTCTGCATGATCAAAGCTTAGACCTACATTTTCCAGAGAGCTGTGATTCTCAAAATTCTGCAGTAACAGCGGAAATCCATAATCTGTAACACAGTCCTTGTTCTAATTCCAAACATTCTTATGTCGTGCTTACTCACTCACAGCCATAGTAATAAGCTTCAAAGGGATTACAAGCATATAGACATTGGATGGGTATTGAGTGCCCTTGAGTGTTTGTTTACACCTTCTGTTTATCTGCCCTGTCCAACTTGTCTCTGTATTCCCTTAAGGAGATGAAAGTGCTTCATGCTGCACCAACAGTAGTGTGTTTCCCTGCAGCAACAAATGCAAAGAATTCATGCCATGCAACGCTTTCACCCTGACCTGTCCCCAGACTGTGTGCAGTCTATCTTAATATTTTTCTAAGGTGCTTATCTCCATGGTAACTAAGCCTTGAACAGGAGCTAAGAGCAAGGAACATTACCTCAGTGCTTATGTTCTTGTATTGCAGTTTTATATCAGTTTGTTGTTGTTCAGTCGTTCAGTCGTGTCTGACTCTTCGTGACCCCATGGACCAGAGCTCGCCAGGCCTTCCTATCTTCCACTGCCTCCCGGAGTTTTGTCAAATCCATATTGGTTGCATCAATTACACCATCCAACCATCTCATTCTCTGCCATCCTCTTTTCCTTTTGCCTTCCATCTTTCCCAACATCAGGGACTTTTCCAAGGAGCCCTCTCTCCTCATGAGGTGGACAAAGTACTGGAGCCATCAGTTTAGTGCTGCAAAAGTTTACTGTACAAACAACTGAGGTGCATAAAATTATGTGTGGTTTGAAGAAAATGGCTGGTGAGATGTTTTTCTCACAAGGTTGTATTCCAAGTACGTTACCTTTACTGAAGCTGTGAGGCAGGTCCGATAAAGATTGCTTTTTCACAGATTATGTTTTAGCAGTAGGAGCTATTACCAAAACTCTAGTGGGCTGCCAGTTTGGCTCCTTTTAATGGGAGACTGTTTAAAGCCCATGGGGCCAACAATGGCTGCTAGTCACCTCCAGTATTACAGGCAGTGTGCCTCATGAGCCATCATTTGCTGGGGATGTTCAGTGGGACAGTACACTTGCCTTCCCGGGATGCTGGGGTGCTTCCCATGAGGAAATCTTGCTGACCAGAGTTGGACATGATGTAGCATTAAATTGGCGTTTTGTTGGATTCAGCAGGGGGCTTCTTCTGTTCCTAGTTCTGCAACTGGGGAATTAAAAGAAAAATACTGTACAGAAAGGTGCTGGCCATCTCAGCTGTTCATCTGGCCCTTTGATGATTATGTAGATCGTTCTTTCAGTTGGTGAGTGTAATAGAAGCCCATCTTTTCGGAGCCTCAAAAGTGAAAATAGTTGTATTCTGAAAAGGCATGCAATCTTTAAAGCATGCTGGTTAAAGGCTGCTCTTTCTGGAATAATTACGCCCCACTGTGTGTGTTGCAGTGACTTCTTATGTTTTCTGTTGGCAAATGGGATTTTCCCCTCCTGCTTCTGAAAAGGTGTGCCTTGCTCGTATTTTGCATTGCAAGTGTAAATTACCGATGCATGGAAAATGTAGACATTGTTCTCAGAAGAAATGGAGGGTCATCAGACATCCATGACTTACATTCAGTAGCGACATTATTTCCAGAATAAGTAGCTATTTCTTGAGTAATATGGTGAACAGGGCAGATGTGGGGTTTGGACTTGTGGGGGCTTGGAAACGATTTTGAAGAGCAGTTCTAACGGCCAGGGCGTGGGTGGCCACTAGGGTATCTGCAAGGGGGGCCCAGGACCAGGGTGTTCCCAGAAGCCAAGAGTGTGGTTATCCAGTCCGAATTCAAGATTCACAGAGATGGTAGTCAACCAGTCCAGGTTCAAGATCCACACAAAAACAGACCAACAGGGAGGGGGATGCCAAACAGGGAAACATACAGAGCAACAGTGTGCCCGGAAAGTTCAAGGTAACCAGCCAAAGCTTCAGGAGTCCAGAGGTTTGGTGTTGCTGAGGCCAGGAACAGGGAGTGCTGGCTGCTAGTCTTATGCCAGTAGCAGGCCCACCAGCTGCACTCCCTGGTTGCCTCAGCCTGAGTGGGGCCTGACTCTGTAAAGAGGCTCCACGTTTGCAGAGCCAAGTAGCCCTGATCCTGACAGCAATTCTCTACAAGCTTATTTAGAAATGAAACCTGCTTCATTGAAAGTGGTTCACTTGCAGTTATACAGTTGTCAGTTTGCAGTCTTGTAGAAGAATTTGATACATATATTTTTAGGATCAGAAGTCCCAATAATTTTCAGCAGAACTTCTAAGCAAGTGACTGCAAGGTGGGTTTTTTTAATTACGGTAAATGGAACCATAAGAATAGCACATTTTGGAAGCTTTAGTTCCTGACAGCTAAAGAATGTTAGTTATTCACTAAATGCAGTATGCAGGAAATCTAGGGCACCACCCTTCTGTATCTTAACGCCAACCAATTGTTCTGTAATGCCTTTTAAGGGAGTAATTCAATAGACATAAAATAAGAGTGTGTGTGTCTAAGCCTCACCCCTGTTGTTCTGGTATATAAACAGCTTGATGTCTTAAATGAGACCACTGAATATTTTTGCAAAATGTCTGAGTAGGAAAACACATCTTACTGTTTAATGAATCTGCTTTGTAAGTGTGGAAGTCTTCATTTGTCTTCATATCAGTTGCTAATTTTGTGTAAAGCCAACCCTGCTCCCAGAGCTTTGTCCATATAAGAATGACTTATTTATTAATTATTTATTTTGAATATTTTTACGCCACCTTTCTCCTTGGAAAAGGACACAAAGTGGCTTACAATAATGAGGGACAATATGCAGCCCATAACGTTTAAGATATGTATATTCAAATTAGGAACAGGGAATTAGGAGAGGCATCTTAAAATATTAAAATGTAACATTAAAACTACAAAGAGCATGCAAAAAGAGAAGAAAAATCCATTATGAGGGGTGGAAACTAACATGGAAAACACTGGTGTTCTTATGAAATCAGTCAATGCACTCATGTATGGTAATCCATATAAAAGTCACATAGTAAGTAGTCCCTCATTCAGGGAAAGCTTGCCTGAAGAGGAAGGTCTTTGCCTGCTTCCGGAAAAACAGCAGAGATGGGGTCATTTTATCCATAGGATATGTGTTCAAGGCGGTGAGGTCAAGCCTTAATAGTACAACCTCTCTCAATTTGATACTCTCCAGAATAGTTCGACAGCATATGCAATATTTGCTGTGGAAGGGTAGGGTACAATTTCAGGGCAAGTTGTTTTGAACTTAACTTGATTCCCTTTCAGTTTTCATGAAGTGAATACTTTTGTACACAATTGAAGTTTTGCAGAAATGGATGAATCTTTTCTTGTGCCACAAAAATGTTTGCTTACCGCACTGTGTATTTGAAACCTGTGCAGTTCAGTTTTTAATTCATTCAATTCAATTTTGTTTTATAGAATTTTATAGGAGTGAAGTGATAAAGAATTCCCTGGTAAGTTGATTTCACTGCTTTTAACTTAATTATGGTTGTAGTAATTTAGTGATGCATTTTAGTGTTTAAAATAAAACCACTGAACCATAAATGTGTCTTCAGCGTTTGTTTTTGGTTCCAAATGCAGCTTGACAGCTGTGTGCATCACCGCATTAAGATTGGCAATACTTTTTAAGGGAACTTGCTTCCTATTGTTTGGACATGTTTCCTCTTATGCTGTTGGCCTAAATCCAATATAGCATTAATTGAGTAAAACACTGCTTTTACAGAATTCTCTTGGTTTTCCCAGACTCACAAGCAGAAGTGTGCTTGCTTCATCGTCTCTGGGCAGCAGGTGGTTTATACAGCAGGAAACTGCTTATGTTAGATTTCTCCCTTTTGGCATCATGTAGAACAGAGCCTGTGAAAACAGTCTCATTTGTGGTAACGAGGTGAAATGTTTGGGTGCTGCCAGAAGGGTGGATCTCCTTTCGTATTTGCTTCAACTTCCTCAAATTATTTTCTTGCGGTTGGCAGCATAATGTGTATCCCAGGTTTACATCTGGAGTAGGGCATAGAGATGGGCATGAACCAAACCAGGAACCAGGAAAAAACACGAACTGGATTGGTTTGTGGTTCATTTTGGTTCGAGGATCTCGTTTTGCCAAAACAAAATGAGGTGCCTCTCTCCCCCCCCCATGTGCTTCATTTTGTTTGGCAAAAGGGGATCGAAAAACCAGTTCATCCCAATTGACAAACCAGTTCATTTTTAGGGGGGTTGTTAAAGTTTGTGGTTTGTGGGCAGCCACAAACCACCATGAACTACAGTGGTACCTTGTATAAAGGAATTAATTTGTTCCAAATGAAATTATGTTAAGCAAATTTTCCTTTATACAAATTTCCCATAGGAATGCATTGAAAATGGAGTAATCCCATTTTTATGTTGTACGGATTCACCCCATAGGTGATTATCTTGAGCAAATTTCCCCTATCTCCGGAATTTTTTATGTTGTACAGATTTTATATTATACAAACTGTTTGTTATACAAGGGTCCACTATATCTAGATTTCTGGTGGGTGCCCATCTCTAATAGGGAAACTGTGTTCTTCCAGATTAAAGGAAAGTGGGAATTTTGATGCAAATTTGTTTGCTTGTTTGTTTTTAGTTAGAAAGTTCCAAACTCTTAAGCATTTCTCAATGAATTCCTCAGAAAAACATGAGGTTTTAAACATGTTGGGAGCAGGAGCAGGAGCAGCAATTGTGGGAGAAAGCTAAACTGGCAGATCTATTCAACTCTGGTCTACATACTGCCAGTCTCTGACATCATCAGCATCAGTCAGTTTAGTCAGTTCTTTAGGGATGGGGAGAGTTATACAGTGACACCTTGGATTACGAACATAATCCATTCTGGAACCAGGATTGCAAACTAAAGCACTTGTGTATTAAAGCAAATTTCCCCATAGAAAACAATGGAAATTCAAATGATTCATCCTGGGGTCCCAGTTTTTACTATTTCCTATGGGTAAATTTGCTTTGGCCGGGAGCTGGTCGCCATGGCAGCGAGGGATTGCCAGTCATGCGGGCCAGGGGTTTCTTCCCAGGGTCTCGGTGGTGGTGGTACCAGGGTTCCCTCTCCTTCCTCCATCCTGCACCCCCAGCTCTCCTCTTCCATAGGGAACGGTTGTGCCAGAGGAGCCGCCGCCACCACTACTGTCCCGGAACCCCGCAGCCAGAGACTAAGCCCAGGAGCAGCCGCCACTGCCGGAGCCTGTGCACCTGCCATGGCACCCAAGTCCTCCTCCCAGCCGCTTCCGGGCCCACGACGAAGATGGGCTGCCTGCATCTCAGCAGGCGAAAAGCCAGCACCGTTGCAGCAGGGGGGAAGTTGCTTTTCCCCTTGTGCGGCCGGCTTTTTGCCCACCACTTCACCAGCTTTTCGCCCGCCGGGGTTCAAGTAGCCCTTCCTCATTGTGGGCCCGGAGGCACCAGGGAGGAGGGCTTGGCCAATTGTGACATTCTGTCCTTCCCACACACAATTCTGTGCTCGACCATTAATCATAACTTTTAATTTGGATAATAAAAACTCAATTATGACTGTTCGTCTCAGTAATGCTGCCACCATTGAAACTTATGTCTTCTTATGGATGTTATGCATCACCTTCAGTATAACATATATTCATACAAGTCTTCCAGACCTTAACCTGCTACTATACCAATAAACCATACAGCCTAGATCAGGCACATCCAAACTTCGGCCCTCCTGATGTTTTGGGCCACAACTTCCAGAATTCCAAGCCTGTATTTCCAATGGCAAAGCACTGTGGGAGTTGTGTTCCAAAGCATCTGGAGGGCCAAAGTTTGGACATGCCTGGCCTAGATGTTAATTCTCTCCAACTCAACTGAGTGCTCTCACTGAGCTATTACTCGGGTTCTCTTTTTCCCTTGACTGGCTGTGCCCTTTTATATGACCCAATCCCCTGCCGTCTTGCTGGGATTGGTTATCGAGTTATATGACCCAATCTCCTGCCGGGCTCCAAGTAGCCCTTCTTCATTGTGGGCCCAGAGGCACCAGGGAGGAGAGCCGCCTGTGGGATGCTCTCCTCCAGCACAGCTCCCTCGTTGCCTCGTAGCCAGAAATTCTTCCCCAGCTTCCTGGCGCATGAGGCGGCATCTCGCCACAGCCAGGCTGCCTCTTTGGACACTCCATCTCGTGCCTTGTGCGCTAGGAAGCTGGGGCACAATTTCTGGCCAGGCAGCACTCAACACAAGGAACTGAATGTGAAAAAGGCAAATGTGCCAAAGTACACATAGAATGGTAAAGTAGTGGTGGAAGTCATTGAAATAAGTATTTTCACCATTTATTACCAGAACTGGTCACTACAGGGAGCTATAGACCATTCTACGTATTGTTCAACAACAATTAATTGTTATTAATCTATTAATGATTAGCTCTTTGTGTTCTATTTTCACGTTTTGTCTCTAGCCCATCTTGATGCTTTCATATACTGTATATTATTTATTAAGTTACGTTTTCACTTATTGGATTGTTTATCTATTGTATTGTTTGTTGGTTTGATATCTGTTCAATCTTGTAAACCACCTAGAGCAGCTGTGTAGCTAGATGGAGCGGTATATAAATTTAACAAACAAAAATACATAGTCTTGTATCTGTGGCCAATTCACTCCATACCCTGGATACTCGTGCTACTACATGGGTGATTTGCTCGAAGCCGGGACGCATCAGGATGGGTCTTTCCATACTGTCCCTCATGCCCCCAATTGCCTAGTTCCTGGCCCAAAATCTGATTGTGGACAGAAGTTTCGAGGATGGAATGATGAGATAATGCAGAATGCCCCGATAGGTTATGGACTAAAGCAGGCCCTACGGATATCAATGTGTTGCTCACCTCCGTTGGGAAAAAGGGGGGAGACATGTTCGTCAACAAATTGTTTGCAACACTTCACCACTTCCACCATGTTCAGGAATACCAGCAATTCATGGATGCGTAAGATGTTAAATCACATTCGGGGATGGCACAATGGTGTGTCTATAACAGAAGGACATTACTTTATTTGTGGGAATAAAGCTTATTCTACCCTGCCCCCAAGATGGGAGGGATCTTGTTATGTGGGAGTCATAGTTCCAGGAATAAAACCTATTGAACATCCTTCGCGGTTAAAACACAGATACAAACGAGAAACAGTGTTACAAAGCAAATGGAATGAATTTTGGAGACTTGTGTTCCCCCGAGCTGGTATTTATATGCTGTGGGATCAATGCAGAGCATTTGCTAAGTTAGTAAATTCATTTGTCAACTACACCACTGATTCTTTGCAAATTATAAATAGAGAGCTGTCTGCCATGCGTGAGGTTGTAATACAAAATAGGGTGGCGTTGGACTCAATCCTGGCAAAAACAAATGGAGTGTGTGGCACGTTCGGGATGGTCATTTTCAGCCTTCTTCTGGTTTGCCTTTGTTTGCATGTGAACAGAACCCAACATGGCGAAGTCTTGATTTCGGCCTCATGCCTGATCGCCTTGATACATCTGTCTCCTGTTTCGTGGTGAGGATCTGGGGTGGCAAGAATGAGACCTATCAGCCGCTGATTGAGTGGAAAGTCAATCTAGATGGACTCAAATATTTGGGCCAACAGGTAAAATGAAAGCATACACCTTCAGACCTCAGCTTCCCATACGAAAGCAATGTTCAGCAAAAATAGTTCAGCAGATTTTTCACTAAGAACTGGTTTTGTAAGAAATACAGAATTGGTAACTATGGGCAGAATTATAATACAGTGATAAGAATTATCTACTAATTTTGACAACTGAACTTGATCCCTGCCCCACTCTCAATTAAAGTCTGCTTGTTTGCTAATTTTCTGTTTAGTGAAATTCCAGTGATGTAGCTTTGTGTTTGCTGCATCTTAAATAAATACATTTACTGTGCCATTAAGTTCTGTTGGAGAGTTTAGTCTTTAAGATGTCATTGCGCTTGCTCCCATCTCATGCCATAGGAAAAAGGATGAACTTGACAAACTGACCGATCTTGAAAAATATATTGCTTCTTTCAGGAATGCTTCCTTAAATGTTAGAATAACTAATGTAGAAACTGAAAGACGTAATGTAACAAATTGGTAGCACTAGTTCCAAAACTTTTTTTGGCATCACACCCCTTTCTTTGTTCTGAGAAACCCCACCTTTTATTTAACACGATCCAGTCTTCTTCTTATAAAACCAGATTGTATTTTAAAGTCAAAATTTCAGCCCAAAAACTTAATACAAACCATTTTAATTTAAGAGTACTGACACACAGTTCCCCCTCCCCTACAAATTTAATGTGTCATTTATTTTAAGAAATGTAGCAGAGACAAAATGAAATATAATGAGCACAGTGATTAAAACCTTTTCTCTCTCATTCTCTTTTTTGCACATTTAAACACAATGTCTGCTTCAGTTTGGGAACCAGCTAGTTGAACCAGGAGGTCAAGAGTTGACTAAATCTCTTAACATTGTTTTTAATTAACAGATCCATGCTCGTAGCCCAAATGAAATCATTTTTGGACTGAATGACGGCTACTATGGAGCTTCATATGATCAAAAGGTAGGGTTGCATGCAGTGTATGATATTCATGTTTTTGCACCTAGTTTCCTAGAGAGAAGCTTTGTAGTGAAATCCTCTGTTTGGATTTTCTGTGGAGGGCCACTGTGGTGACCATAAAGGCGGGCAGGTTTAATTGCTTTTTTATTTATTATATTTTTATCCCACCCCACTGGCCACAAGGCTACTCCAGGCTGGATAAAAATAGCGTTTAATTAACACTATATAATTCAGTGCAGAAAGAAATGAGCTCATTTTTGCTGTTGGAGCTCACTTCTGGCCCAGAATATCTTTTGCAACAACTTGGGGCAATAGTTTAATGCAAGCTGAGTATTTGTTTCCAATGCAAATCCCACCTTCAGTACAATGAAATTAAAATTACGTTTCTGGATTTCTTCCCTGCCCGGTGGGGGTGGGAGGGAAGGAGAGCACAGTTGCCGAGTCTGGCATTTATAAGGGTAGCAACCTCTACAAAGCATGGCACTTACAGCTCTGGGAGAAAATAATATTTAATATGTATACCACTCCCATGCCTTACTCTGCAGTGTTTACTGCACGATAAAATAAACATAGAACAATAAAATAACAAATAGCCAAATACATAAAACAAATGGCACTGTTCATTTATTAGACAGGCAGGACGTGAGACATGGAAGTCCAGCGGGGTCATTGTGGAAGGCCACCCTAAAAAGCAGCATTTTGAGCGGACTTCTAAATATTAGAAGGGAGGATCCAGGCGCAACTGCACTGGCAGTTGATGCCATTGTGAAGAAGGCACAACCTCTCATAGATGACACCCAAGCCTCCTTCGCAGTGGCCAGCCACTGGAGTGTTGCCTGGGAGGAGGTGCCGATGGAGCAGGCAGATTACCTTTGGGAGAAACTCTCTGACATGTGGCATGGTCCCATGCTGTGGAGGCCCTTGTACGTGATCATCCAAACCATGCTCACACCCGCCACCTGTTGTAGACATGCTGCAGTCTCCAGCTCAGCCTCAAGGGATGCCCCATGTAGAGAGGAAGGAAGAACTTCATGACTGTTAGAGCTATTCGGCAGTGGAAGATGCTGCCACAAAGGAGGGTGGCGGAGTCTCCTTTTTGGAGGTTTTTACACCGAGGCTGGATGGCCATCTGTCAAGAGTCCTGTGTTTGTAGCTATGTTTAAATATTTGACAGGATGTCACATTGAAGAAGGGACTAGTTTGTTTTCCATGCCTTCAGAGACTAGGACACAGGGCAATGGTCTCAAACTACAGGAAAAGAGATTCGATTTAGGCATTAGGAAGAACTTCATGACGGTTAGAGCTGTTCCACAATGGAATATGCTGCCCCAAAGGAGGGTGGTGGAGTCTCCTTCTTTGGAGGTTTTGAAGCAGAGGCTGGATGGCCATCTGTCGGAAATACTGCGATGGGGGTTCCTGCATGGCAGGGGGTTGGACTAGATGGCCCCTGAGGTCTCTTCCAACTCTATGATTCTATGAGAGCATTACAGTAGTCAATCCAGGAGATGACCAGGGCCTGCACCAGTGTCCTGAGGGAGCCCTTGTCTGGCTAGTAGTTGTCTGATGTGTAATTGGACAGTATGCCTCATCTGGTTAAAGGTAGCTCTGGACATGGCAGCAGTCTGGTTATCCCAAGAGAAAATAATGTGTCCAGAACAATGCCTGACATTTATTCATTTGATAGCATTTAGTTTTTGGGACATCTTAGGATCAGGCAGTTCTCTGTTGACGTTTCTTGAGGCATAAGAACAATTTTGAGTCTCTTGAATTAATAATAAATTCAGTAAATAACCACCTGGTGGCGCGAGACACTGCTACATCCAGGGGTTCAGCCTGCCTGCAGTTTATTTTCTCGTTGGTCTTGAGACCCGAAAAGTAGCAGATGGCCATGTGCATGGATTGGGGTGTGCAAGGGGTGTGTGCAAACAGGTGTTAAATCAGGAATGTGCGTGTCTGGCTTAAAGAGCATACATGTTCTGCTTAATGGCAGTACTGTACATGAACCTTCTTCCATCAGAGAGCTGCTGTTTTTAAAATAGTTCTGGGGATAGGAATTAAGAGAGAGAGGACAAAACAGAAAAAGAGATATAATTATTTTCTTGGCATCGGCTTTATGAATGAGATGGTTATAAATCTAACTTAGAAAACAATTCTACGATGAAGCCTATAGCATTTTGAATTGCTTTGTTTTAATCCTTCAAGAAGAGGGTTCTGAGGTGGCCAATATCTAGTTCTGTTTATGAATGTAATCTCCCGACTGCTTGTGTGTGTGTGATTTCCCTTTCTCCATGAAAAGCAGCGACGCTAAGACTTTTGAAGCCCTGATACAAGCAGTGAGATGCTCTGCCTTCACCCATTATGTTCCTCCCACCCCCCCCTCTCTGCTGAGTCACTCCTCCTTGGTGGCAGGAGTTCTTGGTCTTCATTGAGCAACTTAAGAAGATTAGAAAGGAACATTCTTTCCATGCATTCCTGGGTGGACGGGAGAGGGCCCGTACACAGTGCTGCGTGTTTCCCCATTAGAGCTCCTCTCGCTTCTCGAAGGTCTTTTAAGGTGAATGTAAGACTTGAACAGTCTTAAGAAAATGGCTTCAAGGTTCTTTGATGCTCTTTTGTGAAAAGAACATGCGAAAAGTCTTTTAATAGGAAAAAAGGAGCTTATTGCTGTGTTGTTAGAAAGTATCTAATCTGTTGCCATCTTTGTCTTCTAAGGGCCACCCAGGAACCCAGAAGAATAATCTCCTTCAAGTGGATCAGAACTGTGTCCGTAACTCATATGATGTCTTCTCTTTGCTTAGGTAACTTTTTAAAAAATCTCTGATCCCACGTTTTTGCCATAGATTAAAAAACAAACAAACCACAGGTTTCCTGCATTGTGTAAACTGTCGGACCAGTACTCTGGCTTTCTAAATTGGAAATAACCAGTGCTTAATATGGAGCCTTTCATCTGCATTGTAGGCACTGCTAAGGTTGAGCTTAAGGCAGGCATGTCAAAACTTTGGCCCTCCTGATGTTTTGGACCACAACTCCCAGAATTCCAAGCCTGTATTTCAGATGGCAAAGGACTGGGGGAGTTGTGGCCCAAAACATCTGGAGGGCCGAACTTTGGACATGCCTGGCTTAAGGTGTCAAAGTTGGCCTTAGAAACCAGGCTATCTGAAGGGGCGAATGACTTATTTCTCCAAGGATGTGGTAGCTTGGTGCTCTTTGGAAAAAGTTCTAAATGCCTCAAAAATTGCGTAGGTATACATTTGCCGTCCTTGTTGCACGGGTGAATTTCTCCTGTCACGGAGTATTTTCTGTGATGAAGCCTGGATTGGGACTGAATGCTGCCTCTTACGGGCTGTTCATAGGCTGTCGGGTTTATAGGACCGGGGGGGGGGGGAGTAACCCCTAGCACACATAAGATAAACTCTTGTGTGGGCTGGTTGTTGTACACTTGTATGTCATTTATACTGCTGGAATTCTTGTCAAAGGGCAGTTTGGACTGAGCCTAGGTCAGCTCTCTCTGAAGAACCTGATCTTCAAGAATAAGATCCATTGCTTCTTATAGGTGGAGAAGCCACAAGAACAGGGGAAGAGGGTTGCGCAGCTGCATCGCCGGCTGTGCTAACATCCCAAACGGAAAATCTGTCTCGGAGCCTCTTTCCTTAAAACCTTCATCTCTGCTTACTCCTCCTTTGTCATTAAAAAATCATACTGCCCCCATGGGAAATTTCATGCAAAAGCTTCTGCAGAATTGAACAAGCTCGAAATTCATGACCAAGTCTTGACAAACCGAGACTTACCTATTAGATTTTGTACCTGAATACTTAGAGCTGCCTAGGTGCCCTAAGGACATCCGATCTCGCCTGATTTCGGAAGCTAAGCAAAGGCAAAGCAAAAAGCAAAGTGGTCGGCCCTGGTTAAGTACAGTGTGGATTGCCCCCAGCAAGCTGGAGACCACCAGGAAATACCAGGTGCTGCCTAGGTGCCCTGCAGTAGGAACTGGCAAGGCCTTTGGTCGGCCCAGCATTCCTGGGAGACCACCAGGGCCACCAGAAAACTCCATGGACATGGGGTCACGAAGAGTCGGTCATGACTGTAACGACACAACACACACACACTTCAATCTTATGTACAGTATTTAGTATACAGTGGTACCTCTTAAGACAAATGCCCCTTGAGACAAAAAACTCACGGGACGAATAAATTTCTGGGACTGAAGGCTGCTCCTTGCAGCCCGACAGACAGCTGATCTTGACAGCTCTGAACAGTCAAAACCAGCTGTCTGTCGCATTGCACGGAGCAGTCTTCAGCTGCTGATTGATTGAGGGGGTTCCCTCCCAAATCAGTAAAGGGGGAAAGCTTTCCCCCTGCTTTCCTGGGTTGGGGCAGGCTTTCAAAAACCCACTGCCCCCAAAGATAACAGAAGCCATTTCCTGTATTTGGGGGCAGAGGGTTTTTGACACCTCTCATCACACCTTGCAATTGGAGGGCAGTCAAAAACCCAATGCCACGAAAGAGGGGAAAAGGCTGTTCCTGTCTTTTGAGACATTGGGACATTCTTCCCATAGGAATGCATTGAAAACTAATGTACTGTAATCTGTTCCCCTTTTTTGCCTTTTTTCTGATCTCTGGAATTGATTAATTGGTTTTCAGTGCATTCCTATAGGAAACCGCACATCTCAAGACAAATTTTTCATAAAACGATGGGACATGCAGAACAAATTAAACTCTTCTTAAGAGGTACCACCATACTTCTTTGTGGGGTTGAAACTTGAACACTTAGAGATGCATTACGCGGGAAGCTGGAAGGATTTGGGGCATACAGATGAATTTTGAAGATACCTTGGTCAGTCAGATTCACTAATGTGGTCGTATTACAGCATATGAATAAAAAGCTAAAAACTCTCAATACCATCAACAGAAGAAAATTGCAATATTTCGCTTACATAAATGCCATCTGCTGCTGGTTGTCCTTCAAGGAAAAATGGATGGGTGGTGTTGCCCTGGGGCACAGAAGAACATTTTTGTTTAAGAATTTAACCCAATGGTTCACAGTGGGCACAGCTTCTCTATTCAGATTAGTTTTACATAAAAACCAGATTGTTGCGGTATAAAAATTCAATAAATTAAACAAACAAACAAACAAACAAACTGTGCTAATAATTGCCAATGTTCTACGAGGACATGGCACCTGAAGAAGAAGTCCTCATGGGCCCTGTTTTCTTTGCCCAGATATTTAGAATAAACTTTTGATCTAGAATAATGTTTTGATGTGGCCTGGCTCATCTTCAGTGTCATACATACCTGGGCCAGCCGACAGCCAATTTACAGAATTAAAGTGGACATCTTAAGTAGTAGACTAGGACACTCGTAGCCTGGTCCCTGGCATCAGAGGCATACGTCCTCTATGGATGTTTGCCCATTCAGCTTCAGGGTGAAATGTAGGAGCCGGGGACTATTTGTGATGGTCATCCCTCTGTATGCCACTGTACGTTTCTAGCTACAGGAGATAGGACATTGGGATTTAAGGATTTTACGCACACACACAAAACTCGTACATATAAGAATGCATACCTATACCTGCTGCATTTCAAAAAGACACCTTTATCAAATGCATGTTTAAGGTTCCAGCGGCAGTTGTGTTGATAACATAATTTAGGGCTGGAATCCTGTTGCTCTTTGTGGAATTTAGATGTCAGCTCCTCTTTATGCTTCATTGATTCAGTGAGCCTGCTCTCATTGCCATTTGCAGTAGGACCCCCGTATCCACTGATTCATTAACTGCTGATTCAGTCATCCGTGATTGGCAGGGGAAATAAATAAATAAATAAATCAGCAGTCATAAAGCAAGCTACTTTCACAAAACCAGCAGGTTTTTTTTTGCGGGGGTGGGGGGTTGTGTTGCTGTTCTCTCTTATCCACGGTTTTTGAGCCAATCCCCAGCGGATACCGGGATCCTACAGTACTATATTAAGCAATATGATTTCAGTCTGTTACATGCTCTTGTTGGTTGAAACATTTTTAATCAGCTTCGGGGTTCTTCTCAGCAAGAGCTGGAAGGCACATCCTTGCTCTCCGATAGCAGTTTGTAAAATTATCTGTCTGATTTCCATCTGGAAACAATTCAAAGAGGGCTGATCTTTTTGCATGGCTGCTAAAATTGCAGGTTTTTCTATCTCTATCTGCTTTGTTTCTTGGGGAATACGAACGGCTTCCTCTGAGCCCCAGGAATTACAGTTCCTCTCCAGTATCAACTAGTATCATCTTGAGCTCTGTGATTCTTGTATATATCAATTGATTAGCTCCACTCAGCATCACTATTGGATGGTTCATAGTTCAGGCCAGGTAGAAGATGAGGCTTTTGGTTTTTAATCTGTCTTGTTGTTCTGTCGAGTCTGCTTGCTGGGTTCTCCTTGCTCTCTAACTGTTGCTTGAGGTTAGATAATTCCAGTGTCTGTGCGGCAACCCTCCCAGAAGGTGTCGCTGTTGCCCTGCGAGAAAAAAAGAAGACGACTAGCACGGTCTTTTTCTTTAAATGGATCGGCGATAGGGTCGGACCTAACTGTCTTTAGCTGCCTTATTTATGAATTTATTTCTGAATGGACTAACTATTTTATCGCTGTTAAATTCTCAAGTACTTGCACATTTGTAATTATTTGCAAGAGTTGATAGAATTACCAAAGAATCGCCTGTATTGGAGGCTAGCTTCTTAAATGGCTTGTTCCTCTCAGGTAGAATAACAGATAGGGTTGGTTAGGAAACATACCGTGCGGACCCATAAAATCCTAGAATGGATTCCTTGCTCCATGCAGGAATCAAAATCAAAAGATATCTGCCGTCTGTCTCAATTTCTCTTGAATGCCTTCAGTTTTGGAGCACCCCCCCATCTCTCGTACCGTCATACTGCTCTAACAGTTAAGAGGTTTTTCCTGACATTCCACCGAAATCTGGCTTCCTATAACTTGAGCCCATTGCTGCGTATCCTGCAGTCTGTGTTGATCGAGAACAGATACGGCCCAGGCCAATGGTCACGCCTGTAGCTAGATTCTAACCGCAGCCCTCCAGCCGAGGCCCAGAAGGAAGACGCAAAGTGGACAATCTTCTTCCAGAGTTTGCCACCCTCTTCAGCCTTGGTTTTCAAAAATGCATCTAGTAAGCATGGGGGGTTGTTAAAGTTCCAGTATTAATGGCAGAGGACTCAGTGATGGACCTGCACTCAGGATACCTGGGTTCATATCCCCACTGGACCAGGGGAACTCTGTACATGTAATTGGTAAAACCACCCCATAAACACCCCCACTTTGCTTGAAAGCCTTTTTAAAGGTCACTATAACTTTGCTTCAGTTTGCCGATACATCATAGCAACAACAATTAACGGTCACAGACAGGAGACTTTTCCAGTTTCCTGAATCCTTTTTTTATAAGTCATTAAAAACAGGTGGCTATCTTCATACCTTGTAGCAGTAGCTTGTATGTGCTCTCAAGTCAGTTCAGACTCATGGTGACCCTCCTAGAGTTTTCTAGGCATACAGTGTGCTGGTTCCTTCTTCCGGGGACCCTTTTGGAGCTGTGCAACTTGTCCAAGGCTGTCCAGGTGGCCGGATTTTGGTTGTCCCTTTCTCTGGGTGTCACATTGAGAGTCAAAGTCTGAGCCTCTCTCTTCGTCCTTAGGTGCTGCAACCCACCGAGCTCTCATCCATAAGTTGACAGTGCTGTCTATTAGCTAGCTTTCTGTTTGTTGTTGGTTTCTGTGCATAACAGTGAATCTCAAGTATGGGTCAAGGTCTTAAGGTGTGGATTGTAAAAAGATGCTCCTTAGGCAATTTTAATCGTAGAACCATAGAATAATGGAGTTGGAAGGGATCTACAAAGCGACTGAGTACAATCCCCTGCATGATGGATAGTTGGCAAGTTCTGTGTCACATTCTCTGCTTTCTCTAATTTGGAGGAACAATTTATTGTGATGGTCACTGAAGTTAAGCACTGTCAACTTTTCTTTGCATCACCTCATCTTTAGGGATCTCTTTACACGTTGTACTCATGTCTGGGCTCTTTTCAGCTGTTAAATGCTACAGATATTTTTTTTTAATGAACACTGAGTGCCTCTGGCTCCTAAAAGCTTACTAGCATCAAACAACGCTGAACATCCTCTCCTTCTCTTTGGCCTTTCTGTTTAAATTTACAGGATCATATGCTGTAGTAGTCTTACTTTATCTTGTTGAAATAGGTATGCCGCTGCATAAGGATGTTCTGAGGGCCCCAGTGGCGGGAGGAGGGGTGGAAGATAATTTACTGGTTTAGTAGGATAATGGTGGTGTTGTCTTTTCACTTCTTCGAATTCATTGGCTGAGGGATGCATATACACCCCTTGTTCCTTCAGAAAGTTAATGAGAGATAGCAGTGCACCAGTAGAATCCTTCAACTCCCCCCCCATTCCCCTGATGAAGGCAAGCAAGGTGGATGTGGAAAACGACCCCAGTCTGTCTAAATTGCATTTGTTTATTCAAATTTTATCTCACCCATCTCAAGAAAGCTTACGATTATGCACACATGTCATAAAACTACAGTAGAAAACTAATAACATCACACAAAACCAAGTCTCTAAAAATAAAATAATGAATGCAGGAAAAAAAGTATATATCTTTCCGTCCCTGAGACTTTCTCCCCTTTTGCCTCTATTCCTTTTATTATTATTATTTAACCTCTGAGTTGGATTGTCTTTGCCCAAGTATTTGAATTGGTTTCCCCAGAGACTCAAATAAATCCAAGCATTTTTCAGCATTGAAGATGAATTGGCTTCCTTTGTTCAAGGACGGCTGTACTTATTGCGTATCCTAAATTTTATGTTTTCCTCAACCTTAGGGGAGATGGCGTTGTCCATCCGTGTTCAGGTCTTATTATAGTGATCAACTTTGCAATTTGTTCAGAGTGAGCAGACTCTGGGCGGTTTCCTCCCCTCCTCTTCTTTTTGCTAATAACTCCTGACATTGCATCTTTCTATGGAGTGCTAAAGGTGACCAGCCCCTGGACAGTTTGCTTGGGATTAGATCAGGAATTTTAACAACTGGCAAGTGAGTGTTGAATTCTAGCCTGGGGTCATGAACAGACCCATATGAACTGCGTGCGGCTCCAGAGGGGGGATTCAGAGTTGCAGGAAAGTGTCTAGTTTTCCTGCAATGTCTTTAAGGAGAACAATCTTTTCAGGCAATAACTTGAACCTTGAATTCTTGAAAATGCTATTATTTCCTATGGCTTTTGCAGCAACCCTTTTAAATATCTGTTGCTACGCAGATACCACTTTGAATGCTGCAAATTGTGTCATTTTGTGTTGCATTAATGATTCTTCACACAAGCTCTCTGCTTTGTGGATGGTATTGCCTTAATTACTATAGACCGATGTGGAGAATAACTAGACTGTTTAGACCATATACACATTCTGAGTAATAAGCATGGATGTGTAGCTAGCAGCACCATCCTTGCCTTCAGCTTCTTCCTGTCAATTTAATGTGTCGTACAACAAAACTGCACCCTCATGCTATTTCCTAGCCTGCTTTCCTTGCTTCTACCGGGATGTTTGCATGCCCATTCTAGGTTGGATGTTGTGTTTCAAACAGAGTCAGCGATGACTGTAGCTCTGGCATTCTCTGGGGAGGAATGTTGTGAGGAATGGGTTTAAGCTTGCCAGCCTTGAGGGCAACGAGTTATTTGCTTGCTCCCACTTCGTCATTGGCCGAGGCTTACTTTCTGGCTAGGGTGACCCAATGAGAAAGAGACCAAGGTTCCCGAAGCTTTACCCATTGTGTGAAAGGGGGGTTTTCAGCTGTTATAGCTGGTGTTGAAAGCCGCACCTGCCTGAAGGCCACTTTTTAAGCAAGTATTCAGGGTATGGAATCCTGTCCTCTTTTATTTATTTATTTATTTGCCAACAAATAGCAGCCCTACTACCAAGAGGTCTCTGGGCAGCATACAACAATGTATTAAAAACTATAAAACAATAACATTAGTAAAGCTATAAAATACAGTACAGTTTAAAACAACATACAATACAAATTATAATACCCTACTGCTCATGAGTCCAGCCCCCCCAAAAAATTAATTAAAATGCTGTCCGAAAAGGAAGGTCTTTGCCTGGCACCGAAAAGCCAAAAGTCTTGGCGCCAGTTGGATCTCCATAGGGAGGGCATTCCAGAATTGGGGGCAACCGCCAAGAAGGCCCTGCTTTGACATGCCACCCCTCTTACCTCTTTGAGGGAAGGCACCTTCAGCAGGGTCTCCTGGCCTGATCTTAAGCTACGGGCGGACTCATATGGAAGAAGGCGCAATTTTTTCCACGAATCACTCTTGGCTTTAAATGTGATTGTGGTTTTGCTGAGGAATGTCAAGTGGCACCTGTAGCTCTGAAAGGCAAAGTCTTTCTGAAAAGTTAACTCAATGGAATGGAATGGAATTTATTGTCATTGTATAAATACAACAAGATTAAAAGTGCCATCCAGTCTGAGCCCATGCAATGGGAGTGACTGATGACCTGTGTCATACTGTTTATGCATAGTTGTTTTGGGGCATGGCACTTGAGCATATGGTGGTAAATCAGCTAGCTGAAACCGACTGGCTCAAATCCAGTAGTAAGTTACAAGTAGAGTATACCCATTGAATCAACTGAACGTTCATAGCTGTTGGCTCATCAGATCCCTGATGGTTAAATGGCTTTTTTTTCTGGTTGCGATTTGCTGTTGGATTTCAACCATTGATCATGGGGAGTGCCTTGGTTGATGCACATGGGCTTATGAGTGACTACGTTGTTGTTCTGTGGCTCCAGTTATTCCTGTGAAGTTGCTTCCAGAGCGTAAGGCTTCCTGATTGCTGTTCCACTCTGCAGTCTTTGGCTTGTAGCGGGACGACCCAGCTCCATCTCATCATCCTTGCTGTTTAACATCTACACGAAACAGCTGGGTGAGATCATCTTTATGCGGAGGTGTCATCAGTACATTGGCATGCAGTGATGAATGTGCAGGTGTACCATTGGTACTGCGTCCAAGAATCTGTTCTGTTTGATTGGAGTCATCGAATGTAGAAATTGCTTTTAAGTGATATTTGGTTGCTTTTTCTTTGCAGTCAAGTGGTTGATGTTCTTCAGAAAGCACTAAAAGCAGAAACTATTTTGATTGAGCAAAATACTCTCCTCTCCTCTTTGTAGGGTTTAACTCATAGTTCTGCTATTTGACTTCAAGGAATGGGCATTAGCCAACTCTGAGCTGGAACCTACAATATACAAAGTGAAATCTTTGGATGGAAGTTTCACCCATTACATTTCCCCCCACCTCCTTGCTGTGGGAGTTCAGTTCATCCAAGGGTCTCAAAGTGCTCTGAACCATCTTGTGTTTGACCTTTTTTGCTTTCCACATCTCATGCTGGAGAATTACTTGCTTCATCATGTCACACGGGAAACAGGTGGCAAGCTGGGAGAACCTCCGTGCAATGCTCCACCCTATATACTCTGCTTTTTTCTTCTTGGCTTTTGTCTGACCATGGTGTTGGCAAAGGGTCACATGGCATAAAGGAATGGGTGAGGATGTTGTGTGTATGGCAGAAACTTAAAAAAATATATGTTGGATGTGTTACTGGGAAAGGAAATTCCAAAACCAACAAGATCACTTGTACTTGTGAAGCGTTTGGGATGGGACACTTTTTTTCATGGTTAATATATCAGGACCTTTTTAGAATCTAGTCTCTAAGCAAGCATAAAGACTTGTTTGTTCAGGTTTCATATTTTTATTTTAAAGTCTGTTTAATAGAAGTCCTTTTTAATAATAGCACTGGGTGTTTGCAGTTGGGGTATCCCATATCTCTCGCATTGCCAAAAACCCCTCGCTCTGTTTTCTAAATCCCTAGCGGTCATTACTTTGTTTAAATAAACCTAGTGTAAACTAAGGTTGTTTTAGCAAATCTGGCCTTCTCTGTATTTATTTCTCTTGTGAGAAATAGCTATAGGATGTGTGATTGTTGTATTTAGTCTGTGCATTCATGGCTTGTGACCAAGAATGAAACAATTGCTGTACAGGAAAAAAGAAGAGGACAAGGGTCACCCAACCTTTCACTTCAGGCAGCTGACCATGGAAATAAGAATTATTCTTACACACCATCACATTAATTCCAACTTACAATGTCCCTTCCAGAGTTTTCTAGGTATAAAGTACTCTGAAGTGGTCTGTCAGTTCCTGCTTCGGTGCTGCTGATCAGGCATTTTCCCCAAGGACAGACACTGTATATACTCGAATATAAGCCTAGTTTTTCAGCCCTAATTTTGGGCTGAAAAAAGGGGTCCTCGGCTTATATTCGGGTCAATACTTTTAGCCTCTGAGGCAAGTTTTGGTCGGTGGTTAAAAGTCATTTTTAACCTTGTGCGCCTCTTCTCCTGACCCCCCCCCATGTTTAAAATGACTTTTTAAAAAGTCATTTTAAAACAATGTTTAAAATGACTTTTAGCCACCAACTCAGGCACTTGCCTCAGTGGCTAAAAGTCATTTTAAACATCACACACCACTCCCCCAGCTCACAAAGGAGGAGTTGCCAGGCCCTGCTGCATTTCCCACCCTAGGCTTATACTTGAGTCAATAAATTTTCCCAGTTTTTGGGTTTAAATTAGGGGCCCCGACTTATACTCAGGTCGACTTATACTTGAGTGTATACGGTAGGTCCTCAACATGACAGAGCACCGAGTTCCATCAGCCCGGTCTCACAGTCTTGATAGTCTCAAAGGGACTGCTTCTTGGGAAGGACGGTGAGGATTCAGAATTCTGCCCCTGGCTATGCAGCCCGGTGTTCCAGCCCCCTGAGAACACAGCTTTATATGACTTGGATATATGTCAACAAGCCAGGGATCTTTTATGCTCTGTTGAAAGCATCACCTAAAAATCTCATGGCTTTCTAATCACGGGTGCTTGCTTTGTTCGGCTGTAGTACTTGCGAATAAAGCACGCACGGTCCTTTGTACATATCAAGATAAGTATCTATGCATTACCTTATTTTCTGTGTGTTTATTTTGAAGAGTGGAAAGATGATTTCATACTGGATGAGACAGTGTCTTCTGCATTGTTGCATACTCGACACACTGCAAAAAGTGGTACACTATTTGAAATCATGAGGATGCCAGAAGTTTATACGGCTTCCTCTGAAAGGCTTCTAGCTCTCATGCCATGGGTACATGTCTGAAAATGTGTGTGATGGTGTTTGTTTGAATGCCATAATTTGTATGGCTTGCTGTATCCTGTGATCTCCAGTCAAGACTTCCTTCCTTCCTTCCTTCCTTCCTTCCTTCCTTCCTTCCTTCCTTCCTTCCTTCCTTCCTTCCTTGTATCCATCATCAGCTCCTTCATTCCTTCTATCCATCATCAGCTCCTTCCTTCCTTCCTTCCTTCCTTCCTTCCTTCCTTCCTTCCTTCCTTCCTACATAGCCCATCCTTAAGATGATCCAAAGGAGCTTACAGCATTAAAATTGGAAGGGTGGGATTTTTCTTCTATAGTTCCGTGCAAAAAAGTCACAGTGTGCAGTCTGTTGGCTGTTTTATCTTGTCTTACAGTCTGCCTTTGGAAAGCACAAGTTTGAGTCATTTTCTGGTGACTCCCTGATGAGAGCCAACCTGACCATTTGCTGTTCTTACCATGCCTTTTTTGGATCACCAGTGGGGCCACTGTTCTGTTAGAGCAGGGAGGGTTGCTCCATATTGGTTTGGTTGCTGACACAGACGAGGACATGGTGGGAGGGAATTCCTTTCTGGGTTTTTTTTTGGAGCAATGTTACCTTAAACATCCGGTGCTAGCTATCTCACTTGGTGCTAAGATGCTGTGAAGATTCTCACATCCCAATGTTATGTCATTTGGGGCAAGGATGATTCACCAACATGCCGCTTACTGTTAAAACCTTTTGTCTCCAGTTTCCCCCTACTTTCCTGTTGTTATGGAAACCCTCCCCCCAGCTTTTTTGCCTTTTTTCGGAACCCTGGAACAGATTAATCAGTTCCCCATTCATTTCAATGGGAGACCACATTTCGCATAACAATTTTTTCGGATAACAAATTGCCTCTGAGAACAAATTAAATTCGTTATCAGAGGTACCACTGTAATTGGTTTCCCATTCATTGCTATGGGAAACCGTGTTTCGGATAACGAATTTTTTGGATAACAAATTGGCTCAGAGAACAAATTAAATTCATTATCCGAGGTACCGCTGTATAGTATATTAAGAATGTACAGTTAAAAAGCAGGAAGCAAGTAGCAGAATGCAACTTCAGGGCCAACCCATGCAAGCAATATGAAAGCAATACAGAGTTGCATTTGGTCGTGTTCCAGTTTTCTGCTGGCAAGGATAAAAAAGCAACAGCACTATATAATTTCAAAAATTGGATTTTCTTCATGTTGTTGGTATCATTTTGGTTTGTTTTACTGCAGTGTGTTTGCCTGTACTGGGTTCGATCCTAGGTAGCAGGCTCATGGTTGACTCAGCCTTCCATCCTTCCGAGGTTGGTAAAATGAGTACCCAGTTTTGCTAGGGGGCAATGTGTAGCCTGCATACTGTAAATAAAGCCTGTAAACCGCCCAGAGACTACTTGAAGTGGTATGGGGCGGTATATAAGCAGAACACTTTTTTGCTTTGCCTCCTTCGTATTGCATTTTGCTGTTGTGTATAGAATAGCCTTCTGTGGATGTTGAAGGGATGGCGGGGTTTTTTAAAATGGTGTTTACAAAAACCTGGTTAATTGGCAGACAGGCGCCACCTAGAATCCTTTTGGCACGTTCAAATTGGCAATAAGGGTGAATGCTCAGGTGTGCAGACACATGTTCCTTGGCTTGGGCATAGAAAGAACACACAGCACAGAATGAGAGAGAGAGAGAGAGAGAGAGAGAGAGAGAGAGAGAGAGAGAGAGAGAGAGAGAGCACAAGAAGAGCCATGCTGGATCAGGCCAAAGGCCCATCCAGTCCAGCTTCCTGTATCTCACAGTGGCCCCACCAGATGCGTCCAGGAGCGCACGAGACTAGATATCTGTCTCCTGATACCACTCCCCTGCCTCTGGCCCTTGAAGGACCCTGGTTTTAAGCCTGCAGATGACACATCTCCCACCTGGTTTGTCACCTGGGATGGACTTTTCCTCCAAGAATCTGTCCTATCCCTTTTTGAAGGCATCCAGGCCAGATGCCATCACCACCTCCTGTGGCAGGGAGTTCCACAGACTAACAACACATTGGGTGAAAAAGAGAGAGAGAGAGTGAGTGCTGACTATTTGTCATGCAAGCAGGGGCCAATGGGACCTGGAGTCAAACAGGGAAATAGCCTGAGGAAATGGGGGAACCCAACCAACCCTAGTTTGAAGTCCCTTTGCTGCAGGAATGGAAGGAGTGTGCATGATTAGCTGTCCAAATCAGACTGTCTGGCTGAGCAAACTCTAACCACAGAAGATGGACATGTTACTTCTAAGGATGCAGAAGACATGTATGATTCCAGGAAAGATTGCTCATTGTGGAGATAGTTTCTTTCTTCTTTTTCTTTAACGTTTGTCCCATTTGCTGGTGGGGTCCACTCTTTTTTTGGCCTTCCACTTAGCACGCTCATGGCCTGGGTCCGGATGAACCCGGGACAACTTCATGTCATTCTCAAGGTTCTCTCTCAAGCACTGTTTTGGACATCCCCTTGGTTGGGATCCGTTGACCTTCCAAGGTGAGACCCTTTTTGGCCAGAGTTTCCTTATTGGCCATTGGACATTCCATCCTTATACAGATCAGTTGCCTTTTGATCGTATTAAGTTTGGATCATTTGAGCATCAGTAATGGCCAGTGGTGACGCCCAAAATATCTCATGCCTCCATGGGTACACGGCAGAATCCCTTAATTCTTCTTACTTTTTGAAATGCTGTTTACCTGCCTTTCTGATACTCTCCGAACACTGGCTTTTTTGGCCTATATCAGTCCAGAGCTGGGAAGGTGGTCTTGGCTTAAATGTAAGAACCAGTAATGAGGTGTATCAAAACATTGCAATTAATACGTATGGCTTGCTGTTTGTCTGGGCAGCAGTCTTTTGCAGCACATTTTAATTATGAACAGAAAATACTCAGTGTAAGACTTGGATCGATGTGTGTCCTGCTATGTTCCCATGCAGTTAAGGTCAAAACTTTTGTGTGTGTCTTGATTTCATAGCTTCAGCTTGAAATTTTTTTGGCACATTGCCAGTAGAAGTGAACTCTCTGGGCCTTTAAAAAAACCCCCACAGAAATAGAGATATCTCATGACAGCCTTTCATACACTAATCCATGCAATTAGCATTAAATCTTGCCGTGATGTCGTCCTTCAGTTGAATTGGGTCACAGTTGGGCTACTTTCCAAGCCATCACTGTTTATCAGGGAAATTATTATTATTATTTTTATGTCAGGAAATAGCTGGTGAAATCTGACTGTGATTGCCTGGTGTTTGGTTAATAGTAGAACCTATTCCTTTAACATAAGCAGAATTGATTGTGGGACCAAATTGTATGCAATTATTCTGTGAAATATCTGGGCTAGGTTGGAAAGGTTGCTTGCTTTGAGTATAACCATCTCAAGCTGAGGGGTAGGGAGAAGTCTCTAAAATATGCTCGATGTATTCATTATTCATCAGTCTGTTTCTCGGGTTACAATGAGTTGAACTTGCATCTGAAGACAATTGGAATATGAATTCTGTGTGCTCTAATCTTAAAGGAGAATCCCCATAGCAAATGCCCATGGAGTTTGGGATTTGTATGTAATTCTTTTGCTCAGTGCCATCCAATGTTGGAATCAAATGTGTACAGATTGCAGAACTTTCCTTGGGTTTTTCTCCTGTGATTTTCAGCCCTGTTGACGGGCATGGGTGCTAAATCTTGCCCGACATTCTTCTTTGTATGGGCAGCATCTTATATACTGTATATACTTGAATATAAGCCTAGTTTTTCAGCCCTAATTTTGGGCTGAAAAAAGTGGCCCTCGACTTATATGCGGGTCAATACTTGTAGCCACTGAGGCAAGTGCTTGGGTCGGTAGCTAAAAGTCATTTTAAACATTGTGTGCCGCTTCTCATGACCCCCCTCTGCATCACAGGGGAGTCTAGGGTGGGAAATGCAGCAGGGCCTGGCGAGTGCTTGGGTCAGTGGCTAAAAGTCATTTTAAACATCACACACCACTCCCCCAGCTTTCAAAGGAGGAGCTGCCAGCCCCTGCTGCATTTCCCACCCTAGGCTTATACTCGAGTCAATACATTTCCCCAGTTTTTTTGGGTTAAATTAGGGGCCTCGACTTATACTCGGGTCAACTTATACTCGAGTATATATAGTAAGTCAACCTGATTTTCAAACACAGCTTGAAAGGGCAAGTGGAAATCTTGAGACTCCTCTGTAATCTCAGTTGATTCTTCGCGGTGCACCCCTGTATGTGGCAGAACCGTTTAGTTTCGGCCCTGGTGAGTTTCGGAGTGTATTGCTGTCTCTGAAAAGCAGTTCCAGTTTTAGAATCAGATTTGGGGAGAGCCATGGAATTTGATATTAATGTCTCATTCAGATGAACTGGTTGAAGACACTTACCATATTAAGTATTTAGAAGAAACAAGTCTTCCCGAGGAACAGTTCCAGGTTTTATGGAAATTGCAAGCAATAGGAAGAAGATTGATGGGGTAATTTTTTCCTTCATTTGTCTGGAGGTTGGAGATGGGCATGGTTATTCCAAGGAATTAAATTTTCCTGTGCCTCCATCCCTATTTTTTACAGCGTGCCATGCATGGAATTTCACGCAGTCAGGTTTACACTAGCTTAGAGAAGGCTTTAAAAAAAAAGATTAGACAGTTTCATGAAGATGAAGTCTATGAACTCCTACTAGTCACCATGGCTGGATTTGGGTTTATATATTTACTAGGAAGTGTTTACTCTCCTCCAGAATGGTGAACATCATCTGGGTAAAAATTCAAAATTAAACCAACAATGTATGTCAAACAGAAATAAATCGCTATGCCCAGAAAACGGGCTAATAAAACATTTATTGTTACCCTAGAAGGAGCCAGGGTTAAACAAAAGCAAGTCCAGTCGGGGAAAGGATCAAATGTTATTTTTAAAATAAGTATGTTCAGATGGCAGCAAAGCGTGGTTGAGGTGATATGGTGAAAGAGACAACCCCCCCAATGTTCTCTCTGGTCTTGTCTTGGCAGACTGGGGAATATGCAGAGGGATCTCACTATATTACCTTGGAACATGGAGATGCAAAGGAATAATCAGACCTCAAAACCTGTTTGTTTTATTATTTGTTCATTCCATTTATACAGTACTCTGCCTTTCTCCCTTATGAGCCCCAAAATGTTTTAAAACATATAGGTTTAGGTAAAAGGTAAAGATAAAGGTTCCCCCTCACATGCGTGCTAGTTGTGACCGACTCTAGGGGTGGTGCTCATCTCCATTTCCAAGCCAAAGAGCCAGTGTTGTGCAAGTCCGTGGCCATGTGGGCTGCACGGAACACTGTTTACCATCCTGCTTTTTACGGCGGTACCTATTTATCTCCTTGCATTGACATGCTTTCAAACTGCTAGGTTGGCAGGCACTGGGGTTAACAGCGGGAGTTCACTCTGCTGCGTAGCACCTGGGATTCGAACCGCCAAGCTGCTGACTTTGCAGCTGACCGTTTCATCGCTCTAGTCCACTGAGCCACCACGCCTCACATAGGTTCGGGTAGAAACAGTTAATTACAGTATTACAACAGTGTTAAATAGATCTTCAAATTAAAATAGAAGAGCAATACAATTTAAAAGTAGTTTAAGCCATTAAAAATAGCAGAAGCAGCAGCTAAACAGTGCCTGGTTAGCAGCCAAAAGTGTGGGTTTTAATAAAAACCTCTTGGCCAGCTGGTGAGAGGTCAAGAGGGAGAGGACCAGCCCAGCATCCCCTAAAACAGTGGTGGTGAACCTTTGGTACTCCAGATGTTTTGGGCCACCTAAGAACAGCCATGCTGGAACAGGCCACAGCCCATCCAGTCCAGCATTCTGTCTCACACAGTGGCTCACCATTTGCTTCAGGGTATTCTGAAGCAGATGTCTTCACCTGTTTAAGATTCCCTGCACATGGCATTGAGAGGTATCTTGCCTATCTCTCCAACCCAGAGGTTGTCCTTAGGCATCCAGAATGATAGCCATTGATACCCTTGTCCTCCGTGAAGTTGTCCAGTCCCTTCTTAAAGCTGTCAAGGCTGACAGCTGTCACCACTTCTAGCAGGGAGTCCAGTAGACCAGTGATCCTTTGGGTGGAAAAGTACTTTCCCTTATTTATTTAAGATCTAGCACCTAAAAGTTTCATGGAGTGCCTCCTAGTTCTGGTGAGAACCCTTGAGCAGCATTCTGCGTAATGTGGCATTTCTTAAATGGCAACCTTATATGCAGCATCTTACAGCCCACCTAGAGCTGAGTTAGACTTCTCCAAGAATACATGCGCCAAAACCACTGCTGACCCATCCTTTGGGTGTCCAGGATGAAAGGCAGTGTGCCACTGAAGAAGTCAACAGCTAGGAGCCACTGGTGGGCAACGCTGGTGTCTGTCTTCATGCCTGTGTGTGGGGGCTTCCTGGAAGCATTTAGCTAAACCACTTTAGGTGGAATCAGGATGCAGGAGTAGGAGTCGAGGTCTAATATAAAGCCTCTCGGTGAAAGGAATCAGCTGTTAGATGGCAGCTTCTCAAAAATGGGGAATATTGCTAACCAAATGGTGCCAGTGTCCCAGTTGGGCTTCCAAGTTTATCCTGAGACAGGTCGTGGTGGAGAAATGTTAAAGAAGATGAGCCATGGCCCCCAATCCTGGCATTAACCTGAAGCCAAGATTTTCTGAAACATGTTTGGGTATAGTTTGAAACGGTGCAGCTAGTCACGCGAGATGTTTGAGGACTGGTAGCATAAGATGTTGGAAAGACCTTCCCTGAAATCATAATCAATTTCACACGACCAATAGTGAATAGACTACATTGTGCTAGAAGAAAGGTACAGAAATAATGCTGAAGGAGTCTGCCAAAAAAAAAAAAATCCGCAGGTGGTAAATTTACATTGGGGGCATTTATTTATTTATTTATTTATTTATTTATTTATTTATTTATTTATTTATTTATTTATTTATTTATTTCAGTGGTTCCCAACTTGTCTAATGCCGCAACCCTTTAATACAGTTCCTCATGTGGCGGTGACCCCCTTGCCCTGCTTGGAAGAGGCCACAAGCCCCCCTTTGGCAGGCCACCGCCACAGGTGCCATAGAGAACTTCCCTCTCAGGCATCCTCAGCCAATCACAGCCTCTGGTGCCATTTACTGACATCCCCTCCAACCTACCGAGCTGTAACTTGCGCTCTCCCCCTCCAGACCCAAGCCGTTTGTGCCTTTTTCTTCACTGGCTCATGGCGACCCCTGTGAAATGGTCATTCAACCCCCCCCCCCAAGGGTTCCCGACCCCCAGGTTGGGAACCCCTTATTTATTTATTTATTTATTTATTTATTTATTTATTTATTTATTTATTTATTGGGTTTTTATTGGGTTTTTATATCACCCATCTGGCAGCGAGGCCACTCTGATCAGCCCTCTCAAAGTTCATGGTAGATGATTCAAGAAGCTCTCATTTTCACTTCTCCTAATGTTTTGGAAAGCAGGAGGCTCTCTAATGAAGAGTGGGCCTCGTGCATGTGT